>JARQOD010000004.1:327303972-327457261 GCA_033576555.1 Oophaga sylvatica
AACTACAGTACATAGAATGGGCGGCTTCAAAATTATGTCACTGCCATGCGCTTCTTACAAGCATAAATCAGCTGCTGACATCAGAACAGGACCCTGCGAGGGAGCACAGGTAAGGTGAGTAGAATGGATTATGATTTTTTTAATGTTTTTCTGATGGGGCTATGCATACTAGGATGAGGATGGAGGTCATGCATACCAGGATAGGGATGAGGAGGCCATGCATACCAGGATAGGGATAAGGGGGCCATGAATACCAGGATAGGGATGAGGGGGCCATGCATACCAGGATAGGGATAAGGGGGCCATGAATACCAGGATAGGGATGAGGCTGCTATGTATATCAGGATAGGGATGAGGGAACCATGCATACCTGGATAGGGATGAGGAAGCCATGCTTACCTGGATAAGGATTAGGGGACTGTGCATACCAGGATAGGGATGAGGAGGCCATGCTTACCTGAATTCGGATTAGGGGACCATGCATACCTGGAATGGGGACATATATATACCAGGATGGGGGATATTAGTACAGAATTGACCACATTTTTTGCTTCAATTTTTTTTCTATTTTCCTCCTCTAAAACCAATGTGTGTCTTATGGTCCGATGCATCTTACAGTCCGAAAAATACGTTATGAGAAATATGATGTAGTTTTAGTGTACATTTATGCAAAAATATGAAAATTTCTGAAGGGTTCACAAACTTTCAAGCAGAAATGTATATTTTAAAATGAGGATTTTGAATACTACAGTAAAGCATCAAAGTATAACATTTGCTTCACTGGTCAACTCAAGCAATAAAGACTAGCCTATAAAACGAGTCATTTTAAAATGGTTAAATTATTCTATTTGAGAAAAGTGATAACATGATAAAAACTCAAAGAAAAAATGCAAGTAATCTAATTTGCTTAATAGGTGTAGAAATGCTGCAGAAAATCTGCAGCTTCAAAAACTCCCCAAAGGCCGGCGTCACACACAGCGACAAAAAATCGGTCCGTTTTAGACGGTCGATTGTCGGATCAAATGCAAACATCACACATCCTTCTGGCATCCGATTTTCCTTCAAAGATGCGATTTAGTCGCATGTGTGTGTACCTTGTAACATCCGATTTTCATCCGACTTGCGAGATTTTCTCGCATTCTTGCAAAACTGACATATAATGGATCCAAAAGAATAGTATTTCAATCACAAAAAAAAGAATAGATATATACACATAGAACACATATATATATATATATATACATGTCATTGTGACATGTATATATACATATATTTATAGTTCCTAGACTTCTACATACTGTTATAGCCGCTAATTCAATTGCCGGCTTCTGTGAAATCACAGAAGCCGACATGAAATGATACATTGTTTCCACACAGTTAACCATGTCATTTCCTGTATTTTGATATTTGTTTAGAACTTACAATTACATGAGTGTATTTGTGCAAAATTTCAGACATGTAGGGGTTAATTAAAGGTGTAATTTCGTTGAAAAAAAATGCGTGGGCTCCCGCTGTATTTTCTCCACCAGACAGACAAAGCAAAGCGAGTGGGGGCAGATAATAACAGCCTAGGGAGGGTACATTTTTTGTGCCCCCCCTGGCTACTAACATCTGCCCCCAGACACCCCAGAAAGGGCAAATCTATAATTAGATTCGCCCTTTCTGGCACTTTGCCCATCTATTCCCATTGCCCTGTAGCGGTGGCGAATGGGTTAATAATATCACCTTACTGTCACCTTAGTATTGAAAGGTGACCTTAAGGCAGGTTAATAATTGAGAGCTGTCAATTAGACAACTATCAATTATTAATCCTATTGAAGTAAATTAAAAAAACACAGACACATTAATAAAAATTAATTTTAATGAAATAAAAACACATTTTTTTGACCATATTTTATTTTACACTTAATCCGTGCGAAGCCATTGATCTCCTAAAATAAAGAAAAAAAAATAAAAAAACATTATTCTTACCTATTCCGCTGATCTGTCACGTCCCACGCTGTAATCCTTCACAAAGGGTTAACTAGCTTTGAGCCAAGCAGTGCAAGTAATCCTGCATGCTCACCTCAAAGCTCCTGAATGAATAAGTTTGTAAGGTTCTGTGTACATGTTCCTGAAACTCAGTTTGTTCGTCAGCCATTTTACTTTCTGTCTTTCTGCAGCTATCTTGCCCTCAGTCAAAATGGAGTTTCCAGCTTGCATGTTCCCGCCCTGATTCTCTCCTTTTGCTTCTTAAGCAGCCACAGCTGAGCAATCAGTGCTTCAGAATCTAGCCTGCAGTGAACCTGTGACCTGACTCCTAAAGCCTTGGACCTTGTACTCCAGCTATTCCTACTGAGGAACTCTGAAGCACTTGTGGACTCTGAACCCTGCTCTTTGAAAGACCCACGTTTGCATGGACTTACGGTAACAGAGAAGAAGATCCTGAACCTGTTGTGGAGAGTGATTGCTGAGCTTAGATTACTCTGGCCTGCTGTGTCTCCTGCTTCTGTGTCTGCAAACTGTGTGACTATTTTTGCCAACTTGTATGCAGTAATACAAGACCTTCTATATCAAACCTGTGTCTCATGTATTTTCATCGCACCCAAGCACAAGACGCTATATGAACTGTACTACATACATTACAAGATTCTGAAGCCAAAACGTTAGTGTCTGCTGGGTCTGGAAAGGCTGTGTCTGCTGTAACTGTGGATATCGGATGTCCGGTTGTACTTTCTGTGATGACAGTGGTTGTGACTTCTCACAACCATTCCAGGTGAGCAATTCCCTTAAGTGTTTTTTTTTCTGCAGTGTTACCACAGGTAAACACTATTGTTTTTTTTTTTCTCTTTTCTCTTTTTTGTCTGCTGTAACTGTGGATATCAGATGTCGGGTGAACTTTCTGTGATGATAGTGGTTGTGACTTCTCACAACCATTCCAGGTGAGCAGTTCCCTTAATTTTTTTTTCTCTCTGCAGTGTTACCACAGGTAAACACTATTGTTTTTTTTTCTCCTCTCCTCTTCTTCCAGTACTCCTGTCTTAAAAGATCTGGAAAATGGAGGCCCGCATAAAGGAACTTTGCGGAGTGACTGATAACATCCTTGCAGATTTGCAGAATATAAAGACCCGTTTTTCAAGCCTACAGGACCTCACTAATCACAATTTGCAAGTGTTTGGACAGACTGCCCAGGATTTGCAAGCCAGAATTGAGGTTCTAGAAGAGCGAGTCCAGGCTCCTGCCGTAGCCCTGAGTTCTGGGATTCCCAAGTTGCCCCCTTTTCGTTTTGGCGGTGAACGTGAGAAATTCAGGGGATTTATTAATCAATGCAATCTGTTTTTTTCTGCACATGCTTCACAATTTCCCACTGAACGATCTAAGGTGCTTACTATAATTATGTTGCTTACCAACAAGGCTTTGATGTGGGCAAACCCTCTGATTGAGACTGAGGATGAATGTTTGGATCATCTTGATGCTTTCATTTCAGCCATGGGGCAGGTGTTTGATGACCCCAATCGAGGTGCAACAGCTGAAGCAGCCATGTTAGCTTTGCGCCAAGGTAAGCACTCGGTAGCTGAATATGCCTTGGATTTCAGGAGATGGGCCCTTGATACCACCTGGGACAGTTCCGCCAAAAAATCTATTTTTCGAAAGGGGTTATCTCCACTGATTAAGGATGAACTTGCTCGTGCCGACCCTCCCACTGCGTTAGGTGACTTTATTAACTACTGCATCCGTATTGATACTCGTCTGACTGAACGCAGGCAAGAGAGATGGTTCGAAAGCAATCGCACTAACCTTTTCCTACCTTCCTCTCCAGCTAAGGAACCTTTGAGTAGGATTACACGGGAACCTGAACCTGAACCCATGCAGGTAGACTCTTTACAACGACGGGTTAGTGATGCACGCAAGGAACATCGTTTTAAGGAAAATCTATGTTTCTATTGTGGTAAGTCAGGGCACTTCATTATAAACTGCCCCAGCCGTTCTCGTAAGACTACTGCAGCACTCATTCATTGTGAGTGTTGCGAGAGGGGATCTGTCAGGTCCGAGCCTCAGGCTCCAGAGAGATCTGCAGCAACAGATCTTGATTTCTCGGACTTAAACTCCGTTACCTCTGAGGACGTTGACTGTGTAAACGCTGCCATTTTTCAAGTTTCCTCAGCGGTGTCCCAGCTGAGTTGTAAGAAAAACAATTCTCATTGCTTTCTTTCCATCAAACTCTGGGTTGACTCAGCTTGGGTGTCTAGCTCTGCTATGATCGACTCAGGGGCAAGTGGAAATTTTATGGATGTCTCCTTTGCTCTGAAACAGGGGATACGTTCAGTGAAGAAGGCTACTCCAGTACAGATGGAAACTGTGGATGGCTCCCTGCTGACCTCTGGACCAGTGGATCAGGAAACAGAGCCTTTGAGGGTTCTTATGGGTAAAGATCATCAAGAGAAACTGTCCTTTATGCTTATCTCTTCTCCCCACTTTCCCATTATTCTAGGGCTACCATGGCTGCAGGCTCAGAATCCTACCATTAACTGGGAGACCAAGGAATTACACTTTCCAGAGAAACAGATGAGTCCAAAAGTTTCAGCTTGCTCTGTTCCTAAAGGAACCATGTCAGTCCCTGAACTACCAGCTGTATACCAGGACTATGTGGATTTATGTGACAAGAAGAACGCTGACCAGCTTCCTCCTCACCGTCCATATGATTGTCCAATTGAATTATTGCCTGGAGCAGAGATACCTTTTGGTAAGATCTACCCCTGGCGGGGCCCGAGCTAAAGGCTTTAAAGGATTACATAGACGAAAATCTAGCCAAGGGCTTCATACGCCCCTCTTCATCTCCTGCAGGTGCACCCATCTTCTTTGTAAAGAAGAAAGATGGATCTCTGAGACCATGCGTAGACTATAGGGAACTCAATAAGGTTACTATTAGAAACCGTTATCCATTGCCTTTAATCCCTGAGTTATTGGAGAGAGTGCGACATGCCAAAATTTTCTCTAAACTAGATCTTCGTGGGGCCTATAACTTAGTCCGTATTAGACCTGGGGATGAATGGAAGACTGCATTCAGGTCACGCTATGGACACTTTGAATATCTAGTTATGCCTTTTGGTCTGAGTACCGCCCCAGCCACTTTCCAACACTTGGTGAATGACATCTTCAGGGATCTCCTAGATACATTCGTGGTAATTTATTTGGATGATATTCTAATTTTTTCTAACTCCACAGAGGAACATCATGGACATGTGAGAATGGTCTTGGAACGTCTAAGACAAAATCATCTTTACATCAAACTTGAAAAGTGTGAATTCCATAGGACCGAAATTCAATTTCTGGGGTATGTACTGTCTACACAAGGAATTAGTATGGATGGAAGCAAAACCCAAGCCATCAAGGATTGGCCAAGTCCTAGAAATGTGAAGGAGGTACAGCGCTTCATCGGGTTTGCCAACTTCTATAGACGTTTCATTAGAAATTTCTCTGAGGTAGTGTCACCTATCACCCAACTTACCCGGAAAGAGTCTAGGTTCTCCTGGACTCCCCAAGCCCAGGAAGCATTTTCCCGTCTAAAAGATAAATTTACCACTGCACCTATCCTAGTACATCCCAACCCCGAGCTTGCCTTCATAATAGAGGTGGATGCTTCAGACTGTGCCGTTGGAGCTATACTCTCTCAGAGAACAGGTGAGAAGAATGTCTTGCATCCCTGTGCCTTCTTTTCCCAGCAGTTGTCTTCGGCTGAGAGGAACTACGATGTGGGCAATAGAGAGTTGTTGGCCATTATTGCCGCCTTCAAAGAATGGAGACACCTTCTTCAGGGAGCTGCACAGCAAATAGTCGTCCTGACAGATCATCGTAACCTTGAGTTTATCAGGTCGGCTAAGTGCCTGACTCCTCGCCAGGCTCGCTGGAATCTTTTCTTAAACCAATTTAATTTTATCATTTCTTATAGACCAGGATCGCGCAATGGAAAGGCTGATGCACTCTCTAGGATTTACTCAGCAGAGACACGTCCAATTACTCCTCCTAAGACTATTCTTCCTGACTCTAGATTCCTAGGAGTAATTCATAATCAAGACCTACTTAAGGACATCAAGGAAGCATACCATGCGGATTCCTTTTTGGCACAACCCCCAAGGGACGTAAGTCTTGTCTTTAAGAATGGTGTGTGGATTCAGGGACAACGCCTGTATATTCCTGAAACAGTCAGATTGAGAGTATTGCAACTCATTCACGATTCCAAGATAGCTGGGCATAGAGGAATTCTAAAGACACAGGAATTTCTCTCTCGTTTCTTTTGGTGGCCCACTTGCAGGAAGGATGTTTTAAACTATGTCACTTCATGTGAAGTCTGTGCAAGATGCAAAACACCTCGCTTCTCACCAACTGGTCTGTTACAGCCTCTTCCCACCCCGTCCCGCCCGTGGGGATCCATTTCTATGGACTTCATTGTGGAGTTACCAACCTCTCAAGGGAAGAACACCATTCTAGTGGTGGTTGACCGTCTAACAAAGGCAGCTCATTTTATCCCTTGTGTCGGCTTACCCACTGCAAAACAGACATCAGATTTGATGATTAAAGATGTGTTTCGCTTACATGGAGTACCGGATGAGGTTATTTCGGATCGAGGGGTGTAATTCACTTCTAGGTTTTGGCAAAATTTCTGTGCAGCATTGGACATTAAAGTAAACCTTTCTTCTGCTTTTCATCCCCAGACTAATGGACAGACCGAACGAACCAATCAAACCCTGGAGCAGTATCTCCGCTGCTTTATCTGCCACCTACAGGATGATTGGGTGGATCTACTTCCATTAGCTGAGTTCTCGTATAACAACTCTCAGAGTGCCTCCACTAAGCAGTCTCCTTTTTACTCTAATCTAGGTTATCATCCTAACATTCTACCACGATTTCCCATAGAAACACCTTTACCAGCAGTGGCTGAAAGAATCACGTCTTTACAGAAGAATATGGATCTTCTAAAGGAGAATCTGGAATCGGCTCAGGAAAGGTACAAGAAAGCAGCAGATAAATTTCGTAAACCTGCACCAGCTTTCAAGGTAGGAGACTTGGTCTGGCTGTCAACCAGAAATCTTAAGTTAAGGATTCCATCGTCTAAGTTGGGACATAAGTACATTGGACCCTATAAAATCAGTAAAATTATAAGTGCCGTTGCTTGTCGTCTTCAACTGCCCAGAACTATGAGAATTCACCCTGTCTTTCATGTATCCCTACTAAAGGCTGCGACACCCAATACGTTTCCTGGACGTTCTTCTCCTTGCCCTGACCCAGTGCTAGTCGATGGTCAGGAAGAATTTGTGGTGGAAAGGATTTTAGATTCCAGGTTGTATAGAAATCAGTTACAATATCTGATTAAATGGCAGGGCTACCCAGTGGAGGACAACTCATGGGAACCAGTCAATAACGTTAATGCTCCTCGCTTGCTCCGTCAGTTTCATCAGAGGTACCCACACAAGCCTGGCTTGAGGTCATCCGGAGGTTGTCCCTAAGGGGGGAGTAATGTAAGGTTCTGTGTACATGTTCCTGAAACTCAGTTTGTTCGTCAGCCATTTTACTTTCTGTCTTTCTGCAGCTATCTTACCCTCAGTCAAAATGGAGTTTCCAGCTTGCATGTTCCCGCCCTGATTCTCTCCTTTTGCTTCTTAAGCAGCCACAGCTGAGCAATCAGTGCTTCAGAATCTAGCTTGCAGTGAACCTGTGACCTGACTCCTAAAGCCTTGGACCTTGTACTCCAGCTATTCCTACTGAGGAACTCTGAAGCACTTGTGGACTCTGAACCCTGCTCTTTGAAAGACCCACGTTTGCATGGACTTACGGTAACAAAGAAGAAGATCCTGAACCTGTTGTGGAGAGTGATTGCTGAGCTTAGATTACTCTGGCCTGCTGTGTCTCCTGCTTCTGTGTCTGCAAACTGTGTGACTATTTTTGCCAACTTGTATGCAGTAATACAAGACCTTCTATATCAAACCTGTGTCTCATGTATTTTCATCGCACCCAAGCACAAGACGCTATATGAACTGTACTACATACATTACAAAGTTCCTCTCCTGGCGACAGGAGAGGATGTGTTTCATGAATGAAGCTTAATTGATTGTGTCCACTTTCCCTTTAGGTCAGGTCACTAAAGTTAAATTGCCAATAAATCAATTAAGCTCCATTCATGAATCTATTCCTCTACTTTCGCTGGGAGAGGAACTTATTCATTCACGGGGTTACAGCTAGGAGACAGAATTATCTCCCTGCTAACTGTAACCTCTTAACCCTTTCTGATGGATTACAGCGTGGGACCTGACTGTACATCGGATTGGTAAGTATAATTTTGCTTTTTTATTTTATTTTTATTACAGGAAATGGTTTTAGCAGGAAAATAAAATATTGTCAAAAACTGTGTGATTATTTAATTAAACTTATTTTTTATTAAACTGTGTGTGTTTGATTTTTCTATCATACAATAGGATTAATAATTGATAGTTGTCTAATTGACAGCTCTCAATTATTAACCTGCCTTAAGGTCACCTTTCAATACTAAGGTGACAGTAAGGTGAGATTATTAACCCATTCGCCACCGCTACAGGGCAATGGGAATAGACGGGCAAAGTGCCAGAAAGGGCGAATCTAATTATAGATTTGCCCTTTCTGGGGTGTCTGGGGGCAGATGTTAGTAGCCAGGGGGGGCACAAAAAATGTACCCTCCCTAGGCTGTTATTATCTGCCCCCACTCGCTTGCTTTGTCTGTCTGGTGGAGAAAATACAGCAGGAGCCCACGCATTTTTTTTCAACGAAATTACACCTTTAATTAACCCCTACATGTCTGAAATTTTGCACAAATACACTCATGTAATTGTAAGTTCTAAACAAATATCAAAATACCGTAAAATGACATGGTTAACTGTGTGGAAACAATGTATCATTTCATGTCGGCTTCTGTGATTTCACAGAAGCCGGCAATTGAATTTGCGGCTATTACAGTATGTAGAAGTCTAGGAAATATAAATATATATATATATATATACATGTCACAATTACATATATATATATATATATATATATGTTTCTATGTGTGTATATCTATTCTTTCTATTCTTTATTAAAGCTGTCAGTGTGCTTTTACAGTATAGCCGGGGATGAATTGCCGGCTTTTCTAAAGGACACCGATGCGATTTCATCGCAAGTCACACAGTGTGGTCCGTTTGTAATCCGATTTTTCATCGCTCCCATAGACTTGCATTGGCGATTGTCGACCCACAATCGGTGACAATCGCAGCATGCTGCGATTGTACACGGACGTTTAAAACGGACCACAAAAAATCAGATACTGGGAGCTGCTCCATAGATTAACATTGGTCCGACTGCAATGCGATATTTCATCGCATTGCAAACGTCCGATTATGTCGCCAGTGTGACGCCGGCCAAAAGCTCATTGTGGGAATGTAGCCTTTCTGCAGCTTTCCAGCACCTATTAAGTAAATTAGGTTACTTGCTTTTTTCCATTGCGGCTTTGAGTGCGTTTTTTTTACATGCGTTTTTATCATGTTTTAGATGCTGCGGTTTTGTCTTTTGTTGGTGTGCCACGTTTAAAATAAACCTGCTTTATGTTTGATACTTCTTGGTATTTGGCTTTATCAAAACTTCATATTCGGATTACAAGCATTTTTAGTGCGTTTCTGCAGTGGAAACGGACATGCGTTTTTCACCTGTGGATTTTCCGCATCTAATGGGAATTAAAAAAAACTCAGTGTACTCACAAGAGAAACTGAGATGTGGGGGATTTCAAACACACACTGCAGGTCAGTTTACGTTTAGTAGAGAAAAGCACAGCGGGTATGAGATTTCCATAAATTTAATGTACTTTGCTGGTACCATAAGACACTGCATTTTGAAATATTTTGCATGTTGAGCCCGTATCTTTCTCTGCACTTGATCATGTTCTTTTAACAGCTGGTGGTGGAGCTGCATGTAACACACAATGACAGCCGCATTTAACATGCACCAACAGGGGTGCTCGTCACTCCACATAGGCGTTCCTGTGATGCAGATGGGTTGTCATGAGAGCCTGAGGTCTGCTGATGGCCCCCATGCCTGTCATTACGATCCTACTGTTCATAGGAGATTGTGATTTCTGCTATACATAGCAGTACTTCAGTACTGCTATGCATAGCATAAGCAATCAGACGATTGCAGCTTCAAGTCCCCCAAGGGGACTATTAAATACCGTAAAAAGGATTTTTTGGGTTTTTTTTAAGTTTTTTTAAAATATGAAAAAAATAAAAAGCACAAATGTTCAAATTTTGCCCCATTGAAAATAAAATAATTAAGAAAAAAATAGAAATAAACATATTTGGTATCGCTGCATTCAGAAATGTCCAATCTGTGAAAATATAGAATAAATTAATCTGATCGGTTAACAGCGTAACGAGAAATAGGCAGAATTACAGTCTTTTGGCAGAAGCAACATTGCAAAAAAAGACTATCAAGTCATCATATCTGACCCAAAATGGTATCAGTAAGAATGCCAACTTAGGGCACAAAAAAAAAAACCTCACCCAGACCCATATCCTGAAAAATGAAAATGTTACAGGTCTCGGAAAATGTTGAGAAAAGCAAAAAAAACATTTTCATAAAAATAACCAATTTTTTTACCACTTAAAAAAAAACAATGCATGTTTGGTATCTGCATAATTATACTGACCTGGAGAATTAAAATGTGAGGTCAGTTTTACCATATGGTGATCATGGTAAATAAAAAATACAAAAAACAATTGTGGAATTGCACTTTTTTTGCAATTTCAAAGCACTTGGAATTTTTTCCCCACTTTCCAGTGTATCATATGATAAAGTGAATGGTGTCATTCAAAAGTACAACTTGTCCGGCAAAAAATAAGCTCTCATAAGGCTATAGAGACAGAAAAATAGAAAAGTTATGGCTCTTAGAAAAAGAGGAGGAAAAAAACAAAAAATGAAAATGGCCTGGGGTGAAGGGGTTAATACCAAACCGAACAAACTAGTACAAAATATAAATAAATAATGATAATACAAAGATACGTCGTGCACAGTATAGACTAACACTAAGGCATAAATTGTCTATATTGCATCTTAGTAATCAATGCCTTACAAATAGTAAATGAACAAGTAATAGATACACATTGCAAATCAAACAATAAGCAAGATAAAATTAGGATCTACTTGTAAATGTACTGTAGAAATGGAATAAAATGTCAGTGATACAAATAAAAGAAGATGAATGGCTTAGAGCAGAGTACATGCTGAATGTATTGATGTCGTCACTTGGGATGAAACACCACAAGGGAAGACGGTGTAATTATCCTAACCACCTGTCTAGCAGAAATAACCCCACGTTCCCTCTTTCCCACCTACTGTCAAAGGTGACAGATTTGTGAATTAAACTTTAGCAGTGGGCTTAATAGAGGGCCTGAATTTTAATGAAGGAACTGAGCTGGAGGCGAAACATCGGTGCTTAATTGTGTAAACACCTGTTGTCTTTTATGAGAAGCCTTAGCATTGCAAATGGCAGCTGAGTAATTTTGACAGCTGCAATATAGCTGTCATATCTGTTGTGATACAGCACAGCCACTCGTTTTCCTGAAGTTATTTCATCCATTGTAATAAAATAAAAACATTTGAACTCTTCCAAGGCCTGTTTGTACGTAGTTATTTTATCTGCTGCATTTTACTGTGCGGCCGCTTACTAAATAAAACTAAATTTTGCTTTGGAAATGCAATAAATAGTCATGATATTTCCTGTAGTAGTAATGGTACTACCCAAGTGAACTCTCTCAAGAAGCACCAAGAAGTAATGTAATAAACCTCATTTGTTGGTAATATTGCAGTCCTGAGACAGCTCTCTTCCTTCTTCCACACTTCTCCTCTTAAAGCTATGTGTGCAAGGCGTCATTTTCAGGCAGATTATGCCCAAAATTTGCCTGAAAAAGAGCCCCATAAAATTAGCATAGTGCACAGCAATGACAAAAAGGCCTTCCTATGCAGATCTTCTGTCTTATGTTACTTATTTTATCTGCTTCAGGGTCTGGAAACATGACAAGCTTATTCTTCAACGGCTTCGGTTAAGAAGCGGGCCACTCTCCATACTTTATATCATAGTGCGAAAGCCACTGGCTAAACCACTTCAGGAAAACGAATGCCAGCATTTCTTCTGAAGCAGCTTCACTTAGTGAAAACATGGCAGCTCTGCCAACGTCTAAAAAGTGCCATATTAATATAGCCTAACATAAATTGTGGGGTGTCATTTTTTTCACCCCTCTCAATTAGTTATACAGAAAGAAAGTAAAGCTGCTAGAATGGCCCAGCCAATCAGGAAGGAACTAAAACTCAACGTTCATAGAAGGAGCTGTGATGCTAAGTCGCTTCTCACGGACAAGATGTGAGTCAGGAGTCCAAAGTCAAAAGCCAGGAGCGTACATCATAAACAGAAGGAAGAGACAAATGCATAGTCAGGTACCGGTTCGAGGTCAAAATATCAAGAGGATAGTGGATCAGAGCAAAGAGGTTAAACAGACGAATAGTCAGAATGATGTCCAAAGTCAGGCGATGGAAGATCAACAAACATTACACAAGGCACAGAGAGACAAACCACACAAAAGCTGAATGTATGTCTGGTAAAGCAGCCTGGCAATCACCCGGGACAATGAACACCTGGACACAGCCAGCACCTCCTAGTCTCAGATTGGATGGATGAGCTGTCAATCAAAACACCGACAGCTCAGCATGCCCCTGCATCAGACTGGATGACAGAGCTAACAAAAAACAATAAACAAATATCCTAAAATAAAACAAAATAAAAAATATATTGCAAAACATGCATGAAGTTGTAATAATAATAATAAGGGTATTTGGTAAACATAATTTTGATCAAAGAATGTACAAGCCATCCCGCCACGTCAAGGCAACCCTTTGTGGGACAGTCCTACTCTAATATTAAAAACCTTTCCACTTGTCAAGTGACGTAAATGTGAACAAGGACAGAGAGACTGAACCCACCAGTTGAAGCATAGGCCAGACAGGATGGATTTTTCAGCTCAAAAGCAGGGCGGTCACACCCTTATATGCACAAAATGCACTAAGAACTAAATGAAAAACTGGGTCTGAACTGAAAAAGTAAGTTGATGTGTATGCAAAATGTAAATGCATATCAAACACATGACCATTAAACAGAGAAAACAAAAAACAAGAAACAAATATCCTAAAATAAAACAAAATAAAAAATATATTGCAAAACATGCATGAAGTTGTAATAATAATAATAAGGGTATTTGGTAAACATAATTTTGATCAAAAGAATGTACAAGCCATCCCGCCACGTCAAGGCAACCCTTTGTGGGACAGTCCTACTCTAATATTAAAAACCTTTCCACTTGTCAAGTGACGTAAATGTGAACAAGGACAGAGAGACTGAACCCACCAGTTGAAGCATAGGCCAGACAGGATGGATTTTTCAGCTCAAAAGCAGGGCGGTCACACCCTTATATGCACAAAATGCACTAAGAACTAAATGAAAAACTGGGTCTGAACTGAAAAAGTAAGTTGATGTGTATGCAAAATGTAAATGCATATCAAACACATGACCATTAAACAGAGAAAACAAAAAACAAGAAACAAATATCCTAAAATAAAACAAAATAAAAAATATATTGCAAAACATGCATGAAGTTGTAATAATAATAATAAGGGTATTTGGTAAACATAATTTTGATCAAAAGAATGTACAAGCCATCCCGCCACGTCAAGGCAACCCTTTGTGGGACAGTCCTACTCTAATATTAAAAACCTTTCCACTTGTCAAGTGACGTAAATGTGAACAAGGACAGAGAGACTGAACCCACCAGTTGAAGCATAGGCCAGACAGGATGGATTTTTCAGCTCAAAAGCAGGGCGGTCACACCCTTATATGCACAAAATGCACTAAGAACTAAATGAAAAACTGGGTCTGAACTGAAAAAGTAAGTTGATGTGTATGCAAAATGTAAATGCATATCAAACACGTGACCATTAAACAGAGAAAACAAAAAACAAGAAACAAATATCCTAAAATAAAACAAAATAAAAAATATATTGCAAAACATGCATGAAGTTGTAATAATAATAATAAGGGTATTTGGTAAACATACTTTTGATCAAAAGAATGTACAAGCCATCCCGCCACGTCAAGGCAACCCTTTGTGGGACAGTCCTACTCTAATTTTAAAAACCTTTCCACTTGTCAAGTGACGTAAATGTGAACAAGGACAGAGAGACTGAACCCACCAGTTGAAGCATAGGCCAGACAGGATGGATTTTTCAGCTCAAAAGCAGGGCGGTCACACCCTTATATGCACAAAATTCACTAAGAACTAAATGAAAAACTGGGTCTGAACTGAAAAAGTAAGTTGATGTGTATGCAAAATGTAAATGCATATCAAACACATGACCATTAAACAGAGAAAACAAAAAACAAGAAACAAATATCCTAAAATAAAACAAAATAAAAAATATATTGCAAAACATGCATGAAGTTGTAATAATAATAAAAAGGGTATTTGGTAAACATAATTTTGATCAAAAGAATGTACAAGCCATCCCGCCACGTTAAGGCAACCCTTTGTGGGACAGTCCTACTCTAATATTAAAAACCTTTCCACTTGTCAAGTGACGTAAATGTGAACAAGGACAGAGAGACTGAACCCACCAGTTGAAGCATAGGCCAGACAGGATGGATTTTTCAGCTCAAAAGCAGGGCGGTCACACCCTTATATGCACAAAATGCACTAAGAACTAAATGAAAAACTGGGTCTGAACTGAAAAAGTAAGTTGATGTGTATGCAAAATGTAAATGCATATCAAACACATGACCATTAGTGTTCAGCGATACTGCTCGATATCTAAAAATATCGTATCGGAATGGTATCGCCGATATCACTAAATATCGTCGATATCCGATTACGATACCGGAAGTCCCATGTAAGTCTATGGGAACAAAATATCGCAACAAAAAAAAACCCTTTCTTTCGTTGTAAACACAAAATATACACACATAGAATACATATATATATATATATACATGTCATTGTGACATATATATATACATATATTTATAGTTTATACACTTCTACATAGTAAAATAGACTCTGATTCAATTGCCGGGTAAAGCCGTGACATACCCCATAGAAGTCGATGGGCTCGGTGCCGAGTACCCCCAAAACCTCTGGCTCTGTGCGACTCAACTTGGGCGTCACGAACAGGATTCTGTAGCTCGCTATAAGCGAGTCCTGTGTGCCTGAATTGAACTGGTTTTGTGCTTGAGAATTGCTAAAATCATCAGAGAATGTATTTGCCATTTTTCCGCTATATCTGCGTCACGACGAGGCACTGGTGAAGAAGAAGGGCGTGCTCTTTGTGGGTGTACACTCACTCAGTGGCGCGAAAACGATGGTCGACCACTCTAAATGGTACTGCAATGTAAGATCGTGCCCCACAGCTCTTCAGTTCCGCCTCCTCATCCTCCTCAGTGTGCGGAAACTAACACGAAGGTCCCGCCTCCCTACAAAAGAGGGGCCCTCTCCAGATGCTAATGACACATGTGACTTGGCAGAGATGGCTAATGGACACGAGCAGAAGTGTGAAGGGATGGAGCAGTCAGAGCTCTCCCCCCACGGAAGCGACCCGATCGCCACGGAACCACCGTTGGGCACCCGGCCTGGAAACCCTCCTACGCTGCAAGAAGCGGAGGATACCCTAAGAGGCCTGGCCCAGCACCGGGAGGAGGTCGCCAGGATGGAAGCCAGCTGGCGTGCCCTAAAACTAAACTTGGAGCGGCGCCAATCCCTCTTACCTGAAGTGTCTGTACCGGAATTTGAGGCACCCGTTCTAGTAGAGGAGTCCGTGCGGGCATCCCAGCCCTTGCAATGTGATCCGGTTGACGTTGTCGCAGTGGAGGCACCCGTTCGTGCAAAAAACTCTGCACCGGCAGCACCCCAGATCCCGCTGTCTGCCCCCGTCGCTGAGACAGAAGAAGCGACACCCGTCCTCATGGAGGAGGCCGCGCAGGCACCAGAGCACTACCTGCCTGTACCGGAGCCCCGACTGTCATCTGTTACAGAGCCGGCTGCTTCCTCCGCAGGTGAGCGCCGCCAGGACTGGGGGGCGCCAGGAGAGCTGCCGCAAACCGGGCATCGTAAGCTGGCATTTGATGGTGGAGACATGGAGCAGCTGGTGGAGGAGAATTACAACCGGCGTCAGGAGGAAGAGTGGAGACGTTGGGAGCGGGAAGCAGAGCGACAAAGGGAGCAGCGAGAATCCCAGAAGCTTCGCCAACGTCACATCGAGAAGGACTGGGCAGATAAGGACCGGATGAGAAAAGATAAAGGAACCCTGTGGGAGCCGCGGCGTAAGGGTGCAGTACGGAGCTTTAAATTGAAAGCTGGTTGGGGCTTCATCCAGGAGCCTGGACTTTATTTAGAAGTGTTTGTGACCCGGCGGGACGTGGAGACTCACCTCCCAGAAGGACACCCGGGGAGGGACCTGTTGCCAGGAGACTTGGTAACTTACACCCGACACTGGGGTTACAATGGATGGTATGCCCTAAATGTCACCAGGGGCGACCCCTGGTCCCCAGAGTGTCAGGAACCTGTGAGACCCTCGGAGCCTTCAGCCTCCCACATCCAGGCCTCTGCACAAGTGCCCACCCCACGCCGTAAATCTCCCCAGCCTCCCTCAGTGGTCTCCTCAGCAGCCCCAGCTATGGACATGATAACTATAGCTGGCCCGTACCCGGCGCCTGTTAGGCCCCCTGGGGTTCGTTCAGTCCGTGACATAGGGCTCCAGACCCGGAGGGAGATGAAAGAGGTGGCCACACAGACACAGATAGCGGGTCACGACTTGACTGTACAGGTCACACGACGTCATCAGGTCCTGGTGGTCCTTGGTGTCTCGGATGTTTGGCAAGCATCAGAACAGTACCAGGTGGTACCTGGAACACCCCTGCCAAAGAATTATAAATAACCCGGACAGGGTCCCTGTATGTAAATAGTTAAATTGTTGATGTACCCGGATGGGTGAATGATCATAAAAAAATTTTTTAATTTAATAAAAAACACAACACAGTTTTCATTACTTTTATTACAGTCTCATCCTGCGACGCCATCGATCTCCTGTAAAAAAATGAAAAAAAAAAACAGCAGTATACCACCTGTCCGACGCAGTCCATAGTAACGAGTGTCCCACGACTATCCAGCTCTGCTACATCAGAATGACAGGCAGAGCCTGTCATCCCGGCGCAGCACAGCTGATTACCTGCTTCCCCGGCGGTGACGTCATCGGACTGGTTTACGGCCGGGATTACCCTGCAGTCACTGCAGTTATCGCGAAAAACTGCATGTGACCGCCAGGGAGAAGATAATGGCGGCCATCAAGCAGTCCAGGACGTGACCGCCGGAGATCTTCTGCCAGGTAAGTGCCGCTGACTCCTGACAGACCCGACCGACGGACACTCACAGTGACAGTGACAAATCCGATTCCGGTATCCGATATGACGAAAATATCGGTACTCGGAATCGAAAGCCCGATTCAGCTAATATCGGCCGATACCCGATATTTGCAGTATCGTATCGCTCAACACTAATGACCATTAAACAGAGAAAACAAAAAACAAGAAACAAATATCCTAAAATAAAACAAAATAAAAAATATATTGCAAAACATGCATGAAGTTGTAATAATAATAATAAGGGTATTTGGTAAACATAATTTTGATCAAAAGAATGTACAAGCCTTCCCGCCACGTCAAGGCAACCCTTTGTGGGACAGTCCTACTCTAATATTAAAAACCTTTCCACTTGTCAAGTGATGTAAATGTGAACAAGGACAGAGAGACTGAACCCACCAGTTGAAGCATAGGCCAGACAGGATGGATTTTTCAGCTCAAAAGCAGGGCGGTCACACCCTTATATGCACAAAATGCACTAAGAACTAAATGAAAAACTGGGTCTGAACTGAAAAAGTAAGTTGCTGTGTATGCAAAATGTAAATGCATATCAAACACATGACCATTAAACAGAGAAAACAAAAACAAGAAACAAATATCCTAAAATAAAACAAAATAAAAAATATATTGCAAAACATGCATGAAGTTGTAATAATAATAATAAGGGTATTTGGTAAACATAATTTTGATCAAAAGAATGTACAAGCCATCCCGCCACGTCAAGGCAACCCTTTGTGGGACAGTCCTACTCTAATATTAAAAACCTTTCCACTTGTCAAGTGACGTAAATGTGAACAAGGACAGAGAGACTGAACCCACCCCCTGCGCGCTCCCCAGAGACCCTCAGAGCAGCGCGATGTATTGCGCTGTTCCGAGGGTCCTTCCTCCCTGCAGGACCCCGGATCCAAGATGGCGCCGGGGTCCATCCGGGTCCTGCAGGGAGGCGGCTTCCTCAGCGCCTGCTGAGAGCAGGCACTGAGAAGCCTGCAGCGATGCCAGAGCGATCGCTGGTGTGACAGAGTGCTGTGCACACTGTCACACCAGCGATCTGACCCTATACAGTGATGTCCCACCCTGGGACAAAGTAAAAAAGTTAAAAAAATAAAAATAAAAATTGTTTCAAAAAATCATAAAAAAAAAAAAATATTCCCCAATAAATTCATTTTTTCCTGTAAATAAAAAAACCAAAACAATAAAAGTACACATATTTGGTATCGCCGCGTCTGTAACAACCCCCCCTATAAATCTGTCCCACTAGTTAACCCCTTTAGTGAACTTCTTAAAAAAAAAACAAAGCAAAAAATCAATGCTTTATCATCATACCGCCGAACAAAAAGTGGAATAACACGCGATCAAAAAGACGGATATAAATAATCATGGTACCGCTGAAAACGTCATCTTGTCCCGCAAAAAAACGAGCCACCATACATCATCATCAACAAAAAAATAAAAAAGTTATAGCTCGCAGAATAAAGCGATGCAAAATAATAATTTTTTATATAAAATTGGTTTTATTCTATAAAAGCGCCAAAACATAAAAAAATGATATAAATGAGGTATCGCCATAATCGTACTGACCCGAATAATAAAACTGCTTTATCAATTTTACCACACGCGGAACGGTATAAACGCCTCCCCCAAAAGAAATTCATGAATTGCTGATTTTTGTTCATTCTAACCTCCCAAAAATCGAAATAAAAAGCGATCAAAAAATGTCACATGCTCAAAAATGGTAACAATAAAAACGACACCTCGTCCCGCAAAAAATAAGACCTCACATGACTCTGTGGGCCAAAATATACAAAAATTATAGCTCTCAAAATGTGGTGATGCAAAAACTATTTTTTGCAATAAAAAGCGTCTTTTAGCGTGACAGCTGCCAATCATAAAAACCCGCTATAAATAGTAAATCAAACCCCCCTTTATCACCCCTTATTTAGGGAAAAATAATAAAATTAAAAAAAGTATTTATTTCCATTTTCCCATTAGGGTTAGTGTTGCGGCTAAAGTTAGGGTTAGGGTTGGCGCTAAAGTTAGGATTAGGGTTAGGGTTGGGATTAGGGTTATGGGTGTTAGGGTTAGGTTTGTGGTTAGGGTTGGGACTAGGGTTAGGGGTGTGTTGGGGTTAGGGTTGGAGTTACAAATTGGGGGGTTTCCGCTGTTTAGGCACATCAGGGGCTCTCCAAATGTGACATGGCGTCTGATCTCAATTCCAGCCAATTCTGCATTGAAAAAGTCAAACGGTGCTCCTTCACTTCTGAGCTCTGCCATGCGCCCAAACAGTAGTTTACCCCCCCATATGGGGTATCAGCGTACTCTGGATCCCAAGAGTTATTGTGCAATTTGTCCTATTTCTTCTGTTACCCTTGGGAAAATAAAAAACTGGGGGTAAAAATATCATTTTTTTTAAAAAAAAATGATTTTTTTTGTTTTTACGACTGTACGTTATAAACTTCTGTGAAGCACTTGGGGCTTCATAGCGCTCACCACACATCTAGATAAGTTCCTTGTGGGGTCTATTTTCCAAAATGGGGTCACTTGTGGGGGGTTTCCACTGTTTAGGCGCATCAGGGGCTCTCCAAATGCGACATGACACCCCCAGACCATTCCATCAAAGTCTGCAATCCAAAACGTCACTACTTCCCTTCCGAGCCCCAATGTGTACCCATACAGTAGTTTAGTTTTCTCCCACATATTGGGTATCAGCGTACTCATGACAAATTGGACAACAACTTTTGGGGTCCAATTTCTCCTGTTACCCTTGTGAAAATAAAATATTGGGGACGAAAAAATCATTTTTGTAAAAAAAAAAAAAAAAAAGATTTTTATTTTACAGCTTTACGTTATAAACTTCTGTGAAGCACTTCGGGGTTCAAAGTGCTCACCACACATCTAGATAAGTTCCTTGAGGGGTCTAGTTTCCAAAATGGTGTCATTTGTTGGGGGTTTCCACTGTTTAGGCAGATCAGGAGCTCTCCAAACACGACATGGCATCCACCCAATTCTGTGTTGAAAAAGTCGAACGGCGCTCCTTCCCTTCCAAACTCTGCCATGCACCTAAACAGTGGTTTACCCCCACATATGGGGTATCAGCGTACTCAGGACAAATTGGACATCAACTTTTGGAGTTTTGTTACCCTTGGGAAAATAAAAATTGGGGTGAAAAGATCATTTTTGTGGAAAAAATATGATTTTTTAATTTTACGGCTCTACGTTATAAACTTGTGTGAAGCACTTTGGGGTTCAAATTGCTCACCAAAGATCTAGATAAGTTCCTTAGAGGGTCTAGTTTCCCAAATGGGGTCACTTGTGGGGGGTTTCCACTGTTTAGGCACATCAGGGGCTCTCCAAATGCAACATGGCGTCCAATCTCAATTCCAGCCAATTTTGTTTGGAAAAAGTCAAATGGTGCTCCTTCCATTCCGAGCTCTGCTGTGCGCCCAAACAGTGGTTCCCCCCCACATATGGGGTATCAGCGTACTCAGGACAAATTGGACATCAACTTTTGTGGTCCAATTTCTCCTGTTACCCTTGGGAAAATAAAAAATTAGTGACTAAAAGATAATTTTTGTTGGAAAAAAATAGGATTTTTTATTTTCATGCTCGGGCATTATAAACTTGTGTGAAGCACTTGGGGGTTCAAAGTGCTCACCAAAGATCCAGATAAGCTCCTTAGGGGGTCTAGTTTCCAAAATGGGGTCACTTGTGGGTGGTTTCCACTGTTTAGGCACATCTGGGGCACTGCAAACGGAACATGACCCCCATCAACGTCTGCATTCCAAAACGTTACTACTTCCTTTCCAAGCCCTGTCGTGCGCCCAAACAGTTTCCTCCCCCCACATATGGGGTATCAGCGTACTCAGGACAAATTGGACAACAACTTTTGGGGTCCAATTTCCTTGGGAAAAATCAAAAATTTGGGACTAAAAAATCATTTTTGTGGAAAATTGTTTTTTTTATTTTTCAGACCCAGGCATTATAAACTTTTGTGAAACACTTGGGGGTTCAAAGTGCTCACAACAGATCTAGATAAGTTCCTTAGGGGGTCTAGTTTCCAAAATGGTGTCACTTGTGGGGCGTTTCCACTGTTTAGGCACATCAGGGGCTCTCCAACCACGACATGGTGTCCAATCTCAATTCCAGCCAATTTTAGTTTGAAAAAGTCAAACGGCGCTCCTTCCCTTACGAGCTCTGCCGTGTGCCCAAACAGTGGTTTTCCTCCACATATTGGCTATTGGCGTACTCAGGAGAAATTGCACAACAACTTTATCTGTCCATTTGCTTCTTTTACCCTTGTGAAAATAAAAAAAAGTTTGTAATAGATCATTTTTGTGGCTAAAAAGTTAAATATTCATTTTTTCCTTCCACGTTGCTTCAGCTCCTGTGAAGCACCTGAAGGGTTAATAAACTTCTTGAATGTGGTTTTGAGTACCTTAAGGGGTGCAGTTTTTAGAATGGTGTCACTTTTGGGTATTTTCTGCTATATAGACCCCTCAAAGTGACTTCAAATATGAGGTGGTCCCTAAAAAAAATGGCTTTGTAAATTTTGTTGTAAAAATGAGAAATCGCTGGTCAACTTTTAACCCTTATAATTTCCTAAGAAAAAAAAATTTGGTTCCAAAATTGTGCTGATGTAAAGTAGACATGTGGGAAATGTTACTTCTTAACTATTTTGTGTGACATATTTCTTTGTTTTAAGGGAATAAAATTCAAAGTTTGAAAATTGCAAAATTTTCAAAATTTTTGCCATATTTGCGTTTTTTTCAAAAATAAACGCAAGTTATATGGAAGAAATTTTACCACTAACGTGAAGTACAATATGTCACGAGAAAACATTCTCAGAATCGCGAAGATCCGTTGAAGCGTTCCAGAGTTATAACCTCATAAAGAGACAGTGGTCAGAATTGTAAAAATTGGCCCGGTCATTAACGTGCAAACCACCATTGGGGGTTAAGGGGCTAATGTGCTTCTGATTAGGTGATCACCTGAACCAAATCTTATTTAACGAGGGAAAGTATAAAAAACACTGCTGAGGTCTTCACAATCCTCTTGCAATAGGACAAGCTGCATGGCCAACCAAGTGCTAGGAATAGTCCAAAATTAATTTGAATGAAAAAATATCTTTTAACCATGCGGAAGGAGTTGAAAAGAAAAGTCTTGAGTGAGGAAAAGAAGGGCTTAATTCTGGCTTTACTATCAGAGGAATACGGTGAGCATCATGTTGCCTTCATCCTAAAAATTTTGAAGACGGCAGTCCATTACAACAAGGTCACGCAGCAGACATTGGGAACAACAAAGCTACAGACCGGCAGAGGGCGAAAGCGACTCTCCACTGACCGGGCTGACCGTCATCTTATTCAAATGTCACTCAGCAACCGCAGGATGACATCAAGTGACCTACAAAAGGAATGGCAAATGGTATCTGGGGTGAAGTGCACGGCAAGAACAGTTCGTAGCAGGCTCCTAGAGGCAGGCCTTAAGTCATGTAAAGCTAGAAAAAAGCCTTTCATCAATGAGAAGCAAAGGAGAGCAAGCCTGAAGTTTGCCAAAGACTATAAGTATTGGACCATAGAGGACTAGAGTAAGGTATTCTTCTCTGATGAGTTTAATTTTCAGCTTTGCATGACACCTGGTCGTCTAATGGTTAGCCGGAGACCTGGAGAGGTGTACAAGCCACAGTGTCTTGCACCTACTGTGAAATTTGGTGGTGGATCAGTGATGATCTGGGGATGCTTCAGCAAGGCTGGAATTGGGCAGATTAATCTTTGCGAAGGATGTATGATTCAAGCCGCTTACAAGGTTATCCTTGAAAAACACTTGCTTCATTCTGCTCAGGCAATGTTCCCCAACTCTGGGGACAGTTTTTTTCCAGCAGGACAATGCCCCATGCCACACAGCTAGGTCAATCAATGTGTGGATGAAGGAGAACTACATCAAGACCCTGTCATGTCCAGCCCAATATCAAGACCTGAACCCCATTCAAAACCTCTGGAATGTAATCAAGAGGAATATGGATCGTCACAAGCCATGAAAGAAGAACTGCTTAAATTTTTGTGACAAAAACCTGACTGGCACTTCCAGACTAATGTGAACTAGGTGCAAACCAAAGGGAGCTACCCTCATGTAAAACATCCAAAAAAAAAGGCTGCACTCAAGCATACTAAAGCATGACAACGTAGAATATATGAAATTTTGAATAGCAATATGGCTTTGGAATATAAGGAAAAATTTGAGACGCTTAGTATAAACATTTGGCCAAACATTTTAAAGCTCAACAACCATCGTCAAGGTGGTCTCAATTCTGTTGAGTCCCTAACCTAATGTGAACATACCTCTATTAGGCTGATATCTGAATTTCTGGGCGAATATGCACCTCTGTCAGTAATGCCTGAATTTATGGGTAAAGTAGGGAGCTGGTGTAATTAAAATCACCACCTGGTGGGAGCGGAGTGCTCGGTCAGCAAGCTAACATTCAAAAGACAAAAAACCTGACTGGCACTTCCAGACTAATGTGAACTAGGTGCAAACCAAAGGGAGCTACCCTCATGTAAAACATCCAAAAAAAAGGCTGCACTCAAGCATACTAAAGCATGACAACATAGAATATATGAAATTTTGAATAGCAATATGGCTTTGGAATATAAGGAAAAATTTGAGACGCTTAGTATAAACATTTGGCCAAACATTTTAAAGCTCAACAACCATCGTCAAGGTGGTCTCAATTCTGTTGAGTCCCTAACCTAATGTGAACATACCTCTATTAGGCTGATATCTGAATTTCTGGGCGAATATGCACCTCTGTCAGTAATGCCTGAATTTATGGGTAAAGTAGGGAGCTGGTGTAATTAAAATCACCACCTGGTGGGAGCGGAGTGCTCGGTCAGCAAGCTAACATTCAAAAGACAAAAAACCTGACTGGCACTTCCAGACTAATGTGAACTAGGTGCAAACCAAAGGGAGCTACCCTCATGTAAAACATCCAAAAAAAAGGCTGCACTCAAGCATACTAAAGCATGACAACATAGAATATATGAAATTTTGAATAGCAATATGGCTTTGGAATATAAGGAAAAATTTGAGACGCTTAGTATAAACATTTGGCCAAACATTTTAAAGCTCAACAACCATCGTCAAGGTGGTCTCAATTCTGTTGAGTCCCTAACCTAATGTGAACATACCTCTATTAGGCTGATATCTGAATTTCTGGGCGAATATGCACCTCTGTCAGTAATGCCTGAATTTATGGGTAAAGTAGGGAGCTGGTGTAATTAAAATCACCACCTGGTGGGAGCGGAGTGCTCGGTCAGCAAGCTAACATTCAAAAGACAAAAAACCTGACTGGCACTTCCAGACTAATGTGAACTAGGTGCAAACCAAAGGGAGCTACCCTCATGTAAAACATCCAAAAAAAAGGCTGCACTCAAGCATACTAAAGCATGACAACATAGAATATATGAAATTTTGAATAGCAATATGGCTTTGGAATATAAGGAAAAATTTGAGACGCTTAGTATAAACATTTGGCCAAACATTTTAAAGCTCAACAACCATCGTCAAGGTGGTCTCAATTCTGTTGAGTCCCTAACCTAATGTGAACATACCTCTATTAGGCCACCTTGACGATGGTTGTTGAGCTTTAAAATGTTTGGCCAAATGTTTATACTAAGCGTCTCAAATTTTTCCTTATATTCCAAAGCCATATTGCTATTCAAAATTTCATATATTCTATGTTGTCATGCTTTAGTATGCTTGAGTGCAGCCTTTTTTTTTTGGATGTTTTACATGAGGGTAGCTCCCTTTGGTTTGCACCTAGTTCACATTAGTCTGGAAGTGCCAGTCAGGTTTTTGTCTTTTGAATGTTAGCTTGCTGACCGAGCACTCCGCTCCCACCAGGTGGTGATTTTAATTACACCAGCTCCCTACTTTACCCATAAATTCAGGCATTACTGACAGAGGTGCATATTCGCCCAGAAATTCAGATATCAGCCTAATAGAGGTATGTTCACATTAGGTTAGGGACTCAACAGAATTGAGACCACCTTGACGATGGTTGTTGAGCTTTAAAATGTTTGGCCAAATGTTTATACTAAGCGTCTCAAATTTTTCCTTATATTCCAAAGCCATATTGCTATTCAAAATTTCATATATTCTATGTTGTCATGCTTTAGTATGCTTGAGTGCAGCCTTTTTTTTGGATGCTTAAATTTTTGTGCCAGGAGTGGCATAAGGTCACCCAAAAGCAGTGTGAAAGACTGGTGGAAAGCATGTCAAGACGCATGAAAGCTGTGATTAAAAATCACCGATAGCTGCTACTGTGCATGCGCCAGCGGCGGCATCTTGCTGGAGAAGAAAAAAAAATTCCTCCTTCAAGATGGTGCCGCCCACGTCTGTGCAGTAGCAGCTCTCGAAAATAGCGGGTGTCAGCTGTATGTGACAGCTGACACCCTGTGGTATTGGTCCCAGCTGGTTTTGCAACCATTCGGGGCCGAATAACCCCTTAAACATAGCTGTCAATCGCGACAGCGATATTTAAGTTGTTACAAGGGGGTCACATGACCCCATTAGTGAGAATCGTGAGAATCGTGGGTCCCGATAGTTACTATGGTAGGCACAGTCACTGAGACACTGACAATCTCATACACTGTCATACATTAGTTCAGCAGTGTATGAGACCAGTGATCTAAATAAAAATTATACATGTCCCACAGTAAAAAAGTGATAAAAGTTAAATATGTAAAAAAGTAAAAACACAAAAAAAAGTGCACACAAATCACGAAAATCCGTTTCGGCACTCAAAACGTAGCATTTTTGATAAAACAAAAATAAACAAAAACCAGAGCTCATAATTGGTATCAACGAGTCTGGAGAGACCCGCTCTGGAAAATTGCCACTTTATTTATTCCGTTAGGCGAACGCCGTAAAAGAAATAAAAAACAAGCCAAATGTCACTTTTTCATCATAAGTGACTCACAAAAAAGTGACTAAAAAGAGATCAAAAAGTCATATGTAAAATAAAATGGTACACATGAAACCGTGAAACTGCACCACAAAAAAAACAAGCTTTAATATGGCTCATTCGGCAAAAAATAAAAAAGTTACAGATGTTGTTACAGTTACAGTTGTGGTTAGTGTATAAAAATAGCAAAGCAGAAAAAAAATATACATCTGCTATCACTGTAATCATACCGACCCGATGAACAAATTGATCTTATCACTTTACTGCATGGTGAACGGCGCAAAAAAAATAAATACAATAACTGAATTTCTGGGTTTTGTTCATTCTGTGTCTGAAAAATCTGAATAAAAAGTGATCAAAAAATATAAGTACCCCAAAATGGTACCTAAAAAATCTTAGAATATGGCAACAAAAAAAACCTACTTTTTATAAAAAAGCATTTTTGCTGTGAGATATTAGCAAAACCTAAAAAAAACTCAATATAAATTTGGTATCACTGTAATCGCACTGACCTGAAGAATAAATCCGCCTTATCACTTATACCGCACAGTGGACCGTGCAAAAATAATAATAAAAACTATTCTTGTACTTTTGTCTATTTGTTCATTCTACCTCCCAAAAATCAGAAAGAGGCTTGGCTCACATTTACCCTGCGCTCTCTGCTGAGCGCTTACGTCGGGATTTCCGTGTAAATTCCCTAAAACCGTGATTCAGACAAAACCCCGGATGGAACCTCTCACTTATGAGACAGATGGGGTTACATTGGACTGGTCTGTGTTCTAGTGGTGTCCCATCATTTTAGGCGACTTTTTAGCGCACAAGTGTGGTTGACCACAGATCTGTGCATGCATAAAAGATAGATACCACCAGAGTAGACGCCAAATGGAGTACGAAGTGTCTCCATCTGCCTCATGGTATATGTACCCCAAAATGCTATGAATAAAACCACAAATTTATCCCTCACAAAACCAGCCCCCACTCATTATCTGTCACTGGAACTATAGGGGTTCACACGTTACTGCTAGAACAAAGATTCTGTAAAAGCGACATGGCTCCCACCCCCTCAAATAAAATCCAGTGAATTCTGCGTTCCCAAATCCAAATGCCCCCCTCCTTCTGATCCCCATTGTGCCTAAACTACAGTAAGCGGCCACAAGTTTGGTATTCTTGTAATAGAGAGAAGCCACTTAGTTTATGCATGCGCATTCGCCAGAAGTACAATGTATGAGAGCGCTGCAATATATGGGGGCTATACACTGTATGGGCACACAATGTATGGGTACTAGACTGGCAGATTTGCAATTCTCCAGAAAAAAAGCCTGGCGTGCATGTTACAAAATAATCGCAGCAGCCATAGATTAATTCATTGAGAGTTGCAGTTTCTACAATGGGGGTCACATTTTGGTTTTTTTCTGCTGTTCTGGCACCTTTGGTGCTCCGCAAATGTCACCCGTAAACTATTGTAGCAAAATCTGTGCTCCAAAAGCCAAATAGTACTCCTTCCTTCTCAGCCCTGATGTGTGGCCAAACAGTAATTTCTGATAACATATGGGGCAGTACCACATTTGGGAGTAATTATGCAATAATTTATTGGGTCCAGTTTCACCTATTAACCCTTGTATATCTGACAAATTTGCATCAAATACAAAAATTACATTTTTATCACTAAAATGTCATATTTCCACATCTCAATGTTATAAAATTCTGTGAGGTACGGTACCTATGGGATCAAAATACTCACTGCACCCCTAGATGAATTCCTTGAGGGGGCTAGTTTCCAAAATGGGGTCACTTATGGGTTTTTTTGCTGTTTTCACATGTCAGTGGCTATTGAAATGTGACATGGCATTCACAATCTATCCCAGACAAGTAGCACTTTTTCCTTTCCTAGCCCTGCCATGTGCCCAAGCAGAAGTTTTTGACCACATATGGTGTATAGTCGCATTCGGGACAAAATGCGCAACAAATTATGGGGTCCATTTTCTCCTATTATCCAATGTGAAAATTACAAATTTGGGGCTAAAACAACATTTTCGTGAAAAAAATGAAACTTTTCCATATGACTAACTAATGTTATCAAAATTCTGTGTAGTACCTGTGGGTTCAAAATGCTCACTATACCCCAGGATAAAACACTTGAGGGGTGTAGTTTTCACTTGTGGGGGTTTTCACTGTTTAGGCACAGCAGGGGCTTTCCAAATGTGACATGACATTTGCAGACCATTCCATCAAAGTCTGCGTTCCAAAACATTACTCCTTCCTTTCCGAGCCCTGCCGTGAGCCCAAACAGTGGTTTTCCTCCACAAATGGGCTATTGGCGTACTCAGGAGAAATTGCACAACAAGTTTTTGGGTCCAATTACTCTTGTTACCCTAAAAGTACATTTTTGTGGGTAAAATGAGATTTTGTATTTTGACAGCTCTATGTTATAAACTTCTGTGAAGCACCTGGGGTTCAAGGTGCTCATGACACATCTACAGTTGTGCTCAAAAGTTTACATACCCCGATAGAATTTTTGCTTTCTTGGCCTTTTTTCAGAGAATATGAATGATAACACCGATTTTTTTTTTTCTCCACTCATAGGTAGTGGTTGGGTGAAGCCATTTATTGTCGAATTACTGTGTTTTCTCTTTTTAAATCACAATGACAACCCAAAACATCCAAATGACCCTGATCAAAAGTTCACATACCCCATTTCTTAATACCGTGTATTGCCCCCTCTAACATCAATGACAGCTTGAAGGCCTTTGTGGTATTGTGGATGAGGTTCTTTATTTTCTCAGATGTTAAAGCTGCCCACTCTTCTTGGCAAAAAGCCTCCAGTTCCTGTAAATTCCTGGGCTAGCATGAACTGCGCGCTTGAGATCCCCCAGAGTGGCTCAATGATATTTAGGTCAGGAGACTGAGATGGCCACTCCAGAACCTCCACTTTGTTCTGATGCAGCCAATGACAGGTCGACTTGGCCTTGTGTTTTGGATCGTTGTCATGTTGGAAAGTCCAAGTATGTCCCATGCGCAGCTTCCTGGCTGATGATTGCAAATTTGCCTCAAGTATTTGCTGATAATTGCTGCATTCATCTTTCCTTCAACTTTGACCAAGTCTCCTGTGCCTTTATAGCTAACACATCCCTAAAACATCAGCGATCCACCTCCGTGCTTTACAGTAGGAATGGTGATCCTTTCATCATAGGCCTTGTTGACCTCTCTCCAAATGTAATATTTATGGTTGCGGCCAAAAAGTTAAATTTTTGTCTCATCACTCCAAATTACCTTGTTCCAAAAAGTTTTGAGGCTTGTCTCTGTGCTGTTTTGCATATTGTAGGTGAGATACTTTGTGACATTTGCGCAGTAATGGCTTTCTTCCGGCGACTCAACCATGGAGCCCATTTTTCTTCAAGTGCCTTCTTTATTGTCCATCTTGAAACAGCCACCCCGCTGGTTTTCAGAGAGTCCAGAATTTCAGCTGATGTTATTTGTGGGTTTTTCTTTGCATCCCGAACAATTTTCCTAGCAGGTGTGGACAAAATTTTTGTTGGTCTACCTGACCTTGGCTTTGTTTTTACAGAACCCCTGATTTTCCATTTGTTAATCACAGTTTGAATGCTGCTGACTGGCAATATCAATTCCTTGGATATCTTTTTGGATCCTTTTCCTGGTTTATACAGTTCAACTGCATTTTACCTTAGATCTGTTGACAATTCTTTTGCTTTCTCCATGACTCACAATCTAGAAACATCAATGGCTGGATGAAAGATGCAAGAGTCTGTCTGGATCCCAGAAACTCACTCAGCTTTTTTGCACACACACTGATTACAAGCAAAGAGGTCACAGGTGAGGATGTTACCTTTAGTAGCCATTCAAACCCATTTGTGTCAACTTCTGAGCATGTTATCAGGCCAAAATCACCAGGGTATGTAAACTTTTGATCAGGGTCATTTGAATGTTTTGGGTTGTTATTATGATTTTAAAAGAGAAAACACAGTAGTTTAACAATAAATGGCTTCACCCAACCACTAACTATGAGTGGAGAAAAAGTTTTGGTGTTATCATTCATATTCTCTGAAAAAAGGCCAAGAAAGCAAAAATTCTGCTGGGATATGTAAACTTTTGAGCACAACTGTATATAAGTTCCATAAGGGGTTTATTTTCCGAAATGGGGTAATTTGTGGAAGTTTTCCACTGTTTAGGCACATCAGGGGCTCTCCAAACGTGACATGGTGTCGGCTCTCAATTGCAGCCATTTTTTAGTTCAAAAAGTCAAACAGTGTTCCTTTCCTTCTGAGTAATGCTGTGCGCCCAAATAGTAGTATTCTCCCACATATTGGTGTTACACCCGGTCCCAGTTCTGGCCCCTCACCCGCTCCTGCTCCCGAGGCTGCCTCTGTACCTCTGTGAAGTCCCTGTCAGGATCCTCTCTGTTAGTCCCTCGGCGTCCTGCTGCTGCTTCTCTCTCGTCTACTTCCTGTCACACTGCCAGCAGGCCTCAAGGGAGAATGCTTAGGACGCGAGCGTGCGTCCCTCTGGTCTCTTAAAGGGACAGCACACATTTTTTAAAAATATCAACCAATGGCAGCGCACTGATTACTATTTCTGGCCACTCCGCCATAGGGGGAGTGCCGGAGCAACGAGTATCAATTCTTGCTAAATCCGGTTCTGTCCTTGCTCTGTCTGCACTGTTATAAGCATTCCGTTTGGCACTCTGCTTATACTGTTTGTCTCCGCAGAGTATCAGTGACCTGTTGTTCGGCTATTCTAGACGACATCTGTACCTATACACTCAAGTGCCATCCTGTTCCGTCACCCGCCGTCCAAACCCGTGGATAAAGCTAAAGTTGCTGGAGCCAGCTTCCTACCGTCTACCTGGAACCTGACTATCCTCACCAGAGCCAGCTTCACCTCATATACCTGGTGTCCGCCGGTCAGCTCCACAGTATCTGTAATAACTGTTTACCCGTTTGTCCCGCTGGGATAGCTGCCACGTGTCCGGGGTCTAACTCAAGGTAGCACCTGTGTCCTCCATGTATTCCAGTCTGGTCCTGTTCGAGGGACCTTACTACGGATACTTGGGGCTCACTAGTTACACCCCCTTCGGAGCCCCCCAGACTGAGGTCTCGAGGTTCCACTCAAAAAATAAAAAATGAATGTGAACTTCATCACCTGTGCCTCCGCTTCCATTCGTTATAACTGGCTATCGGCATACTCAGTAGAAATTGTACAACACATTTTGGGGTCTATTTTCTCCTGTTACCATTGTGAAAATAAAAAAGTAGGGCTAAAATAACATTTTTGTGGTTAAAATGTTATTTTTTTATTTTTATTTTAACACCTTTCTGACATCGGACGTACTATCCCGTCCATGGTACCTGGGCTCGTATGACCGTGGATGGGATAGTACGTCATCGCGATCAGCTGCGCTCACAGGGGGAGCCCAGCTGATCGCGGCCGGGTGTCAGCTGTTTATCACAGCTGACACCCGGCACTATGTGCCAGGAGAATTCAAGGACCGCTCCCAGCACATTAACCCCCTGCACACTGCGATCAAAGATGATAGCAGTGTACCGGGGGCACCTGGAAGCATCGCGCAGGGAGGGGGCTCCCTGCATGCTTCCCTGAGACCCTCAGAACAGCGCGATGTGATCGCACTGTTCCGAGGGCCTCCTCCCTGCAGGACCCCGGATCCAAGATGGCCGCGGGGTCCTTTCGGGTCCTGCAGGTGGTGGCTTCCTCAGTGCCTGCTGAGAGCAGGCACTGAGAAACCTCCTGCACAGCCTGTCAGATCACTGGTCTGACAGAGTGCTGTGCAAACTGTCAGACCAGCGATCTGACATTATACAGTGATGTCCCAAAGTAAAAAAGTTAAAAAAAAAAAAAAAATTAACATGTGTAAAAATAATTAAAAAAAAATCCTAAATAAATTAAAAAAAAGAAAAATATTCCCCAATAAATTCATTTCTTTATGTAAATAAAATAAAAAAGTATACATATTTAGTATCGCCACGTCCATAATGGCCCCCTCTCTAAAACTGTCCCACTAGTTAACCTCTTTAGTGAACCCCTTAAAAAAATGAAAAAAAAAGGCAAAAAAACTTCTTTATCATCATACCGCCGAACAAAAAGTGGAATAACTCGTGCTCAAAAAGACCGATATAAATAAACATGGTACCTCTGAAAACGTCATCTTGTCCCGCTAAAAACGAGCCACCATACAGCATCATCAGCTAAAAAATAAAAAAGTTATAGCTCGCAGAATAAAGCGATGCGAAAATAATTATATTTTTATATAAAATTGTTTTTATTGTATAAAAGCGCCAAAACATAAAAAAATGATATAAATGAGGTATCGCTGTAATCGTACTAACCCGAAGAATAAAACCGTTTTATCAATTTTACCACACGCGAACCGTATAAAGGCCCCCCAAAAGAAATTCCTGAATTGCTTGTTTTTGTTCATTCTGCCTCCCAAAAATCGTAATAAAAAGCGATCAAAAAATGTCATGTGCACGAAAATGGTATCAATAAAAATGTTAACTTGTCCCTCAAAAAATAAAACCTCACATGACTCTGTGGGACAAAATCTGGGAAAATTATAGCTCTCAAAAATAGGTGATGCAAAAACTATTGTGACAGCTGCCAATCATAAAAACCCGCTGTAAAAACCCGCTATAAATATTAAATCAAACCCCCCTTTATCACCCCCTTAGTTAGGGAAAAATAATAAAATAAAAAAAATGTATTTATTTCCATTTTCCCATTAGGGTTAGCGTTAGGGTTAGGGTTGGGATTAGGGTTAGCGTTAGGATTAGTGTTAGGGTTGGGATTAGGGTTAGGGGTGTGTTGGGACTAGGGTTGGAGTTAGAATTGGGGGTTTCCACTGTTTAGGCACATCAGGGATTCTCCAAACGCGACATGGCGTCCCATCTCAATTCCTGCCAATTTTGCGTTGAAGGCCGGGGTCACACACACCGACTAAAAAATCTGACCGTTTTAGTCGGTCGATTATCGCAGCAAAAATGTCATGAACAGTCATCCGTCTGGCATCCGATTTTCTGGGAATGATGCGATTTAGTCGCATCTGACCGTACTTGTAACATCCGATTTACATCCGACTTGCGAGATTTTCTTGCAGGCTTGCAAAACCGACATATAATGGATCCAAAAGAATAGTTTTTAAATCACAAAAGAAAGAATAGATATATACACATAGAGTACACATATATATACATGTCATTGTGACATATATATAAATATATATATTTATAGTTCATACACTTCTACATACTGTAATAGCCGCTAATTCAATTGCCGGCTTTTGTGAAATTACAGACCCGACATGAAATGACACATGGTTTACATACAGTTAACCATGTCATTTCATGTAGTTTGATATATGGTTTTCACTAACAATGACATGAGTGTATGTGTGCAAAATTGCAGACATGTAGGGGTTAATTAAAGGTGTAAATTCGTTGAAAAAAATGCGTGGGCTCCCGCGCTATTTTCTAAACTAGACAGACAAAGCAAGCGAGTGGGGGAAGATAATAATAGCCCAGGGAGGGTGCATTTATTTAGTGCCCCCCCCCCCTAGCTACTAACATCTGCCCCCAGCCACCCCAGAAAAGGCAAATCTATAATTAGATTCGCCCTTTCTGGCACTTAGCCCGTCTATTCCCATTGCCCTGTAGCGGTGGCGAATGGGTTAATAATGGGTTAAAGCCATCTTGCTTGCTGCTGTGCGGTGTCCCCGGGTGACCTGACCTGAACTGATTACTGTGGGAAGCAATCAATTAAGCTTCACACACTAATCACTTCCTCTCCTGTCGCCGGGAAAGGAGCTCATTCATTCAGGAGCTAACAGCTGAGCAGGCAGAATTAGCTGCCCTGCTAGTTGTAAACCACTTAACCCTTTGTGAAGGATTACAGCGTGGGACATGACTGTGCGTCGGATAGGTAAGAATAATGTTGTTTTATTATTTTTGCTTTATTACAGGAGATCAAGGGCTTCGCAAGGATTACCACTTAAATAAAATATGGTCAAAAACTGTGTCTTTATTTCATTAAAATTATTTATTATTAATGTGTGTGTGTTTTTTTTTATTTCCTTCAATAGGATTAATAATAATATTGTGTGGGGGATTTGGAGTGGGGATGGGGGGATTTAATGTGTGTGGGGGGATTTGGAGTGGGGATGGGGGCATTTAATATGTGTGGGGGGAATTGAGGGTACTGAAGAGTATGTATGTATGTATGAGGGCATGTATGAGGAAACAGTATGGGGGTATGGGTGCAGACAGTATGGGGAGTGAACGGGTGAATGTATGTGGACACAGTATGGGGAGTGAGGGTGATGGGATGTGTGCAGAGAAATATATAATGGGTATTGCCACAGCCTGTGTGCAGACACAGTATGGGGAGTCGGGTGTGTGTGAGCAGACAGTATAGAGAGTGAGGGGGTAAATATATGAGGAGACAGTATGCTGAACAGGGGGGATGTGAGAGGAGACAGTGTGCGGAGGGAGGGGAATAGTGTGAGATGACAGTATATTGCAGATATTTTTATTTAGGGGCATTATAATGACTCTTCTGTCTTTAAGGGCATCGTGTGGAGAGTTGGTGCAGAAGAGCGGAGAAGATGGAGGTCTGCAGAGACGGCTGTGGATGAGAAAACTCATCATGGGGTGTGGACAAGATGAAGAAAAGGAGAACGACTCCAGAGACGACGTCATCTATAAGGTACCTGGATGTAAATATTATTTGTGAAATTGACTAATTCTCATGTCTTTATTTGTTAGGAGCATTAAAGGGGTTCTCCAGGTCTGTGCCGAGTCTGCAGTCACATAGAATGACTGCAGACTCAGCACAAACCTGGAGAACCCCTTTAATGCTCCTAACAAAAAAAGACATGAGAATTAGTCAATTTCAGAATTCTCACAGCGCTCACTGCACGCTGTTAGGATTCTCTTGTGCCGGTAATTTACATACATGCAGTCACATGCTGACTAGACGTGTGTGGCCTCACTCAATGAAAATGAACAGAGCGAGGCCGGGCACGTCTAGTCGGAATGTGGCCAGAAGTATATAAATCACATGCTTGTGCTGACATGACCGTGTACTCTTGCCACCGGTAAGGGAGAACCCTAAAAGTGTGCAGTGCATTCGTTGTGAGAATTCAGAAGCTGCAATGTCAGGATTCAGCTCTGCAGGTTCCAGTTTTCATCACATGGAAACTTCACTCATATGCGATTTTCATACTTACGGTCCTGTGACAACAAGCTTCTCTTCCTGCTTCTCTCAGTTTTTCACTGAACATTGAGAGCATTAGGGAGAGCAGCTCGTTGGTACATGACTAAGTGTGCAAATCGCATGTGTGCTTGGGGGGGCGCCAAACCGAATTCTTGCTCCGGGTGCCAGAAAGCCTAGATACACCTCTGACCGCAAAAAAATGTAACATGTTACGTTCTTCGCAGGTCGCCGCACCGTCAAAACGATGCATGCCGCAGCATCCGCATTCATCTGCACGGCCTGCGTACCTAATGTTAAATATAGGCACGCAGGCCGCTTGCAGACATAGGCGGAGCTGACCGGAGGAGGTGTGGCAGTGGGCGGAGCTTCACGGAGGAAGTCCGCAGCCCTCCGCAGCTCAGCCATACGCTACTGTGAAACTAGCCTTAGAGAAGTCATTATAAAGGAGTCCGTGGGAACTCGGGCGAATTCCAATTTCAAGCCAGATGACAAGACTTAGGGCCCCATCTCACATAGCGACGCACCAGCAATCCTGACAACGATATGAACTTGTCAGGATCGCTGGTGTGTCGCTACATGATCGCTGCTGAGCTGCCAAACAGGCAACGATCAGGACAGCAACACTGTGGGTAACGTCGCTTAGTAACCCGCAGTGTACATTGGATACCAGCCCGCTGATGCAGGGAGCTGGTAACCAAGGTACACATTGGGTTTCCAGGTGCTGCGCGGTGCCTGGAAACCCGATGTGTACCTTGGTTACCAGCTGATCGCTGGTCTCCTGCCTTCCACACGCAGCGATGCGTGCTGGCCAGCGGGAGACCAGCGATCAAAAAAAAGTCCAGGCATTTCTGACACGACCAGCGATTCACAGCAGTGGCCTGATCGCTGGTACGTGTCAGACATAGCGAGATCGCTGCTGAGATCGCTGTTGCGTCACAAAACGCAAAAATAATTAGCTGCCCTGCTAGTTGTAAACCACTTAACCCTTTGTGAAGGATTACAGCATGGGACATGACTGTGCGTCGGATAGGTAAGAATAATATTGTTTTATTATTTTTGCTTTATTACAGGAGATTAAGGGCTTCGCAAGGATTACCAGTTAAATAAAATATGGTCAAAAACTGTGTCTTTATTTCATTAAAATTATTTATTATTAATGTGTGTGTGTTTTTTTTATTTCCTTCAATAGGATTAATAATTGAGAGTTGTCAAATTGACAACTCTCAATTATTAACCTGCCTTAAAGTCACCTTTCAATAGCAAGGTGGCTTTAACCCATTATTAACTCATTCGCCACCGCTACAGGGCAATGGAATAGACGGGCAAAGTGCCAGAAAGGGCGAATCTAATTATAGATTTGCCTTTCCTGGGGTGGCTGGGGGCAGATGTTAGTAGCCAGGGGGGGCACTAAATAAATGCACCCTCCCTGGACTATTATTATCTTCCCCCACTCGCTTGCTTTGTCTTTCTGGTTTAGAAAATAGCGCCAGAGCCCACATTTTTTTTCAACGAATTTACACCTTTAATTAACCCCTACATGTCTGCAATTTTGCATACATACACTCATGTCATTGTTAGTGAAAACCATATATCAAACTACATGACATGACATGGTTAACTGTATGTAAACCATTTAAAGCAAGGAGAAAAATAGAGTCAAAATGCTAATAAAACATCATATTTTTATTAAATAACTAATGAAACGACAAATAATGAAATCTATATATAACAAACAATAAGGCATGAAAGCCCACTGATTAAACAGTGGGAGTGAGCAGAGGAAATATCAGAAATGTGGGTAGATAACAAAATAGCATAACAACCACAAAATAGTAGCAAGACAAGAGGTGTCCCAAATCAAAAATGCAAAGTAAGAATGGACCACATGACAGCTTAATAAAGATTATCGTGGCACAACTGACCAAGGCAGTAGTACTTTACCTTCAGCAGTATGGCAGACGGCTAGGGGCGCAGCTGGGGGATGCATATGCCAAGAACCAAATAGCCCATAAAGCTTCTCACTAAGAGAGCACAGTAACACTGGCATTGCATGCCCCAGATGAGCCGCACGATCCGTCTGTCCAAGCGGTATTACAATCATTTAGCAATCAATGAAGTTAAAGGCATATTGTGACCACTAAAGTAATTACCTGTCATGACTTTGCAGATCCGAATGTGGGACACCGGATCCCCGACGCGCGTTTCGACACTCCTTCTTCAGGGGGCGTAGTCTGGGGAATCCGGTGTCTCCTATATATACCTGACTCGGCCGGTCACGTGCTGAAAACAGATGGTAATGATAAAGGCTAGCATAGGTGTATGCAGCCGTAATTAGAGGCCCAGACTCTCACGCACATGCGCCCACACCGGATAGTGGGTCACGTCACACGGAGCGGCCGGCGCCTGGCCGTCCCCAAGCAACGCAGCACACATCTCGGGAAAGGAGCGAAATATCGCGAGAGTCAAAGTACAAAGTGGGCAAAACCTAGGCACGTGATCAACAGAGGCAGGTACACAACGCTGCATGTAGTAAGTTAAAAGCATCAATGTGGAGATGTATAAACTTGAATCGGATATGAATTGAATCACATAAACTAATACTTTTTAACCAAGAAAATACAAAATAAAAAATGACTATAAACAAAATTAAATAAACAAAAATTGCATCTATAAGGATTTATTCGCAGAGCTAAATACTTAAACTAAATAATGAATTAACCATAATAACACTAGAAGAGACCAGCGAATATTAAGCTGAATATCGGTGCGAAGGAATAATTCTCATAGGCGCACCATCTTAAACTCAACATAAAGGTGTAAAATAAAGTCACTATTAGGATTGCAATCCATCAGAATTGTATACAAGGAAATTGTTGATTGTAGTGAGTCCGCATTGAATACTTGAACAGATGTTGTCTGGCGTAAAAAATGATAAGGAAGACTGAACTGGATTCACAGGCTGGAATGAATATTGTAGTCACTTGAAAAAAGACAAAAACAATGAAGGAAATTAAAACCAGCAATAAAAACAAACGTTAAAATTAAAAATACGCTATGGGGTAGGACAAGAGTTAACTAAGGACGGGAAGGAAAAAATTCCAGGATATCTCTATTTTAGAGGAACGAGGCGAAACCATGGATTCGTTCAAGCCAACTGGGACATTGTCCCCAGGGTGGTGATCCATCGACATTCTTTCTGCGCAAGTTGGCGCTTGATGTCTCCTCCTCTAATCCCGCTTTGTACATGTTGGATTCCTCTAACCATGAATGACTTCGGATTGCAATGATGAAACTGTTTAAAATGTCTAGGTATAGTTGTTAACATGGATGGGTCTGTGATATCGGCCGCAGCAAGAATATTGCGTACATGTTCCCTTGTGCGTATTTTGAGTTGCCGAGAGGTCATACCTATGTAAATCTTTTGACAACCACAAGTAGCATAATAAATAACCTGCGTTGTGTTGCAAGTTATGTATTGTCTAATTGTGTAATTAATTTTCCCATCAGCCGATGAGAAGGTATTAGTTCGCATTATGTTCTTACACGCAACACAATTGGCACAGGGATAGCAGCCCTTTGGAGGGCCACGTGAATTGAAGGGATTTCTCATTGTGGGAACATAGTGACTGTGTACAAGGATGTCAGCCAAATTTTGGCTGCGTCTAGCTGTCATTAGTGGACTTTCGGAGAGAACAGCCGCTAATGTAGGTTCAGTTTGTAAAATATTCCAGTGACGTTGTAGAGATTCCCGCATGGCGAACCATTCTCCATTGAAAGTGGAAATGAACCTGACTACGTCAGGCTCTTGATCTTTGATCTTCCTTTTATTTTGGGGATGTATTAGAGAGTTGTGCTGGCTCTTTTTGGCTCTCAAATAGCCATATTTAATACTTCTATTACTATACCCGCGCATTTCAAATCTCTCCCTAAGATCAAGAGCCTGCTCCTCAAAACGTGAGTCAGTAGAACATACTCTACGCAATCTTAAAAATTGTCCGGTTGGGATGGCCCTTACTGTTGTCCCCGGGTGGCATGAGGTAGCATGGAGTAATGAGTTGACCGAGGTGGGCTTACGATAAATATCCGTCTGCAATCGTAGATGTTCATCCACTATTATCTTAATATCGAGAAAGTCCACCTCGGTCTTACTATAAGATAAAGTGATTTTGATATTGAAAGTGTTTTGATTTAACCCTTCCATAAAGGTATGTAATTCCTGCTCAGTGCCCTGCCAAATAATTAGTACATCATCGATGTACCTCAGCCAGCACTGCACATGGTCAGCGGCCTGGGCGCCCTCCCCCCAAAAACTCCCCTCTCCCAATAACCCAAAAAGAGATTCGCGAAGGAGGGCGCACAGGCCGCACCCATGGCAGTGCCAACGGACTGTAAATAAAACCTATCCTTGAAAACAAAGAAATTGTGCGTGAGTATGAAGTTGAGCAAATCCAAAATAAATTCACAAAAAGGGCCATCCCAACTCCCATTGCTCAAAAAATGGCGGCAAGCATCAAGACCATCCTGATGTCGGATACACGTGTAAAGTGATTCTATATCAGCTGTCACTAAAAACATGTCAGGTTCCAAGGTCACACCATCTATCCTAGCCAGGACGTCCATTGTATCCCTGGCATAGGAGGGCAAGACCTCCACCAGTGGTTTAAGATAGTAATCCACAAATTTACAAATAGGTTCACAAAGCCCTCCCATGCCAGACACAATAGGACGCCCCGGGGGTTCGATAGCATTTTTGTGTATCTTGGGCACAAAGTAAATTGTTGGTATTTTTGGTGACTTAACCACCAAACCTTCAAAAACTTTTTTGGGGATTAAGCCCTCCTCAAATGCCCGATGGAGAATCATCTCCAACTCTGCTGAGAAGGCTCTCACAGGATTATGATCTAATCGTTGGTATGTCCTCCTGTCCCTCAGCTGCCTAAACGCCTCCTTTTCATATAGTTCTTGAGGCCACACCACTATGTTTCCCCCCTTGTCCGCCGGCTTCACAACGATATCCTCAAGAGATTGTATTTCTCTCAAGGCAACACGTTGTTGGGCAGTGAGGTTATCCAGTCTCCGTCGATGGGAGATCTGTTTGAAATCCTCAGTTACCAACCTAGTGAATATATCTATTGCCGGACAAATGGACAAGGGGGAAAGCGGGTGGAGCGTGGATAAGCAGACGGAGGAAACATACCTCTTGATGCCAAATCCTGTTCAGTGAGCAGCTCCTCAAGGGCCCGCAAGGCCTCCTCCTCCACTTGATCAACATGCGGTTCATTCTGATCACGTTTAGCATAAAGCTTCTTAAAGATCAGTTTTCTAGAAAATAAATTTAGATCTTTAATTGCTGTAAAAGAGTCATAGGAATTAGTGGGGGAGAAGGTAAGGCCCCTGGAGAGCAGCTCAATCTGAACTGGAGTAAGAGTGTGCTTAGATAGATTAATTACCTCTGGCGTATTTTTCTTGTCTCGTTTGTCTTGCTTATTCGGGAGAGCTAATTTATGTTTGACAACTTGGCTGTCTTTGTTGGGGATCAGGTTAGTAGTTGGTGGATTTCTTGTTGTCTTTGACCTGGAAGACCCCTCACTAGAGGCATAGGAGGTAAAGGATGCCGATCTTTTCCTACTGAACTTGCGGGGGCAGCGTGATCTCCGATTCCATTTATAAACGGTATTAGACTGTTTGTCACTCACATCCCTTTGAAATTTATTGGTCTTATTGGTACATATTTCTTTTTCCCACTTTTGGAATTCACTATCAATTTCCTGGTGAATAGTTTGTAGTTCCACCTCAGATAAATCTTGTTTTAATTTCTTTTGAATATTTTCTATCTCAGAGTCCAGAGTGTCTAGGATTTCTTTATTCTGTGTACTAAGTAATTCCATAAAACCTCTAGAAAAATTGGTGGCCAACTCCTCCCATTTATGGCGAAAGACCACATCATCTACGTCAAATCAAGGAAATACCTGGACTCGCAACCCTCTAGGTACTAGACCTTTCTCCATGTATTTAATCAAGAAGGCGCGGTTCCACCAAATTCTCGTCCATTTTAGTAATAGTTGTTTCAAATTTTTAGTTAACTCTTGAGTGTCCTTACCACCACTTGCTACAGATATTTTGGGTTGGTCGCTAAAGACCTCATTTATTCGTGTAAGCCAAACCTGCTCACGAGCTCTATAGTCCATGGAAACTATGGAAGAAAAAACTGTGATAAACACAGAAAATGCATATAAAAGAAAATGCTTCCAATTCATAATAAATGGAATAATAGTGTTGGTAGAAGTCTACCTATTTAAACTAGAATGCAGCTACGACTCATAATAACAATTTAAAGCAAGGAGAAAAATAGAGTCAAAATGCTAATAAAACATCATATTTTTATTAAATAACTAATGAAACTACAAATAATGAAATCTATATATAACAAACAATAAGGCATGAAAGCCCACTGATTAAACAGTGGGAGTGAGCAGAGGAAATATCAGAAATGTGGGTAGATAACAAAATAGCATAACAACCACAAAATAGTAGCAAGACAAAATGTAGTAGCAAAAATGCAAAGTAAGAATGGACCACATGACAGCTTAATAAAGATTATCGTGGCACAACTGACCAAGGCAGTAGTACTTTACCTTCAGCAGTATGGCAGACGGCTAGGGGCGCAGCTGGGGGATGCATATGCCAAGAACCAAATAGCCCATAAAGCTTCTCACTAAGAGAGCACAGTAACACTGGCATTGCATGCCCCAGATGAGCCGCACGATCCGTCTGTCCAAGCGGTATTACAATCATTTAGCAATCAATGAAGTTAAAGGCATATTGTGACCACTAAAGTAATTACCTGTCATGACTTTGCAGATCCGAATGTGGGACACCGGATCCCCGACGCGCGTTTCGACACTCCTTCTTCAGGGGGCGTAGTCTGGGGAATCCGGTGTCTCCTATATATACCTGACTCGGCCGGTCACGTGCTGAAAACAGATGGTAATGATAAAGGCTAGCATAGGTGTATGCAGCCGTAATTAGAGGCCCAGACTCTCACGCACATGCGCCCACACCGGATAGTGGGTCACGTCACACGGGGCGGCCGGCGCCTGGCCGTCCCCAAGCAACGCAGCACACATCTCGGGAAAGGAGCGAAATATCGCGAGAGTCAAAGTACAAAGTGGGCAAAACCTAGGCACGTGATCAACAGAGGCAGGTACACAACGCTGCATGTAGTAAGTTAAAAGCATCAATGTGGAGATGTATAAACTTGAATCGGATATGAATTGAATCACATAAACTAATACTTTTTAACCAAGAAAATACAAAATAAAAAATGACTATAAACAAAATTAAATAAACAAAAATTGCATCTATAAGGATTTATTCGCAGAGCTAAATACTTAAACTAAATAATGAATTAACCATAATAACACTAGAAGAGACCAGCGAATATTAGGCTGAATATCGGTGCGAAGGAATAATTCTCATAGGCGCACCATCTTAAACTCATTTCATGTCGGGTCTGTAATTTCACAAAAGCTGGTAATTGAATTAGCGGCTATTACAGTATGCAGAAGTGTATGAACTATAAATATATGTATTTATAGAATATATATGTATTCTATGTGTGTATATGTACTGTTTCTATTCTTTATTAAAGCTGTCAGTGTGATTTTACAGTATAGCCGGTAATGAATTTTCTAAAGGACACCGAAGCGATTTAATCGCAAGTCACACATGCGGTCCATTTGTAATCCGATTTTTCATCGCACCCATAGACTTGCATTGGCGATAGTCAACCCACAATCGGTGACAATCGCAGCATGCTGCGATTGCACTCGCACGTTTAAAACGGACCACAAAAAATCTGATACTGGGAGCTGCTCCATAGATTAACATTGGTCCAACTGCAATGCGATATTTCATCGCATTGCAGTCGTCCGATTTTGTCGCCAGTGTGACCCCGGCCGAAAAAGTGAAACGGCGCTCCTTCCCTTCCGTGCTCTGCCGTGCGCCGAAACAGTGGTTCCCCCCACATATTGGGTATAAGCGTACTCAGGACAAATTGCACAATAACTTTTGGGGTCCAATTTCTCCTGTTACCCTTGGGAAAATAAAAAAAATTGGACCTGAAATATTTTTTTTTTGTGAAAAAAAGTTATATGTTCATTTTTTTAAACATTCAAAAAATTCCTGTGAAGCACCTGAAGGGTTAATAAACTTCTTGAATGTGGTTTTGAGCACCTTGAGAGGTGCAGTTTTTAGAATGGTATCGCTTTTGGGTATTTTCTATTATATAGACCCCTCAAAGTGACTTCAAATGTGATGTGGTCCCCCCCAAAAAATGGTGTTGTAAAAATTAGAAATCGGAGGTTAACTTTTAACCCTTATAACGTCGTAACAAAAAAAAATTTTGGTTCCAAAATTGTGCTGATATAAAGTAGACATGTGGGAAATGTTACTTATTAAGTATTTTGTGTGCCATATCTCTGTGATTTATGGGCATGAAAATTCAAAGTTGAAAAATTGCAAAATTTTCAAAAATTTCACCAAATTTCCGTTTTTTTCACAACTAAACACAAGTTATATCAAAGAAATTTTACCACTAACATGTCACGAGAAAACAGTGTCAGAATCACCGGGATCCATGGAAGCGTTCCAGAGTTATAACCTCATAAAGAGACAGTGGTCAGAATTGTAAAGATTGGTGCAAGGGCCCCCCAGATGCCAGGACCCACCGGAGAATCCTCCGGTTCTCCGGTGGGCCAGTCCAACCCTGCCCTTAATGACAGAGCCAATTTTGTACTTAATGACCAAGCCAAATTTTACAATTCTGACCACTGTCACTTTATGAGGTTATAGGTCTGAAATACTTCAACGTATCCCACTAATTCTGATACTTTTTTCTCATGAAATATTGTACTTCATGTTAGTGGTAAAATTTATTCGATATAACTTGCGTTTATTTATGAAAAAAATGGAAATTTGCCAAAAGTTAAGAAAATTTTAAAATTTTCAAAATTTTTATTTTTGTGTCCTTCATTCAGAGAGTCGAGTCAAATAAAATAGTTAATAAATAACATTTCCCAAATGTCTACTTTACATCAGCACAATTTTGGAAACATAATTTTTTTGTTAGGACGTTATAAGGGTTAAAAGTTGACCAGTGATTTCTCATTTTTCCAACAAAATTTACAAAACCATTTTTTTAGTGACCACCTCATATTTGAAGTGAGTTTGAGGGACAATATGACAGAAAATACCCAAAAGTGACACCATTATAAAAACTGCATCCCTCAAGGTGCTAAAAATCATATTCAAGAAGTTTAGTAATCCTTCAGGTGCTTCACGAGAACTAAAGCAATGTGGAAGGAAAAAATGACCATTTTACCTTTTTCACAAAAAATTTACTTTAGACCGAAACTTTTTTTATTTTCACAAGGGTAACAAGAGTAAATGGACCACAAAATTTGTTGTGCAATTTCTCCTGAGTATACCGACACCCCACATGTGGGGGAAAGCCACTGTTTGGGCGCATGGCAGGGCTCAGAAGGGAGGGAGTACCATTTGACTTTTTGAACGAAAAATTGGCTGGAATCAATGGTGGGTTCCATGTCATATTTGGAGACCCCCGATGTACCTAAACAGTGGAAAGCTCCCAATTCTAACTCCAAACTTGACACAGCCCTAACCCCAACCCTAACCCCAACACACCCCTAACCGTAATCCCAACCCTAACCATAACCCTAATCACAACCCTAACCCCAATACCACCCTAACCCCAACACCACAACCCTGACCCCAACACCACAATCCTAAGCTCAACACAACCCTAACCCCAACCCCTAACCATAGCCCAAACCTAACCCTAGCTCTAACCCTAGCCTAACCCTAACCCTAGCTCTAATCCCAACCCTAGCCCCAACTATAACCCTAGCCCAACAATAACCCTAGCTCTAACCATAGCCCCAAACCTAACACTAGCCCAACCCTTACCCTAGCTCAAACCCCAGCCATAACCCTAGCCCAACCCTAACCCTAGCCAAACCCTAACCCTAGCTCTAACCCTAACCCCAACCCTAATCCAACCCTAGCCCAACCCTAACCCTATCTCTAACATTAGCCCCAACTCTAACCGTAGCCCAAAGCTAAAACTAGCTCCAACCCCTACCCTAACCATAGCCCCAACCCTATCACTAGCTGTAACCCCAACCCTAACCCTAGGCCCAACCCTAATGGAAAAATGGAAAAAAATACATTTTTTTAATTTTATTATTTTTATTTAACTAAGGGTGTGATAAAGGCAATTTGATTTACTATTTTTATATTATGATCACTGTGATAGGGTCTATCACAGCGATCAAAATGAACCAATAGGAAAACCTACTGTTGCCAGGTGCCGACCAGCAGATCTCGACGGGTGCAGTGTGAATGCATCCACCATTTTCTTCCTGGAAGAAAACGCTGAGAGCCGGGGGACAGAGCTGAAGGGTCCAGGGACAACGGAGGTACTGGTTGGGCTCGGAGGACCCTATTTCTCTCTCCTCTGGTATGCTAGATCATATCAGAGGGGAGAGAAATAAATGGGAAATCAGACTTTATTTTGCGGTCGTTATTCGTTATTCGTTATTACAACACTGGGAATGGTAAAAACCAACCCAAATCATGTTCTCTGGGGTATCAGCTACCCCCGGTAACTGAGACCCTGGAGATTTTCTGACGCTGGGGGGTACTATACACTTGTGTTTCAGCGCTATTAAAAAGAGGAACTGAGCAATAAGTACCATTAACTGCCGCCGTTAAAAGACGTATCAGTGGTCGTTAAGGGGTTAACAGATTTACGTTATAAACTTCTGTGAAGCACATGTGGGTTCAAGGTAATCACCACACATCTAGATAAGTTCCTTAAGGAGTCTAGTTTCCAAAATGGGGTCATTTGTGGGGGATTTCCACTGTTTAGGCATATCAGGGGCTCTCCAAACACAACATGGCGTCCAGTCTCGATCCCAGCCATTTTTGTGTTCAAAAAGTCAAACTATGCTACTTCCCTTCTGAGACCAGTCATGCACCCAAACAGTGGATTTTTTCCACATATTGGGTATTAACACACTCAGGAGAAATTGCACAAAAAAACCTTAGGGTCCATTTCTCCTGTTACCATTGTAAAAATAACAATTTTGGAGCTAAAATAACATTTTTGTGAAAAAAAGTTAAAAGTTAGTTTTTTCTTTCCACATTGCTTTACTTCCTGTGAAGCACTGGAAGGGTTAATAAACTTCCTGAATGTGGTTTTGAGGACTTTGAGTGGTGTAGTTTTTAGAATGGTGTCACTTTTGAGTATTTTCTGTTATATAGGCCTCCCAAGTCACTTCAAATATGATGTGGTTTTGTAAATGGTTTTGCAAATTATGCTGGAAAAATGAGAAATCGCTGATCAAATTTAATCCTTGTAATGTAAAAAAATATGTTTAAAAAAAGATGCAGATGTAAAGTAGATATGTGGTAAATGTTACTTATCAACTATTTTGTATAACATAACTTTCTGATTTAAGGGCATAAGAATTACAAGTTTGAAAATTGTGACTAGAGTTGAGCGAAACAGGTCGGTCAGATTATAAAATCACCGACTTTCGCCAAAGTCGGGTTTCGCCGGGCGAAACCCGACCATAACGTGAGGTCAGCCATGCGGTCGTCGACCCGAGCGCCAAAGTCGTTTTTTCCAGAATGCTTGCAGGCGCCTTTTCTCAGCCAATGAGCAAGGACGCACACTGTGGGCAACGCGATGACATGGGCAGGGACCACCACCATCTTAGAGAAGGGCATTGCAGTGATTGTGTCACTTGCTTTCTGTGGTGTCACAGTGGCTATAAAAGCCCTAAGCGCGGGCCGCCATTTTACTTCTGCTGATCTTAGCGTAGGGAGAGGTTGCTGCCGCTGTTTCTCAGTAGGGAGAGAGTTAGGCAGGAAAAAAAAAAGTTATTCTGTGCTTGTGCTGATAGCGATTGTGCTGTACAGTTAGTGAGCAGTGACGGGAGGATTTTTGTTGTGTGCAGCAGCAGAGCTGATTATTAGGCTGCCTGCCAGTGACAGGGGAGGAATTTCTTGTGTGCAGCAGCAGAGCTGGTTAATAGGCTGCCTGATAGCTGTATTGCTGTGTGTACACTGCTGTGCAGACTGCTTTTTACACAGCACAAATGCTTTTATTCTTTTTTTCTGCACAGTTACCGAGCGTTCATTTTTTCACACACCGTATAGAGCTATACGGCATGCGTGGTTACGATATGACGAGCAGTTTCATCAGCGAAAAGCCGCTCGCCCATCCATTAGATGGGACCAGAAGGATATTGGCCTCTGGCTGAAGTTTATGGCCCCGAATAACAGAGGTGGGAACTCCTTCCAGGGGTGGGCCGGGAATACCGGCCAAGAAGGGTACAGCGCAGGAAGTCATGCGTCAGGAAATTTCATTAGCAGGGGAGCGTAGAAACACGGCCAATGTTGGCAGTTTAACAAAGGACAATGCAAATTCGGAACAGGTTGTAAATTCAGGCACATGTGTTCCACTTGTAATGCAGCTATGGTCAGGGGTCAAACACCGGTCAAGCTACACGCGATGCTCCCCTACCTAAATAGGCACCCAGATCGGCAAAAAGTGGGCTTACTATACAGGGGCTTTAGAGACGGGTTTATTATTACCTCCTGGCGTCCTAAACGCTGCGGAAGTTAAGGAATTTGTGTTCAGCCCATCAGCACCATGGGGTGGTAAAAGAGAAGCTAAAGAAAGACGTGCTGATGGGTCGAATGGCAGGTCCATTTAAGTTCCCACCTGTCCCGGACTTGGTGGTTTCTCCTTTGGGCATCGTGCCGAAGAAGGAACCTAACAAGTTTCAGATGATCCACCACCTGTTCTACCCCCGTGGTAAGTCCGTCAATGACGGCATTGATCCCGAATTATGTACGGTCCTATACGCATCGTTTGATGAGGCAATAAAATAGGTAAGGAAATATGGAAGGGGGGCACTGATGTCAAAAACCGATGTGGAATCTGCTTTTCGGCTATTACCAGTACATCCAGCTAGTCAGCGGTTACTTGGGTGCTACTGGGAAGGGGAGTATTTTGTAGACATGTGCCTACCCATGGGATGCTCTTTGTCATGCTCGGAGTTTGAGGCCTTTAGCACATTCATGGAGTGGGTGGAGAAAGACATAACGGGGATGGGCTCGTTGATCCACTACCTGGACGATTTTTGGTGTGTAGTCCCCCGCAGTCGAATGTGTGTGACACTATCCTGAAGAACCTGGAGTGGGTCGTAAAAGAGTTTGGGGTCCTGTTAGCGCCCAAGAAAACGGTCAGGCCAACGGCGTGCATTTCCTTTCTGGGATTGTTATTGATACAATCCGCTGGGAGTGTCGTCTTCCGGAAGAAAAGGTGGCGGCCCTAAAAGAGGGAATATGCAGAGCATTAAAAACTAAAAAAACTGAGGCTGCGAGAAGTTCAGTCCTTGCTGGGGAGATTAAATTTTGCATGCTGAGTTATGCCCATGGGCAGAGTGTTCTCTAGGAGATTAGCGGCGGCAACAGTGGGGGTGAAGTCACCTCATCACTATGTTCGGTTATCAGCGGATAACAAAACCGACCTGGTTGTTTGGAGGACATTTCTGGAGAAGTATAATGGGCGATCCTTGATGATGGAAGGGGTATGCTGTAACTCGGACATCGACCTATACACAGACGCAGCAGGCAGTTACGGTTTTGGAGCATACTTTCAAGGACAATGATGCGTGGCCAAGTGGCCAGAGAAGTGGGTGCATTAGGGGTTTGTCAAGAACATTGCGTTGCTGGAGATCTTTCCTATTCTAGTAGCAGTAACACTCTGGGGGGTTTAAGAAACAAAAAGGTGAAGTTTCAATGTGACAATATGGGCGTGGTGATTGCCATAAATAATATCACGGCGTCCTCACCGCCAGTAATCAGAGTGCTGCACCAGTTGGTGTTAGAATGCTTGTCCATCAATCCTCAATTTACAGCTTTTCATGTCCCAGGCGAATATAACTCAATAGCTGACGCACTTTCTCGTTTCCAGTGGGAGCGCTTTCGGGCTCTGGCCCCAGAGGCAGAAGAAGAGGGCCTACCCTGTCCTCCCAGACTCTGGAGTGTGGTATCAGGGCTGCCGTACCACTGATCAGGTCATCATTAGCAAGTAGCACCTGGGCAGCTTACTTACGGACATGGGAATTATGGGAACAATGGTTAGAGCAAGGGAGGGGGCACTTGACAGAGGAGGAGCAGATAGGGGTTTTATTGATGGGAATTAGGCGAGCGGCCGATAGTAAGTGGTCAGTAGAGAGAGTAAACCAATTAGTGTCGGGGTTAGCATTCGGGATCAAAATGAGGAACAGAACAAACTTAACAAAGAAATTCTTAGTAAGACAGGCCATTAAGAGTTATAAGAAAGGGAAAAGCTGGAAAGATAACAGGAGGCCGGTGTCTTTCAGCCTATTGGGGAACCTTGGCTCACAGTTAGAGGCGATTTGCAGTTCACCTTTTGAGATAGGCCTGTTCAGACTGGCATTTTCTTTGGCATTTTTTGGGGCAATGAGGATAGGGGAATTGGTGGCACCAGGCAGAACGAAAGTAGGGGGAATCTTAGCCAAAGACATCATGGCGACTCAGAAGGGCTAGAATTTTGGATCAGGAGATCAAAAATGGATCAGGTGGGGAAAGGAAAAAGGGTACTATTGGGAAGAGTAAGGGGTTCTGTCATGTGTCCGGTGAGATGTTTTGAGGGTTTTATGGCCGCTAGGCCTTGACGGGGTGGACCGTTGCTATGTCCTTTTTGTCCAGGTACCAGTTCATTAGAGTGTTCCGGATGTGCTTGGTGAGGGCAGGTGCAGACCCAGGCAATTATGCGGGACATTCATTCCGCATCGGAGCTGCAACCGAGACAGCGGTGGGAGGCATCAGCCCAGATTGTTATGTTTCGGTAGCTGAGGAGTGCAGGTAAAAAAGGCAATACACCAGAGAAGTTGGAATCTATGAGATTGCAGTACCCTGACTAACCACCGCAACTAGAGGCAGCCGTGGAGCGTTCCTACGTTGGTCCTAGACGCCTCGTCACAGCCTGAGAAACTAACTACACCTAAAGATAGAAATAGGAAAGCTATCTGCCCCGGAGCAGAACCCCAAAGATAATAGAAAGCCCCCAAACATGTAATGGCGGTTAGACAAGATGAAATACTGACACAGAAAGAAAATAGTATGAGCAAACGCTGGGGCCCAAACTATCTAAATAGAAAAGGACAGGAAGGGTACTTACTGCAATCCCAGAAAACCCTGAAAAACACCAACTCTACTAATTTCAAAATCACCTGAGATCACACGACCTCTACCACCTAAATTAGTTCTCTGGTGTAAGAAAATCAAAACAGCAGCCACTGAAAAAACTGGAAAAAGCAAAAGAACAAAACTCAGTGGCTGAACTAAACTGAGAGGGCAGAAGCCCCCGGAGGGGACCCTGAAGGCCCCCAAAGAAGTGCAGGACAAAATGCAAAAATATAGCAAAAACACAAAATAAGAAATTGTCTTATCTGATAGCAGGAGATGCAGACACGACACAGCAGGCTACAAGGGAAACTGGAAAGAAGGATTCAGACCAGAACAATTGATCACCGGCAACCCTGATGGGAAAATGACTCCCTTATATAAGACCAATCAGTAACACCTGATTCCCAGTCCTCACAATCCTCACTAGTACCGCTTGTAACCACCAGAGGGAGCCTCTGCTCAGAACTCATCTCAAACCCATTCACAACAGTACCCCCCCCTTGAGGAGGGGTCACCGAACCCTCATTTGAGCAACCAGGTCGGTCAGGATGAGTTCTATGATACGCACGGATAAGTCTCCTAGCATGGATGTCCGAAGCAAACACCCAAGAATTGTCTTCCTGACCATAACCTTTCCATTTAACCAAATACTGGAGTCTTTGTCTAGAAAAACGAGAATCCAATATTTTCTCAACCACATACTCCAGATTGCCCTCAACCAAAACAGGGTCAGGAGGCACAGCAGCAGGAACCACTGGCTCAACAAACCTCTTCAACAAGGACTTGTGGAACACGTTATGGATCTTAAATGTCCCTGGAAGAAGCAAACGAAAAGAAACAGGATTAATAATCTCCATGATCTTATAAGGTCCAATAACCTAGGCTTAAATTTAGGAGATGCTACTCTCATAGGAATATTCTTTGAGGACAACCAGACCAAGTCCCCCACTTTAAACCGAGGACCATCAGTCCTATGCCGGTTAGCAAACCGCTGGGCCTTCTCCTGAGAGAGGGACAACCTCTCCACTACCTGGTCCCAAATCTGCTGCATACGCTCAACAACAGAGTCAACACCTGGACAGACAGAAGCCTCCGTCTGTCCTGAAGAAAATCGAGGGTGAAACCCAGAATTACAGAAAAACGGAGACATCAAAGTGGCAGAGCTAGCCCTATTATTAAGAGCAAACTCAGCCAAAGGCAAAAAAGAGACCCAGTCATCCTGATCAGCAGACACAAAGCATCTTAGATAAGTCTCCAATGTCTGGTTTGTTCTCTCAGTTTGACCATTGGTCTGAGGATGAAATGCCGAGGAGAAAGACAATTGAACACCCAGTTTAGAACAAAAAGTCCTCCAAAATCTGGAAACAAACTGGACTCCTCTGTCAGACACAATGTTCTCAGGAATGCCGTGTAAACGAACCACGTGCTGAAGGAACAACGGCACCAATTCAGAGGAGGAAGGCAACTTAGGTAATGGCACAAGATGTATAATTTTGGAAAACCTATTACAAATTACCAGATGGTGGTCATTCTCTGAGAAACAGGAAGCTCGGAAATGAAATCCATAGAGATATGGGTCCATGGTCTCTTGGGCACAGGCAATGGCATCAACAAACCACTAGAGCGAGAGCAAGGCTTGGAGCGAGAGCAAGTCCCGCAGGACTGCACAAATTCCCTGACATCGCGAGACAAGTAGGCCACCAAAAGGACCGACTAACCAAGTCTCTGGTACCAAAAATTCCGGGATGCCCAGCCAATGCGGAACAATGAATCTCAGACATCACACTCTTCTTCCACTGGTCCGGGACAAACAATTTTCCAACAGGGCAGCGCCCGGGCCCATCCTCCTGACACCCCTCCAGAGCAAGTCTCAAATTGGGCGAGATGGCGGAAAGAACTACACCCTCCTTCAAAATAACAGAGGGATCAGATAGCTCAGGAGAGTCCGCAAGGAAACTCCTCGAGAGGGCATCCGCCCTAACATTCTTAGTGCCAGGAAGAAAGGAAACCACAAAATTAAAACGTGTGAAAAACAAGGCCCACCTGGCCTGTCTAGGATTGAGTCGCTTGGCAGATTCCAGATAGACCAGATTCTTATGGTCCGTAAGGACCACCACCTGATGTTTGGCTCCCTCCAGCCAATGTCTCCACTCTTCAAAAGCCCACTTCATGGCCAATAACTCCCGATTACCCACGTCATAATTACGTTCAGTAGGAGAAAATTTTCGAGAGAAAAAGGCACAAGGGTTACTTTTAGAGGTCTCTGGATCTTTTTGGGACAAAACGGCACCTGCCCCAATTTCAGAGGCATCAACCTCCACCTGAAATGGCAGAGAAACATCAGGCTGCCGTAGAACAGGAGCAGAAGTGAATCTCTGCTTAAGTTCCTGAAACGCAGAGACTGCCTCAGGAGGCCAATTCACCACATCAGAACCCTTTCTGGTCAAATCAGTTAATGGTTTAACAATAACCGAGAAATTACCAATAAATTTACGATAAAAATTGGCAAAACCCAAAAATCTCTGAAGAGCCTTTAATGAAGTAGGTTGGACCCAATCACAGATGGCCTGAACCTTGACCGGGTCCATTTCAATAACAGATGGGGACAAAATGAATCCCAGAAATTAGATCTTCTGTACGCCAAAAAGACACTTTGATCCCTTCACATACAGAGCATTCTCTCTCAAAATCTGGAATACAGTTCGAACATGTTTCACATGAGAGTCCCAGTCATTAGAAAAAATCAAGATATCATCCAAATAAACAATCAGAAACTTGTCCACAAAATCCCTGAAAATGTCATTCATGAAGGACTGGAAGACGGAAGGAGCATTAGTGAGCCCAAAGGGCATCACAAGGTACTCAAAATGCCCTTCAGGGGTGTTAAATGCCATCTTCCATTCATCCCCGTGCTTAATGCGAATAAGGTTATACGCCCCCCTGAGGTCAAGCTTGGTAAACCAAGTAGCGTTTTTCACCCTGGAAAACAGGTCAGAAATCAAGGGTAACGGGTATTGATATTTCACAGTAATATTGTTCAAGAGACGATAATCAATACACGGCCTTAATGAACCATCTTTTTTGGCCACAAAGAAAAAACCGGCACCTAAGGGTGAAGAGGATGGTCTGATATGACCCTTCTCCAATGATTCCTTGATATAAGACCGCATAGCGTCATGTTCAGGTACAGACAAGTTAAAAAGGCGACCTTTAGGGAATTTACTACCCGGCACTAATTCAATAGCGCAGTCATAGCTCCTATGGGGAGGCAAGGATGCAGATTTACTTTCGCTAAACACATCAGAAAAATCAAACAAAAAGTCAGGAACATCCTCAGCCTGGGGGGAGGCAGAAAAAACAGGAGTGTTGGTATTAACACATTGGCAGCCCCAACTGGTTACAGACACAGATTTCCAATCCAAAACAGGATTATGAGACTGTAACCAAGGGAAACCCAGCACTATAATGTCATGCAGATTATATAGAACCAAAAATTTGCAGCACTCCTGGTGATCAGGTTCAACCCTCATTATCACCTGAGTAGAAAACTGGGGTTTATTCTCAGCCAAAGGGGTAGAATCGATCCCCAGTAAAGGAATAGACTTCTGTAGGGGTATCAAGGGAAATCCACAACGTTTAGCAAAATCATAATCCATCAGGTTAATAGCTGCTCCAGAATCAACGAAAGCCTAAGCAGAAAATGAGGACAGAGAGCATATCAGAGTGACAGTTAATAAAAACTTAGTCTGAACACTACCCAAGACAACTGAGCGTGCAAAATGTCTTCCCCGCTTAGGGCAGACTGAAATAGCATGAGAGGCATCACCACAGTAGAAACATAACCCATTGCGCTTTCGAAACTCATGACGCTGTGCCCCAGACACCACTCCATCACACTGCATGGGCTCAGCAGCTGGCTCACAAGGCAACACCACTCCACGCATACTTCTCCGCTCACGCAAACGTCTGTCAATTTGAATCGCTAATGACATAGAATCATTGAGACCAGAGGGGACAGGGAATCCCACCATAACATCCTTTACATTATCCGACAAACCCTTCCGGAAAAGGGCCGCCAAAGCGTCGCCATTCCACTTGGTCAGGACTGCCCACCTACGGAATCTCTGACAGTATAACTCAGCGTCATCAAGCCCCTGATTTAATGCCAACAAGGCTTTTTCAGCTTGATCAGTGACATTAGGCTCATCGTACAATAACCCCAAAGCCTGAAAAACGCATCAACATCACTCAAAACAGGATCCCCAGGTATCAGGGAAAAAGCCCAATCCTGAGGATCGCCGCGCAGGAGAGAGATGATAATTTGAACCTGCTGCGCTGCGTTTCCTGAGGACTTAGATTTTAAGGCAAGAAACAATTTACAATTATTTTTGAAATTCTGAAACTTAGCTCGATCCCCTAAAAACAAATCTGGCATGGGGATCCTAGGTTCCACAACAGGCAACCCAGCAAGATAGATAGCAATACTCCGAACCTCAGTGGCAAGCTGATCCACACGGCCAGACAACTGTGCAAACTCCATTGGGAGAAAAGATCCTCCCCAGCACCCAGAGATACAGAGGGAAAAAAAAAAAAATGCAACAAACAGAAAAATATCTCTGACAACTTTTCTTCCTTCAAAATATTTTTTCCCTTCTGTGAGTACCATACAATTTTTAGACCGGTGATACTGTTATGTTTCGGTAGCTGAGGAGTGCAGGTAAAAAAGGCAATACACCAGAGAAGTTGGAATCTATGAGATTGCAGTACCCTGACTAACCACCGCAACTAGAGGCAGCCGTGGAGCGTTCCTACGTTGGTCCTAGACGCCTCGTCACAGCCTGAGAAACTAACTACACCTAAAGATAGAAATAGGAAAGCTATCTGCCCCGGAGCAGAACCCCAAAGATAATAGAAAGCCCCCAAACATGTAATGGCGGTTAGACAAGATGAAATACTGACACAGAAAGAAAATAGTATGAGCAAACGCTGGGGCCCAAACTATCTAAATAGAAAAGGACAGGAAGGGTACTTACTGCAATCCCAGAAAACCCTGAAAAACACCAACTCTACTAATTTCAAAATCACCTGAGATCACACGACCTCTACCACCTAAATTAGTTCTCTGGTGTAAGAAAATCAAAACAGCAGCCACTGAAAAAACTGGAAAAAGCAAAAGAACAAAACTCAGTGGCTGAACTAAACTGAGAGGGCAGAAGCCCCCGGAGGGGACCCTGAAGGCCCCCAAAGAAGTGCAGGACAAAATGCAAAAATATAGCAAAAACACAAAATAAGAAATTGTCTTATCTGATAGCAGGAGATGCAGACACGACACAGCAGGCTACAAGGGAAACTGGAAAGAAGGATTCAGACCAGAACAATTGATCACCGGCAACCCTGATGGGAAAATGACTCCCTTATATAAGACCAATCAGTAACACCTGATTCCCAGTCCTCACAATCCTCACTAGTACCGCTTGTAACCACCAGAGGGAGCCTCTGCTCAGAACTCATCTCAAACCCATTCACAACACCAGATATTGTGAGGCGAATCGGCAGATGGGACTCGCTACGTTACAGGTCCTACGTACGCCCACATGGATATGAAGAAATCTCAAGAGATAGGATAGCTCACTAATTTTCTTTGATTTTGTTGCAGGACAAATCCCGTTCGAGGTCTGGATCTTAGGACATTCCTATGTATTCTGGGGAGCACAACGGGCTGACAGACGGACGGAAGAAAGTTGGGTTACCCAAGGCAAATGGCGGTAATTCGGTGGCTGAGGTTTAGGGGGTTGACTTGGGGTCGGGTACTTCATGAGTTCTATCGGGCAGTACCTCCATACAGCCCCGGATATAGTCGTCTTACACGTGGGGGGGAATGATTTGGGATCTAGCTCTGGAAAGTGTCTGATCATTATTATTATTATTATTTATTTATATAGCGCCATTAATTCCATGGCGCTGTACATGAGAAGGGGTCACATACAAAGTTATAGATATTGTTTACAGTAAACAAATTTACAATAACAGACTGGTACAGAGGGTATAGGCTCAACATCAAAAGGATTTAAGGCGGATGAGGTGGACGTGCCCAAACATTAAGATGGTGTGGTCCGACGTGGTACCCAGAAAAATCTGGCGGGGGGCACGTTCAGTGCAGAGGATTAACAAGGCCCGTATTAAGGTCAATAAGGAGATATCCAAATATGTGGTACAGAATGGGGGAGTGACGGTACGCCAAGCTGGGTTGGATTCCACGGAGAAGGATTACTGGCAGGAGACGGGATGCACTTGAACGCACGGGGGACGGATTTGTGGATCGCAGGGTTACAGGAGGGTATACGAAAGGCCACAGCAATGCTGGTTGGTGGGGTCTCGAGCACTTGAATGGGATCAAGACGCTCTCGGCATGGCGTTGGTGTGTCCTCAAAGCTGGTAAAAAATTAGGATCGGGAGGATTCCGGCATTGCGGAGAACCCCTCCATTGGATGGAGACGTGTTGGTTGTGGTCTGGTGAAATTTGAGTGATACCCGCTGAGGAAGAGCGGGATCACATTATGGGGGCGCCCGACGATGGAAGTCGGGCGCACGAGAAAGATGTTGGGTACCCGACGACGGAAGTCGGGTACAAGTTTAAGTTGTGGAGGCTACCTCTTCCCTCGATTCATGGTACTTCCGAGCAGGAAAAGATGCGGCTGGAAATAAGGCTGGGAGGGAAGGGGCAATGCCAACTAAACAATCACCAGACTAGGTCAATAGTAGCTTCAGCTTCGAGGGCCCACCAGGTGTCTTAATTATTAATAAAATTGGCTGCTGTGGCCATTTATATCCAAAGAATAATGTTGTGACGTGTCCTTTATTCGGGACAAGTGGAGGGTAGGCTGGGGGAGGGGGTGGTGGTGGGCGGAGCAGGGGGTAAGTGTTGGGGGAGAGTCACAGGATGTCGACCTCTCCAGGGTCATGTGCATGATCAACCTCCACTCAATTTAGCTGCGGCTCTTCAGAGCTCAGGTTCGATGGGGCCACAGCGATCAAACCCTCAGCATTCGGAAGGTCTCTTGAATAAGTGATAACTTTTAAACTTGTGAACATTCCTTTAAGCAAAGTGAGCCCCAGGATCACAATCCCTGACTGAAGAATCACCGTTTTTTTTCACGTTTCAATGGAAAGTGGCACGTTCTTTTAGGAAGCGAAAAGGCAGTGCTGTGACGGCATTTGGTTACCATTCAGAAGATCCTAAACTTTACCAATAACCATATAAAGAAAAAATATGTTGACAGAATCTAGTGCATAAGGTGACAACCAAATGATGCCCAGACATCTGCTGTTGAGAAAAAAACAACAGGTATGTTTAACCCCTTAGTAATCAGACCAAATTTTTGGAATGTAGCCAGTGTCATTTTTCATGGTAATATCTCTGGAATGTTTCAACATGTGTCTATCATTTTGAGACTGTTTATTTGTGACACTTTATATTTTATGATAAATGGTAAATTTAAGTCAATATGTTTTGTGTTTATTTATAAAAAAATATCAGAAATTTGACAAAAATGTCTAAAAATTAGCAATTTTGAAACTTTGAATAATTATCCTCAGTCATTTCACACAAAATAGTTAATAAATAACATTTACCTCATGTTTGTTTTACATCAGCACTATCTGTAAAATGTTCTGTTATTATGATAAAAGGTTTAAAATTACAGCAGTACTTTTTAATTTTTTCAATGAAATTTAGAAAACTTATTTTTTAGGGGCCTATTCAGTTTTGAAGTGAATTTGGGGGTCCTGTATATTGGAAAAAAAACAATGTAATACCATTTGAAAAACATCGCCCCTCAACATATTTATATATATATTTATTAACCCTTCAGGTGCTTTTGAGGACTTAATGCAAAATGGCATAACAGGAAAGAAAAATGTTATTTTCACCACCTAAATGTTGATAATTTCTGACCAGATCACTATAGCTGGCAGACTGATATTTGGCAGTGAATTGCCATGGCACACATCAGGATCAGACAAGCACAATCTCAGGGTCCCATTGGCTTAAAGATTGAGTCCCCACACTGTTAACCACATTTATGCCGTAGTCACTATTGACAGCAGCATCTAAATGGTTAAATGGCAGTAATCGGTTGCTATTCACTTATATCTCAGGTCAGTTTTAAGTCATTGGTGGTCACTAAGGAGTTAATTTAAGGCGCTGTAACTGTCAGCAGCTTGTCCTCTTCTTATATCACTACGATTGTATACTGCCAGCATATACTGTAGTGGTAGAACATACATATAACATCTCTAGTAAGTCCGAAGTGTTACTGCCGCAACAGTGTAAATTGGCTGGTCTAAGAATTAGATCAGTCTCATCATGTTGTCGTCAAATTACTTGCATGTTAGAAAGTTGGCAGCAGTTATGATAATGCTGTTGCTCTGTGAAATCAGTAGCATTGGACCCTGTCCAATTAGGTTAAAGGGGTATTCTCTGGGAATTTGATCACTGGGACTCCAATTGATCCCGAGAGTGCCGAAAACCAACTGAGTGCAGTGCTGAATTGAACAGAATGAATAGAGCAGCACTGCGCCTAAATGAAAACCTCTACATTCACACCCGGATCTTCAGAGCCCCATTTCTCAGGATTGGTGGAGGTCCGAGTTGTCAGAGCCCCAGCGATCGGGAAACTATTCCCTATACATTGGAAGGGGGATAACTTTTAAAGGGAACCTGTCACCAGGTTTGGCCTATATGAGATGCGGCCACAGCCTTTCAGGGCTGATATACAGCATTATAGAATGCTGTATACCTGCCCCCAACCCGACCTGGAAGAAGAAAGAAAAATAACTTATTATACTCACCTGTGGGGCGATCCAGTCTGAGGGGCGTCAATCTTCTTGGTCCGGAACCTCCCATCTTCTTATGATTGCCGTCCTCCTGCTTGGTTCATGTGGATGATGCATCCCTTCATCATCCACACATTCTGCTCGGCATCGCACAGGCGTACTTCCCTGCCTTGTTGAGGGCAAAGCAAAGTACTGCAGTGCGCAGGCGCTGGGCCTCTCTGACCTTTCCCTGCGCACTGTTGTGAGCACCTTGGAGGCAACTTTGGAGCTGGGGCTCCCTCCGGTAGTTGCTGAGGGTAATGAACCAATTGCTGAATGGCTTTAAGCTGGGTCTGAATGGTCTGATATACGTGACCTGAACTCCCATCAGCCTTGCCGGTAATCAATTGTTCTTCCAGGTCTTGCTTGGAGCTCAGCTTGCATTCCTGCTTTCATTCAGATAAGTGACTTGCTGTTTTTTTTTCCTCTTGTTGGATTTTCCTTGCTGGTTTGCTGCCTTGCAGTGGACTTCAGCCTGGTCCCCTTTTGGGGCCTGGCACTGCATTTGTGCTCAGTTTGTGTTTGCACTTTTGCTCTGTTCCTGTGTCACTTTTTATTTGCTGAATTGCTGTGTGTTACACCAGAGATCTGATTTAGGTGGTAGAGATCGTGTAATCTCAGGTTTTTTGTTAATCAGAAGTGTTTGTATTTTTGTCAGGGTTTTTTGGGTTGCAGTCAGAATTCTTTCCTATACTTTTCTATCTAGACAGATTGGGCCCCAGCGTTTGCTCATTCTATTTTCTGTCTGTGTTCGTATTTTCTTCTTGTCTAACCGCCATTACATGTTTGGGGGCTTCCTATTTCTTTGGGGGTTCTGCTACGGGGCAGTTAGCTTTCATCTTTCTGCCTTTAGGTGTAGCTATCTCTCCGGCTGTGACGAGGCGTCTAGGATCACCTTAGGTACGCTCCACGGCTACTTCTAGTGTTGCGGTTAGTTTAGGGTCCTGCAACCCAGTAGTTTCCAGCCTCTCTGGTGTATTGCTACTTTGGCTATTTTTGCTATTTCTCCTCAGCTACCGAAACATAACAGTATTACTGGCCCAAACTGAAAATTATATGGTACACAACAGAAGGGAAAAATAGTAAAAAAGGAAAAAGAAAAAAGGGAGTTGTCAGAAATTTTTTTTTCTGTTTGTTGCATTTTTTCCCTCTTTTTCTCTGGGTGCTGAGGAGGAATTTTTTTTTTCCTCAATGGAGTTTGCACAGTTGTCTGGCCATGTGGAGCGGCTTGCCGCTGAGGTTAAGAGTATTGCTGCCTATCTTGCTAGGTTGCCGGTTGTGGAACCTAGGATCCCCATACCAGATTTATTTTTGGGGGATCGGTCTAAATTTCTGAATTTCAAAAATAACTGTAAGTTGTTTTTTGCCTTGAAGCCTAAGTCCTCAGGGAACGCAGCACAGCAGGTTCAAATGGTCATCTCTCTGCTGCGTGGCGACCCTCAGGATTGGGCTTTTTCCCTGACACCTGGGGATCCTGTTTTGAATGATGTTGATGTATTTTTTCAGGCTCTGGGGTTATTGTACGATGAACCTAATGTCACTGATCAAGCTGAAAAGACCTTGTTGGCATTAAATCAGGGTCGTGAAGACGCTGAGCTGTACTGTCAGAAATTCCCAAAGTGGGCAGTCCTGACCAAATGGAATGATGATGCTTTGGCAGCCCTTTTTCGGAAGGGTCTGTCAGAAAATGTAAAGAACGTTATGGTGGGATTCCCTATTCCCTCTGGTCTCAATGATTCTATGTCTTTGGCAATTCAAATTGACAGACGTTTGCGTGAGCGCAGAGGTATGCGTGAGATAGTGTTGCCTTGTGAGCCAGCTCCTGAGCCCATGCAGTGTGAAGGAGTGACTTCTGGGGCTCAGCGTCATGAGTTTCGAAAGCACAATGGGTTATGTTTCTACTGTGGTGACGCTTCTCATGCTATTTCCGTCTGCCCTAAGCGGGGAAGACGTTTTGCGTGCTCAGTTGTCTTGGGTAGTGTTCAGACTAAATTTCTGTTGACTGTTACCCTGATTTGCTCCCTGTCCACATTTTCGGCTCCGGCTTTTGTTGATTCAGGAGCAGCAATTAACCTGATGGATTTTGACTTTACCAAACGTTGTGGGTTTCCCATGATACCCCTGCGGAAGTCTATTCCTTTACTGGGCATTGATTCTACCCCTTTGGCGGAGAATAAACCCCAGTTTTCTACTCAGGTGATAATGAGGGTTGAACCAGATCATCAGGAGAGTTGCAAATTTCTGGTGTTGCATAATCTTCATGACATTATTGTACTGGGTTTCCCTTGGTTACAGACTCATAATCCTGTTTTGGATTGGAAATCTGTGTCTGTGACCAGTTAGGGCTGCCAATGTGTTAATACTGACACTCCTGTTTTTTCTGCCTCTCCCCAGTCTCAGGATGTCCCTGACTTTTTGACAGATTTTTCTGATGTGTTTAGTGAGAGTAAGTCTGCATCCTTACCTCCTCACAGGAGCTATGATTGCGCTATTGAGTTAGTGCCTGATGGTAAATTTCCTAAAGGTCGCCTTTTTAATTTATCTGTACCTGAACACGATGCTAAGCGATCTTATATCAAGGAGTCTTTGGAGAAGGGTCTTATCAGACCATCCTCTTCACCCATGGGCGCCGGTTTTTTCTTTGTGGCCAAAAGGATGGTTCATTGAGGCCGTGTATTGACTATCGCCTCCTGAATAAAATCACTGTTAAATATCAATATCCGTTACCCTTGATTTCTGACCTATTTTCCAGAGTGAAAGTGCTAGTTGGTTTACCAAGCTTGACCTCAGGGGGCGTTTAACCTTATTTGCATTAAGCACGGGGATGAATGAAAGACGGCGTTTAATACCCCAGAGGGGCATTTTGAGTACCTAGTGATGCCTTTTGGGCTTACTAATGCCCCTTCCGTCTTCCAATCCTTCATGAATTATATTTTCAGGGATTTTGTGGATAAATTTCTGATCATTTATTTGGATGATATCTTGATTTTTTCCAACGACTGGGACTCTCATGTGAAACATGTTCGGACTGTGTTCCAGATTTTGAGAGAGAATGCTCTGTATGTGAAGGGATCAAAGTGTCTTTTTGGCGTACAGAAAGTCTCATTTCTGGATTCATTTTGTCTCCCTCTGTTATTAAATGGACCCGGTCAAGGTTCAGGCCATCTGTGATTGGGTTCAACCTACTTCATTGAAGGCTCTTCAGAGATTTTTGGGTTTTGCCAATTTTTACTGTAAATTTATTGGTAATTTCTCTGGTATTGTTAAACCATTGACTGATTTGACTAAAAAGGGTTCCGATGTGGTGAATTGGCCTCCTGAGGCAGTTTATGCGTTTCAGGAACTTAAGCAGAGATTCATTTCTGCTCCTGTTCTGCGGCAGCTTGATGTTTCTCTGCCGTTTCAGGTGGAGGTTGATGCTTCTGAGATTGGGGCAGGTGCCGTTTTGTCCTAAAGGGATCCAGAGACCTCTAAGAGTAACCCTTATGCCTTCTTCTCTCGAAAATTTTCTCCAACTGAACGTAATTATGACGTGGGTAATCGGGAGTTATTGGCCATGAAGTGGGCCTTTGAATAGTGGAGACATTGGCTGGAAGGAGCCAAACATCAGGTGGTGGTCCTCACGGACCATAAGAACCTGGTTTATCTCGAATCAGCCAAGCGATTTAATCCTAGACAGGCCAGATGGGCCTTGTTTTTCACACGGTTTGCCAACCGGCATAGGACTGATGGTCCTCGTTTTAAAGTGGGGGACTTGGTTTGGTTGTCCTCAAGAAATATCCCTATGAAGGTTGCATCTCCAAAATTTAAGCCAAGGTTCATTGGACTTTATAAGATCATGGAAATTCTTAATCCGGTTTCCTTCCGTTTGTTTCTTCCAGGGACATTTAAGATCCATAACGTGTTCCACAAGTCCTTATTGATGAGGTTTGTCGAGCCGTAGGTTCCTATGGCTGCGCCTCCCGACCCTGTTTTGATTGAGGGCAATTTGGAGTATGTGGTTGAGAAAATATTGGATTCTCGTTTTTCTAGACGGAAACTCCAGTATTTGGTTAAGTGGAGAGGTTATGGTCAGGAGGACAATTCTTGGGTGATTGCTTCGGACATCCATGCTAGGAGACTGATTTGTGCCTATCATCGAGCTCATCCTGGTCGACCTGGTTGCGCAGGTGGGGGTTCGGTGACCCCTCCTCAAGGGGGGGTACTGCTGTGAACACGGAGGCGACTTCGGAGCTGGGGCTCCCTCCGGTGGTTGCTGAGGGTAATGAATCAATTGCTAATGGCTTTCAGCTGGGTCTGAAGTGACCTGATATAAGTGACCTGAACTCCCATTAGCCTTGCCGGTAATCAATTGTTCTTCCAGGTCTTGCTTGGAGCTCAGCTTGCATTCCTGCTTTCATTCAGATAAGTGACTTGCTGTTTTTTTTTCCTCTGGTTGGATTTTCCTTGCTGGTTTCCTGCCTTGCAGTGGACTTCAGCCTGGTCCCCTTTTGGGGCCTGGCGCTTCATTTGTGCTCAGTTTGTGTTTGCACTTTTGCTCTGTTCCTGTGTCACTTTTTATTTGCTGAATTGCTGTGTGTTACACCAGAGATCTGATTTAGGCCTCTTTCACACATCCGGCGGGCGCCTGGCGGCGCCCCCGGCATTTTGCCGCAGCGCCGCATGTGAAAAGCTTTCACACTTCCGGCGCCCAAAATGCGGTTTTTTGCCGGATGGTCTCTGATGCTTGGAGAGATAAGAGACCATCCGGCAAAAACAAAAAACGTTACATGCAGCGTTTTTTTCCGGACGCCGCAATGTACATTTGCGCCGCATCCGGACAAAACCGCATGCAACGCATTGACATGCGGCGCCATCCGGCGCTAATGCATGTCAATGCAAAAAAAGCCGCATGCGGCGCATCAGATTTTCAGATGCGGCGCTGCGGGAAAATGCCGGGGCGCCCGCCGGATGTGTGAAAGAGGCCTTAGGTAGTAGAGATCGTGTGATCTCAGGTTTCTTGTTAATCAGAAGTGTTGGTAATTTTGTCAGGGTTTTTTGGGTTGCAGTCAGAATTCTTTCCTATACTTTTCTATCTAGACAGATTGGGCCCCAGCATTTGCTCATTCTATTTTCTGTCTGTGTTCGTATTTTCTTCTTGTCTAACCGCCATTATATGTTTGGGGGCTTCCTATTTCTTTGGGGGTTCTGCTACGGGGCAGTTAGCTTTCATCTTTCTGCCTTTAGGTGTAGCTATCTCTCCAGCTGTGACGAGGCGTCTAGGATCACCGTAGGTATGCTCCACGGCTACTTCTAGTGTTGCGGTTAGTTTAGGGTCCTGCAACCCAGTAGTTTCCAGCCTCTCTGGTGTATTGCTACCTTGGCTATTTTTGCTATTTCTCCTCAGCTACCGAAACATAACAGCGCACTGCAGTACTTTGCTCTGCCCTCAACAGGTCATATAAGTACACCTACGCAGGAGCGCGATGCTGGGGAGCCTGTGTGGATGATGCAGGGATACGTCAGCCACATGAAGCAAGAAGGAGGACGGCGATAAGAAGATGGGAGGGGCCGGACCAAGAAGAGCGATACCCCTCGGACCGGACAGCCAGGGCCGGCGTCAGCACCCGGCGCACCCGGGCAAGTGCCGGGGCTCTGAGCAGGCGGGGGGGCCCACTCACAGTCGGGGACACCGGCATGCTATGGGGGCCCGGTGCCTGTGCCAGTAAAGGGGGCCGGTGCCTCGAGCAGAGCAGCGGCCAGTGAGGAGAGGTGAGTATTTCATTTTTTATTTTTTATGTTTGGCGCAATATATGGAGACCATCATATGGGGCCCATCATACACTGGAGTATCATATATGGGGCCTATCATACACTGGAGCATCATATATGGGGACCATCATACACTGGAGCATCATATATGGAGCATTACATGGGGCCTATCATACACTGGAGCATCATATATGGGGCCCAATATATATGGAGCATTATATGGGGCCAATCATACACTGGAGCATCATATATGGGGCCCATTGTATATGGAGCAGTATATGGGGCCCATAATATACTGGAGCATCATATGGGGCCCATTATATATGGAACATCATATGGGGCCCATTATATATGGAGCATCATTTGGGGCCTATTATATATGAAGCATCTTATATGGTCCATTATATATGGAGCATTATATGGGGCCCATTATATATGGAGCATTATATGGGGCTCATTATTCTGTATGGAGCTCTATGTGGTGACTATAATACTGCATGGAGCAATATATAGGGCTCATTATTCTGTATGGAACACTATGTGGTGCCCATAATACTGTATGAAGCAATATATGGAGCTCTTTATACTGTATGGAGCAAAATATGGGGCTCATTATTCTTCATGGAGCACCATGGGGTGCCCATAATACTGTATGGAGCAATATATGGAGCTCATTATTCTGTATGGAGCACTATGTGGTGCCCATAATACTGTATGGATCACTATACTGTTTGTCTTTTCAGCTATTGTAGAATTTCCAATAGATATCACTCATGTAATGTATGAAGTAAGTGAAATGTTTGGCATTGTACTATACCTATATTTCTCTGCCGTATCTGTGCATCATGAATGGCGGTATGTGTTAGAGGGGCCCACTGAGACTCTTTCGCTCGGGGCCCATGAAAACCTGGAGCCGACCCTGCGGACAGCTACGCAGGTGAGTATAATAAAAGTTATTTTTCTTCTCTTCCAGGTCAGGTGGGGGCTTATACACAACATTATAGAATGCTGCATATCAGCCCCGAAAGGCGGTGGCCGTAACTCATATTGGCCAAATCTGGTGACAGGTTCCCTTTAAACTCGAGAATATGATCCAAAACTGCATCTTTTTAAAGGTGTTCACTGTATGTATAAACCATTGTTAATTCATATACTTTAGATATGAGACTGATTGCTCTATAAATAGGTGATACCCATCATACTGTATAGTAATAGTTATCATTTATACAATTTGAAAAATCAATGATCACCTCATTCAGCAGCTTTACTTTTAATGTTATATATAAAAATACCTCAAGCTTCCGCCATACTCCTGACCAATAATAAGGTATGCTTGTTGATTCATCCATCCATCCAAAATACATGTACATACCATACTGTGACTACATGTACGTTACAGAAATTAATTAAAATTAATATGTGCTACGTGACTTATGAGTTAAAAGACAGATTCCACAGGTGAAAAAGGGAGAAGACTTACTTAATTTTGCCACATATGTTTCCATGACACCAATATGTTCATAATCATGAATCTAAGAAGTGATTGCTGAATGACTATATACTACAACAATGGCAGAAGAGCTATAATATTCTCCTACAGTTGCCTGACAAGTGTTAGATATAATACAAGTCAAACACTGAAGAATGCAACAAACTAATGTACTGGAAAAATATATAACAATGTTTAAGAGGTTTCCCAGGACTCTTCAAAATAATGAAGAGGAAAGAGATATTTGAAAAATAAGAAAAGAAGCGCTACCTACCATTAAAATCCCTCTACTCAGGGGCCACAGGTGAAGACAATCCATCCATCAGTCATTTGACTGCTGAGGTTTCTGACTGGCTTTAAAGGAAATCTATAAGGTGAGTTTCCACGATCCGGAATGCTTCAGGAAATGCTGCGTGTTTGACGCTGTGCGTTGGCGCAGCGTCAAACACGCAGCGTCCAGATGTTACAGCATAGTGGAGGGGATTTCAAGAAATCCCGTCTCCACTATGCTGTAAAACACGCAGGCGGAAGACCTGCGTATCCGGACATGCGGCGCGTCTTTTCAGACCGCAGCATGTCCTAGCCCGTTGCGGCGACAGAGGTGTCCATCCGGAAAGAGCGCGCGTCAAAAAGGGGGCGGGGCTTTGGGCGGTGCGGAATTTCCGCTCCGTCCAAAACGCTGTGGTTCCGGACCGTGGAACCACAGCCTTACAAGATTTTTTTTGTCAAACTTATATGAGAGCAGCATAATGCAGGGTCAAGACCCTGATTCCAGTGATGTGTCACTTACTGGGCTGCTTGCTGTAGTTTTTCTGGAATCACAGTCTTAGGCCTCATACTCACTTGCGAAAAATACGGACGAGTGCAATCTGACTACTAACTAGTTAAATGCCGCTGTCAAACGCTAACAGCGGCATTTAAATGGCACTTCCGGCCATCGGGCCGGAAATACGCACACCGGTGACCCACGTCATGTGATTGCGGATCACCGGTGTGCCGGCATGACAACCCAAGGTCTCCTGGAGACCTCTATGGTTGTCAGTGCCGAATTGCTATGAGCGCCACCCAGTGGACGGCACTCATAGCAAGTCAGTAATTCAGCTACATAGAGGCGATCTGCTCATGCAGCAGGGCTGATTGGGTAGTGGCAGCTCCTAGTCTCCTAGAGACTATTGAAGCATGCCAAAAGTAAAAAAAAAAGTGTTTAAAAATATAATATAATATATAGATATATATATAATAGTTTAAATCACCCCCCTTTCGCCCCATTCAAAATAAAACAATAAAAAAAAAAATCAAACATACACATATTTGGTATGGCTGCGTTCAGAATCGCCCGGTCTATCAATAAAAAAAAGGATTAACCTATCGCTGAATGGCGTAGCGAGAAAAAAAGTCAAAACACCAGAATTCATTTTTTTGGTTGCCGCGACATTGCATTAAAATGCAATAATGGTCGATCAAAAGAACGTATCAGCACCAAAATGGAATCACTAAAAACGTCAGCTCAGCACGCAAAAAATACTCCCTCACCCGACTCAAGATCACGAAAAATGGAGACGCTACGGGTCTCGGAAAATAGCGCAATTTTTTCTTTTCTTTTTTGTTAGCAAAGTTTGGAATTTTTTTTCACCACTTAGATAAAAAAGAACCTAGACATGTTTGGTGTCTATGAACTCATAATGACCTGTAGATTCATAATAGCAGGTAATTTTTAGCAATTCGTGAACCTAGCAAAAAAACCTTCTTTTTAAAATTCACTGCACTTGGAATTTTTTTTACCATTTTCTAGTACACGACATGATAAAACCAATGATGTTGTTCAAAAGTACAACTCGTCCCGCAAAAAATAAGCCCTCACATGGCCATATTGACGGAAAAATAAAAAAGTTATGGCTCTGGGAAGAAGGGAGTGAAAAACGAAAACGTAAAACCGAAAAAAGCTCCGAGGGTTAAGGGATTAACGAAGCACTCCTCCCATCAAAGTTTTTATTGTCTTAATATATTGCAATCATCATATTATACAGCACTGTGTGCTTACAATTGCTCATTTTGTATTTCTACTCAGCTAATTATTTTCTTTTTCTTGCTCTATGCAGAAAAAGGAAGGTTCCTGTGCCTGCAAAAATCATTCCCTTCTCCAAAGCCTGACCCAGTTGCTCCCTCTTCCCCCCGCCGGGGTCTTTTGCAGTGACTTATGACTCATACAGGGAAACTGACCTCCTGTTTCTACATGGAGATTAGAAGGATTCAGCTAGTCAGTTTTTAATCACGTGATGTCATAGACTTAATGGAAAAGAGAAGAATTAACTGGGTACAAGGGCAAAATGAGCAATTGTAAGTACACAGTGCTATATAATATGGTGATTACAATATATTAAGAAAATAAAAATTTTGATGGGAGGAGTGCTGCTTTAAACATAATATATAATTCTTAGTTAAAAAAGATGTGATATAGAACACAAACACTTATCACAAAATATTCATAGAAAATTGATATTAAAAGATAGGAATCCCAACCAGCAAAAACAATATAAGGCGAATACCAACGCTGTAAATTAAATTTAAGGGCAAAGAGACAAAATATTTCAAGAAATTCAAGTAAATGATATCTTAAGACCATCCATCATAACCTTGTATTTGAAAAGGTCACCACAATGTAATGTTATTTACTTGTTCACAGTATATACAGATGTCACTTAGTCAAAAAGCAATAAAGATGATCATTAGCTGTAATTGGTTTACATTATTACATTCTTTTATTACCTATATATAAGCATTTTCTATTTAAAACTGCTCTTAAAATACAGTACGTCTAATACTTTAGGGTTTTAAGTGTTCAAAGATTCCAATAGGAAGAGAAACAGGATAATACTGTACATTAAGGAATCAGAGCACCATCTGGTGGTTAGGTTCATTCAATAATGTCAAATATGAATTCTACATACAGCACATCTGCACACTTTGCTCTCAACCCTGGACAATCCCTTTAATATGTAAGATACTCGATGTGTAGGCACTAGGTGTTTGCATAGTCTGCAACCTAATAGGTTGGGGCATCCTGTGATAAGAACTTAAGAATGGTACAGGTGCAGCTCGCAAAATTAGAATATCATCAACAAGTTAATTTATTTCAGTTCTTCAATACAAAAAGTGAAATTCATATATTAGAGTCATTACAAACAGTGATGTATTTCAAGTGTTTATTTCTGTAAATGTTGATGATTATGGCTTACAGCCAATGAAAACCCAAAAGTAATTATCTCAGTAAATTAGAATACTTTATAATACCAGCTTGAAAAATGATTTTAAAATCCAAAATGTTGGCCTACTGAAATGTATGTTCAGTAAATGCACTCAATACTTGGTCAGGGCTCCTTTTGCATCAATTACTGCATCAATGTGGCGTGCCATGGAGGTGATCAGCCTGTGGCACTGATGAGGTGTTATAGAAGCCCAGGTTGCTCTGATAGCAGCCTTCAGGTCGTCTGTATTGTGGGGTCTGGTGTCTCTCATCTTCCTCTTTACAATCTATGGGGTTAAGGTCAGGCGAGTTTGCTGGCCAATCAAGCAGAGTAATACTGCTGTTTTTAAACTAAGTATTGGTACTTTTGGCAGTGTGGACACGTGCCAAGTCCTGCTGTAGAATGAGATTTCCATCTCCAAAAAGCTTGTCAGCAGAGGGAAGAATGAAGGGCTCTAAAATTTCCTGGTAGACGGCAGCACTGACTTTGGTCTTGATAAAACACAGTGGACCTACACCAGCAGATGACATGCCTCCCCACACCATCACTGATTGTGGAAACTTCACACTAGATCTCAAGTAGCTTGGATTGTCTGTCTCTCCACTCTTCCTCCAGACTCTAGGACCTTGATTTCCAAGGTCTAGTGTGAAGTATCCACAATCAATGATGGTTTCGGGAGCTATGTCATCTGCTGGTGTAGGTCCACTGTGTTTTATTAAGACCAAAGTCAGCATAGCCATATACCAGGAAATTTTAGAGCACTTCATGCTTCACTCTGCCGACAAGCTTTTTGGAGATGGAAATCTCATTCTCCAGCAGGACTTGGCACCTGTCAACACTGCCAAAAGTACCAATACCTGGTTTAAAAACAACAGTATCACTGTGCTTGATTGGCCAGCAAACTCGTCTGACCTTAAGGTATTGTCAAGAGGAAGATGAGAGACACCAGACCCCACAATGCAGACGAGCTGAAGGCTGCTATCAAAGCAACCTGGGCTTCCAAAAAACCTCAGCAGTGCCACAGACCGATCACCTCCATGCCACGCCGCATTGATGCAGTAATTGATGCCAAAGGAGCCCCGACCAAGTATTGAGTGCATTCACTAAGCATATATTTCAGTAGGCAATATTTCAGATTTTAAACTGGTGTTATAAAGTGTTCTAATTTACTGAGATAATGGCTTTTGGGTGTTAGAACCCTCTTGTTAGGTTTTGTTTCAGTTTGCTGGTCACATGACCATTTTTCCCTATTTAGTCTGGCTCCGCCTTCTGGCTTTGCTGGACTTCATTGTATTATCTACTCTTAAGCTAGCCGGGTGCTTAGGTGCCTTACTCAGTCAGTTTTGCTTGATCTTTGGATCTCTAAGTAATTTGTTTTCTGTTTAATTTTTCCCTGCTACAATTTCTGTTAGGAGGTGTCCACCTTTTCTCCCAGTCCCTAGATCTTGTAGGGATTCCTCCCTCGCAACTATAGGTCTTCGTTCAGACTAGCTGAGGACTTTAGCGGGTCTGGTCGCAGGATCAGGTTCCCCGTTACATCGTAGGGATCCAGCTTAGTTCTATTGTAGGGACAGAATTCCCATCTTTCCTTAGTGCTTGCAGCAGATCATAACAGTAAGTCCAGCCTAGAAAAAAAAAAAAAAAAAATCTCTAAGGAAAGATTTTCTGTTTCCATCATGGTGTCGGTTCAGGATTTGGCTCAACGTCTACAGGGACTCTCTCTGGAGGTGGCTGAGATCCAGCAACACGTGAGTAGTTGTTCTGGAGCACATTTCGTGGAGCCAAAGGTACGTTTGCCTGATTTATTTTTTGGTGAACAACAAGATTTTTTTTCTTTTAAAAATGCTTGCTTGTTGTATTTCCGTTTGAGACCCAGATCCTCTGGTGATGAATCACAGCGCATAGGGTTCATAATGTCACTTTTGCGCAAAGAACCTCAGGACTGGGCCTTTTCTCTGCAGCCTAGTGATCCATGCTTTAGATCAGTGGATAGTTTTTTTTCTGCTTTGGGGTTATTGTATGACGATCCTGATAGTGTTTCATCAGCTGAGACAGAATTGAGACGTTTGAGACAGGGATCAGGTAATGTGGAAAAATATTGTACTCACTTCCGAAGGTGGTCTACTCAGGTGGGGTGGAACGATTCAGCTTTGAAAAGTTTATTTCTTGCAGGGTTAAGTGAAAGGGTTAAAGATTTGCTGATTGCTTATCCTATACCTGGTAACTTGCAAGAGGCTATGCAATTAGCCATACGGGTGGATAGGAGACTGCGTGCAAGGGTTAATGAGAGTAAATCTGCCTTGTCAGCTCCAAGTCTGGAGAGGGACTGTACTGACATTGGAGAGCCGATGGAAATTGGAGCAATGGCACCTCACTCTTGGGAAAAAGACCGTAGATTTGCTGAAGGTTTGTGTTTCTATTGTGGCAAGTCTGAGCATTTTATTAAGAACTGTGTGCTTCGTATGAACAAAGAGAAAAAAAAATGAGGTCAGATTCGCCCGTATAGCTTGTTTAAACAATAAAGGTGTCTTTCTTTCTGCTACCACTGCTGTTGAGGAGGAATTAATGGAGTTTCGGGTATTTGTGGATTGTGGTTCAACTCTCAATGTGATTGATGGGAAATTTTTGGAAAAACTAAAATTAAAACCCAAACTTCTGTCTTCTCCCATTAATGTCGTTTCTGTGGATGGCTCTCCCTTGAAAATGTTACTCACCATATCTGTGAATTTCCTCTTACTATTAATGGTGTTCATCAAGAGAATTTGGATTTGGTAGTTTTGAATAATTTGCCCTCACCGGTGATTTTGGGGTTACCTTGGTTAAAATTGTACAATCCAGTACTGGATTGGTCTACCAATGAAATTAAGTCCTGGAGTCCTAATTGTTATGACAAGTGTTGTAACGGGCGTATTGCTGCTGTAGTTAAGGGGGAGTTACCTGTACCTATTCAGGATTTTTGGAAAGTTTTTTCTGATAAGGAATCGCAGGTATTGCCTCATAGAGATTATGATTGTGCAATTGAATTTGTCCCTGGAGCGACTCTTCCTAAGAGTCGTTTATTTAATTTGACTATTCCTGAGAGAAAGGCTTTGGAGGAATACATACAGACAAGCTTGGCCGCCGGTCACATTAGGCCTTCTAAGTCTCCTGTGGCGGTTGGATTTTTTTTTGTTAAAAAAAAGGACGGCGGTTTACGGCCTTGTCTAGATTTTCGCGAGATTAATAAGATTACTGTACGCAATCCTTACCCACTGCCATTGATTCCTGATTTGTTTAACCAGTTAGTGGGGGCCAAGTGGTTCTCGAAAATTGATCTTCGGAGGGCATACAATTTGTTGCGCATGAAGGAGGGTGACGAATGGAAGACTGCGTTTAACACTCCACTGGGTCATTTTGAGAATCTGGTTATGCCTTTTGGGCTTTCCAGTGCTCCTGCATTTTTTCAGAATCTTATTAATGACATCCTTAGACCTTTGATCGGCAGAAGTGTGGTTGTGTATTTGGATGACATTTTGATTTATTCACCGAATTTGGAGTCTCATTGGAGGAGTGTGTGTGAAGTATTACAGTTACTGAGTGATAATTCACTTTTTGCCAAGCTAGAAAAATGTGAGTTCGCTGTACAGAGACTTAGTTTTTTGGGCTACATTATCTCCAGCGAAGGTTTTGAGATGGACCCAGTGAAAGTGCAAGCTGTGCAGGATTGGCCTAGACCTATTGGTGTGAAATCAATACAGAGGTTTTTGGGGTTCGCCAATTATTATAGAAAATTCATTAAAAAATTTTCTGTGATTGTCAAACCTCTGACCGATCTCACCAGGAAAGGTGCTGATGCGGTTCAGTGGACTACTGAGGCCATTGAGGCTTTTGTGTTGCTAAAGGAGAGGTTCAGCTCTGCTCCCATCCTTACGCAGCCTGATGTGACTAAACCATTTTTGGTTGAGGTTGATGCTTCTTCTGTGGGGGTCGGCGCGGTGTTCTCTCAGGAAAAGTCGGATGGAGTACATCCCTGTGCTTTTTTTCAAAGAAATTTTCTGAGTCTGAACTAAATTATGATATCGGTGTTGTAATCTGCTACAAGCACTAAGGAAAGGTGGGAATTCTGTCCCTACAATAGGACTGAGCTGGATCCCTACGATGTAACGGGGAACCTGATCCTGCGACCAGACCTGCTAAAGTCCTCAGCTAGTCTGAACGAAGACCTATAGTTGCGAGGGAGGAATCCCTACAAGATCTAGGGACTGGGTGAAAAGGTGGACACCTCCTAACAGACAGTGTAGCAGGGAATATAAAACAGAAAACAAATACTAAGAGATCCTAAGATCAAGCAAAACTGACAGAGTAAGGCACCTAAGCACCCGGCTAGCTTAAGAGTAGATAATACAATGAAGTCCAGCAAAGCCAGAAGGGCGGAGCCAGACTAAATAGGGTAAAAAGGTCATGTGACCAGCAAACTGAAACAAAATCTAACAAGAGGGTTCTAACAGTACCCTCCCTTCAAAGAGGATCCTCCGGATCCCCTAGGACTTAGGCTTATCCGGAAACCTCTTGTGAAACGCTCTAACAAGTCTAGACGCAGAAACATCATCCGCCCTCACCCATGAGTTATCCTCGGGTCCATAACCCTTCCAAGCGACGAGGTACTGCAAACTCCCTCTATACAGTCTAGAATTTAGGATGCGGGAAATCTCATATTGCCCGTCCTCCACCACCAGGGGAACAGTGGCCGAGACGTCTTCATCTGAGACCTCAGCTTTTTTCAAGAGAGAACCATGAAACACCGGATTAATCTTCCAGGAGGTGGGAAGCTCCAACTTAACAGCAGATTGGTTAATAACCTGAAGCACCTTAAAGGGCCCTACAAACTTGGGACCCAATTTCTTAGACGGAATCCTCAAGCGCAGATTCTTAGAGGACAACCAAACCATGTCACCAATAGCAAACAAAACCTCGTGTCGTTTTCTATCAAAATACACTTTGGATCTTTTGTTAGCCTCCTGAAGATTACCACGCACATCAGTCCAAACTCTCTCCAAAACAGCAGAAAAATTCTCCTCTTCAGGTACAGCCGATCCCAACTTGGAAAATGACCCAAAAGACGGATGTCTCCCAGTACAACAAAAAAAAGGCGAACAACGAGCAGAAGCGGATGTATGATTGTTAAGAGCAAACTCAGCAAGTGGCAGAAACTCAGACCACCCCTCTTGATTATCAGTCACAAAACAACGCAAGAACTGCTCAACATCCTGGTTTTTCCTTTCTGGCTGGCCATTAGACTCAGGATGATATCCGGAAGAAAACGACAAATGAACTCCCAACCTGTCACAAAAAGCGCGCCAAAAACGAGCCACAAACTGAGGTCCCCTATCGGAAACAATGTCAGTAGGAACGCCATGTAGTTTGACTATTTCCTTGACAAAGGCCTTAGCGAGAGTCTTAGCGCAGGGCAGTTTGATGAAAGGAACCAAGTGACACATCTTGCTAAAACGGTCCACGACCACCCAGATGACAGTGAAACCCTCAGAGGGGGGAAGGTCAGTAATAAAGTCCATAGCCAAATGTGTCCAAGGTGCACTAGGACCTCCAGAGGGCAAAGCAACCCCGCAGCAGGAGTATGAGAAGACTTAGATCTAGCACACACAGTGCATTGACGCACCCACTTAATGACTTCCTTCTGCCATCCTGGCCACCAAAAACTGCGACCCACAAGTCTCTTGGTCTCAGAGATTCCAGGATGACCTGCCAACCGAGAGTCATGACATTCAACAAACAAATCTCTCCTCAGGGTACCAGGCACAAACAACCTCCCATGCGGCGTGTTAGATGGGGCATTCTCCTGTGCTTTAAGAATCTCATCTTCCAACACGGAGTCCAAAACAGCAATAACAACCCCCTCTTGCAAGATGTTCTCCTCCTCCTCCTCAGTACCCACCATAGGAGAAAAGCTGCGAGACAAAGCATCAGCTTTAACATTTTTAGTACCTGGGATGTAAGTAACGGTAAAATTAAACCGTGAGAAAAACAGTGCCCACCTAGCCTGACGGGCATTCAAGCGTTTGGCAGCATCAAGGTAGATCAGATTTTTATGATCGGTGAAGACTTGAATAGGAAATTCCGCTCCCTCCAAAAAATGACGCCAGTGTTCAAATGCGAGTTTAATTGCCAACAATTCCCGATTACCGATATCATAATTTAGTTCAGACTCAGAAAATTTCTTTGAAAAAAAAGCACAGGGATGTACTCCATCCGTCTTTGCCTGAGACAACACCGCGCCGACCCCCACAGAAGAAGCATCAACCTCAACCAAAAATGGTTTAGTCACATCAGGCTGCGTAAGGATGGGAGCAGAGCTGAACCTCTCCTTTAGCAACACAAAAGCCTCAATGGCCTCAGTAGTCCACTGAACCGCATCAGCACCTTTCCTGGTGAGATCGGTCAGAGGTTTGGCAATCACAGAAAAAATGTTTATGAATTTTCTATAATAATTGGCGAACCCCAAAAACCTCTGTATTGATTTCACACCAATAGGTCTAGGCCAATCCTGCAGAGCTTGCACTTTCACTGAGTCCATCTCAAAACCTTCACTGGAGACAATGTAGCCCAAAAAACTAAGTCTCTGTACAGCGAACTCACATTTTTCTAGTTTGGCAAAAAGTGAATTATCACTCAGTAACTGTAATACTTCACGCACACTCCTCCAATGAGACTCCAAATCTGATGAATAAATCAAAATGTCATCCAAATACACAACCACACTTCTGCCGATCAAAGGTCTAAGGATGTCATTAATAAGATTCTGAAAAAATTCCGGAGCACTGGAAAGTCCAAAGGGCATGACCAGATTCTCAAAATGACCCAGTGGAGTGTTAAACGCAGTCTTCCATTCATCCCCCTCCTTCATGCGCAACAAATTGTATGCCCCTCGAAGATCAATTTTCGAGAACCACTTGGCCCCCACTAACTAATTAAACAAATCGGGAATCAATGGCAGTGGGTAAGGATTGCGTACAGTAATCTTATTAATCTCGCGAAAATCTAGACAAGGCCGTAAACCGCCGTCCTTTTTTTTAACAAAAAAAAATCCAACCGCCACAGGAGATTTGGAAGGCCTAATGTGACCGGCGGCCAAGCTTGTCTGTATGTATTCCTCCAAAGCCTTTCTCTCAGGAATAGTCAAATTAAATAAACGACTTTTAGGAAGAGTTGCTCCAGGGACAAATTCAATCGCACAATCATAATCTCTATGAGGAGGCAATACCTGCGATTCCTTATCAGAAAAAACTTTCCAAAAATCCTGAATAGGTACAGGTAACTCCCCCTTAACTACAGCAGCAATACGCCCGTTACAACACTTGTCATAACAATTGGGACTCCAGGACTTAATTTCATTGATAGACCAATCCAGTACCGGATTGTGCAATTTTAACCAGGGTAACCCCAAAATCACCGGTGAGGGCAAATTATTCAAAACTACCAAATCCAAATTCTCTTGATGAACACCATTAATAGTAAGAGGAAATTCACAGATATGGTGAGTAACATTTTTCAAGGGAGAACCATCCACAGACACCACATTAATAGGGGAAGACAGAAGTTTGGGTTTTAATTTTAGTTTTTCCAAAAATTTCCCATCAATCACATTAGAAAAATATTTAGACTTGAGAGTCCTCAGTGGTTGATACCTTTTAATGGCTAACTGAAAAGATGGTAACAAATTGCAAGCTTTCGAGACTACTCAGGTCTCTTCATCAGGCATAGACTAATACAACATCTGAAGAATCACATATTTATACACAAAATAGCACAGAAAAAATGCAATAGGTAGGACAAGTGACATGAAGCAGAACTGTCATTATGGCAGAGGGATTAACATAAATATGACTAGTTCATAGATAAGGAGTGAAGGTTTTATTACCCTCTGATTGGGGTCTGGTATTGTGTTGTGATGACCCTAAAAGGTCAGGGAGGCAGATTCCTTAATTGTTGTAGAACGACATAAAACTCTGGGATATATTCATCCCAGCACTAAGAGTGTCAAAGGTCATCATAAGTTTATATTCCCAGACTTTTCTATCCTTCTCAGATTTGAAGTTAGATTTTAATACAAGTAATTCCATATCTGTCATGCTATGACCGGGCATACAAAAGTGTTTGGCCACAGGTAAATCCATTCTTTTTTCTCTTATCGTGTGGCGATGAGAATTCATCCTTGTTCTCAGTTTTTGCCCGGTCTCCCCCACATACAGACCCCCAGTTGGACATTTAGTACATATAATTAGGTACACCACATTAGATGTGATGCAGCTGAAAGTACCTGGTATCTTGTAGTCCTGATGGGAGTTGGGGATCTTTATCCTGTCCGTGGTCATTATAGATGTACAGGTCTTACAGAAGATTCAGATAACACTCGGACTGAAGGAAGAGGGATCCCAATAACCAAGAAGAGGTCAGACTGGACACCTCCACCTGGACGTAACCCTCATTTGGATAAATATATAGACTCATTCAGACATTTGATAAAATCCACCATCATAGCCACCAACAAGAGACAAGCCTCCAACATCAGTGCCCAGGAGAGAAAGGCCATACAGTCTCTGAAAACCAACAAAGAAATCATCATTAAACCTGCTGACAAGGGAGGTGCAATAGTCATGATGAACACATCAGACTATATGAAGGAAGCAAACAGACAACTTACGGACACACGCTACTACAGAAAACTGGAGTCGGACCCTACACAGGACTATTACAAGGAACTAAGCAAGTTGGTATCTTGTCTGTCTGACAAATCCATAAGAGCTGATGACCTGATACCAGAAAGTCCAAGAACAGGGACATTCTACATGCTTCCCAAAATCCACAAAGCCGGAAATCCAGGGAGGCCGATTATTTCATGTGTGGACACCCTTACTGAGCAAGTATCTGGATGGGTAGAGGGTGTTCTTAAACCCCTGGTAAAGGATACACCCAGCTACATTCAGGACACAACTGACCTACTGAATAAACTAGCAGCAATAGGTTCTCTACCAGAAGGAACCATCCTGGCCACCATGGATGTGGAATCTTTGTACTCTAATATCCCACACCAGGATGGATTAAATGCCTGCAAAGTCTTCATGGGAAACACCGGGAATGATGCTGATTCTGTGGTGAAACTCACAAAATTCATCCTCACCCACAATTACTTCGAATTTGACAACAAGATCTATCTTCAGGAGACTGGCACAGCTATGGGAAGTAAAATGGCTCCACAGTATGCAAATCTTTTCATGGCCAAGCTTGAAAGCGAATTTTTGTCCTCCTGCCCCATCAGGCCTCGGGCCTACTACCGCTACATTGATGACATTTTAATCATCTGGACGGAGTCTGAACAACAGCTAAAGACGTTCCATGAACAGTTCAATCAATTTCATCCCACCATCAACTTAACACTTAACTACTCCAGCACTGAAATTAACTTTTTAGACACCACCATTAAGCTAAAGAACAATGAAATAGAGACATCCCTGTATCAGAAGCCAATCGACCGTCCAACATATCTTAAATGGGACAGTTTCCATCCTAAACACATAAAAAACTCTATTGTCTACAGCCAAGCCATCAGATACAACCGTATATGTTCCAACCCCATGGATAGAGATGAACACCTTGGTCGCCTCAGAAAGACTTTTTTGAACCAGGGCTACCATCCAAGAACAATTGAAAACCAAATTACAAGAGCCACCAGAATATCAAGGAATCACCTGCTACATTACAAAGCTAAAGAAGAAAATAACCGGGTGCCTCTAGTGGTCACCTACAATCCAAGTCTGGAGATGCTAAGGGAGCTGCACGGAAACTACAACCTTTACTACAAAAAGATGCCCGATTACAATCCATATTTCCAGACCCCCCACTACTATGTTTTAGGCAGCCCCCAAATCTAAGAAGCATCATTGTCAGAAGCTCCCTGTCCTCCCCAACAGCTGCAGGAACCTTTCCTTGCAGACAAAAGAAATGCAAGACCTGTACATCTATAATGACCACGGACAGGATAAAGATCCCCAACTCCCATCAGGACTACAAGATACCAGGTACTTTCAGCTGCATCACATTTAATGTGGTGTACCTAATTATATGTACTAAATGTCCAACTGGGGGTCTGTATGTGGGGGAGACCGGGCAAAAACTGAGAACAAGGATGAATTCTCATCGCCACACGATAAGAGAAAAAAGAATGGATTTACCTGTGGCCAAACACTTTTGTATGCCCGGTCATAGCATGACAGATATGGAATTACTTGTATTAAAATCTAACTTCAAATCTGAGAAGGATAGAAAAGTCTGGGAATATAAACTTATGATGACCTTTGACACTCTTAGTGCTGGGATGAATATATCCCAGAGTTTTATGTCGTTCTACAACAATTAAGGAATCTGCCTCCCTGACCTTTTAGGGTCATCACAACACAATACCAGACCCCAATCAGAGGGTAATAAAACCTTCACTCCTTATCTATGAACTAGTCATATTTATGTTAATCCCTCTGCCATAATGACAGTTCTGCTTCATGTCACTTGTCCTACCTATTGCATTTTTTCTGTGCTATTTTGTGTATAAATATGTGATTCTTCAGATGTTGTATTAGTCTATGCCTGATGAAGAGACCTGAGTAGTCTCGAAAGCTTGCAATTTGTTACCATCTTTTCAGTTAGCCATTAAAAGGTATCAACCACTGAGGACTCTCAAGTCTAAATATTTTTCTATCTACTGGCTAACACGGTACGAAGATACACATCTTTCCTCCATCAATCACATTGAGAGTTGAACCACAATCCACAAATACCCGAAACTCCATTAATTCCTCCTCAACAGCAGTGGTAGCAGAAAGAAAGACACCTTTATTGTTTAAACAAGCTATGCGGGCAAAACTGACCTCATTTTTTTTTCTCTCTTTATTCATTCGAAGCGCACAGTTCTTAATGAAATGCTCAGATTTACCACAATAGAAACACAAACCTTGAGCAAATCTGCGTTCTTTTTCTCGAGAGTGAGGTACCATTGCTCCAATTTCCATCGGCTCTGCAATGTCAGTACATTCCTTCTCCAAACTTGGAGCTGACAAGGCAGATTTACTCTCATTAACCCTTGCACGCAGTCTCCTATCCACCCGTATGGCTAATTGCATAGCCTCTTGCAAGTTACCAGGTATGGGATAAGCAATCAGCAAATCTTTAACCCTCTCACTTAACCCTGCAAGAAATAAACTTTTCAAAGCTGAATCGTTCCAGCCCACCTGAGTGGACCACCTTCGGAAGTGAGTACAATATTTTTCCACATTACCTGATCCCTGTCTCAAACGTCTCAATTCTGTCTCAGCTGATGAAACACGATCCGGATCGTCATACAATAACCCCCAAAGCAGAAAAAAAACTATCCACTGATCTAAAGCATGGATCACTAGACTGCAGAGAAAAGGCCCAGTCCTGAGGTTCTTTGCGCAAAAGTGACATTATGAACCCTATGCGCTGTGATTCATCACCAGAGTATCTGGGTCTCAAACGGCAATACAACAAGCAAGCATTTTTAAAAGAAAAAAAAATCTTGTTCACCAAAAAATAAATCAGGCAAACGTACCTTTGGCTCCACGAAATGTGCTCCAGAACAACTACTCACGTGTTGCTTTATCTCAGCCACCTCCAGAGAAAGTCCCTGCAGGCGTTGAACCAAATCCTGAACCGATAACATGATGAAACAGAAAATCTTTCCTTAGAGATTTTTTTTTTTTTTTTTTTCTTTGGGCTGGACTTACTGATGTAATCTGCTACATGCACTAAGGAAAGGTGGGAATTCTGTCCCTACAATAGGACTGAGCTGGATCCCTACGATGTAACGGGGAACCTGATCCTGCGACCAGACCCGCTAAAGTCCTCAGCTAGTCTGAACGAAGACCTATAGTTGCGAGGGAGGAATCCCTACAAGATCTAGGGACTGGGTGAAAAGGTGGACACCTCCTAACAGAAAGTGTAGCAGGGAATATAAAACAGAAAACAAATACTAAGAGATCCTAAGATCAAGCAAAACTGACAGAGTAAGGCACCTAAGCACCCGGCTAGCTTAAGAGTAGATAATACAATGAAGTCCAGCAAAGCCAGAAGGGCGGAGCCAGACTAAATAGGGTAAAAAGGTCATGTGACCAGCAAACTGAAACAAAATCTAACAAGAGGGTTCTAACAATCGGTAATCGGGCATTGTTGGCAATTAAACTCGCATTTGAACACTGGCGTCATTTTTTGGAGGGAGCGGAATTTCCCGTTCAAGTCTTCACCGATCATAAAAATCTGGTCTACCTTGATGCTGCCAAACGCTTGAATGCCCGTCAGACTAGGTGGGCACTGTTTTTCTCACGGTTTAATTTTACCGTTACTTACATCCCAGGTACTAAAAATGTTAAAGCTGATGCTTTGTCTCGCAGCTTTTCTCCTATGGTGGGTACTGAGGAGGAGGAAAACATTTTGCAAGAGGGGGTTGTTATTGCTGTTTTGGACTCTGTGTTGGAAGATGAGATTCTTAAAGCACAGGAGAATGCCCCATCTAACACTCCCCATGGGAGGTTGTTTGTGCCTGGTACCCTGAGGAGAGATTTGTTTGTTGAATGTCATGACTCTCAGTTGGCAGGTCATCCTGGAATCTCTGAGACCAAGAGACTTGTGGGTCGCAGCTTTTGGTGGCCAGGATGGCAGAAGGAAGTCATTAAGTGGGTGCGTCAATGCACGGTGTGTGCTAGATCGAAGTCTTCTCATACTTCTGCTGCGGGGTTGCTTGGCCCTCTGGAGGTCCCTAGTGCACCTTGGACACATTTGGCTATGGACTTTATTACTGACCTTCCCCCCTCTGAGGGTTTCACTGTCATCTGGGTGGTCGTGGACCGTTTTAGCAAGATGTGTCACTTGGTTCCTTTCATCAAACTGCCCTGCGCTAAGACTCTCGCTAAGGCCTTTGTCAAGGAAATTGTCAGACTATATGGCGTTCCTACTGACATTGTTTCTGATAGGGGTCCTCAGTTTGTGGCTCGTTTTTGGCGCGCTTTTTGTGACAGGTTGGGAGTTCATTTGTCGTTTTCATCCGGATATCATCCTGAGTCTAATGGCCAAACAGAAAGGAAAAACCAGGATGTTGAGCAGTTCTTGCATTGTTTTGTGACTGATAATCAAGAGGGGTGGTCTGAGTTTCTGCCACTTGCTGAGTTTGCTCTTAACAACCATACATCTGCTTCTGCTGGTTGTTCGCCTTTTTTTTGTTGTACTGGGAGACATCCGTCATTTGGGTCATTTTCCAAGTTGGGATCGGCTGTACCTGAAGAGGAGAATTTTTCTGCTGTTTTGGAGAGAGTTTGGACTGATGTGCGTGGTAATCTTCAGGAGGCTAACAAAAGATCCAAAGTGTATTTTGATAGAAAACGACAAGAGGTTTTGTTTGCTATTGGTGACATGGTTTGGTTGTCCTCTAAGAATCTGCGCTTGAGGATTCCGTCTAAGAAATTGGGTCCCAAGTTTGTAGGGCCCTTTAAGGTGCTTCAGGTTATTAACCAATCTGCTGTTAAGTTGGAGCTTCCTACCTCCTGGAAGATTAATCCGGTGTTTCATGTTTCTCTCTTGAAAAAAGCTGAGGTCTCAGATGGAGACGTCTCGGCCACTGTTCCCCTGGTGGTGGAGGACGGGCAATATGAGATTTCCCGCATCCTAAATTCTAGACGGTATAGAGGGAGTTTGCAGTATCTCGTCGCTTGGAAGGGTTATGGACCCGAGGATAACTCATGTGTGAGGGCGGATGATGTTTCTGCGTCTAGACTTGTCAGAGCGTTTCACAAGAGGTTTCCGGATAAGCCTAAGGCCTAGGGGATCCGGAGGATCCTTTTAGAAGGGAAGGTACTGTTAGAACCCTCTTGTTAGATTTTGTTTCAGTTTGCTGGTCACATGACCTTTTTTCCCTATTTAGTCTGGCTCCGCCCTTCTGGCTTTGCTGGACTTCATTGTATTATCTACTCTTAAGCTAGCCGGGTGCTTAGGTGCCTTACTCAGTCAGTTTTGCTTGATCTTTGGATCTCTAAGTAATTTGTTTTCTGTTTAATTTTTCCCTGCTACAATTTCTGTTAGGAGGTGTCCATCTTTTCTCCCAGTCCCTAGATCTTGTAGGGATTCCTCCCTCGCAACTATAGGTCTTCATTCAGACTAGCTGAGGACTTTAGAGGGTCTGGTCGCAGGATCAGGTTCCCCGTTACATCGTAGGGATCCAGCTTAGTTCTATTGTAGGGACAGAATTCCCATCTTTCCTTAGTGCTTGTAGCAGATCATAACATTGGGTTTTCATTGGTTGTAAGCCTTAATCATCAACATTAACAGAAATAAACACTTGAAATAGATAACTCTGTTTGTAATGACTCTATATAATATGAGTTTCATGTTTTGTATTGAAGAACTGAAATAAATTAACTTTTTTATGATATTCTAATTTTGTGAGATGCACCTGTATATGAAGGTCACTGTTATTGCTATAATTAGTAAAATGGACATGTATAGATTTATTAAATGGTATAAAAAATATACAGTAGGTACGGAAAATATTCAGACCCTTTTAAATTGTTCACTCTTTGTTGCATGGTAAATTCAAAAAAGTTCATTTTTTTCTCATTAATGTACACTTTGTACCCCATCCTGACTGAAAAAAACCCATAAATGTAGAAATTTTTGCAAGTTTATTAAAAAAAGAAAAACTGAAATATCATATGGTCATAAGTATTCAGACTCTTTGCTCAGACACTCATATTTAAGTCACATGCTGTCCAGTTTCTTGTGATGCTCCTTGAGATGGTTCTACTCCTTCATTGGAGTCCAGCTGTGTTTAATTAAACTGATAGGACTTGATTTGTAAAGGCACACACCTGTCTATCTAAGACCTCACAGCTCAGAGTGTATATCAGACCAAATGAGAATCATGAGGTCAAAGGAACTGGCCAAGGAGCTCAGAGGCAGAATTATGGCAAGGCACAGATCTGGCCAAGGTCGCAAAAGAATTTCTGTAGTACTCAAGGTTCCTAAGAGCACAGAGGCCTCCATAATCTTTAAATGAAAGAAGTTTGGGACCAACAGAAGTCTTCCTAGACCTGGTCGTCTAGCCAAACTGAGCAATCATGGGAAAAGAGCCTTTGTGAGAGAGGTAAAGAAGAACCCCAACATAACTGTGGCTGAGCTACACAAATGCAGTAGGGAGATGGGAGAAAGTTCCACAAAGTCAACTATCACTGTAGCCCTCCACCATTTGGGGCTTTATGGCAGAGTGGCCCAACGGAAGCCACTCATCAGTGCCAGACATATGAAAGCCCGCATAGAGTTGGAAAAAACACATAAAAGACTCCCAGACTATGAGAAATAAGATTCTCTGGTCTGATGAGACGAAGATAGAACTTTTTGGTGATAATACTAAGCGGTATGTGTGAAGAAAACCAGGCACTGCTCATCACCTGCCCAATACAATCCCAACAGTGAAACATGGTGGTGGCAGCATCATGCTATGGGGGAGTTTTCAGCTGCAGGGACAGGATGACTGGTTGCAATTGAAGGAAACATGAATGTGGTTAAGTACAGAGATATTCTGGATGAGAACCTCTTCCAGAGTGCTCGGAACCTCAGACTTGACCGAAGGTTCACCTTCCAACAAGACAATGTCCCTAAGCACACAGCTAAAATAACAAAGGAGTGGCTTCAGAACAACTCTGTGACCATTTCTTGACTGGCCCAGCCAGAGCCATGACCTAAACCCAATTGAGCATCTCTGGAGAGACCTGAAAATGGCTGTCCACCAACGTTCACTATCCAACATGACGGAACTGGAGAGGATCTGCAAGGAAGAATGGCAGAGGATCCCCAAATCCAGTAGTTTCATCATTCCCAAGAATACTCATGGCTGTATTAGCTCAAAAGGGTGCTTCTACTCAATACTGAGCAAAGGGTCTGAATTTTTATGACCATGTGATATTTCAGTTTTTCTTTAATAAATTTGCAAAAAATTCTACATTTTTGTTTTTTTCAGTAAAGATGGGGTGCAGAGTGTACATTAATAAGAAAAAAAATGAACTTTTTTGAATTTACAAAATGGCTGCAATGAAACAAAGAGTGAAAAATTTAAAGGGGGCACTGTATGTATGTGTATATGCAAATACATATATGTATGTGCAAATTCGCCACTGGCGCCCTGTGCTCTTCACAGATAAAAGCAGGTTCACACTGAGCACATGTGACAGATGTGACAGAGTCTGGAGATGCCGTGGAGAGCGATCTGCTGCCTGCAACATCCTTCAGCATGACCGGTTTGGCAGTGGGTCAGTAATGGTGTGGGGTGCCATTTCTTTGGAGGGCCGCACAGCCCTCCATGTGCCCCCAGAGGTAGCGTGTCTTCCATTAGGTACCGAGATGAGATCCTCAGACCCCTTGTGAGATCATATGCTGGTGCGGTTGGCCCTGGGTTCCTCGTAATGCAGGACGTTGCCAGACCTCATGTGGCTGGAGTGTGTCAGCAGTTCCTGTAAGATGAAGGCATTGAAGCAATGGACTGGCCCGCTCGTTCCGCAGACCTGAATCCGATTGAGCACATCTGGGACAGCATGTCTCGCTCCATCCACCTTCAAGAAAAAAAGGTAGCACACTGTAGCGCTATAGCTTGCAGACACAAAATATGGAAAATGAATTGCATCACTGCCTTAGAAATATGAAAAATTGAGAAGTCTTAGTGCATAAAATGGCCAATTTATGTGTACCTGGAAGCCACATTAAGGCTCTTCTCATATTCCAGGTCCTAACTAATGCCAATCCTCGCTTAGAAAAGTCTATCTGTATGGGAACATATGAATCCTCTCTCTAGACTAAAATCTACATCTCTGTGGAGGGGTAATGGACCTGGTATAATTAAAACATCTGTGACCAGCAGATGGAGTGCTCAGGCAGAAGGTAAATGAATACATATCAAAAAACTGACCAGCACATCCAAAAATAGACCCAATGTGAACAGGTGCTAAACCTAGAGTCACCAACTCATGCACATTCAAGAAAAAAAAAAAGCACACTGTATCTTTTGGGGAAATAAGCATGTGATCCCTTGCTGATTTTGTAAGTTTGCCCACTGACAAGGACATGAGCAGTCTATAATTTTAAGGGTAGGTTAATTCCAACATTGAGAGATAGAATATCAAAAATAAAATCCAGAAAATCACATTGTATAAATTATATAAATTTATTTGCATTTTGCAGTGAGAAATAAGTATTTGATCCCCTACCAACCATTAAGAATTATGTCTCCTACAGACCAGTTAGACACTCCTTATCAACTCGTTACCTGCATTAAAGACAGCTTTCTTACATAGTCACCTTTATAAAAGACTCCTGTCCACAGACTTAATTAATCAGTCAGACTCTAACCTCTACAACATGGGCAAAACCAAAGAGCTTTGTAAGAATTTCAGGGACAAGATCACAGACCTGCACAAAGCCGGAATGGGCTACAAAACCATAAGTAAGACGCTGGGTGAGAAGAAGACAACTGTTGGTGAAATAGTAAGAAAATAGAAGAAATACAAAATTACTGTCAATCGACATCGATATGGGGCACCATTCAAAATCTCACCACGTGGGCTATCCTTGATCATGAGGAAGGTGAGAGATCAGCCTAAGACTACACGGGGGAACTTGTTAATTATCTCAAGGCAGCTGGGACCACAGTCATCAAGAAAACCATTGGCAACACATTACTCCGTAAAGGTTTAAAATCCTGCAGTGCCCGCAAGGTCCCCCTGCTCAAAAAGGCTTGCTCCCCCTGCTCATGTGCAGGCCCGTTTGAAGTTTGCCAGTGAACACCTGGATGATTCTGTGAGTGATTGGGAGAAGGTGCTGTGGTCAGATGAGACAAAAATTTAGTTCTTTGGCATTAACTCAACTCGCCATGTTTGGAGGAAGACAAATGCTGTCTATGACCCAAAGAACACTGTCCCCACTGTCAAACATGGAGGTGGAAACATCATATATTGGGGTGTTTCTCTGCTAAGGGCACAGGACTATTTCACCGCATCAATGGGAGAACGTATGGAGCCATGTATCGTAAAATCCTGAGTGACAACCTCCTTCTCTCCGCCAGGACATTAAAAATGGTTCATGGCTGGGTCTTCCAGCAAGACAATGACCCAAAACATACAGCCAAGGCAACAAAGGAGTGGCTCAAAAAAGAAGCACATTAAGGTCATGGAGTGGCCTAGCCAGTCCAGACCTTAATCCCATAGAAAACTTATGGAGGGAGTTGAAGATCCGAGTTGCCAAGTGAAAGCCTCAAAATCTTAATGATTTAGAGATGATCTGCAAAGAGGAGTGGACCAAAATTCCTCCTGACCTGTGCGCAAACATCATCATCAACTACAAAAAATGTCTGACTGCTGTGCTTCCAACAAGGGTTTTTCCATCAAGTATTAAGTCTTGTTTGCTAGAGGGATCAAATACTTATTTCTCACTGCAAAATGCAAGTAAATTTATATAATTTAAACAATGTGATTTTCTGGATTTTATTTTTGATATTCTATCTCTCAATGTTAAAATTAACCTACCCTTAAAATTATAGACTGTTCATGTCTTTGTCAGTGGGCAAACTTACAAAATCAGCAAGGGATCAAATAATTATATAAGTATATACAGTGGTGGAAATATTTCACATCATATACAGTACTTTTTGCAGTGTTCACATTATGGTTTTTTTGTCATTTAAAATAGATGCCAGGAAAAGCTCAAGCTATATTACAGTTGAAACCAAAAGTTTACATACACTATGTAAAAAGACACATGTGCATGTTTATCTCAATATCTGCCATAAAATCAGAACTTTACCATTTTAGGTCAATTCGGATTACCACAATTATTCATATTTGCCAAATGCCAGAATAATGAGAGAGAGAATGTTTTAAGGCATTTTTATTACTTACTGCAAAGTCAAAAGTTTACATAGATTTTATTAGTATTTGGTACCACTGATCTTAAACTGAATGACTTGGGTCAAACGTTTGGGATATCCTTCCACAAGCTTCTCACAATAGTTGGTAGGAATTTGGGCCCATTCCTCCTGACAAAGTTATAACTGATCCAGGTTTGTAGTTCGCCTTGCTCGCACCTGCCTTTTCAGCTTTGTTCATAAATTTTCAATAGGACTGAGATCAGAGCTTTGTGATGGCCACTCCAAAACATTGACTTTATCGTTAAGCCACTTTGTTACCATTTTGGCAGTATGCTTCGGGTCATTGTCCATTTAGAAGACCCATTTCCGCCCAAGCTTCAACTTCCTGGCTGATGTCTTGAGATGTTGCTTCAGTATTGCCACATAATCTTTTCCCATGATGCCATCTATTTTGTGAAGTGCAACAGCCCCTCCTGCAGCAAAATAATCCAACATGATGTTGCCACACTCATGTTTCACAGTTGGGATGGTGTTCTTAGACTTCCAAGCTTCTCCCTTTTTCTTCCATAGGTAACTATGGGCATTAATCCCTTTAGCCCCGAGGGTGGTTTGCATGTTAATGACCAGCCAATTTTTACAATTCTGACCACTGTCCCTTTATGAGGTTATAACTCTGAAACGCTTCAACGGATCTTGGCGACTCTGAGACTGTTTTTTCGTGACATATTGTACTTCACTTTAATGGTAAAATTTCTTCAATATAACTTGCGTTTTTTTGTGAAAAAAACAAAAATTTGGTGAAAATTTCTCGATTTTCAAACTTTTAATTTTTATGCCCTTAAATCAGAGAGTTATATCACACAAAATAGTTAATAAATAACATTTCCCACATGTCTACTTTACATCAGCACAATTTTGGAACCAAAATTTTTTTTGTTAGGAAGTTAAGGGTTAAAAGTTTACCAGCGATTTCTCATTTTTACAACACAATTTCTTTTAGTGACAACATCACATTTGAAGTCATTTTGAGGGGTCTATATGATAGAAAATAACCAAAAGTGATACAATTCTAAAAACTGCACCTCTCAAGATGCTATAAACTACATTCAAGAAGTTTATTAACCCTTCAGGTGCTTCACAGGAATTTTTGGAATGTTTAAAAAAATGAACATTTAACTTTTTTTCACAAAAATTTTATTGGTACCATTTTCAAGCACATTACATTCTTTGATGGCTTTCTATTCTGATTTTTTGGAGACAGAATGAGCAAAAACCAGCAGTTTATGAATTTCTTTTGTGGGGGGGCGTTTATACCGTTCCGCGTGTGGTAAAATTGGTAAGGCAGTTTTATTCTTCGGGTCAGTACGATTACAGCGATACCTCATTTATATCACTTTTATGTTTTGCCGCTTTTATATAATAAAAACTATTTAATAGAAAAAATAATTGTTTTTGCATCACTTTATTCTGAGAGCTATAACTTTTTTAGTTTTTCGCTGATTACGCTGTATGGCAGCTCATTTTTTGCGGGACAAGATGACGTTTTCAGCGGTACCATGTTTATTTATGTCCGTCTTCTTGATTGTGTATTATTCCACTTTTTGTTCGGCGGTATGATGATAAAGCATTGTTTTTTGCCTTTTTTTTCTGGTGTTCACTAAAGGGGTTAACTAGTGGGACAGTTTTAAAGCTCGGGTCGTTACAGACACGGCATAACAAATATGTGTACTTTTATTGTTTAGATATTTTTGATCAAATATTTATTCAGTGATAGAATAAATATTGATTTTTTTATTATTTTTTTTCAATATTTTTACAATTATTTAAAAAATGTTTTTTTATTTAATTCTTCCCACTATGGGACAATGATTTTGTGCAGGCTGATCGCTTCTATAGCATGCAGATGAAGCAGCATCTGCATGCTACAGAGCTGTCAGCGCTGCAGCTTCTGTGCACTAACCTGTGAGACTTCCTGACATGCACTGCGCATGACAGGAAGTTCCACAGCAATGGAGACTCGGATGTCGTCATGACGAAATCGAGTCTCCATGGCAGCGATCGAGACCCTGCAGCGATCCAACCCCATTTCTAAGGCAAGAAATCCCACTTATTAAACCTGACAGGGCACACCTGTGAAGTGAAAACCATTTCCGGTGACTACCTCTTGAAGCTCATCAAGAGAAAGCTAAGAGTGTGCTAAGCAGTAATCAAAGCAAAATGTGGCTACTTTGAAGAACCTAGAATATAAGACATATTTTCAGTTGTTTCACACTTTTTTGTTAAGGATATAATTCCACGTGTTAATTCATAGTTTTGATGCCTTCAGTGGGAATGTACTATTTTCATAGTCATGAAAATACAGAAAAATGTTTGAATGAGAAGGTGTGTCCAAACGTTTTGTCTTTACTGTACATATATAAATATATATATATAATATATATGTCACCTTAGGCTACAATGGCATTCATTTAATGGTTGTACCATGAGATTTTAAAAAGTTTTTCTTAATACTTTGTAGGGATTCACTCTGGTAGGCAGTGGCCAGGCAGCAGTAATGAGGCAACACACAGGCTTCAAGTCCAAAATTCAGTGGTTTAATAATATATTTCCAGTCCAGATCACATGAACAAAAACAGAACATAAATACACTCCAGTTTGGAAAACCACTGTCCCTAGACTCACCCTTGTCAGGACGGGCTTAACTAAGCGGCTGCAGGCCAGCAGGGACCACCAGGTGCCATTCCCCGGTTGATCTGGAATCTGCTTTCTTCAGCTTACTGACACAGTGCACCAAAAATCAAAAATCCAGGCTGGCTCCAGCCAAGCTCCTTCTCTTCCACACCCACACACTACAACAGATCCTTATTAAATAGCCCTAAACCACACCCTCAGGTGAGGTACACATCACCTGAACTGCTCACGTGACCATGACCTCATCACAGGTCCTTGTATTCAGGGAAAATACTGACCAAACTTCAGCCTGTTGGGAGAAATATACCTCCCATCCAGCAAGACCCCCTTTTGTGTACCACATACCTCCCCCCTTTGTTCAACCTTAGGAGGGTGGACACATGACATACAGTGAACTCTGGACAGGGCATCTGCGTTCCCCTGTAGTTTGCCTGCCCATTGTTCCACTGAAAATTAAAAATTTTGCAGTGACAGGAACCACCTGGTGACTCAGGCATTCCTCTCTTTGGCTTGACTCATCCAGGTCAGAGGGGAATGATCAGTCACCAAACGGAACGTTCTCCCCAGTAAATAATAGCGCAATGACTCCAGTGCCCACTTGATGGCTAGGCACTCTCTCTCTACAATGCTGTATCTGGTTTCAGCTGGAGTAAGCTTCCGACTCAGGAAACTAATGGGATGTTCCTCCTCATTAACCTCCTGAGACAACACGGCACCCAGTCCTATCTCCGATGCATCAGTCTGTACAATGAATACTCTTTTGAAATCGGGTGTGATCAGAACTGGTGACCCACACAGCGCCCCTTTTAATTTTACAAAAGCTTCTTCAATTTGATTATTCCAGCGCACCATTACTGACTTCCTCCCCTTCAAGCAGTCAGTTAACGGCGCCGACAGGGTCGCAAAATTGGGAATAAACCGCCTGTAATATCCCACTAACCCCAAGAACCCTTTCACTTGTTTTGTGGTGAGGGGATAGGGACAGTTTTGGATTGCCTCCACTTTGTTTATCTGGGGTTTGAGAACTCCTCTCCCAATTACATACCCAGGCACCGGGCTTCCTCCAACCCTATGGAACACTTCTTTGGATTGGCTGTTAGCCCTGCTTGTCGCAGAGCATCCACCACCGCCTGTACCTTGGGTAAATGACTTTCCCAGTCTGTACTGTACACAACAATATCGTCCAGATAAGCCGCGGCATATCAGCAATGAGGACGGAGGATAATATCCATTAACCTCTGGAATGTCGCTGGAGCGCCATGTAGGACTATATACTGGAACAGCCCCTCAGGTGTTATAAAAGCCATTTTTTCTCTCGCCGCTTTGGTTAGAGGTACCTGCCAATAACCTTTTGTGAGGTCAATGATGGAGAAATACTGGGCCTGTCCAAACCGCTCTATTAATTCATCAACCCGGGGCATGGGGTAGGCGTCAAACTTAGAAATTTCATTCAGTTTTCTAAAGTCATTACAGAACCTTAGAGTCCCATCCGGCTTAGGTATTAGGACTATTGGGCTGGCCCACTCACTTTGGGATGCTTCAATGACTCCTAACTAGTGTTGAGCGATACGATACAGCAAGTATCGGGTATCGGCCGATATTAGCTCTATCGGCCTTTCGATACTTAGTTTCGATATTTTCCATATATCGTATACCGGAATCGGAAGTTCCCATAATTCTTTGAGAGGCAATGTGATTTTAGTCAGCCAATGAGGAATCCTAAGAAGTGTGGGCACATCCTGTACTGCTGCGGTCATGTTAACTAATGGCATGGCTGTGATTGGATGCTGAAATGATGTCAGAATGCACTATAAAAGGCGCCGCCGCCATTTTAGCATCACTGTGCTGTGAATTCAGTAAGGGACAGAACGCTGCTGTGCTGACTCTGAGGGACAGTTAGAGATTGCGATTTAGTGTACTGTGCTGTAGGCAGGCTAGCACCAACTGCTGTGTAAAGCTTCCTTTTGCCTGCAGTGTTGTTTTAACAGCTCTGCAAGGTGTGTGTGAGTGCAGGTGACGCTGCAGTTTGCTCTGCATGCAACGCTGTCTGTAGGCATCTGCACGTGTCACTCACAGACTCTTTTTTTTTTCTTCAGTGTAATTCTTGCAGCTCCATGCAATTTAACTATTAGTGTGACGCGCTTCCATCCGTATCCAATACATTGGTTGCAAACACTATAGAAGTAGACAAAGGAGTAGCCTTTCACAGATTGTGAACAGTTGTGTTTCAGTGTTCACTTCAGTCTGTGTTTTTTATTTTTTGAGTGCACATCACGCTCCAGTTACTTGTTCAAGCACTGCTGCTTGTACTCTGCTGAGCGTGTCTCAGTGCCTCATCCTTTTCATTTATCTCCAATTGGTTCTGCTCCATTCCATTTAAAATATAATCTATTAGTGTGATGCGCTTCCATCCGTATCCAATACATTGGTTGCAAACACTATAGAAGTAGACAAAGGAGTAGCCTTTCACAGATTGTGAACAGTTGTGTTTCAGTGTTCACTTCAGTCTGTGTTTTTTATTTTTTGAGTGCACATCACGCTCCAGTTACTTGTTCAAGCACTGCTGCTTGTACTCTGCTGAGCGTGTCTCAGTGCCTCATCCTTTTCATTTATCTCCAATTGGTTCTGCTCCATTCCATTTAAAATATAATCTATTAGTGTGACGCGCTTCCATCCGTATCCAATACATTGGTTGCAAACACTATAGAAGTAGACAAAGGAGTAGCCTTTCACAGATTGTGAACAGTTGTGTTTCAGTGTTCACTTCAGTCTGTGTTTTTTATTTTTTGAGTGCACATCACGCTCCAGTTACTTGTTCAAGCACTGATGCTTGTACTCTGCTGAGCGTGTCTCAGTGCCTCGTCCTTTTCATTTATCTCCAATTGGTTCTGCTCCATTCCATTTAAAATATAATCTATTAGTGTGACGCGCTTCCATCCGTATCCAATACATTGGTTGCAAACACTATAGAAGTAGACAAAGGAGTAGCCTTTCACAGATTGTGAACAGTTGTGTTTCAGTGTTCACTTCAGTCTGTGTTTTTTATTTTTTGAGTGCACATCACGCTCCAGTTACTTGTTCAAGCACTGCTGCTTGTACTCTGCTGAGCGTGTCTCAGTGCCTCATCCTTTTCATTTATCTCCAATTGGTTCTGCTCCATTCCATTTAAAATATAATCTATTAGTGTGACGCGCTTCCATCCGTATCCAATACATTGGTTGCAAACACTATAGAAGTAGACAAAGGAGTAGCCTTTCACAGATTGTGAACAGTTGTGTTTCAGTGTTCACTTCAGTCTCTGCGTAATAACCACACTTAGGCCTTATAACTTTTCTGACTTTCTTTATCAATCTACCAAGATGAAGAAGTCAGTGAGTAAGGCACGTGGTCGTGGCCGTGGAGTTTCAGCAGGGAGAGGACGTGGGGATTCTGTGGCTGCTGCCGCCCTCAGTGACACAGCATCCACCAGTTTTACCCATGAGCGTTCCTTTATGCGCACTTTGGTAGGAGCTCGGCGTGCCCCCCTGCTGCGGGAAGAACAAATTGAAGCCGTTGTTGGTTGGATGGCAGCCAATGCATCGACTTCAATTCCTTCCACCTCCTCTCAGGAACACAACACTGTTGAGCAACCATCTGTCTGTTCACCGCCTGTCAAATTGCCCAGGCAGTCAGAGAGTTCTGTACAGGAGCCAGCTGAGTCTCTGCTTCTGTTCTCAGAATCTGTTGGCTCGCAAACACGGGCACAGGCAAGCAGCATTCTGCAATTTGAAGAAGAGGGAGTATGCAGTGATGCGCAACAGCTGTGTCTCTCTCAATCTGAAGAGGCGGGTGAGCCAGTGCCGATGGACAGCACACCGCAGAACGCATCTTATGATGATGATGAGACTCAGGTGCCAGGTTTTGTGGAGCATGGTGCTGCCCAGACCATCCAACAGCAGCAGGTGTTGGAAGAGGGTAGTGGAGATGATGAAGTCCGAGACCCAACATGGCGTGAGCAACAGGAAGGTGGTGGGAGCAGCTCTGAGGAAGAGATTGTCCCAACGGTACAAAGAGGAGGGAGAGGTAGGCTGCAGACTCGCTTGCCTGTAGCCTCCAGTTTGGCACCTGTTGGGAGCAGTTCTCTTAGAAATGTCAAAATTGGCGCTCCCATGACTTGCACTGCGTGGTCCTTTTTTGACAGACTTGTAGATGATATTTGCTATGTTCAATGCAAGCTGTGTAAGCAAAAAGTTAAAAGAGGTAAAAATATCAGTAACCTGAATACCACAAATATGTGGAAACATGTACGGACAAAGCACGTAGCTGAGTTACAAAGACACACTGGAGATGTAGGCCAACCTACAGCAGCACCTACATCTTCAGGTCGTGTTCGAGCTTCTACCTCCAGCTCACACACACCTGGTTCGGCTTCCTCACAGGATCTCCATGGAAGAACCTCGGTCACTGTTGTCCATAGACAAACTGTTATTCCACCCACAGCAGCAAGTTCACAGTCATCGTCACACTCCCAGAACAAAAAACAGCCATCGGTACCACAGGCATGGGATAAAAGACGGCCATACTCGGCAAACCATCCACGAGCACAGGCTCTGAATGCTGGCATTGCAAAACTCCTGTCCCTTGAAATGCTGTCATTCAGGCTGGTGGAGACTGACAGTTTCAGGAACTTTATGGCATTGGCAGTCCCACAATATAATGTGCCAAGCCGATTTTATTTCAGCAGGCAAGCTGTCCCTGCTCTGCAAAAACATGTCGAGGGAAACATTAAACATGCGCTACTAAACGCCGTCAGTAGCAGGGTCCACCTGACCACCGATGCGTGGACCAGTACCCATGGCCAGAGACGATACCTTTCCCTCACTGCCCATTGGGTCAATGTTGTGGAGCCGGGTACAGATCTTGCCAGTGGCGCTGTACGTGTTCTGCCAACTCCAAGGATTGCAGGAATCCAGTCTGTACACATTGATTCCTCCTCCTACTCCAGTTCCTCAGAATCATCGCTGCACGAGCCGTCACGGTATACCTCCACATGGACCCATGAACGCTTACCTGTTGCGACCGATATGAGCACAGCCGTGGCCAAACGTCAACAGGCCGTCCTGAAATTAATTTCCATGGGGAATCGAAGCCACACAGCGCAGGAGCTCTGGGATGCCATCAAGCAGGAGAGCGACGTGTGGTTTTTGTCAGCTAATCTCCAGCCAGGCTTGGTAGTGTGTGACAATGGCCGAAATCTGGTGGCAGCTCTGGGCCTTGGCAACCTCACTCACATACCATGTCTGGCACATGTGCTCAACTTGGTCGTGCAGAGTTTTTTGAGGGACTATCCGGATCTTGATGCACTGCTGCACAAGGTCCGCCTAGAGTGCGCTCACTTGCGACGTTCCAGCATGGCCAGATCGCGCATTGCAGCTCTGCAAGTCAGATTTCGCCTTCCTGAACATCGCATCATATGTGACGTACCCACCAGGTGGAATTCCACGTTACATATGTTGGAGCGGTTGTGTGAGCAGCAGCCAGCAGTAATGGAGTATCAGCTGCAACAGGCGCAATCAACTCGCAATTTGCGCCGTTCACACTTCACCACTACTGAGTGGGCCTCTATGAAGGACATCTGCGACGTTTTGCGTGCGTTTGATGTCTCAACGCGGATGGCGAGTGCAGATGATGCACTAGTCAGCATGACTGTCCCCCTTATCTGCCTGCTTCAGAAATCACTGAAAGCACTAAAGGAAGAGGTTTTGGAAGAGGTGGAGGATGAGGAGTCACAAATTAAATTACCTTCAGGACAGTCAGCGCAACGTGGTTCCTCACAAAGGGCTGGGCAGGGCTCACTTTGTGAGGAGGATGAGGAGGAGGAGGAGTCAATGGAGGAGGAAGAAATCCCTACAGAGGGAGGTACACAACGCTCTAGTCAGTATGTAGAGCGAGGGTGGGGTGATGCAGAGGAGGCAGAGATGACGCCTCTTCCAGAGGACAGCCTTTGTTGGCCAGTTGGGAGTCTGCAGCACATGGTTGATTTCATGCTTCAGTGCCTGAGAAACGACCGCCGCATCGCCCACATTCTCACCACGTCAGATTATTGGGTGTACACCCTCCTAGACCCTCGCTACCGGGACAACTTACAAACCCTCATCACACCGGTGAACCGGGACCGTAAAATGCAGGAGTACCAAGACACACTGGTGCAATCCATACTGTTGTACATTCCAGCCGAGAGAGCTGCTGCTGCTGCTACTGCTTTACAAAGCAGCTCTGTGCGTCGAGGCAGTGTAGACACCTCTACAACAAGAGGGAGCAGAAGCAGCGCCTCTGCACAGGGCAAGAGCTGTATGTTACAAATGTGGCAAAGTTTTGTGACAGCGCCAGCAAGGTCTACACCATCCGAGACGGCTCCAGTCACCAGGAAGAAACGTTTCCTTAAGATGGTGACAGACTACTTGGCTTTCCCTCTAAGTGTACTCCCAGATGCCTCTTCCCCTTTCAAATTTTGGGTCTCTAAGTTGGATACATGGCCAGAGCTTAGCCAGTATGCATTGGAGGTGCTGGCTTGCCCTGCTGCCAGTGTATTATCTGAGCGTGTCTTTAGTGCTGCAGGTGGTGTAGTAACAGACCGTCGCATGCGACTATCCTCAGAGAATGTAGACCGGCTTACTTTTCTGAAAATGAACAAGGCATGGATCTCACCTGAATTTGCCTGTCCGTTTTCAGATTAAATAACTGTTTGGCAACGTTTTCCATGTCTCCTGTTATGTTCATCTTTCTACCACCTGAACTCTACTCCCTGGGCTACAACACCGCCATTTGTTGCTCGTAAGTAATTGGCAGGGGTACTGACTCCTGGCCAGCCTGGTTACAGCACGACAGCTGTTTCCTGGCAGTGTGAACGTCAATTATCCTCCAATAAGTTGTGCTGTCGTGTTGCATTCGGGTTAGCCGACTCTATGGTGCCTGCAGTTTAGGTGATTCCTATGTGTGCTGTGGGATATGTAAATAAAGGCGGTTTCCATTGTGACAATAGGACAAGCACCCACTGTAGGACTGTGTGATTCGGTAACTGCGGACGGCTTGCGTCCTGTCAACTTACATTTTCATGGGTGCGTTCTTCTACCCGTCCGGGGTCCAGTACCGTCAACTGGTTCTCCCCAGTGCCTTTGGCCTAGGTGCCTCCATCTCCGTATCCGAGTTCCACCAACGTCTGCTGGTCCTTGGTAGTGCTTTGGAGCACAGGTACCTCCTGCTTAGTAACCGTGTCACAGTAACGTCAGCTGGTACTCGGTTGTGACATTGCCTCTTTTCCTTCTGCTACCCGTCCGGGGTCCAGTACCGTCAACTGGTTCTCCCCAGTGCCTTTGGCCTAGGTGCCTCCATCTCCGTATCCGAGTTCCACCAACGTCTGCTGGTCCTTGGTAGTGCTTTGGAGCACAGGTACCTCCTGCTTAGTAACCGTGTCACAGTAACGTCAGCTGGTACTCGGTTGTGACATTGCCTCTTTTCCTTCTACTACCCGTCCGGGGTCCAGTACCGTCAACTGGTTCTCCCCAGTGCCTTTGGCCTAGGTGCCTCCATCTCCGTATCCGAGTTCCACCAACGTCTGCTGGTCCTTGGTAGTGCTTTGGAGCACAGGTACCTCCTGCTTAGTAACCGTGTCACAGTAACGTCAGCTGGTACTCGGTTGTGACATTGCCTCTTTTCCTTCTGCTACCCGTCCGGGTTCCAGCACAGTCAGCTGGTCCTCGTTACTTCCATTGTCTCTTGCTCCATCTGATACCCGTCAGGGTTCCAGTAACGTCAGCTGTTTCTCGGAAATTAGACGACCTTAAAGACCACCCAGAAGAAGATGACGACAACAAGGACGACGAGCATGAAGCCAACCAGCCTGAACACCATCACAAAGAAAAAATAAAAGATTACCCAGAAGAAGATCACCAACAGGACAAAGAAGGTTAAGACAAACTACAAGATACAGAACAAGAGACAGAAGAACAATAAGCAGAAGATCAAAAAGCAGAAGAACATGAAGTATAAGACCAAAATGAAGAGCAAAATATATGCTCTAAATTCTAAGCAGAAGAAGACTAAGCAGTGTATGGGGGTGAGTCCGTTCCTCCTCGTGGTGCCCCTGGAAAATGCCTGCTGCTGCAGGCTAAACTGAACACGGACAAATACTGTTGTATTTTAAATCTTTTGTGACAGCAAGAACGGAAGGATGAACAATTCATACTTTTACAGATTACAAGTACAGGAATCTCTGTCACAAATAAGAATATGATGAAGAAGATGAAGAGGAAGAAGATGAAGAATTTGAATATGAAGAAGATTAATTAGTTTAATAATAACAATATGAGTAATGTAAACAAAAACATGAATAGCAAGAAGTTTAAGAAGAAGATTAAGAAGGTGAAGATGAAGAATAATTTGATGAGAAAGATGATGCTGCTGCTGAAGATTATGAAGGAGAAAGTGTGGCACTGGCAAAAGTTAAAAAGGTGAAGAGCATGGAAGTTGTGAAACATACATATTTGCCAAAATAGAAAATTCTCAATTTGTTAGTCAATCCAAACGTATTTCCAAAAAAAAATATATTAATGCTATTCCAATGCATTGGGTTAAACATGTATGCCTTTATTGTCTCCTCAACCTCCCCAATACATTCTACATTAGTCTTTGTTGTTTTCCTTCATGTACAATTAACCAACAAGGCAAGAATGGTTTTTTTTAATGTCGATATTTGGTTCCCATAGACTTACATTGGACTTCCGGTATCGGAATCGGATATCGACGATATTTAGTGATATCGGCGATACCATTCCGATCCGATATTTTTAGATATCGAGCAGTATCGCTCAACACTACTCCTAACTGGCCCTACCTCCTCTGAGATGGCTTGTCGCCGGGCCTCAGGCACCCGATATGGCTTCAGGCGGACTTTGGCCTGTGGCTCCGTGACAATGTCATGTTGGATTAGGGAGTTACGACCTGGGAGTTCCGAAAAAACATCAGTATTTTGGTTAACAAATTCTCGAACCTCCTGGATTTGCCTAGGCGACAACGTATCTGCTATTTTGACAGTGGAGAGGGCTTCTCCTACCTCCGCCTGAGGCAAGGGAGCCTTCTCCACCGAAAATGCCGGCCGTGGACACTCCCCACCCAGGTGGTCTCTGTCTTTCCAGGGTTTGAGCAGATTAACATGGTACACCTGCTCTGGTTTTCTCCTTCCTGGTTGGTGTACCTTATAGTTTACTGGACCCACCTTCTCCATAACCTTGTAGGGTCCCTGCCACCTAGCAAGAAACTTACTATCTACCGTAGGCACAAATACTAACACTCGATCCTCAGGGTTAAAGGACCTTATCCGTGCCTCCTGGTTATAGACCTGCCTCTGCGACCTTTGAGCTGCCCCCATATGTTCTCGGACTACTGGTAGGACTGTCTCCATTCTCTCTTGCATTTTTGCCACATGTTCTATTACACTTTTCACCCAGGACATCCACTGGCAAGTAGGAAAAAAAAACTCTCTGAAAAACAGCCTGACCTCACTGCGTCTGCCTGCATTCTCCACCAAATGTAGGGATTCGCTCAGGTAGGCAGTGGCCGGGCCACAGTAATGAGGCAACACACAGGCTTCAAGTCCAAAATTCAGTGGTTTAATAATATATTTCCAGTCCAGATCACATGAACAAAAACAGAACATAAATACACTCCAGTTTTGAGAACCACTGTCCCCAGACTCACCCTTGTCGGGACGGGCTTAACTAAGCGGCTGCAAGCCAGCAGGGACCGCCAGGTGCCATTCCCAGAGTGATCTGGAATCTGCTTTTTTCAGCTTACTGACACAGTGCACCAAAAATCAAATATCCAGGATGGCTCCAGCCAAGCTCCTTCTCTTCCACACCCACACACTACAACAGATCCTTATTAAATAGCCCTAAACCACACCCTCAGGTGAGGTACACATCACCTGAACTGCTCACGTGACCATGACCTCATCACAGGTCCTTGTGTTCAGGGAAAATCCTGACCAAACTTCAGTCTGTTGGGAGAAATATACCTCACATCCAGCAAGACCCCCTTTTGTGTACCACAATTTCCATTTAACAAGTGCCATTGTATTGTATCAAATGTGAAGAATAACGTCAACATACAAGATTAAATAAGTGACAAAGTGGCACAAAGGGAAAGAGAAGCCAACCACAAGTCTACAAAGGAGGAGGGAAAGAGATCATAGGTGAAAATAGAGGATGTAGTGTAATGGTAGTGGGTTAATTGTAGGTTTTAGGCTTTTCTAAAGAGGTGGGTTATAAGTTTACTTTTGAAAGTGAGGTCTGATGTAGGGGAAACAAATCCAAGATTGTGTGGGATGTACAGTTGAAATCTTGGAGACAGTTGTGTGAGGAGCAGACAAGTAATCAGGAGATTAGGAGAGGGATGTATGGAGTGGATGGGTTATAAGTCATTGTCAATGTTTAGAACTTATTTAAGCAGTGGTATCTAATCTAAAAAGTAAATGGCAGAAGCAAGAGGCAGAAGAGTAATGAAGAGAGTGGGGACATAACCAGGCAGCAAATTTGAAGGTAAAATAAAGGGTACAAGTGTTCCATGGAAGGCCACAGAGAATGATATTGCAGTAGTCTATGTGGGAGAAGATGAGGAACAGTTGTAGCATTTTTGTTGGCTGGAGTAGATTAATAATAATTTTTGGTGTAGAGAAAATAGGAGCTACCAAGTGTTTAAATCTAACTAAGACCATAGAATTGTGATTCTGAGGAAAGTGTGGAGCTATTCACAATGCTAGTCCTGATTTAACCCCTTTCCGATGTTGGGCGTAATAGTACGCCAATGTCGAAATCCTTCCCGTTGATGTGGGCTCTGGCACTGTTTTAAACAGCTGACGTGTGCCTCTAACAGCCACGGGTGATATCGCGATCCACGCACAGCTGTTAACCTGTTACATGCCGCTGTTAATCTATAACGGCGGAATTTAACTTGCGCTTCCTGTAAGTGCACCGGAAATCCCGCCCATTGGAGACCCCACCAAGTGATCGTGGGTCACCGATGGGTTGGCATGACAACCAGAGGTCTCCAGCAGACCTCTATGGTTGTAATAGCCGGATTGCTATGAGTGCCGCCCAGTGGACGGCCCTCATAGCAAGTGATCATCGCCTGTATATAGCAGAGCTGATCGGACAACTGCAGCTTCTAGTCTCCCATAAAGACTATTAAAGCATGTAAAAAGTAAAAAAATTAAAAAAATATAAAAAAATAAAAGTTCAAATCACCCCCTTTTTGCCCCATTCAAAATAAAACAATAAAAAAATTAAACATACACATATTTGCTATCACCACATTCAGAATCGCCCGATCTATCACTATAATAAAATAATTATTCCGATCGCTAAATGGCGTAACGAGAAAAAAAGTCAAAATGCCAGAATTACGTTTTTTTTGGTCACCGCTACATTGCAATAAAATGCAATAACGGGAAATCAACGGGAAATCAAAAGATCGTATCTACACCAAAATGGTATCAATATGGTATCAATAAAAACGTCAGCTTGGCACGCAAAAAATAAGCCCTCACCCAACCCCAAATCACAAAAAATAGAGATGCTAAAGGTCTCAGAATATGGCGCCTTTTTTTTTTTTTTACCACTTAAATAAAAAAGAAGCTAGACATGTTTGGTGTCTATGAACTTGTAATGACCTGGAGAAAAATAATGACAGGTCAGTTTTAGCATTTAGGGAACATGGTAAAAAAAAACAAAAACAAAAAACAACTGTGGAATTGCACTTTTTATGCAATTTCACCACACTTGGACTTTTTTCCCGTTTTCCAGTACATATGTAAAAAACAAGCCCTCAAATGGCCATATTGATGGAAAAATAAAAAAGTTATGGCCTTGGGAAGAAGGGGAGCAAAAAACTAAAATGCAAAAACGAAAATACCTCAGTTCATGAAGGGGTTAAAGTCAGATGGTGGAAATTAGTTTTCTCCATGTTGAGTTTTATAAAGCAAGAGAAGTAGTGGGATACAGCCATTGCACCCAGCTGTGAAAAGTAAGAAAGAGGGACAAATACTGCACCTTTTTTACATTAAGGTCTCATTCATACTTCTCATACTTCTGTGAGTTACATATTATTCTGTGTCTTTCATGACTAGAACTCGTACCCACTATAGTCTATTGGGCTATTCATCTGTTTTTGGTTTCTTTGCAGACTGAGTGGTTCACAAAAAATCAAGGAAACGTTCATTTTTATCTAAGGCCTCTTTCACACATCCGTTGTGCGCCTGACGGCGCCCGCGGCACTTTGCCGCAGCGCCGCATGCGGCATCCAGTATGAAAACCGGATGCGCCGCATCCGTTTTTTCGCCGGATCCAGTTCATGAATGCGGTCAAAAACAGCATCCGTCTCATCCGGTGTATCCGGTTTGGCATCCATTGACGCCGTAATGCGCCGGATCCAGTTTTTTAAGAACGCCCTTTTTGGGGTTCCAAACATGATTGGCTACTGTAATCCTATATATACACTGTTCCTACAGCCCATCTTTGACAGGTTGTAGAGGAGCAAGTGCAGGTTGGAGAGAAGAGCAAGTAGCAAGTGATTGGCGAACATGGATGTCATTATCGGCAATATCTTCAGGAATCTTGTTGATTTTACTGCGGAGATGAATCGATTGAGGTTTATAGTTCTGGAGAAGGAGCGAATGTTTGAGCAGCAGCGCATTATGCGTCAGCGGCAGCGAAGACGACGACGTATGTGGATCCACCCCATCACGGCACAGAGATTAACTCGTGGTGTCTATTCCACACTGAACATGGAGCTGCGACAAAATCCAGAGAAGTTTTTTGCCTATCTGCGGATGAACAAAGAAAACTTTGATGATTTGCTGGAGCGTGTTGGCGACCAAATTAAAAAATCGGACACCTACTGTCGGTTCTCGATATCTCCGGCGGAGCGTCTCATGGTGACTATAAGGTAAGCTATATGTATTGGATCTGTTTGCTTGAGCACACTTGTAATTTTATCATTAATTTAACATCACAGGGCAACTAGGAAACCATATCAGTATTCCAAAATTTAGTTATAAAACAGTGTTTCTCATTGATGTTCTTATTTTTGGTATCTCCAATAGTTGTAGCTGAGTTCTGGTATGTAATGCTGTGTTTCTGAAATAATTTGTATTTTCTAATTTTTTTACAGATTTCTGGCAACAGGCGAAACTCTGTCATCGCTACATTTTCAATATCGCCTGGGAATCTCCACACTATCCGGGATAATAAAGTATACTTGTCGTGCTCTGTGGGATAGTTTGGTTGGAGAATTTATTCCAGAGCCAACAACAGAGCGGTGGCTTCAAATAGCGGACCAGTTTTTATGCATCTGCCAGTTCCCCAATTGCCTGGGCGCCGTTGATGGAAAGCACATCCGCATTCAAAAGCCTTCAGGAACCGGATCAGAATTCTTTAACTATAAAAAATATTTCTCAGTCGTCCTGATGGCTATTGCAGATGCGGAGTACAAGTTTATCGCGGTGGACATTGGGTCTTATGGACGGTCAAATGACTCCAAAGTCTTTAAACTATCTGCCATGGGCCGTAAACTGTATGGAAACAGTTTTCAGTTTCCCCCCCTAGGCCACTGCCTCAAACCTCAGGCCCACCGATGCCATTCGTTTGTGTAGGTGATGAGGCATTCCAGCTGTCCGAACACCTATTGAAGTCGTACGCCAGCAAAGGATTAACCCATACAAAGCGGATATTTAACTACCGCCTCACAAGAGCCAGACGGATGGTGGAGTGTGCCTTTGGCATTATGACAGCAAAATGGCGTGTCCTTTTGACTGCAATTAACTTTAAGACCGAGACTGTTGATGATGTAGTGAAAGCGTGCGTGGTCCTACATAATTTTGTCCTAACCAAGGAACCGATTTCTATGGAGGACCACAATCAAGAAACAACTGCAATCAACGAAACAACGTGCGGGGCACGTGCCTGGTCTGTCACATCTCCCCAATATGGGTAAGCACCTTCTAGCATCTTTCTCTGCAATTAATGAGGCATTTAACAGGAGTTGTTAGATTTAGGGGGTTACTTCCCTCACCCCTTTCTTTCTTCCAATGCCACTTCTCTGTCCATCTATGCTACTTTCAGAGTATCTATGCACCAGATAGGAATTGATGGGCTGATGGTCTCAGAACATTTATGGGACAATATATTACCCTAATAAGGGAATTTATACTGCCCTCCTGCCTGGGAATTAGATTGCTCTATCGGTTACACTTGACATATCAAGTTTGTGATACTTTTTCCTGCGGATTGAGATGTGCTGAGTTATGTGCGACAGGTGTTCATACTGGCTCACCCACCACTATACCTCTCATCTTTAATTACTATAAATGTGAATGTTTTAGAACTAATTGTTAAATAAAGGTTATATACTTTTTTATTCTATTGTCTCATGTATCTATTTGGGCTGGATGCTCTACTTTTTTGTGTGATACATTATTTGCACGACTACAGCAACATTACCACTCGCAGTACAGTCGCGGTTTCAAGAATGAGGGACCAGTTTGCTCAATACTTTGTGTCACCGGAAGGTAGTGTTGACTGGCAGGATGACAGAGTGTGATAAATGTATTGTTTCTTTTCCAAATTTTCTTTACCCACAATAAACCTTTAATAGTTTACTTGTCTACCTTCTTGTGTGTTTTCTACTGTAACCTTTTTGCCATTGTTGTGTCCATGGCTGTTTGACAAAAGTATTTCACATTTTCTCCAAAAAAAGTGTACATTGTAGGCTGTGGTTCCCCAAATCCAGTCCTCACGGCCCACCAACAGGTATTGTTCTCATGATTTCCTTTGTATTGCTCAGGTGATAATTGCCTCACCTGTGCAATACAAAGTAAATCCTGAAAACATGATATTTTTTTGGTGGGCCTTGAGGACTGGAGTAGGGGAAACCTGGGCTACAATGTACCCTTTTTTAGCAGAAAAGGCAAAATTGTTAAGTATTTCACATTTTCTCCAAAAAAAGTGTACATTGTAGGCCGTGGTTCCCCAAATCCAGTCATCAAGGCCCACCAACAGATATTGTTTTCAGGATTTCCTTTGTATTGCTCAGGTGATAATTGCCTCATCTGTGCAATACAAAGTAAATCCTGAAAACATGATATTTTTTTTGGTGGGCCTTGAGGACTGGAGTAGGGGAAACCTGGGCTATGGGATAATCTTAAAAAGTACACAATTTTGGTAAAAAGAGAATATACTTTGCATACTACACAACCCGGGACATAACTTTGGCAAAAAGGTTGCATTTATGAACCTTTTAGCCAAAGTTTGGTGTACCTGTATAACAAATGTAAAACTTAACATCCTATAAATAAAAGACAGACAACTATGTTAAAACTATAAACAATTTATTCAAGAAAATGTATTTTAATATAATATTTATCAAAGTAGGGCCTTTTGGTCCAATTTTTCACTTTGAAATAAACTTTATTTTTTATTAAACTTTATTATTTCTGTAAACTTTATTTTTTAATCAACTTTTTCATTTTGTAACTTTTTTTTTTTTTGGAACTTTATTTTTTACAAGAAATATAAACAAATATTTACAGACACTACAGGTCAGTGTAGTGTGGGGTGGAAATACTGCTGGAGGGGCTGCGGGACACTTCGACCGTGGGAGTGTGGAGGGACGAACGGGATGGTGGTGGGGAAGGAACAGGAAGAGGTGAAGGGGTGGAAAGACTAAAAGAATGGGAAGACAAGGCAGAACAGGTGGGTGGTGGTGGAGTGGAGGGTTGGGCAGGAGGAGCAGATGACATAGTAGGCAATTGGAAGGGGGAAGGAGATTGGTAAGAGGTAGAAGTGTGGTAGGGGGTAGGTGGCTGGTAGTGGGTAGGTTGCTGGTACTGGGGAGGTGACTGTAGTTGGGGAGGTGGTTGGTACTGGGGAGGTGACTGCAGTTGGGGAGGTGGTTGGTACTGGGGAGGTGGTTGGAATTGGGGAGGTTGATGACCTGGGGAGGTGGGTGGTATTGAATAGGAGGGGGAGGAGGTATGGTAGGTGGATGGGGGGGAGATGGACGGCGGCTGTAGGGGGGGAGGTGGAGGAATGACTGGGGTGGATTGAGGATGGGAGACAACCTGCACTAGAGCAGTGTGGCACGTGTGCATCACATACATCTGCTGGTCATAAGATAGCGGATCTATGCGCTCCGCAACCGACCTAAAAATGCTGTGGTTCGGCGGTGTCTTCACCTCAGCAACTAGGGAGGTTATCTGACTAACGCCTGCGGCAACTTGTTCAGATAGCACCTTAAGGCAGTTCTGGAAAGATGCGTTCATGTGTAAGAACTCGGGTGCATAGTTCTTTTCCTGACCCCTCTGACGCTGCCGCCCAGTACCCGCAGCTGTTATGTTTCGGTAGCTGAGGAGTGCAGGTAAAAAAGGCAATACACCAGAGCAGTTGGAATCTATGAGATTGCAGTACCCTGACTAACCACCACAACTAGAGGCAGCCGTGGAGCGTTCCTACGTTGGTCCTAGACGCCTCGTCACAGCCTGAGAAACTAACTACACCTAAAGATAGAAATAGGAAAGCTATCTGCCCCGGATTAGAACCCCAAAGATAATAGAAAGCCCCCAAACATGTAATGGCGGTTAGACAAGATGAAATACAGACACAGAAAGAAAATAGTATGAGCAAACGCTGGGGCCCAAACTAACTAAATAGAAAAGGATAGGAAGGGCACTTACTGCAATCCCAGAAAACCCTGAAAAGCACCAACTCCACTAATTTTAAAAACACCTGAGATCACACGACCTCTTCCACCTAAATTAGTTCTCTGGTGTAACAAAATCAAAACAGCAGCCACTGAAAAAACTGGAAAAAGCAAAAGTACAAACATCAGTGGCTGAACTAAACTGAGAGGGCAAAAGCCCCCGGAGGGGACCCTGAAGGCCCCCACAGAAGTGCAGGACAAAATGCAAAAATATAGCAAAAAAAACAAAAAGAAGAAAATGTCTTATCTGTTAGCAGGAGATGCAGACACGACACAGCAGGCTACAAGGGAAACAGGAATGAAGGATTCAGACCAGAACAATTGATCACCGGCAACCCTGATGGAAGGTGACTCCCTTATATAAGACCAGTCAGTAACACCTGATTCCCAGTCCTCACAATCTCCACTGGACAGACCAGCACCGCTTGTAACCACCAGAGGAAGCCTCTGCTCAGAACTCATCCCAAACCCATTCACAACAGTACCCCCCCTTGATGAGGGGTCACCGAACCCTCATTTGAGCAACCAGGTCGGTCAGGATGAGTTCTATGATACGCACGGATAAGTCTCCTAGCATGGATGTCCGAAGCAAACACCCAGGAATTGTCTTCCTGACCATAACCTCTCCATTTAACCAAATACTGGAGTTTCCGTCTAGAAAAAACGAGAATCTAATATTTTCTCAACCACATACTCCAGATTGCCCTCAACCAAAACAGGGTCAGGAGGCACAGCAGTAGGAACCACTGGCTCAACAAACCTCTTCAACAAGGACTTGTGGAACACGTTATGGATCTTAAATGTCCCTGGAAGAAGCAAACGAAAAGAAACAGGATTAATAATCTCCATGATCTTATAAGGTTCAATGAACCTAGGCTTAAATTTAGGAGATGCTACTCTCATAGGAATATTCTTTGAGGACAACCAGACCAAGTCCCCCACTTTAAACCGAGGACCATCAGTCCTATGCCGGTTAGCAAACCGCTGGGCCTTCTCCTGAGAGAGGGACAACCTCTCCACTACCTGGTCCCAAATCTGTTGCATACGCTCCACAACAGAGTCAACACCTGGACAGACAGAAGCCTCCGTCTGTCCTGAAGAAAATCGAGGGTGAAACCCAGAATTACAGAAAAACGGAGACTTCAAAGTGGCAGAGCTAGCCCTATTATTAAGAGCAAACTCAGCCAAAGGCAAAAAAGAGACCCAGTCATCCTGATCAGCAGACACAAAGCATCTTAGATAAGTCTCCAATGTCTGGTTTGTTCTCTCAGTTTGACCATTGGTCTGAGGATGAAATGCCGAGGAGAAAGACAATTGAACACCCAGTTTAGAACAAAAAGTCCTCCAAAATCTGGAAACAAACTGGACTCCTCTGTCAGACACAATGTTCTCAGGAATGCCGTGTAAACGAACCACGTGCTGAAGGAACAACGGCACCAATTCAGAGGAGGAAGGCAACTTAGGTAATGGCACAAGATGTATCATTTTGGAAAACCTATCACAAATTACCCAGATGGTGGTCATTCTCTGAGAAACAGGAAGGTCGGAAATGAAATCCATAGAGATATGGGTCCATGGTCTCTTGGGCACAGGCAATGGCATCAACAAACCACTAGAGCGAGAGCAAGGCTTGGAGCGAGAGCAAGTCTCGCAGGACTGCACAAATTCCCTGACATCACGAGACAAGGTAGGCCACCAAAAGGACCGACTAACCAAGTCTCTGGTACCAAAAATTCCGGGATGCCCAGCCAATGCGGAACAATGAATCTCAGACATCACACTCTTTTTCCACTGGTCCGGGACAAACAATTTTCCAACAGGGCAGCACTCGGGCCTATCCTCCTGACACCCCTCCAGACCAAGTCTCAAATTGGGCGAGATGGCGGAAAGAACTACACCCTCTTTCAAAATAACAGAAGGATCAGATAACTCAGGAGAGTCCGCAAGGAAACTCCTCGAGAGGGCATCCGCCTTAACATTCTTAGTGCCAGGAAGAAAGGAAACCACAAAATTAAAACGTGTGAAAAACAAGGCCCACCTGGCCTGTCTAGGATTGAGTCGCTTGGCAGATTCCAGATAGACCAGATTCTTATGGTCCGTAAGGACCACCACCTGATGTTTGGCTCCCTCCAGCCAATGTCTCCACTCTTCAAAAGCCCACTTCATGGCCAATAACTCCCGATTACCCACGTCATAATTACGTTCAGTAGGAGAACATTTTCAAGAGAAAAAGGCACAAGGGTTACTTTTAGAGGTCTCTGGATCTTTTTGGGACAAAACGGCACCTGCCCCAATTTCAGAGGCATCAACCTCCACCTGAAATGGCAGAGAAACATCAGGCTGCCGTAGAACAGGAGCAGAAGTGAATCTCTGCTTAAGTTCCTGAAATGCAGAGACTGCCTCAGGAGGCCAATTCACCACATCAGAACCCTTTCTGGTCAAATCAGTTAATGGTTTAACAATAACCGAGAAATTACCAATAAATTTACGATAAAAATTGGCAAAACCCAAAAATCTCTGAAGAGCCTTTAATGAAGTAGGTTGGACCCAATCACAGATGGCCTGAACCTTGACAGGGTCCATTTCAATAACAGATGGGGACAAAATGAATCCCAGAAATGAGATCCTCTGTACGCCAAAAAGACACTTTGATCCCTTCACATACAGAGCATTCTCTCTCAAAATCTGGAACACAGTTCGAACATGTTTCACATGAGAGTCCCAGTCATTAGAAAAAATCAAGATATCATCCAAATAAACAATCAGAAATTTGTCCACAAAATCCCTGAAAATGTCATTCATGAAGGACTGGAAGACGGAAGGAGCATTAGTGAGCCCAAAGGGCATCACTAGGTACTCAAAATGCCCTTCAGGGGTATTGAATGCCGTCTTCCATTCATCCCCGTGCTTAATGCGAATAAGGTTATACGCCCCCCTGAGGTCAAGCTTGGTAAACCAAGTAGCGTTTTTCACCCTGGAAAACAGGTCAGAAATCAAGGGTAACGGGTATTGATATTTCACAGTAATATTGTTCAAGAGACGATAATCAATACACGGCCTTAATGAACCATCCTTTTTGGCCACAAAGAAAAAACCGGCACCAAAGGGTGGAGAGGATGGTCTGATATGACCCTTCTCCAATGATTCCTTGATATAAGACCGCATAGCGTCATGTTCAGGTACAGACAAGTTAAAAAGGCGACCTTTAGGGAATTTACTACCCGGCACTAATTCAATAGCGCAGTCATAGCTCCTATGGGGGGGCAAGGATGCAGATTTACTTTCGCTAAACACATCAGAAAAATCAATCAAAAAGTCAGGAACATCCTGAGCCTGGGGGAGGCAGAAAAAACAGGAGTGTTGGTATTAACACATTGGCAGCCCCAACTGGTTACAGACACAGATTTCCAATCCAAAACAGGATTATGAGACTGTAACCAAGGGAAACCCAGCACGATAATGTCATGCAGATTATACAGAACCAAAAATTTGCAGCACTCCTGGTGATCAGGTTCAACCCTCATTATCACCTGAGTAGAAAACTGGGGTTTATTCTCAGCCAAAGGGTAGAATCGATCCCCAGTAGGGGAATAGACTTCTGTAGGGGTATCAAGGGAAACCCACAATGTTTAGCAAAATCATAATCCATCAGGTTAATAGCTGCTCCAGAATCAACGAAAGCCTGAGCAGAAAATGAGGACAGAGAGCATATCAGAGTGACAGTTAATAAAAACTTAGTCTGAATACTACCCAAGACAACTGAGCGTGCAAAACGTCTTCCCCGCTTAGGGCAGACTGAAATAGCATGAGAGGCATCACCACAGTAGAAACATAACCCATTGCGCTTTCGAAACTCATGACGCTGTGCCCCAGACACCACTCTATCACACTGCATGGGTTCAGAAGCTGGTTCACAAGGCAACACTATTCCACGCATACTTCTCCGCTCACGCAAACGTCTGTCAATTTGAATCGCTAATGACATAGAATCATTGAGACCAGAGGGGACAGGGAATCCCACCATAACATCCTTTACATTTTCTGACAGACCCTTCCGGAAAAGGGCTGCCAAAGCGTCGTCATTCCATTTGGTCAGGACTGCCCACCTACGGAATCTCTGACAGTATAACTCAGCGTCATCAAGCCCCTGATTTAATGCCAACAAGGCTTTTTCAGCTTGATCAGTGACATTAGGCTCATCGTACAATAACCCCAAAGCCTGAAAAAATGCATCAACATCACTCAAAACAGGATCCCCAGGTGTCAGGGAAAAAGCCCAATCCTGAGGATCGCCGCGCAGGAGAGAGATGATAATTTGAACCTGCTGTGCTGCGTTCCCTGAGGACTTAGATTTTAAGGCAAAAAACAATTTACAATTATTTTTGAAATTCTGAAACTTAGCTCGATCCCCTAAAAACAAATCTGGCATGGGAATCCTAGGTTCCACAACAGGCAACCCAGCAAGATAGATAGCAATACTCCGAACCTCGGCGGCAAGCTGATCCACACGGCCAGACAACTGTGCAAACTCCATTGAGAGAAAAGATCCTCCCCAGCACCCAGAGATACAGAGGAAAAAAAAAAAAAGCAACAAACAGAAAAATATCTCTGACAACTCTGACAACCTTTTTTCTTTCACAATATTTTTTCCCTTCTGTGAGTACCATACAATTTTCAACTTTTAGGCCGGTGATACTGTTATGTTTCGGTAGCTGAGGAGTGCAGGTAAAAAAGGCAATACACCAGAGCAGTTGGAATCTATGAGATTGCAGTACCCTGACTAACCACCACAACTAGAAGCAGCCGTGGAGCGTTCCTACGTTGGTCCTAGACGCCTCGTCACAGCCTGAGAAACTAACTACACCTAAAGATAGAAATAGGAAAGCTATCTGCCCCGGATTAGAACCCCCAAAGATAATAGAAAGCCCCCAAACATGTAATGGCGGTTAGACAAGATGAAATACTGACACAGAAAGAAAATAGTAGGAGCAAACGCTGGGGCCCAAACTAACTAAATAGAAAAGGATAGGAAGGACACTTACTGCAATCCCAGAAAACCCTGAAAAGCACCAACTCCACTAATTTCAAAAACACCTGAGATCACACGACCTCTTCCACCTAAATTAGTTCTCTGGTGTAACAAAATCAAAACAACAGCCACTGAAAAAACTGGAAAAAGCAAAAGTACAAACATCAGTGGCTGAACTAAACTGAGAGGGCAAAAGCCCCCGGAGGGGACCCTGAAGGCCCCCACAGAAGTGCAGGACAAAATGCAAAAATATAGCAAAAAAAACAAAAAGAAGAAAATGTCTTATCTGTTAGCAGGAGATGCAGACACGACACAGCAGGCTACAAGGGAAACAGGAATGAAGGATTCAGACCAGAACAATTGATCACCGGCAAACCTGATGGGAAGGTGACTCCCTTATATAAGACCAGTCAGTAACACCTGATTCCCAGTCCTCACAATCTTCACTGGACAGACCAGCACCGCTTGTAACCACCAGAGGAAGCCTCTGCTCAGAACTCATCCCAAACCCATTCACAACACGCAGCTGTACTAGAGGTGGCAGGGTCAGAAGGGTGGGGTAAAGGGAATGCTATGTCCTGACCAGCAGATTCATGTAATGCAGCCGGCCACGCTGCTCCAGCGCTGGTGGAGGGGACAGCGGGATCAAGTGTGTGGGAAGGCTGGGAAGGGGCAGATGTGGAGGGTTGGTCGAAGTGTCCCTCGGTGTCGGTCTCCTGAGGGATCGCTCTAGAAGGCTCCAACTCTGCGGGCGCCCGAGTGCTGGTCACCGTGCTGTGGAAGAAAGAAAAATATAAAATTAATATACAGATGTGGAATGGCCCTGGCTGCAAAAAAAAGAAAAAAGGGTAACATTTGATGTTAATATTTACCTTCTGGTGACCATGGTTTCACGCAGGAACGCCAGAGCTCGTGCATATTTGTATTTGCTCTGTCGTCCTGAAGAACCACTCGGGGTCCGCATCTCCTTGTTGAATTCCTTCTTAAAGCGATCCCTCACAGACCGCCACCGCTTCATAATTCTCTCCCCTGAAACGAGAAAGCACACATTGGTTTCTATACAACATCAGTGTTTTACCACACTTCAGTCCTCGTGTCCCCCAGAGTTCATGTTTTCATTATTTCCATAGTGTTTCACAAAAGGAAATCATGAAAACATGAAGCGTGGGGGACACGAGGACAGAAGTTTTGTAAACACACCTTTACAGTCAGCAACATGAACTATACTTACGGAATTTAGTCTGGGACCTAGGATTGAGGTCCTCCCAGCGTTGCACCAGTCCCGCTGCCACTTCCTCCCAGAGCCGTCGGGTCACAATTTGATCGGAATGCCGGCGGTCCCCCATGTTCCACAGCGGCTCCCTTTCTCGGACCAGATCAATCATTAATTCCACGTCCAGGCCCTCCTCCGTGTCCGAGTCGGGAGCACGCTGTGAAGCCTGTGAAATTAAAAAAAAAAAATATAATAATCATACACATTGTTTTTAAAAGTCAAATTTATAGATGTTAAACTTGTAAAATTACTGCAAGCAAAAATTTTGAGATATCACGTTTTGTAAAAATGAAAAATTATAGAAAATGCTACCAAAGATGGTAGATAGTTAAAACAATTTTTTATAAAAAAAATTATTTTTAAGAAAAACCCCCACAAAAAAATGTACGTTTAAAAAATAAAAAATATGGAATAAACTTAAATAAAAAAATAAAAAAACTTACACGTTGAGAACCGCCGACAGTCTCACGACGACTCTGGGAGGCGCTGGGAGGAACCCTCTGGCTCCCAGATCCGAGAGACTAAAAATGAAAATAAAAATTAGGATATTGGCAGGTGTTGTCCGCTGTGTGAAGTATGTACTAAATGGTTTTCTATGTGTTGTGTGTAGTGTGATGTTGTGTTTCTGCGATTGATGCAGGATACTTACGAATTGTGAGCCCACTCCGGGTATCTCTCCACCCCGTCCTTCTTCCTCTGGGAGCTCCTCGTCATCTTCAGATTCCTGTTATTAAAAAAACACAATCAAGACATATAGCCCACAGATGGATTGTGGATAGAAAAAAAAATAGATATTTTTACCGCCAATTGCTGACGATGGCTAGGAGGGCTCCCAGAAGAAGACGTGTCATGCTGTGGCGGCTCTGGCTCTGGCTGGGAGGGAGGAGATGGCGATGCTGCTGGTGCTGCCGCCGCCGCTGCTGCTGCTTCAGCCGCTGCCTCCTCCGCCAACACCGCCATTGCGGCAGCTGCAGCAGCTGTTTGACGTTCTCTGCTGTGGAAGAAACAAAAAGGGACAGTGAATATATTTCTATATTCCTTGTCCCTGGCTGAAAGAGAAAAACAAACATGTAATTTAGTGAAATGGGGGATGTAATATTTACTTTCTTCTGGCTTCCCTCCTTGCCCGCCTCTCCTCCTCTCGTCTCTCTACAGCCGCCGCCTCCGCCTCTTGTTGACGTCTTCTGCTGTTAAGTAAAAAGGGACTGTAAATTTACTATTCCTTGTCCATGGCTGAAAGAAAAACAAACATGTAATTTAGAGCAAAATGGGGGATGTAATAGTTACTTTCTGCTTGCTATCCTCCTAGCTTGGAGCTCCTCTCCTCCCCTCTGCTCCACTTGGGCTTCAGCCGCCGCCTCTCGTTGAAGTCTTCTGCTGTTGAATAAGGACACAAAAAGGGACAGTGAACATATGTCTATTCCTTTGCCCTGGCTGAAAGAGAAAAACAAACATGTAATTTAGAGCAAAATGGAGGATGTAATAGTTACTTTCTGCTTGCTATCCTCCTAGCTTGGAGCTCCTCTCCTCCCCTCAGCTCCACTTGGGCTTCAGCCGCCGCCGCCGCCTCTCGTTGAAGTCTTCTGCTGTTGAATAAGGACACAAAAAGTGACAGTGAATATATGTCTATTCCTTTGCCCTGGCTGAAAGAGAAAAACTAACATGTAATTTTTAGGGAAATGGAGGATGTCATATTTACTTTCTACTGGCTTGCCTCCTTGCATCCAGGATCTCCTGCGCCCTTTGATCTTCAGCATCAATTCTTCTGCTGTGGAATTAACAGACAAAAAGGAATTGTGTTTATAATTATTGATTGTCCCTGTTTTAAATTATAAGATTAAAACATGGACATTATTGAGCTTAATGTTTTACCAAACACAAAATGCAGTCATTAATTGTAGACAAACAGTACCAGGGGGAAACCCTATCCCTGGCCAAAAAAAAAATAAAATAACCAGGGGGAAACACCCGATCCACCAAAAAAAATAAAAAAAACATTACATCAACATTCTGATACTAAAAACATGCACATTTCAGATAGTAGCATGAGCAGAAAAACCGTCACAGGCAAAAAAAAAAAAAAACTAAAATACATGATTAGGAGACCAAAAAAATACACATTTCACATAGCAGCATTAGTAGATAAACAGTCACAGGGCCCAAAAAAACAATAAAAATAACCCAAAAAAAGATTAGGATACCTAAAAAATACAGATTGCACATAGCAGCATTACTAGATAAAAAGTCACAGGGCCCAAAAAAATTTAAAAAAAAAAAAAAAACAATTAGGATAACCAAAAAATACAGATTGCACATAGCAGCATTACTAGATAAACAGTCACAGGGCCCAAAAAAAATTAAAAAAAAAAACAATTAGGATAACCAAAAAATACAGATTGCACATAGCAGCATTACTAGATAAACAGTCACAGGGCCCAACAAAATTTAAAAACAAAAAAACAATTAGGATAACCAAAAAATACAGATTGCACATAGCAGCATTACTAGATAAACAGTCACAGGGCCCAAAAAAAATTAAAAAAAAAAACAAAAAACAATTAGGATAACCAAAAAATACAGATTGCACATAGCAGCATAATAGATAAACAGTCTTAGGGCCAAAAAAAAGTTTTTTTTAAAAAAAAAAATTATGATAACCAAAAAACAACATTTCACATAGCAGCATGATGAGAAAAAAAATACACAGGCCACAAAAAAACAATTTACAAACAATGAAACACTAGATCAACATTCTGATACTAAAAACATGCACATTTCAGATAGTAGCATGAACAGAAAATTAGAAGATAAACAGTCACAGGGCCCAAAAAAACAATAAAAAATAACCCAAAAAAAGATTAGGATACCTAAAAAATACAGATTGCACATAGCAGCATTACTAGATAAACAGTCACAGGGCCCAAAAAAATTAAAAAAAAAAAAAAAAACATTTAGGATAACCAAAAAATACAGATTGCACATAGCAGCATAATAGATAAACAGTTAGGGCCAAAAAAAGTTTTTTTTAAAAAAAAAAACAGCATTATGATAACAACCAAAAAACAACATTTCACATAGCAGCATGATGAGAAAAAAATACAAAGGCCACAAAAAAACAATTTACAAACAATGAAACACTAGATCAACATTCTGATACTAACAACATGCACATTTCAGATAGTAGCAGGACAAGCAACCACATCACAGGCACAAAAAAATTAAAAAACTTTAATCAACATTATGATACACAAATACATCCACATTTCATTTTGTCGCAGGGAGACCAAGCACATCACTGCTAAAACAGTACCAGTAGATCCACATTATTAATTAAACCCATTCACAACAGTAGCAGGGGATACACAATATAAGTTACCAAACATATGTATTTTAAACACTATCAGGGGGACCCACCCCATCATCAGAAATTTAATTTCGTACAGTACCAGGAGAACCAACACCATCACAGAAAAAAAAATGAATTGGAAAATGTACCAGGGTGCCAAAAAAATGCAGTAGCTCACACAGCATTGGTGACATATGCATTGTAAATTTTGGGTTGGGGGGTCTCATATTTACCGTCTGTTTTGCTGCTGCTCCATGATGCGGATCGATCCTGGCTGCGTCTCAGGTGGCTCTTGTGGGCTCTTGTGGGCTCTTGTGCATGTGTCTGATGTCCCAATGCATACTTTTTTTTATGTTTGCTGAGGGGTGGTATCTGTCTGGTATCTGTTTGCTGTGGGCTGGTATCTCAATTAAAAAACCGGATGCGGCTACCGGATGCGGCTCTTGCCGCATGCGGTGCATTGCGGCGTCCATAGACTTTCATTGTAAAAAAAGCCGGAAGCGCCGCATCCGGCGCTTCCGGCTTTTTCGTCGCAGACAAAAAACGTGACCTGCAACGATTTTTCCAGACGCCGCACGGCGACCAGACACAGCATCCGGCTCAAACCGGACGCGCCGCAGGGACATGCGGCACTAATGTTAGTCAATGGAAAAAAAAAACGCATCCGGCATTACATTACGCCGGTTGCGGTTGGACAAAAAAATGCCGCGGGCGCCGTCAGGCGCACAACGGATGTGTGAAAGAGGCCTTAGTCATGGATCAAAATTACCCATTAAAGTCTATGGGTCTATGAAAATCAAAGAGATGGTATCGGTGTGCAAACAATGTTTTGCCTTTGATTAACATTGCAATAGTTAGAAGCTTTTCACTGATGAAACCCTGAGGCCGGCGTCACACTTGCGAGTGTGATGCGAGTAAGTCGCACGACTTTCTCGCATCAATACCCGGCACGGCCGCCCGCTCTTGGACCCCAGTGTGCGGCTGCATAGAAATACATGCAGCCGCACACTCGGGTCAGAGAGCTGCCGGCCTTGCCGGGTGTTGATGCGAGAAAGTCGTTCGACTTACTCGCATCATACTCGCAAGCGTGACGCCGGCCTGATGGAAAAACTTACACTGACCAAGAAATGCTGAAGCTTGGATCCAAAACACTGATGAATAACGGTCCGTGTTTTTACGTACGAGAAAAATCACTAGCATGTTAATGAGACCTAAACCTGTACCCTAATCTCGCCCAGCCTTTCCCTCTATACCACTCTGTTTTCTTCTGCTATATCAGAGGCTTAGCTAAGGGTTCAGCCTGGGGGGCAGCAAAACAACTCTGAGTCGGCCCCCAACCTGAGTAACATTTGTATACATAATTATAGTGGTTTTAAACACTCTTGTTGGCACCTCAGTGGACTACGGTGCATTCCAAATGAGCAAGATATGCTGCTACATCACTACACATGAATACATACTACATTATGCATAACAGACATTAACCCCTTCATGACCCAGCCTATTTTGACCTAAATGACCTGGCCATTTTTTGCAATTCTGACCAGTGTCCCTTTATGAGGTAATAACTCAGGAACGCTTCAACGGATCCTAGCGATTCTGAGATTGTTTTTTGTGACATATTGGGCTTCATGTTAGTGGTAAATTTAGGTCGATAATTTTTGCGTTTATTTGTGAAAAAAATGGAACTTTGGCCAAAATTTGGAAAATTTCGCAATTTTCAAATTTTGAATTTTTATTCTGTTAAACCAGAGAGTTATGTGACACAAAATAGTTAATAAATAACATTTCCCACATGTCTACTTTACATCAGCACAATTTTGGGAACAACATTTTTTTTGTTAGGAAGTTATAAGGGTTAAAAGTTGACCAGCGATTTCTCATTTTTACAGCAAAATTTACAAAACCATTTTTTTTAGGGACCACCTCAGATTTGAAGTCACTTTGAGGGGTCTATATGGCAGAAAATACCCAAAAGTGACACCATTATAAAAACTGCACCCCTCAAGCTACTCAAAACTACATTCAAGAAGATTATTAACCCTTCAGGTGCTTCACAGGAACTAAAGCAACGTGGAAGGAAAAAATGGACATTTTAATTTTTCCAACAAAATTTTTCTTTTAGCATCAATTTTTTCATTTTTGCATGGGCAACAGGATAAAATGGACCCTAAAATTTGTTGGGCAATTTCTCCTGAGTACACAGATACCTCATATGTGGTCATAAACCACTGTTTGGGCGCACGGCAGGGCTCAGAAGGGAAGGAGCGCCATTTGACTTTTTGAATAGAAAATATGCTGGAATATTTAGCGGTTGCCATGTCGCATTTGGAGAGTCCCTGTGTGCCTAAACATTGGAGCTCCCCCACAAGTGACCCCATTTTGGAAACTAGACCCCCAAGGAACTTATCTAGATGCAGAGTGAGCACTTTGAACCCCAGGTACTTCACAAATTGATCCGTAAAAAAAAGAAAGTACTTTTTTTTTCACAAAAATTTTCTTTTAGCCTCAGTTTTTTCATTTTCACATGGGCAACAGTATAAATTGGATCCTAAAATTTGTTGGGCAATTTCTCCTGAGTACACCGATACCTCATATGTGGTCATAAACCACTGTTTGGGCGCACGGCAGGGCTCAGAAGGGAAGGAGCGCCATTTGACTTTTTGAATGGAAAATATGCTGGAATATTTAGCGGATGCCATGTCGCATTTGGAGACTCCCTGTGTGCCTAAACATTGGAGCTCCCCCACAAGTGACCCCATTTTGGAAACTAGACCCCCCAAGGAACTTATCTAGATGCAGAGTGAGCACTTTGAACCCCCAAGTGCTTCACAAATTGATCCGTAAAAAAAAGAAAGTACTTTTTTTCACAAAAATTTTCTTTTAGCCTCAGTTTTTTCATTTTCACATGGGCAACAGTATAAATTGGATCCTAAAATTTGTTGGGCAATTTCTCCTGAGTACACAGATACCTCATATGTGGTCATAAACCACTGTTTGGGCGCACGGCAGGGCTCAGAAGGGAAGGAGCGCCATTTGACTTTTTGAATGGAAAATTAGCTCCAGTCGTTAGCGGACACCATGTCATGTTTGGAGAGCCCCTGTATGCCTAAACTTTGGAGCTCCCCCCACAAATGACCCCATTTTGGAAACTAGACCCCCTAAGAAACTTATGCAGATGCACAGTGAGCACTTTGAACCCCCAGGTGCTTCACAAAAGTTTATAACGCAGAGCCGTGAAAATAAAAAATCATTTTTTTTTCTCAAAAAATTATTATTTAGCCCCATATTTTTTATTTTCACAATGGTTACAGGAGAAATTGGACCCCAAAAGTTGTTGTCTAATTTGTCCTAAGTACGCTAGTACCTCACATGTGGGGGAGAACCACTGTTTGGGCACACGTCAGGGCTTGGAAGGGATGTAGTGACGCTTTGAAATGCCGACTTGATGGAATGGTCTGCGGGCGGGCAGAGCCCCTGATGTGCCTAAACAGTAGAAACCCCCCACAAGTGACCACATTTTGTAAACTAGACCCCTCAAGGAACTTAACTAGATGTGTGGTGAGCACCTTGAACCCCCACGTGCTTCACAGAAGTTTGTAATGCAGAGCCGTGAAAATAAAAAATCATTTTTTTCCTCAAAAACTGATTTTTTTAACCCGCAATTTTTTATTTTCACAAGGGTAACAGGAGAAATTGGACCACAAAAGTTGTTGTACAGTTTATCCTGAGTACACTGGTACCCCATATGTGGGGGGGAACCACTGTTTTGGCGCATGGGAGAGCACAGAAGGGAAGGAGCGCCATTTTGGAATGCAGACTTGATGGAATGTTCTGTGGGCGTCATGTTGCCTTTGCAGAGCCCCTGATGTGCCTAAACAGTAGAAACCCCCACAAGTGACCCCATTTTGGAAACTAAACCCCCCAAGGAGCTTATATAGATGTGTAGTGAGCACTTTGAACCCCCAAGGGCTACACAGAAGTTTATAACGCCGGGCCATGAAAATAAAAAAATCATATTTTTTCCACAAACATGATCTTTTAGTCCCCAATTTTTTTATTTTCCCAAGGGTAACAGGAGAAATTAGACCTCAAAAGTTGTTGTCCAATTTGTCCTGAGTACGCTGATATCCCATATGTGGGAGAAAACTACTGTATGGGCACACTTCGGGGCTCGGAAGGGAAGTAGTGACGTTTTGAATTGCCGACTTGATGGAATGGTCTGCGGGCGTCATGTTACGTTTGCAGAGTCCCTGATGTGCCTAAACAGTATAAACTCCCCACAAGTGACCCCATTTTGGAAACTAGACCCCGCAAGGAACTTATCTAGATGTGTGGTGAGCACTTTGAACCCCCAAGTTCTTCACAGAAGTTTATAACGCAGAGCCGTGAAAATAAAAAATCATTTTTTTTCCACAAAAATAACTTTTTTAGTCCCCAATTTTTTTTCCCAACAGTAACAGGAGAAATTAGACCCCCAAAGTTGTTGTGCAATTTTTCCCGAGTACGCTGATACCCCATATGTGGGGGTAAACCACTGTTTCTGCAGCAAATAAAAATATTTTTTTCTACGAGATAAGTCCTAATTAGCTGCAATTTCTTCTCTGACACTAGTCTTTATTGAAGGTGGCTACGAGATAAGTTTACAGCACCTGAGCACTTTATTTTGAGACAATTAGGTCTCTCCACCTTGATATTTTTCGGTATTATATGTATGTGTGTGTTTTTTCTGTGTATCCTGTTTTTTGGACTTAGGGTGATACAGGGTTTACTAGGGGCACCGACGTTGAGCGGGGGCGCCATGTCGTCAACAACTAGGGTGCCAACCTAAGCGGTCAGGAAGGGATTCATTAGGGCCCATTAGGGTTATCCTGGATTTTTGGCCCCAAAAATAAGTAATACATTGCGATATTTTGATCATTTTGTATTTTTCCTGGTATCCCCTAGTCTTCTTGTTATGTGTCTATTAATGATGGTTTTAATCAATGAATTAAAAGGTTTTAGGGATTTTTTGTTTTTTCTCTATGGGTTCTTCCAGCATTAAGATGTCACTGGGGGTCAGCTTTGGTAAACCTGCATTCGTGATATATTCCTTTACACGGGAACGAAAACCGAGCGATGCAGTGGCTGGGTTTTTATTATCTGTGTTGTAAAGAGACGCGTAAAATGTCTGAAAGGCTTTTGCAATGTCATGGGAGGATTGGACACGTTTAGCATGGGCGGTGGAGAATATTTCTGGAATGTAAGATCTAGCTCTTTGCTGTCTTAATGCTTTTGCGAGGGATTTGCTACATTTGTTCCCATGTTCATAGCAGTGTCGCCTATAGCGGGCTAAAATCCCCTTGGCCTTTTTATTAAGAAGGTTACGCAAATCATCTCGCACCTTAATGAGTGCAGTTTTTGCTGCTTCTGTAGGGGAAGTTTTATGACTTGTCTCCAGTATTTTTAATTGGGTCAGGAGGGCATCAAGTTCGGCCTCCCTTTCCCTCTTCCGCCTCGCCCCATGTTTTATCAATAATCCTCTGATCACACATTTATGAGCCTCCCAAACAGTGTATGGAGAAGAACCAGCAGGTTTGTTTAGTTAAAAAAATTCTCTCAAGGTCTGGGAAATCTCCTGAGCAACCATAGGATCGTCCAGGAGAGAGGAGTTTAGTCTCCACTGCCATTGACGAGAGGCCGAGGAGGGCAGGGCAAGCACGATAGAGCAGAGCGCACGGTCCGAGAAGGTAATGGAATCTATGTCAGTCTCCTGTATCTTAGAGATATCTTTGTGGTGTATAAAGAAATAGTCTAATCTAGAGTAAGAGTCATGGACTGATGAATAAAAAGAGAAGTCCCTGTCCGAGGGGTGTAGTAGTCTCCAAGTGTCGATAAGTTGGTGGTCATGTAATATCCTTTTAAGGCTACGTAGTGCTGCTAGGGAATGAGATGAAGCTCCAGAAGATGTGTCTACAGATGGATCAAGTGCGATGTTGAGGTCGCCCCCCAGGACCAGAGTACCCTCAGAGAACTCAGCAATAGAATCCAGGAGGCCCGCCAGAGCAGAGACCTGTCCGACATTAGGTAGATACACAGAGGCAAGAGTAAAGATGTGGGAAGCTATTTTCCCCTTTACCAACATCATTCTGCCCATGTTATCTGTGCGAGAATCCATAAACTCCCATGGGAGAGTCCGGGAAATCAGGATACCTGTCCCTTTAGATTTTGAGTCAGGAGAACAGCTCTGATACTCCTCTGAGAACCAATGAGAAGATAGTTTGACTGGCTTGGCTAGGCTGGCATGAGTTTCTTGCAAGAAAGCAATTTGGATATGGGATTTTTTTAAAAAATTTGTCAGAATGGCCCTTTTGCCCAAACTATGCAATCCCTTTACATTAAGCGAGCCACACTTTACCTCCATCGGGATGGTATGAGACATAGTGAGAGCAGGTTGTGGGTCCCTGTGTGTGTGGGGGGGGGGATGGGCAAGAGGGTGGAAGGGTAGAGGTTAAAAGGAAAAAAAAAAAAAAGGAAAGAAAGTAGGAACACAGAAAACCGTGAGGCAGTGCCCCGGCGGACAAAGGTCACATGAACATACATTAACTGAGCAAAATAAAATGATACAATTCACCCACAAGAACCCAACCCAATCTCAACTCGGGTGATATAATCTCAGGTTTCTTGCAGATTACAGAATATTCAATTCTATCAGTCAGCACAGGAGGGAGGAGGGGGGGACCCAAGATAAATTTACACATGGATATAACAATAGCATATAAGCTGCAACCCCATAGGACATAATCCTAGTAAATCCCTCCATAATAACCCTACAACATTCGTCACAGAGTAACAGATGGGAGCCTCAGAGGGAGTGGAGCTCCTCGTGAAATCAGTCTTATCCTTTTCCTGCACATGGGAAGAATGTCTGGCCCTGTTCTTCTTCTCCCTCAGAGGTAGTGGCTGAGGACGCTCAACTTGTAACCAAATTGGTACAGGGAATGGTGATATGTCCAAAAATTTGAACAAATCCTTGAGCTCATCCGGGTGTTTAAGGGTGAAGACAGAGCTCTCTCTCCGTATGATCAGATGGAATGGGTGGCCCCACCGGTACGTGGCCCCAGACTCCCTGACCTTTTGCAGTAATGGCCGAAGCAGACGTCTCATGAACAGAGTGCGAGCTGAAATATCTGGAAACAGATGGATCTCCACTCCTTCCAGGGAGACCGGACCAAATGTCCAAGCTCTCCTTCTCTGAGAAGTAGTGCATTCTGCACAGAACATCTCTGGGGTTCGAGCTGGAAGGTGGCCCCTGGCGTGTAACTCTATGAAACCTGTCAAACACAAAAGGAGTCTCTGACGCTCTTTGCGTAATCTGGTTAAAGATGGCCGTAACTTTTTGAGATAGGGTATCCATGGTGACGCTTTCAGGTATACCTTTCAGGCGCACATTATTGAGGCGACCACGATTCTCCTGGTCATCCAGTAGCAACATCATGTCCTGCATATGAGTCTGTGATGATGAGAGCTCCTGCTCCAGACAAGATAGCCTCTCAGATAGTGATGCTGTAGCCTCCTCCACTGAGGTCGTACGAGCAGTAAGTGTGTCCATATCCTTTCTAAGAGCTGAAACTGCCTTTTCCTGAGACGCTTCAATCCTTGCTATCAGGGAGTCTATATCTGCTTTAGTAGGAAGGGCTTTAATCAGCTCCTGCAGGCTGTGGAGATCACTCTGGGGGACGGCATGTGCTGGGCTGCATAGCACTGTGGCGTTGCCTTGTACCTGAGTCTCTCCCTGCCAATCTCCTCCAGATTTATCTCCCTGATCTGTTGCATTCCTGATGTGCACTGTGTCTGGGCTTCTGTGGGGGAATGAGCCACCCTCCCCTGATGAGTCCCGAGTGCTCCTTCCCTGACTCCCAACAGGCGTCTTCTCCGACATACCTCGTGGTCTCACAGAGCTGGGGGCCATTGCTGAGGCAGTTGCAGGCTTTCCCTTCGGCATACCGCTCTGAATCATGTGGGTCAGGACTGTTTCTTTGTGGTGGGAAGGGACTGGAGTGCTGCTGGAACCAGTTCCCCTTCTTCTGGAAGCACACATGGATCCTGTGGGTGAGTTAAAGTATATTCTCCCTGTCCCGGAGCACTAAGAAGCAGCTTCTTCACTCCATCACGGCTAAGCCACGCCCCCCCCAAACTTTCCTTTCTTGATATATGGTAGTGTTGTTGCACTTAGTAGCAAAATCTTTGGCTGTGTTTTCTATGGTTTCAAATGCCTCGTCTGACTGCAGCTCTATGATTTGTGACATGCACGCATCAATTAAATATACAGCTGTATCGCCATCCCATGACTCTTTCTTAGGTAGTTTGAGAGGACATAAGTTTTCTTTAAGAGTGTATTTAAAAAAAACTAGAATTAGTTTGAATTCATAAGTGCTAACTCTTGTCAGCAGACCAATCTGCTTCATCAGCATTATGCATCTTGATTAGAGATGAGCGAACATCGTTGGCTCCCTCCTTATTCGGCAAGCTATAGCACTTACCGAAGAAGCTGCAGCGGGAACCTGGATACCTGGAGCGCTCCCGATGAGCAGGTGTCTGGCACCACAGCTGCCTGTGCTTGCGGGCAGGCTTTGGATTACTGCATCAGTTGCCTATTTCCTGGAAGCCCATCCAGGATTGTTTCCTGTTCTTCTGCAATAATTTTATATCTAAGTAAACTTGATATTAAAAATGTATACAGAGTTTCAAGCATACTAAAGAAAATGTTAGCACTGCACAATGCACACGCACCATCTACCAGAATCAACCTGAGGTTACATGCCCAACAATGTACATAAAATGCTTTTTTCTGAGAAGTTTTGCTTTAGCCTGGCTTGCAGCCCCATTAAATGACCTGACATTGTCCTTGCCCCATCATAATGTCATGTGTGCATTGCCACGAAGATCGTCGCGGTTGCACATTCTGACTTCTCACAGCTGAGTTGCTGTTTCTTTGTGTTTGGCAGTTAGGGAGTTAATTCTGTCTGTGCTCAGTTCTGGGACTGGGTGCAGTTTCTCCCGGCTGCAATTAATTATTTGTTGATTGGTTTCCTTTAAATCTCTGGTTGTCTGTGTTGGGAGTTGCCAGTGAAATTCTTCATGCAGACCACAGATAGGATTGTATCTGTATAGACTTAAGTTAAAGAGCTCCTTAGTTGTTTTAAGCTCACCTTGCTTAGAGTTTAATATCCCAGATCATTTATGTTCCTTCTGTGTTTGAGTGTGTATGCAAGTCTGTGTTTTCTCCAGTCTGTCTAATATGTCTAATCTGTGTATTTAGCAGAGATCAGCCCATATTCCTTTGGTGGTAATCAGTATCCTTCTTAGGACTGATTACAGGGTTCAGGGACTGATAGGAGACAGGGTTAGGCTGGAGACTTGGACCTCTGAACCATTATCAGTACCTCCAAGGTGAGGGATTAGTTAGGACCCCAGTTTAGGGTCAGGTTAGACCCCCGGTCCTCCTCTTTCCTGTGACAGTGTATCAAGTCCTCAAGATTAACCCTGAGTTCAACGGATATCGTGTCAGGTAAATCTATTCTATATTTACATGCTGATGTTGCTAATCTATATGTTGTATAGAGTGTTGTTCTTTTAAGAATAGTTTACTGACATCGTACACATATCATAAGACCGCGTGACACATAAGCTTGGTCTTAATGTGAATCTAACGAGAGGACAATTTCTCTGGTGAGTATACTAATTTATACATCATACATCATGGATTGACTCTGCACGACCATAAGGAAGCTCTTCAAATTTTACAAAACGCTTAATGCTGTTTCTTGTTTTTATTTCATATCTCAATGATACCGAGAATTGATCAGTTCTTTGGATATATATTGTGGAATCCCCAATTATTGAAAAGAACTGTGCTGCTTTTACATCCTGTACAATGGTGTACCTACTGTAGTTTCACTGATCAGTGCAGAAATCAGCTAATTTTGTGATTTTGAACTCCGATACATAACACGACCAACCGGATTCTTCAGATGATGTTCAAGTACAGTGTCATACTGTGCTAGCAATTTAAGCAGCTCCAAGAAATTGCCTTCGTTGACATGAGGGTCACCCAAGCCAGCATATTCTCTGTGACTCCAAAATGCAAGACCTTGTCTTGCTAAAAAAAAAAAAAGTTGACATCTGTTAGTCTATGAATGATTTTTTATTTCTTTCTATCTGCTCTCTATTACCTTTGATGAGCCCTGCTATTCTTGTGCTGTCCTGACTGATGCGGTATTTAGCTATAAGCAAAGTTTTCTCTACTTCTCTGTGAGTCTTAGGCCTCTTATGTTGTTCTATTTTTTCAAGGACTTTTCTGAAGATAGAGAAACCTTTGGAAGCCCAGACTCTAATCTTTTCATCTCTCCTACCAAATAGCCAGCAGCAGAAACAATATAGATGGTTTCCTTTAGAAGAGTACAGCATTTTTCGGACTATAAGACGCACCGGACCATAAGACGCATCTAGGTTTTAGAGGAGGAAATTAGGAAAAAAAATTGAAGCAAAAAATGTGGTCAATTCTGTACTTAATACCCCCTATCCTGGTATATATGGTCCCCTCATTCCAATCCTGACACACATGGCTCCCTCATCCCTACCCTGATATGCATGGTCCCCTCATCCCTATCTTGGTATGCATGGATCCCTTGTCCCTATCCTGGTACACATGGCCACCTCATCCATATCCTGGTGTGCATGGCCCCCTCATCCCTATCCTGGTAGGAATGGCCCCCTCATCCCTATCCTGGCAGGAATGACCGCCCTAATCCCTATCCTAGTATATATGGCGCCACCCCTATCCTGGTATGCACAGCCCCATCCCTATCCTGGTATGCAGGGTCCCATCCCTATCCTGGTATGCAGGGCCAGCATCTTGTCCTAGTATGCATGGCCCCATCCCTATCCTGGTATACAGGGCCCCCATCTTGTCCTAGTATGCATGGCCCCATACCTATTCTGGTATGATTGGCCCCATCCCGGTCCTGGTATGCATGACCCCATCCTTATAATTGGCCCCCACCCCCATCCTGGTATGCATGCTCCATCAGAAAACATTTAAAAAAAGTTACACTTACCTTCCCGGCGCTCCCTCGCAGTGTCCTGCTCCATTGCCTGCAGCTGCTTTATGCCTGTAAGCAGTGCATGGCAGTGATGTCATGCGCTGTTCACAAACAGAGCACAGCTGCCGGAATGCTCACTGCTCTGCACGCCGAGACTGTGTGCACAGACAGCAGTGAGCATTCATTGCTCTTCAGTAGTCAGTGTCAGCCGGAGCCTTCCTGCAGCTGCCGGCAGTCACATGTGCCGCTACTTAAGAGAAATGAATATTCACCTCTCTGGTGAATATTCCGTCCCTGTCATGCACTGCTTACAAGAATAAAGCAGCTGCTGGCATCGGAGTAGCACGCTGTGAGGGAGCGCCAGGAAGGTTAATGTAATTGTTTTTTTTTAATGTTTTCTGATGGGGCCATGCATACCAGGATGGGGGTGGGGGCCAATCATAAGGATGGGGACATGCATACTAGGACCAGGGTTGTAGGCTAATCATAACAAAAAGCTATTAAAGAGAAATGAATATTCATTGCCCTCCACGCCCATGGGTGTGGAATGCAGTGAATATTCATTTCTCTTTAGCAGCGGGCACAGGAGTTAGCCGCAGCCGTCGGCTCCAGCCTCCTGTGACCACTGCTCCGACGATACTGCTCCCCCACCTACCCACCACAGCCAGAGGCGGCCAGTACATCTGGGCTATAAGACGCACCCCCATTTTCCTTAACATTTTTGGAGGGAAAAAAGTGCATCTTATAGTTTGAAAAATACGGTAAATTAACCATTGTAGTTTAACTGTGCATGAGTTTCCAAATTTGTGACTGTATCATGAAGGACTGAATCTTCTTTTTGCTGAGTCATATGGAAAATTCAATAATGGCTATCATGTTCCAGAAGAACTCTAATTATTGTTATTTAGGAATTTATATCTATTTGGGAATTTAGGAAGGAACGTTCATGCTTTCCTCAAATTTTGGATAACAAGAGGAGGAAGACCAGCAAGGATTCAGACTTTAAGGTTGGACTTCAGAAAGGCAGATTTTAATGGACTTAGAAAGATGGTAGGAAAGGTCCAATGGCTGGATATTCTACAAGACAGAAATGTTCAAGAAGGATGGGAGATGTTGCTAAATTAAATTCTCATTGTACAATAGGTAACAATCCCAAAAAAAAGGAAGAATTGGAAGTATTTAAAGTGACCAGGCTAGAAGAGCTTAATCACTTGTTAAAAGGGAAAAATTAAATGTACCGGTATATTAAATAGAAAGAAGGGGGAAGATCTAAAGAAGAATATGATGCTGTTTGCAGGGAAAGCGTAAGAAGAGCTGAAGCCAGTAAGGCTTTCAAGGGAGACCAAAAGCATTAAAAAAGGATTTTGGGGGTATATCAAAAGCAAAAGAAAAGTCAAAGATGCTGTAGGATATTTGCTGGATGAAAAGGGTGAAGTGGTCAGAAAGGATGTTGAGAAGGCCGAACTTTTAAATTCCTACTTTGCATTTGTGTTCTCTAAGAAATCAAATGTAACATCAACTGATCTTCACCGTGCCATCGAAGAAATAAAAGAATCCACACTATCTATCTATAAACAGAGAGATGATAAGGGTATGCTTTGCAAATTTAAATGAATTTAAATCTCCTGGTCCAGATAAATTACATCCTAGGGTACTAAAAGATTTAGCAGAGGAAATAGTAAAACCACTAGCCAGAATCTTTGAAAAAACCTGGAGAACAGAAGTCCCAGAAGATTGGAGAAGGCCAAATCTTGTCCCCATCTTCAAAAAAAGAAAGATGATGGAGCCAGGAAATTACAGGCAGGAAGCCTTACTTCTATATCAGGAAAGTTATTATATTAATATTATTAAACAACATGTATGTAAGTACTTGGATAAGAAAACAGTAATTAACCAAAGCCAGCATGGGTTTGTAGCAAACAAGTCATGCCAGTCATGGAATCTAATTTCCTCCTATGATGGAATCACTGACTGGGTGGATCAGGAAAATGTGATATAGTATATCTCAACTTTAGCAAAATATTTGATAAAGCATCTCATACTATCCTTATTGAAAATGGTTAGGTGTATTCATAACTGGCTCAGTGATCATACTCAAAAAGTGGTAATAAATGGTTGCATGTCCAATTGGAAAAGTGTTTCACGTGTGGTACCACAAGGCTCTGTTCTGGCCCCAAAAGAGAGAATATTGCCATTAGTAGTTGCGCATTTGGCTATAATGGCACAAACAGTTCCAAGAATAGAAAACAATATAGACTCTTGACATAACATTGGTAAGTATTCTGTAACAATACATTTAATACTGGTAAATTGAGCATAGAACTGTATTGCCAGAACTGGCCTATTGTTCCTGTTTTTAGCTTTTTTTACCAAGAGATCCAGTCTGTTCTTATTCTGGATGATATTGGACACTCTTTCTAATGTCCAAGGGGGATAACCTTTTTTGGATAAACTAGCACTAGAGTCTCTTATTTCCTTATTCAATGTAGTTTGGTCACTGCAATTTCTCTTAATTCTACAGAATTCCCCTACCTGTACAGACCGAATTGTGTGTGGGGGATGGCCACTATGTGCATGTACTGTAAGATCGTATTGCCCATGATGGGCTCACTATAAGTGGAGGTAGATATTAAATTGTCCGGGGGATCTGATAGCTGTAAGTCCAAAAATAAAATGTCAGTGGGATGGAAAGAAAACGTGAATTGAGGTTGAAATTGTTGTTATTGATGTATTCAATGAATTTTGGTATGGCAGATACAGGGCCTCCCCAGATGAACATGAGGTCGTCAATTTATCTGCCATTCCACTGAAATGGAGATATTTTCACGTTTCACGTTTTCCTTTAATTCCACTGAAATTTCATTTTTGGTACTTACAACTATCAGGCACAGCGGGCAATTTAATATCTTCCTCCACTTATATTAAGCCTATTATGAGCAATACCATCTTACATGCACGTAGTGGCCATCCCGCACACATGACTTGGTCTATACTGTTGGGGGAATTCAGTAGAATTAAGGCTGTGGTTCCACGGTCCGGAACCACAGCGCTTTGGACGGAGCGGAAATTCCGCACCGCCCAAAGCCCCGCCCCCTTTCTGACGCGCACTCTTTCCGGTCTGAAAAGACGCGCCGCATGTCCAGAAACACAAGTCTTCCGCCTGCGTATTTTTACCCTCCACTATGCTGTAACATCTGGATGCTGCGTGTTTGGCGCTGCGCCAACGCACAGTGCCAAACACGCAGCAAATCCGGAGTGTTTCCTTACCGTGGAAACATACCCTAAGAGAAATTGCAGTGACCAAACTACATTGAATAAGGAAATAAAAGGCTCTAGCGCTAGAGATCATCCAAAAGAGATTATCCCCCTTAGACATTAGAAAGAGCGTACATTATCATCCAGAATAAGAACAGATGGGATCTCTTGGTAATAAAAAAAACAAAACTAAAAACAGGAACAATAAGGCCTCTTTCACACATCCGGTGTGCGCCTGACGGCGCCCCCGGAATTTTGCCGCAGCGCTGCATCACAAAACCTGATGCGCCGCTTGCAGTTTTTTTGGCATTGACTTGCATTAGCGCCGGATGGCGCCGCATGTCAGTGCGTTGTATGCGGTTTTGTCCGGATGCGGCGGAATTGTACATTCCGGCGGCCGGACAAAACGCAGCATGTAACGTTTTTTGTTTTTGCCGGATGGTTTCTGTTGTCTCCGGGCATCAAAAACCATCCGGCAAAAAAACGCAGGCGGCGCAAGCGGCGCATCAGGTTTTGTGATGCGGCGCTGCGGCAAAATGCCGGGGGCACTGTCAGGCGCACACCGGATGTGTGAAAGAGGCCTAAGCCAGTTCTTGCAATACACTACCATGCTCAATTTACCCACATTAAATCTATTGTTACAAAATTCTTGCCAATAATATATCAAGATTCTATATTGCTTTCCAGTCTTGAAACTGTTTATGCCATTCTAGCCAAATGCATAACTACTATTGGCAATATTGTCTCTAAGTTATTTTTCCCCTTCTAAATCTGAGACCTGGCTAACATGCAAGGGTTTTTATAGATGCGGTGCAAATAAAGTAGATGCAGGACATGTTCACATGCACTTCAAAAAAATTTTTTTAAACATGATAGTTCTTGTAAATATGAAATAAAAAATTATATTAATTGTAATAGCCAGAATATAATATACATCATTAATTGCTCTGCTTGTCATAAAATGTATGTTGGCTGCTTGACGCGTAAATTAAAGGTTCGTATCTCAGAAAATATCACAGACATAATTATTATTATTATAGATTTTTATAGCGCCATTTATTCCATGGCGCTTTACACGTGAAAGGGGCGAATATAGACAAGTACAATAAACATGAGCGATACAAGGCACATAAAAGAACAGAAGGAGAGAGGACCCTGCCCGCGAAGGCTCACAATCTGCAGAGGATGGGTGAGGATACACTAGGAGAGGATAGAGCTGGTTGTGCGGTGGTTCAGCAGACTGAGGATCACTGCAGGTTGTAGGCTTGTTGGAAGAGGTGAGTCTTCAGGTTCTTTTTGAAGATTTCTGTGTTAGGCAAAAGCCTGATGTGTTGGGGTAGAGAGTTCCAGAGTATAGGGGAAGCACGGGAGAAGTCTTGTATGCGGTTGTCGGAAGAAGAGATAAGGGGAGAGTAGAGAAGGAGATCTTGAGAGGATCGAAGGTTGCGTGTAGGTAAGTATCGGGAGATCATGTAACAGATGTATGGAGGAGACAGGTTGTGGATGGCTTTGTATGTCATAGTTAGGGTTTTGAACTGGAGCCTCTGGACAATAAGAAGCCAGTGAAGGGCTTGGCATAGAGGAGAGGCTGGGAAATAACAGAGAGACAGGTGGATTAGTCGGGCAGCAGAGTGTAGGATGGATTGGAGTGATGCAAGAGTGCTAGAGGGGAGGCCAGAGAGTAGAAGGTTGCAATAGTCGAGGCGGGAGATGATGAGGACCTGCACTGGCGTTTTTGGGGTTTCTTGGTCAAGAAATGCACGGATCTGGGAAATATTTTTGAGTTGGAGTCGGCAGGAGGAGGGAAGGGCTTGGATATGTGGCTTGAAAGAGGGGGCAGAGTCGAGGAACACCCAGAGGCACCGAGCATGCAGGACTGGGGAAAGTAAGCAGCCATTGACATTGATGGATAGGTCTGGTGGAGGGGTACAATGAGGTGGGGGAAAGATGATGAATTCTGTTTTGTCCATGTTCAGTTTTAGAAAGCGAGCAGAAAAGAAAGCTGAAATAGCAGACAGACACTACATAATCAGTAATAATGTTACTCACTGTAATATCTCTCATGCATCCCAACATTTTATTACAGTCCATAACAAGCAGACTACATCCTTGCAAGTTTTCGGTATTGAGAAAGTCAGCAAATCAGAGAGAAGGGGTAAGCACAGGAGACATGTATGTACTAGGGAAGCATTTTGAATGTATTGCATAGGTACTTGTGTTCCTGATGGTTTGAACATGCGTAAAGAAGTCATGTTCCACTATTAGCAGATCTTTGTTTCTTTTCTATTTTCTGTATATTTTATTTATGTACATCATTTTTTGTTCATTTTATAATTAATAATCACGGTTGGCTATTTCATTTTTGCAATATCATACTAACGTTTGCATTTTGGAATTGTTTCCCCACACGCCCAGGGAATTCAAGCGTTGATCTGGCCCCGTGAACTTAATTACATGTGTATATAGTGTTCGTTCATTTGTAACTGAGCAGCTTTGATAAAGGACGCAGGAGCTGCGCCTGAAACGCGTTGCACCTGTTTAACAATTATTTTTCTGCCTCCACTTTCTCCCTAATCATGAAGCTGCTATTTTAATATTTCAATCAAAGGACTTGTTTTTATCCAGAGCTGGAAACCACCATTTTTTCTTATTGGACATTTTTCGTCAAGTCAGGACGAAATTCCGTGCTCTGCACTAAATGATACCCAGGAGGCGAGCTGGCATTAACTTTTTATAATGCACCAATAGTATGTCCATTCCTACCCTGCACACTCACACCTTGTCCTGCTCCTCTCCATTCTCCTCCACTGCTAGTCACCAGACCCAAACGTCCTGGCAAGATTTTCAGTTATTTTCATAAGGAGTTGTCTGCTCCACCGTTATATTCAGCTGTATCTGTGTCCTGAGTACAGATATACAAATGAAGTCGGGACATATCCCGGTCCTCCGGTGACAGCTCACCAAACTCGGGACTGTCATATGCTGGATCCAGAATGGTTGGGGGAGATGATATAGCTATAGCACTCCATTCTGGTCAGCACAGAGGTAACTACTAGGCCAGAGAGGTAAATCTGAATGTTTTCAGCAAAAGCACATGACTGTTTTAAGCAAATTCTACCTGGAATTTGTATAAAAAGCACTAAAAAAAATCACCAAAAAGATTGAACATATGCACTATAATGCCAAACCAACTTACTGTGCATAAGCTCCTTCTTTTTTTACTTCCTTTAATAGCTTCAAGCTGTGAAAGCCATAAATCGGCTAAAATTAGTGACCGGCCCATTCTTCAGAAAGCTTCCGCTTCTACGCAGACCCTATATTATATATGAAATAAGAAAAATTCCTACAGACTCCTCTGCTTCAAAACCTATGTGGGGAACGCCAGCACCTAAAAGACTTCATATGCACATAACCTAAAAGAGGTACATAATTCAGTGGGACTGTATAAACTGTCCCAGGCCAAAGGACAGAGACTAGTAGGGGTCACAGAACAGAGCCTGGCAGGATGGCACATGACTCCTGCGCACAATTACTGGCTGCAGCAGTGACCGACTCATCACCACTGTGCATGGGCGTACCCAGGATCAAAACTAGGGGGGGGGGCAAGCCAATGTCGCATTTTATACAGGTCACATCATATACACTGTACATTATCCTGCATATTAGGTATGGAGCATTAGAACTGTTGTATATTGTATAATACAGCAGTGTATGCGACACTATGCTGTATATACCATATATTATACATGGCACACTAACCTCTATACATAGAATAAGAGGCATTATTACCTGTATATGAAAAGTATAATACAGCAGTGTATATACACTCTATATACCGCACACAATGTGTATGACCCTGTATACACCATATACTACACTCTTATTTTGAAGTAAAAAACAAAACAAAACAGGAACAAATACAATACTTAAAATAAAGAACAAGTAAAGTTAAAAATCAACAAACTTACTGGTATTTCAATGGGAACTATGGGCCTGCTTTTGGCTAATGAGATGGTCAATGTTTGGTTCCATATTTGTCACAAGTGAAGCAATTTTTTTCTATCTTGATATCATTATTTCCTAGGGATTCCAAATTGCTATTAGTAAAATAACAATATATATACAGCGCTACAAAAACAATATACCAGCAATAAAACTGCCCATACAGAGACATACAGCCTGCACGGCCCATCACTGCAGCCTTGCCAATCCATATCATTTCATCCTCATCAATGCACATATTGGCGCAACTCCGCTTTTAGCTCAGGCTCAGACTTGTGTGGTGCGAGAGTCCCTAATAGGCAGATAAATGTCCCCAATAGGCAGCATTGGTCCCCAATAGGCAGGTAAATGTCCCAATAGGCAGCATTGGTCCTCAATAGGCAGCATAGGTCCCAATAGGCAGCAGAGTCCCCAATAGGCAGCATATATTCTCAATAGGCAGCATAGGTCCCCAATACGCAGAATATGTCCTCAATAGGCAGGTAAATGTCCCAATAGGCAGCATAGTCCCCAATAGCCAGCATAGGGTCCCAATAGGCAGCATAGGTCCCCAATACGCAGCATATGTCCTCAATAGGCAGGTAAATGTCCCAATAGGCAGCATAGTCCCCAATAGGCAGCATAGTCCCCAATAGGCAGCATATATCCTCAATAGGCAGCATAGGTCCCCAATACGCAGCATATGTCCTCAATAGGCAGGTAAATGTCCCAATAGGCAGCATAGTCCCCAATAGCCAGCATAGGTCCCCAATAGGCAGCATAGGGTCCCAATAGGTAGCATAGGTCCCCAATACGCAGCATATGTCCTCAATAGGAAGGTAAATGTCCCAATAGGCAGCATAGTCCCCAATAGGCAGCATAGTCCCCAATAGGCATTATAGTACAGTCATGGCCAAAAGTTTTGAGAATGACACAAATATTAATTTTTACAAAGTCTACTGCTTCACTTTTTCTAATGGCAATTTGCATATACTCCCGAATGTTATAAAGAGTGATCAGCTTAACAGCAATTACTTGCAAAGTCAATATTTGGCTAGAAAATGAACTTTACCCCCAAAACACATTTCGACATCATTGCAGCCCTGCCTTAAAAGGACCAGCTAACCTCTTTTCAGTGATTGCTCCATTAACACAGGTGTGGGTGTTGATGAGGACATGGCTGGAGATCAATCTGTCATGATTAAGTAAGAATGACACCACTGGACACTTTAAAAGGAGGTTGGTGCTTGGCATCATTGTTTCTCTTCTGTTAACCATGGTTATCTCTAAAGAAACACGTGCAGTCATCATTGCAATGCACAAAAATGGCCTAACAGGGAAGAGTATCGCAGCTAGAAAGATTGCACCTCAGTCAACAATCTATCGCATCATCAAGAACTTCAAGGAGAGAGGTTCCATTGTTGCCAAAAAGGCTTCAGGGCGCCCAAGAAAGACCAGCAAGCGCCAGGACCGTCTCTTAAAAGTGTTTCAGCTGCGGGATCGGGCTACCAGCAGTGCAGAGCTTGCTCAGGAATGGCAGCAGGCAGGTGTGAGTGCATCTGCACGCACTGTGAGGCGGAGACTCTTGGAGCAAGGCCTGGTCTCAAGGAGGGCAGCAAAGAAGCCACTTCTCTCCAGAAAAAACATCATGGACAGACTGATATTCTGCAAAAGGTACAGGCAGTGGACTGCTGAGGACTGGGGTAAAGTTATTTTCTCTGATGAATCCCCTTTTCGATTGTTTGGGACATCAGGAAAACTCCTCATTCGGAGAAGACAAGGTGAGCGCTACCACCAGTCTTGTCTCATGCCAACTGGTAAGCATCCTGAAACCATTCATGTGTGGGGTTGCTTCTCAGCCAAGGGAATCGGCTCTCTCACAGTCTTGCCTAAAAACACAGCCATGAATAAAGAATGGTACCAGAATGTCCTCCAAGAGCAACTTCTCCCAACCCTCCAAGAGCAGTCTGGCGATCAACAATGCCTTTTCCTGCATGATGGAGCACCTTGCCATAAAGCAAAGGTGATAACTAAATGGCTCAGGGAACAAAACATAGAGATTTTGGGTCCATGGCCTGGAAACTCCCCAGATCTTAATCACATTGAGAACTTGTGGTCAATCATCAAGAGACGGGTGGACAAACAAAAACCTAAAAATTCTGACAAAATGAAAGCATTGATTGTGCAAGAATGGACTGCTATCAGTCAGGGTTTGGTCCAGAAGTTGATTGAGAGCATGCCAGGGAGAATTGCAGAGGTCCTGAAGAAGAAGGGTCTGCAAATATTGACTTGCTGCATTAACTCATTCTAACTGTCAATATAAGCTTTTGTTACTCATATGTTTGCAATTGTTTTATTTCTGTCTGTGATAAAAAACATCTGTCAAACACACATAAAAACCAGAGGGCAGCAGATCATGTGAAAATATAATATTTGTGTCATTCTCAAAACTTTTGGCCATGACTGTAGTCCCCAGTAGGCAGCATAGTAGTCCCCCATAGGCAGCATAATCCCCCATAGGCAGCATAGTAATCCCCAATAGGCAGCATAATCCCCCATAGCCAGCATAATCCCCCATAGCCAGCATAATCCCCCATAAGCAGCATAGTCCCCAATAGGCAGCATAATCTCCCATAGCCAGCATAATCCCCCATAGCCAGCATAATCCCCATAGCCAGCATAATCCCCCATAAGAAGCATAGTCCCCAAAAGGCAGCATAATCCGCCATAGCCAGCATAGTCCCCCATAGGCAGCATAGTCCCCAATAGGCAGCATAATCCCCCATAGCCAGCAAAGTCCCCCATAGCCAGCATAATCCCCCATAGCCAGCATAGTCCCCCATAGCAAGCATAATCCCCCATAGCCAGCATAATCCCCCATAGGCAGCATAATCCCCCATAAGCAGCATAGTCCCCAATAGGCAGCATAATCCCCCATAGGCAGCATAGTCCCCCATAGGCAGCATAATCCCCCATAAGCAGCATAGTCCCCAATAGGCAGCATAATCCCCCATAGCCAGCATAATCCTCCATAGCCAGCATAGTCCCCCATAAGCAGCATAGTCCCCAATAGGCAGCATAATCCCCCATAGCCAGCATAGTCCCCCATAGGCAGCATACTCCCCCATAAGCAGCATAGTCCCCAATAGGCAGCATAATCCCCCATAGCTAGCATAATCCCCCATAAGCAGCATAGTCCCCAATAGGCAGCATAATCCCCCATAGCCAGCAGAATCCCCCATAGCCAGCATAGTCTCCCATAAGCAGCATAGTCCCCAATAGGCCGGGCCCGGCGTTAAAAAAAAATAAATGCCAGTACTCACCTATCTCCCCCGCAGCTCTGAAGAAGCGCGCTCTGGACTCAGTCTTCTCCTGGCACAGGCGGCGTGACATCATCAGGGCGCGCAGGCGGCGTGATGATGATCACGTCGTCTGTGCTGCATATGGAAGGCCGCAAGGCCTTCCTCACTCACCACATTCCGCCCGCGATTAAAGGGCCCACCAGCACTGAACTGTCAGTTCATTGTCGGCGGGGCCGGTTCTTTCACTGTGCGCCCCTGCTTCTAGGGGGGGCAGCTGCCGCCCCCCGGCCTACGGTGGGTACGCCCATGCCACTGTGGCCAGTGATTGGCTGCAGCGGTGCTGGGTACAATACCGCCTAGTGTGCACCAGTGCTGTACAGAGGCACCTTACCCCATGGATCCTGTACATGGGACAGCACATGCTTGGTGCACACTTGTCTGCATATACTGCTCAGCCTATAGAGGTAATGCTCCCACCACACACCCCTCCAGACCCCTAATAGACCTGATGTACGGCAGAGTGGTCTGGTGGCATTGTTTTTTTTTTACAGAATGTTTTGTAAGATTGGTTTAACCCCTGCACCACCAGCAGATTCACTCCATGCAAGGAGCTTCGTCGCGCAGTCGCACTGTATTGGAGAGGTCACATGAACGCTTTGCTATCACGTGTTGGGGCGTGGCTTCAGCGTGAGAAGTAGGCGCATGCCCAGTATAGTTAGCTGTGTGGAGACTTCTCACCGGTACCGGGAATTAGGACTGCAGCACCGGAAATGATTAAAAAATTTGACAAGAAGGACGAGGAGGCGGGTGAGGCTTGTCCGTGTATATTATCCTTGCAGACGCGGCGTCTAGTCCGTGCAGGCCGCAAAGCCGCGGACTTTCCTGAAGCCGGAAGCCTTCTGTGTCGGAATCTGTGGTGGTTACGTGTAGTAGTGTCCATGCAGGGAGGTGGTGATTCTGCGCTCTCCGCAGCCTCCATACTAGCACATGCAGTGGCTGCAGGCAGCTGAGCATAGGCTGGGATGTGTCTCCTCACAGTAAAGGGATCCTGTCAGCTGATTCCTGCACACAAACCACGGGCAGCATGAATCACCTGACAGGATCCCTTTAATGAGGACATGTCACCAGTTGGCATGTTGCTGGCCCCATCATGGCATACTGACTGCAGAATGCAGTGTTTCTTCTTTATTTCTCATCAGAGCGTTAGTAGCTTGTAAAGTTTAGATTCTAGTTTCCCATTAACGCCCCCTTAGTTTATCAGATTTTTCTCTGGGGACGATTACCTTCCCCCTACATGACCTTGCCCAGTCATTAGCAGGAGGCAGCATGCAGGGTGAAAAAAAAGCCCCTAGAGAATGTCAGACCCCTGCTTTGTCTGTGTAATGACACACCACCCTGCTCTCCTCACTTATCTCACTGCTGCCATCTGCTAGTACATGTGGGGGAGTACAGCAGAGCTGGGTGTCTGTACAAACACCTCTGCATCTATTCCAGGCATTGGAATATGATGCCCTGATAGTGGGCACTGATCCAGAGCCTTTTATGTGGCCTGATGTAGCTCTCATCTCCCAGCACTGTCAGCTCTGCTCCCCTCTTCCACCCGCCCCATTGTCAGTGCCGTGAGATGAGAGCTGCAGCAGGTCACATCGTTCTGGATCTGTCATCTATCAGGACAGTATTCCCCAATGTCTGGGATAGGTGGAGGGGTGTTCGTAATAACGCTCAGCTCGGCATTCCTCCATTTGATGCCAGAAGTGAAATCAGTGAGGAGAGCAGGGCTGTGAGCAATTGCACATATCACAAAGAGAGATCGGGTCTGATCTTATATGGGGCATGCTTTTTTATGTCTTTTTTTCCTGCATGATGTCACCTGCTTATGATTAGTCAAATGTCACGCAGAGGAGAAAGAAAATGCCCTCTTGGTTCAAGGGAACATCAGCATATAAACTTTCCAAGCTATTCAATTCAAGGCCAGTTTAACATGTTCAAATTGGTGAAAGGTCTTTAGAGGTGTTATTCTCATATTTTGGGGTGTACAATCCCTTCCTAATGAGAAATATCCTAATAAGCCACTTTCACACAAGCTTAGTATGTGCATCTTTTTGTATAGCAGTCAAAATAGTGACCTTAAAGGGAACCTGTCCCCAGTTTTTTTAGTATCTCAACAGATTCCATCACCTTTTTCTGCTGTTTTATGCATGTCACAAATGATTGCACTGCCTCCTGACTTCCACTGTGCACCTCAAAAATATCATTTCATTTGGTCCAGCACTGTATTTAAATGAGTTAGGTCTGGTCCTATGGGCGCCCTCCTTGTGGCATCATTTCCTCCTCTCTGCTATTAAAAAATGACCTCTGGCTCTGATTGATGTGGATGACACATCCTGCGTCATCCACATAGCTGAGCAAAGTTTTGCACAATCTGTGAGTATATCCTGTTCTAGGCCTTATGGAGAGACACTACAGTTGCTTACATGCCTGTTTAAAGATGACAGTATGAATATATATGTGAGTTTCTAAGAAAGTTAGTCTTTGTGTTTTGTTTTTTTTATTAGGCATTGGCTCCAATCCCTTCCAGCATTTAGAGAAGAGCGCTGTTCTTCAAGAGGTGAGACCTTCAAGATTCTCATATGGTATTTTATTTATAGTGTCACTTCCAGCTCATCTCTTATTACACTGGTATTGCAGATATACTGCATATTTCTCGTTAGCCCACACTGCTGTGCTCAGGACTGTGGTGTTAGTAAGCCAATCCTCAGACTCCTCAATTTTCCTGACTCCAGCACTGGTCACTCCTGAGCATGTACATAAAGTGCAGCACAGTTTCATCTCAACTAAATGCCGAGATCCTTAGATCAGGAACAGAGCAGACATTTATAGGACATTTTAGAACTTTCCAAAAGTCTTATGAAAAAATATTCAGCACATCCTGCATTGTACTACTAAACCCAATATATTATATATTTTAGGAGTCGGACAAAATGAACACAGACTCCAACTCGACAGCCCTGCAGTGTACATAAAGCTGTCAGTCAGTGATGTGGACGAAGTCCATATTCATCATATTCTATAATGCTTTAGATATATTATCATCACTGTCCCCATTGATGCTCACTGTCTAGATTTCCTATCAGTATGTCTTTGGAGAGTGGGAAACCCATGCAAACACAGAGAGAACATGCAAGCTACTTGCAGATATTGTCCTTTGCGGGATTTGAACCCAGGACCTCAGTGCTGCACGACTGCAGAGCTTACCACTGATTCTCAAGCAAGAGCCACTTGTCTGCTCTCTGCTTCTGTATATAGAGCTGGTCTGTAGAGTAGGACCTGTGGAGTCAGTACATGGAGATGAAGGTGTACGAACTTATAAGTCTTCTATAGTCTTGGAAATGTTGGCTCAGACCTGAGAGTCTGATGACATATGTACAGTAGAAATATTACATGGTTCTCTACTTAATTCTTGATGAAATGTTGCATTAACCTTATTGTTTCTGCAGGCTCGTTTATTCAATGAGACTCCAATAAACCCAAGACGATGCCTCCACATTCTGACCAAGATTCTGTACCTATTGAACCAGGTAAGCTAAACGGTATGAATACATGCTAATGCAAACCAGTGTACTCCTCAACTCTAGTAAGGTGGGGATCTTGTCCTAGGATAAGGAAACACTTTATTATCCTACCAGGGCATTGTAAAATTCTGCCCCTTCTAAAGATACTGCTCTCACAAACATAATACAGGACTAAGGCTATTTATGTTTCCTTGTTTGGAGTGTAAAGGTTGATTTTGACAGTTAGCCCCTTTCCTCCCCCAGTCTATTTTTTGTCTTTGCACTTTTATTTCTTCCTTCCTGTCTAATAGCCTTAACTGTTTTATTTTTTTCTGTTAAAATAGCCATAAGAGGGTGGTTTGGGGTTTTCTTGCAGTATGAGTTGTAGTTTTGAATGACACCATTCCTTTTACCTTATAATGTAGTGGGAAAATAATTCCAAGTGTGGTGAAGTTGTGTAAAAAAATGCAGTCCCAGCATGGTTTCTTGGTTTTGTTTTTACGGCATACATTCAGTGGTAAAAACTATGCTGAATCCTTATTTTCCAGATCAGTGCGATTACGGTGATACCAAACTTGTATAGATTTTTGTTCATTTAAGTAAAGAAAAAAAATGAAGGAGTTAAGCAGAGTCGTTTCCCACAAGTTGTTTTGGGAAGCCTTCCTTGCAATAATGTGATTTGATGCAAGACAGATATTTGGCATGAAACATGTGGCACAGGTTGTTCTCTCTCTCTGCTATGAATTATCCATTCCAGTATGACCAGCTACGAGTCGTCAGTGTCAGGATACAGGACTATGGAGGGCAGAATTTCTGTATACTCATGTTTCTCACGCACAGTTCAAGGTCTGTACAAATCATTGATTTTGTGTCTGCCTTAGGGTGAACATTTTGGAACAATGGAAGCCACAGAAGCTTTCTTCGCAATGACCAGATTGTTCCAGTCTAATGATGTAAGTATAAAGCTTCCCATACACATTAGAATACTGTCTGTGGGGCGCCAGAAAAGTAATTGTCGGGGAAGATGCTCGATTTGGGCTGGCAGGGGATAAACTGCCTGCAGAGATGTCTGTCAGTTGCTTTCTCATAGCCAACACAGGATCACTTGACCAAACGAGCGCTCCGGTGTATCTGAGAGACAGGCAAGTTGGTTGGTTGTCGGCACAAGCATTGTTCGGCTGACAGCCATCTAATGTGTATGTAATCTAATGTGTATGTCTATTTATTTATTTTTGTTAGGAAATTTCATGTCTAAGGCTTACTCCAATAGGCACACTGTAGCAGTGTATAACTATATATTCTTAATGGCACATACTCCCACCACAATATGAGCAGTAGAATGTGGGGTGTCCTAGCTGGTGTAGTGTTATTGGGAAGCTGAGAATGACTTTGATGAATTAATTAGAAATTGAGCATTTTGGTTGTTAACCCCTTCCCGACCCATGACGCCTACGTTGGCGTCATGAAAACCTGTGCCATCCCGACCCATGACGCCAACGTAGGCGTCATGCTATAAATCATGTTCCTGCGGGTCGGGTGACCGGGGTCACTGAAAGGCACGTGGCTTAACCCCCACGTGGTTACGATCGCTCTGATTGGCTGTTTCACTTTTAACAGCCAATCAGAGCGATATGTAATATTTCACCACTGAAATCTGGTGAAATATTACAATCCAGCCATGGCCGATGCTGCAATAGCATCGGCCATGGCTGGACACCGTGTTCCCACCCTCCCCACACCGAGTGACGGCGGTGATCGGCCGCCGCCACCGATTCATGGCGGCGATCGGTCACCGCCGTTACTATCATCTGCTGTGCGCTCCGATCCTCTCCCCTCCGGTGTGGTCCGCTCCCCCCCGCCTTCCGATCACCCCCCCACCCCTGCCCTCACCTCCCCCGGTCTTCTGCGGCCCCTGGATCCGTCCCGGCGTCCGCCCGGAACTCTTCATGGGCGCCGCCATCTTGGAAAATGGCGGGCGCATGCGCAGTGCGGTCGGCGCATGCGCAGTGCGCCTTTCAAAGTACAAAAATTTATTTTGATCACTGTGATAAACTCTCACAGTGATCAAAATAAAAAAAAGTAAATGAACCCCCCGTCATAGGTAGGGACAAATAATAAAATAAAGAATTTTTTTTTTTTCCTATTAGGCACTGTCCACACGTTGCGGATTTTGCTGGGGATCCGCAGCGGATTTTGCTGGGGATCCGCAGCTGACTTTGCTGGGGATCCGCAGCTGACTTTGCTGGGGATCCGCAGCTGACTTTGCTGGGGATCCGCAGCTGACTTTGCTGGGGATCCGCAGCTGACTTTGCTGGGGATCCGCAGCTGACTTTGCTGGGGATCCGCAGCTGACTTTGCTGGGGATCCGCAGCGGATTTTGATGCGGACCCGCAGCGGATTTTGATGCGGACCCGCAGCGGATTTTGCTGGGGATCCGCAGCGGATTTTGCTGGGGATCCGCAGCGGATTTTGCTGGGGATCCGCAGCGGATTTTGCTGGGGATCCGCAGCGGACTTTGCTGGGGATCCGCAGCGGACTTTGCTGGGGATCCGCAGCGGATTTGGCGCTGCAGATCCGCAGCAGATCCAGAAACCATGTACAGTACAATCCAAATAAATGGTAAAAAAAAAATGCTGTGCACATGCTGCGGATTTTTCAGCGCGGATTTGCTGCGGTTTTAAATTCGCAGCATGTCAATTGTTTGTGCGGATTCCGCAGCAGTTTTACACCTATTCCATTATAGGTGTAAAACCGCAGCAAATTCGCGCTAAATACGCAGGTAAAACGCAAGTCATTTTACCTGCGGATTTTAGAAAAATCCGCAAGTGAATCCGCAACGTGTGCACGGGGCCTCAGGGTTTAGGGTTAGGCTGGGTTCATATTGCATTATGGCAGTCCGTTAGATGGACTGCTTTTCACCGCGGTATAACGAGGTGTAACGCAGTCTGTTAACGCTGCCATTCACCCCATTTGCGGGCGCATCGCGACGCATGCCGTAAAGCGGCATGCGTTCGCGACGTGCCGTCATTCAGTGACGGAGCCACGGACACGGGCTGCAGCGTCTGGGCTCCGTCACCGCTAGCACAGATGAATCATCTGCTGATTCATTTGCGCTAGCGGGTATAGCATAACGCGATCGCGTTATGCTATACCGTTACCAGCCGGTCAACTCTACGTGTTGAACGGGCTGGTAAAACGCAATATGAACCTAGCCTTAGGGTTAGAACTAGGGTTAGAATTAGGGCTACGGTTAGAATTTGGGTTAGGGTTGGAATTTGGGTTAGGGTTGGAATTTGGGTTAGGGTTGGGATTTGGGTTAGGGTTGGGATTAGGGTTAGATTTGTGGTTAGGGTTAGAGTTAGGATAAGTGTTAGGGGTGTTTTGGGGTTAGGGTTGGGATTAGGGTTAGGCTTGTGGTTAGGTTTATGATTAGAGTTGGGATTAGGGTTAGGGGTGTGTTTGGGTTAGGGTTATGGTTAGGGTTTGTATTAGGGTTAGGGGTGTGTAGGGGTTAGGGTTGGGGTTAGGGGTGTGTTGGGGTTAGGGTTGGAGTTAGAATTGAGGGGTTTCCACTATTTAGGCACATCAGGGGGTCTCCATACGCGACATGGCGCCACCATTGATTCCTGCAAATTTTGCGTTCAAAAAGTGAAACAGTGCTCCCTCTATTCCAAGCCCCGACGTATGCCCAAACAGTGGTTTACCCCCACATATGGGGTATCAGCGTACTCGGGAAAAATTGCACAACAACTTTGGGGGTCTAATTTCTCCTGTTAACATTGGGAAAAAAAATTGGGGACTAAAAAATTATTATTGTGGAAAAAAAAATTATTTTTTATTTTCACGGCTCTGCTTTATAAACTTCTGTGAAGAACTTGGAGATTCAAAGTGCTTACCACACATCTAGAGGAGTTTCTTGGGGGATATAGTTTCCAAAATGGGGTCACTTGGGGGGGGTTTCTACTGTTCAGGCACATCATGGGCTATGCAAACGTAACATGATGCCAGCAGACCATTCCATCAAGTCGGCATTTCAAAACGTCACTACTTCCCTTCCGAGCATCGACGTGTGCCCATACAGTAGTTTTCTCCCACATATGGGATATCAGCGTACTCAGGACAAATTGGACAACAACTTTTGGGTTCTAATTTCTCCTGTTACCTTTGGGAAAATAAAAAAATTGGGGACTAAAGATCATGTTTGTGGAAAAAATATGATTTTTTTATTTTCATGCCCGGGCGTTATAAACTTCTGTGTTGCCCTTGGGGGTTCAAAGTGCTCACCACACATCTAGATAAGTTCTTTGCGGGGTCTAGTTTCCAAAATGGGGTCACTTGTGGGGAGTTTCTACTGTTTAGGCACATCAGGGGCTCTGCAAACGTAACATGACGCCCGCAGACCATTCCATCAAAGTCGGCATTTCAAAAAGTTACTACTTCCCTTCCGAGCCCCAACGTGTGCCCGAACAGTGGTTCCCCCCCACATATGGGGTACCAGTGTACTCAGGACAAACTGTACAACAACTTTTGTGGTCCAATTTCTCCTGTTACCCTTGTGAAAATAAAAAATTGCGGGTTAAAAAAATCAGTTTTTGAGGAAAAAAATGATTTTTTTATTTTCACGGCTCTGCATTATAAACTTCTGTGAAGCACGTGGGGGTTCAAGGTGCTCACCACACATCTGGATAAGTTCCTTTGGGGGTCTAGTTTACAAAATGGGGTCACTTGTGGGGGGTTTCTACTTTTTAGGCACATCAGGGGCTCTGCAAACGTAACAAGATGCCTGCAGACCATTCCATCAAGTCGGCATTTCAAAGCGTCACTACATCCCTTCCGAGCCCTGACGTGTGCCCGAACAGTGGTTCCCCCCCACATATGGGGTACTTGCGTACTCAGGACAAACTGGACAACAACTTTTGGGGTCCAATTTCTCCTGTAACCATTGTGAAAATAATAAATAGTGGGCTAAAAAAAATAATTTTTTGAGAAAAAAAAAAGATTTTTTATTTTCACGGCTCTGCGTTATAAACTTCTGTGAAGCACCTGGGGGTTCAAAGTGCTCACTGTGCATCTAGATAAGTTCCTTAGGGGGTCTAGTTTCCAAAATGGGGTCACTTGTGGGGGAGCTCCAATGTTTAAGCACATAGGGACTCTCCAAATGCGACATGGCAACCGCTAAATATTCCAGCATATTTTCCATTCAAAAAGTGAAATGGCGCTCCTTCCCTTCTGAGCCCTGCCGTGCGCCCAAACAGTGTTTTATGACCACATATGAGGTATCTGTGTACTCAGGAGAAATTGCCCAACTAATTTTAGGATCCAATTTATACTGTTGCCCATGTGAAAATGAAAAAACTGAGGCTAAAAGAAAATTTTTGTGAAAAAAAAAGTACTTTCTTTTTTTCTACGGATCAATTTGTGAAGCACCTGGGGGTTCAAAGTGCTCACTATGCATCTAGATAAGTTCCTTAGGGGGTCTAGTTTCCAAAATGGGGTCACTTGTGGGGGAGCTCCAATGTTTAGGCACACAGGGACTCTCCAAATGCGACACGGCAACCGCTAAATATTCCAGCATATTTTCCATTCAAAAAGTGAAATGGCGCTCCTTCCCTTCTGAGCCCTGCCGTGCGCCCATACAGTGGTTTATGACCACATATGAGGTATCTGTGTACTCAGGAGAAATTGCCCAACAAATTTTAGGATCCATTTTATCCTGTTGCCCATGTAAAAATGAAAAAATTGATGCTAAAAGAAAATTTTTGTTGGAAAAATTAAAATATCCATTTTTTCCTTCCACGTTGCTTTAGTTCCTGTGAAGCACCTGAAGGGTTAATAATCTTCTTGAATGTAGTTTTGAGTAGCTTGAGGGGTGCAGTTTTTATAATGGTGTCACTTTTGGGTATTTTCTACCATATAGACCCCTCAAAGTGACTTCAAATGTGAGGTGGTCCCTAAAAAAAAATGGTTTTGTAAATTTTGCTGTAAAAATGAGAAATCGCTGGTCAACTTTTAACCCTTATAACTTCCTAACAAAAAAAAATGTTCCCAAAATTGTGCTGATGTAAAGTAGACATGTGGAAAATGTTATTTTTTAACTATTTTGTGTCACATAACTCTCTGGTTTAACAGAATAAAAACTAAAAATTTCAAAATTTTCGCCAAATTTCCATTTTTTTCACAAATAAACACAAAAATTATCGACCTAAATTTACCACAAGCATGAAGCCCAATATGTCACGAAAAAACATTCTAAGAATCGCTAGGATCCGTTGAAGCGTTCCTGAGTTATTACCTCATAAAGGGACACTGGTCAGAATTGCAAAAAATGGCAAGGTCTTTAAGGTCAAAATAGGCTGGGTCATGAAGGGGTTAATACAATTGCTCTTTCTGTTAAAATGCATTGTTTTTCTTTCCCTTCTCTTAGCAAACCCTGAGGAGAATGTGTTACCTCACCATTAAGGAAATGGCGAATATTTCTGAAGATGTCATTATTGTCACAAGCAGGTAAACATTACAGCCTTGCCAATGTATTGTTTTTTTTTCTGTAAATGTATGGCTTTTGAATTACTATACATTGTAAAACAATTAGTTTGGCTATATGTACCTACAAGTATAACATATAATAGTTGTGTAGATAGGTTCCAGTTTGTACTTTAAAGCACCACAGCAGCGTTTTTTCATTCCACCGCTAGAGTGGTGGGTTAAATGTAAGTCCCCTACCCCCGTCTCATACTTACCTTCCGGCGTTTTCATGTTTTCGCCGCCGCTCCCGTCTGTCTCCAGCGAAAAGTGACCCGCCTACAGCTCCAGTGTTTCATGGAGCTGAGTGGAGGTCACTTTACAATACAAGTCTGAGGGCCTCGTTCTGTCTCTCATACTTACATTGAGAGCTTGTGACTGTTACTTCCAACTTACGACCAGTCAGAAGCTGCTCACAAGATGATGCAGGGGGACCAGAACGGCGCCGAAATAACTCAAGACACAGAAGGGTGAGTATATGACTGGGCATGGGGCTTAGATTTAAAGCATCACTCCAGTGCTAAAAAAAAGAAAACGCTGGAGTGGTGCTTTAGGGTGGTAATAATAAGAAGCCTCCCTAGCAATTAGCTGTTCACAGATCTGGTATCGTTTGCGAGTTAAACATGATGAGAGCAGGTCTTTAGCATTTGGGGGTAGAAAAAAATGTTTCAATTTACTGACTGCAAGCAAAGATCATGGCAATAGTAAACACGAAGTGCATTGCAGGCCTGAATAATATACAGTAGTCTAGCTTTATTTACATACATTTTTAGAGAGAACAAGTCACATCCTCTCTCATGTAAAAGACTTTATTAATGTTTGACCCAAATATCTCCCCATTTGCCAAAATATAGGTGCAGATCATGTTTCAGGATTTCCTGATAATTTCATCAACTGTGCAATACTAGGGAAATCCTGAAAGCATGATCTGTTGGTGGCTTTTGAGGACCAGAGTCGGGGAACACTGATCTGGAGCTTTATCCCTAAATCTGGCTGCCCGGCTCCTCCCCCAGCTTCATTAATTTACAGCACTAGCTTCACTTGGGCTGAGATTAGAACTATGGGTATGCTTCTTTCAGTAAGATGATGTGCTCGCTTCATAATGTAGTTTTGTCTTCATAGATTCCCTTTATAGGGGTTGTCTGGGCTTATCATGAAAGTGTGCTGTCACTCTATTCTCTGGTGCTGGCAGTGAGACCGAGCAGTCATGTGACCATAAGTATGAGGCTATACTCCAAGTCACACGCCAACTAGACATGCTTTGTCTCGCACAATTCACTTATATTGAGTGAGTCTGCTCACATCTAGTCGGAATATTACCAGAAGTATACTTATCGCATACTTGCAGTCACATGACTACTTGATCGTGCTGCCAGCTCCGATGTGAGGATACACAAGTCTGCAGTCACATATAGTGACTTCAGACTTTTATGACAATCCCAGACAATCCCTTTAAAGAGTACCTATAACCTGTCTGTGTCTGCCATTTTTATTTAAGAAAACAGTGGGTAGCTGCAGACAAAGGATTAGTAATTATAAGTTAATAACAAAAGAAAAAAGTCCCAGAACACTCCCTAACGTCTTGCTTAAAGCCCCAACTTTCTGGTAAAATGAGGAGGATAATTGTAAAACAAGTAGGTGCGGTGAAGTCACTGGACTACTACTATGTATCTCAGTGGTATATTTCGGACAAAATCAGTAACGGATTATTAACATTTTTGTGTCGCCCCCATGCCCCAGGGTGGATTGATTTAAATCACGCCGATTTAAATCAACGATTTAAATCATGATTTAAATCAAATTATTTTTTTCTATTTAAATCAGATCGATTTAAATCGTGATTTTAATCATGATTTAAATCACTGATTTAAATCAAAAGATTTTTTTAATATAAATCACGATTAAAATCTAAAACTTTCAATCATTGTTCAATTAACTCCACACTTCTAGCTTGGTTTCACTTTCTGTAGCTTGGTTTCAGTTTCTTTTTCCATTCAGTTGACATGCCCAAACTTGTTGGATAGTCAGTCAGCAGTACTTGGCTGTAGTAACAATCAAACTTCAGAAGTGATCTGTGTGAGCCATGGCAGGTCGTAAGAGAGACCCTATTTGGGTTCATTTTGTTGAGATGCCAGCAGAGCTTGGAAAGAAAGGTGGGAGAGCAAAGTGCAAATACTGTCAAAAGGATATCCAAGGACTTGTTTGCCGTTTGAAATCACATTATGAAAACTGCAACCAGAAGGGAAATGAAGATGTTGATAGTGATACAACTAATGTCAATGAACCCCCACAGCTTCTTATGCACCAGGACCCTAGCACTAGTGGTAAGTCTGGCAATTACAACCTATTTTAACAGATGTTTTACTGGGATGGTTAAAGTCTATGATAAGAAAAATTTCTAGCACTAGTTCTGGAGTATAGAATTTAAATTTATGTTAAGGCAATATTTCACAGAAGATTAACGTTAAGTAAAAATAAGAGTGTGTATACGCCTATTTTTTTTTTAAAAACAAAAGAAAAAAATCCCAGAAAACTCCCCTAACGTCTTGCTTAAAGCCCCAACTTTTTTGGTAAAATGAGGAGGATAATTGTAAAACCAAAGGTGCGGTGAAGGGCCCCGGGCTACTACTATGTACTCAGTGGTATAATTTTTGGACAAAAAACCTAACGGATTTTAAAATTTTTTTGGGCGCCCCCATGGCCCCCGGGGGGATTAAAATTTTAAAACACGCCGATTTAAATCAAAGTTTTAAAAACATATTTAAAACAAAATTTTTTTTTTCTATTTAAATCAATCGATTTAAAAAAATGAAAAATTTTTCATGATTTAAAAACACTATTTAAATCAAAAGATTTTTTTTTTATAAAACACCCATTAAAAAACTAAAACTTTTCAAACATTGTTTTAAAAAAAATTTCCCACCCTTTTTACTTGGTTTCACTTTCTGTAGCTTGGTTTCCGTTTTCTTTTTCCATTCAGGGGGACAAAGCCCAAAAATTGTTTAAAATTCCCCAGAATTTTGGGTGTAGTAACCAAACAAAATTCAGAAAATTCTTGGACCCCGGCAGGTCGTAGGAAAACCCTTTTTGGGTTTATTTTGTTTTAGGGTGCCGCAAGTTTGGGGAAAAAAGGGGGAAAAAAAAGTGCAAA
>JARQOD010000004.1:327457361-327483931 GCA_033576555.1 Oophaga sylvatica
AAGTTGGGGATCTGCGTATCGATTGCCGTAAGGCAGGGGACGGGTCCGGGGTTTGAACTCTTTAAAACAGTTCCCTGTATGGCGGGTCAAAGGGAAAAACCACAAAAACTATGCTTTTTTTTTTTTTTTTTTTTTTTTTTTTTAAACGCTAAAGGGGTTTAAAACGTCCACACAGGGTTACCCAGGGGTATTCAGTCAAAAAATTTGCGGGTAAAATACCCCAGAGGGTTAAATATTAAACTCACCACATATTTAATAAGTGTGACCCGGAAATTTTTATGTCTCTAATGAGACGCAGCTGCAGGATGCGACCTGCCTGCGGGTGAAGAATCAGACTCACCCGCTGGCCGTGGTGTTTATTGGGAGAAGGGTCTGGGAGCCGGGAGCCTTTTAAATGGCCGCCACAGGGGGGAGTCGCGGGGAAAAAACCCCGAGGGGCGTTTTCCCGCTCAGAAGACGGGAACGTTGGGGCCACCCCCCGCCGCTAAAATTTTGCGCGAACCCCCCCGCTCCCCTCCCTCCGCCCTGGGGGAAATTCCCGGGGGACAAAAAATCCCCCAAACTCTTGTAACGGTTTGTCACCGCAGGTGAGCATACGACATAAAGAAATAGCGCTGCTCCTCGCCCAAAAGCTCTCAAAAATTAAAAAAAAATTTGTGGGGGACCCCCAGCCAAAGCGCCCCCGGGACCCCGGGTTTTTGGCGCTGTCCCAGTTCCCCCAGGGCGGGGGCAGGCCGCCGTGTGGTTTGCGTCCCCGCCGGGGAAGCTCTCCTCACCCCGGGCGGAAAGGATTCTGCGGGCTTTTGGTAATACAATCCCCCAAAGGGGAAAGGTTGGGGTACAGAGCGCGGTCCCCCTGAGCCCTTAGAAATAGTGACCAAGTCTCTTGCCCGAATGTAAAAAATAAATTTTGGGACCTGCTTAGCAGCGCCCATCCTTGGCCCTCAAATCTTAGATGGGTGAGTAGGGGGCCCCGAGGGAGGGGCCAGCCATCATCCCCTTTTTGATCTGAGGAAATCCGATCGGGGCCCGCCTACCATCAGTAAAATACTGGGCTCTCTTCCCCATCTGCAGCTGAAAAAAAATCTTCTGAGGAGCTGCTTACAAAACCCTCCTTGACCTCAAATTTGACTGGAGCTGAGTGGAGGAGCCGAGTGGAGGGGCCACCCGTCAACGCTTTTGATCTGAGGTGACATCCTGATCTGGGGCTCGCCTACCCATCAGTAATGAATTCCTGTGTCTCCCTCACCTTCCATTCTGCAGCTGAAATAGATATGAGTAGTTTAACCCTTTCTGCAGCTGAAGGAATAGTATGTCAGCTGGCAGTATCCCTGTTTTGAGGTGGGCTCCGGCGGTGAGCCCACCTCAAAGCCGAGACATGTCAGCTGTTATAAACAGCTGACATGTGCCCGCAAAAGGGCGCAAACAGAATTGCGATCCGCCAGCGCCTATTAACTAGTTAAATGCCGCTGTCAAAGCTGACAGCGGGCATTTAACTACCGCTTTCCGGCGCCCGGGCTGGAAATGAGCGCATCACCGACCTCCGTCACGTGTTCGGGGGTCGGCGCACGCGTTGCCTTGACAACCAGAGGTCTCAATAGAGACCTCTATGGTTGTTGCCGGCACATTGCTGTGAGCGACGCCCGTGGCGGCGCTCACAGCAATGCAGTAAATCTGCTACAAACGGGCGATCTGCTCATCACCATATGTAGCAGAGGCGATCGAGTTGTGCATGCTTCTAGCCTCCCATGGAGGCTATTGAAGCATGCCAAAAGTAAAAAAAAAAAAAAGTGTTTAAAAATGTAAAAAAAAAACAAAGTTCAAATCACCCCCCTTTCGCCCCAATCAAAATAAAACAATAAAAAAAAATTAAAAAAATCACACATACACATATTTGGTATCGCCGCGTTCAGAATCACCCGATCTATCAATAAAAAAAAAAAAAGGAAATTAGACCTACCGGTAATTCTTTTTCCAGGTAGTCCCTCAGGACAGCACAATGGAGGATGTCCTCCCTTGACCTATAGCGGGACAGGATCACAGAGAGGTTAAAAGGCCCCACCCACCTCCACCCTCCAGTGTTTTTTCAAAGTACCACCGAAGGATGGCAGGAAATGGTCTAAACGCGCCCTTACAAACGCGTATGTAAGAAACCATTGAACAGCTTCTTCTTTATCTCTAGCCTTGGCAACTCGACGGACCATCCACCAAAGATTGATCCCTTGCAATCCTAAAGAGAAACATAAGGGAGGGAATTAAGGGTGCTGTCCTGAGGGACTACCTGGAAAAAGAATTACCGGTAGGTCTAATTTCCTTTTCCCCTTACGTCCCTCAGGACAGCACAATGGAGAATACCAAAGAAACATCCCAGGGTGGGAACAGAAGCTCAAGGACCAAAGTCCCAGGTAAGAACCAGGTTAGATATAAAAATGATCTGAAAGATCAAAAGAAATATAGATATCTAAAAAATTCGTAAAGATAATCACAGTAGTGAGTGTCCGATATATGTTTATAATGGCCAATTCCAGTATGAATGTGGTAAACCAGATATGCCGCAGAGACGGAGAGTGAAACACAGCCGTTGTACCCCAATACCACTAATGAACCGCAGAAAATTACAGTTATTGTGATAGATATAGACACCGCAGCCACAGAATAGCCTTAAAAATCTTATTGCCCAGCCAAAAATATTGTGATAGTTACAATCACCACACGATGAGGACTGTACAGACCAGTAATCGGCTGGATGTGCTTAACAACACGGGACTGTTCCTTCATTGGTCCTCCTGGGCTCAGATTAAACCTTGGTTAGAGACCGGCTTACCATACTACGAGGAGACCTGCAGGACAGAGACCCTGGACTGCTGAAAGATCAAGCCAAATAACAGTTAGTACATGGAAAATGGCAGAGCATTGGGATGTATGTACCCTACTCATTCTGGAGATCATGTCTACTCCGAAACCTTAGAAGTCTCAACCCCCAGTAAGGGTTGGATATTATTTTAACTAAGGAAATACTCCATCTGGCAGGTAATATCTCCTGCTAGTACCAACATTGGGCTTCTCAGTAGGAGTGTTAAAAGGAAGATATGGATCACCACTCTTGCTTTACTGATGTTAGACACGGGGAGTCTGGACTCTGGAAACGATGACAGTAAGCGGTGGGGGAGGGGGGGATGTTGGTAAAAATCCTTTGACACAGGATATTTGACTGTCTCTATGTGAGTTATTAGCTACGACATTATATATACAGTATGTGCCAAATTATTTATATATTATATCGTAAAAGGCAACTTTCTTAGAGATGTTTATACACCCCGACTGCCCTGGTGGGAGGAACCATATTTTAAAACTAGAGGGAAGTAGTTTCCTTCCTCTCGAGATGGAGATTTTTTACTGTGAGTCAGAAGGACTATGAGGCCTTAACTGTAAGAGACCTGGATACAGATTCTCTTACATTAGGAGCCCTGACTGCTGTACAAGCAGTGGGTATGAGATCTTCTGCCACATGACAGTGCCGCCGATTTGCCATAAAGTACAAAGGCAATAATGCCGACCCTGGTAAACGTAATACAACGGATTTAGGGGTCAAGAATCTGTTTACCGGGTGTTGATCAAAGACACTAGTCCGACTGCCATATGTGGAGACGGGAAGGTTTCCTCCTCACTTCATGAGATTTCCTGCTTTCAGCACAGTAGTATGTCCACTTACAGGATGAGCCCCAAAAACGTCTGTCTCCCTTTAAAACCAACTATGGAAGAGACTTGCCTTTAATCCTCAAGGAAGTAACTCACTTGAGAGTTCTGTTCCAATCCTGAAGAAATGCTAAGTTACTAGGCCAATTCAGGCATAGCTGAACATCCGGCTAAGCCTAGTTGCAAAGAATGAAGCAACCGAAGCTGGACCTGGGTTCTAAAATATAAGGACTCTATAACCAGAGTTGGCCCGAGACAAATGTGAAGTGGTGGGCCGACCATACACTGTGCGGCCACGCAATAAGGCAAAAGTCAGAAGGTCTAAGCCAGAGGCACAAACCCACAATGTCCGATGTACTATGAAGCACTGAGGTAATATAACACACAAATGACACGTCTCGAGGCACTGAAGCATTATGATGCAATATGCACAGAAGCACTATGATGCAATATTATTACAGCGGCATCAATTCCATGGTGCTGTACATGAGAAGGGGCCACACACAAAGCCACAGACACAGTCCACAGCAAACAAATTCCCAATGACAGGGTGATACCGAAGGGAGAGAACCCATTCCCCGCGGACCCACAACCTGATGCATACAATGCAGAAAGACTATGATGCAGTATGATGCAATAAAATGCACCCAGCCACTATGATGCAGTATAATTCATACAGACACTATGATGCAATACGATGCAGAAAGACACTATGATGTAATATGATGCAATATAATGTAGAAAGACACTATGATGCAATATGATGTATTATGATGAAATATAAAGCAATGTAATGCAGAAAGACACTATGAGGCATAGACACTATGATGCACCTTGATGCACAAAGACACTATGATGTAATATAATGCAATATAATGCAGAAAGACACCCATGAAGAATGATGGACCTTGATGCAACCTGATGCATAGAGGCACTATAAAGCAACATGATGCAATCTGCTGCACAAAGGCACTATGAAACACCAAGATGCACCCTGATGCAAAATGATGTAATATGATGCATAGAAGTACTATGTAGAACTATATAATATAATGCATAGAGGTACTATGAAGTACTATGATGCCCAAAGGCACCCTGATGTAATATGACGCATAGAGACACTATGATACAAAGTGATGTACAGAGGCACTCAATATGATGCATAGAATCAATATGAAGTCTAGAGGCACTATGATGCAATACGATGCCCAGAAGCACTCAATATGATGCATAGGGGAACAATGATGGAATCTGATAAATGATGTAATATAACCCATAAAGGCACTATGAAGCATTCTGATGCAATATGGTGCACAGAGGCAATCAATATGATGCATAGAAGCACTATGATGCCGTACCACACACAGAGGCACTCAATATGATGCATAGAGACAACATGATATATGATGTAATATGACACAAAGGCACTATGAAGCACTATGATGTAGTACAATGCACAGGGGCAATCAATATGATGCATTGAGGAACAATGATGAAATATGATATATGATGTAACATGACACAAAGGCACTATGAAGCGCTATGATGTCGCACTCTGATGCAATATGATGCACAGAGGCACTCAATATGATGCCCAGAGGCACTCAATATGATGAAAAGAGGCACTATGATGCAGTACAATGCGCAGAGGCACTCAATATGATGAATAGAGGCACTATGAAGCAGTAGAATGCACAGGGGCACTCAATATGATGAATAGAGGCACTATGATGCAGCACAATGCACAGAGGCACTCAATAAGATGCATTGAGGAACAATGATGTAATATGATATATGATGTAACATGACACAAAAGCACTATGAAGCGCTATGATGTCGCACTCTGATGCAATATGATGCACAGCGGCACTCAATATGATGCACAGAGGCCCTCAATATGATGAATAGAGGCACTATGATGCAGTACAATGCACAGAGGCACTCAATAAGATGCATTGAGGAACAATGATGCAATATGATATATAATGTAACATGACACAAAGGCACTATGAAGCGCTATGATGTCGCACTCTGATGCAATATGATGCACAGAAGCACTCAATATGATGCACAGAGGCACTCAATATGATGCATAGAGGCACTATGATGCAGTACAATGCACAGAGGCACTCAATAAGATGCATTGAGGAACAATGATGCAATATGATATATAATGTAACATGACACAAAGGCACTATGAAGCGCTATGATGTCGCACTCTGATGCAATATGATGCACAGAGGCACTCAATATGATGCACAGAGGCACTCAATATGATGCATAGAAGCACTATGCTGCAGTACAACTGCTATACCATGCTTGAAGGTGTCCAAACAAGAGACCAGGTCCCAGTTAGAGCCAAGAGAGCAAACTCTCAGAGTTCCAGATAAATCTCCAGCCTGAATAGTAGTTCTCATTTGTCAGATTGACCCCACCCGAAGGAGCTAATTAATGCCCCACAGCTGGAGGGCAGTGTTCATGGAGACGATGTGCTGCATTAACACTATGAGCCCTCCTATGGATGGAGTAGTTAAGTTGTAACTTAACTGAAGTCAAATCATGAGATGTAGCCTGGACATATGGCCTTATTATAGCTTAGAGGTCCAAGGCCTGACTGCATACATGTGAAACACACCTCAGCATATGAGGCTCTATGCTTCAGCTTCGGCACAAAGGCATGAGACTAGCATCAGTCCAGAGGCCTAGGCCATCAACACATTCCATGATGCACTCACCTGTGCTGGCTCCATACCTGCTAGAAAGACAGGGGGAGCTGGAAACGCCGAGAGCCCAGTATGGAGGGAAGCGGCGTCCCACCAGGAATGCTGCATTACTGCCAGTGATTTCCTCTCTTGTGCCCTCCGAGATCCAGGAAACCTGTCTGTTGCCTGTCTCGTTCTGCACCTCCGCGTTCAACCATGGAACGCACGCTGGCCTCAAGCTCCGGCGCCCTGACGTCACCAGAAGCGCCATGGCACCGCACAACTTCCAGTATCTTGCGCTGGAATGCCGGCCAGTGTCAGAGCCGAGAGCCTCCACTGCGGAGGAAGCGGCTCTACCCAGGAGCTTCATCCACTCACTGGTCATTGTGGCTGAGGTACTCCCCCTAGGAGAGTTTCAGCCCCGATGCTACTTGACAGGGGGAAGGATTGGATCCAGCAGCACAATCCCCCTGGGTCTTGTAAAACGTCCACCTTCTATCTTCGCTCCACTCCTGGAGCAACCTCTCATACAACCGTCCCCTGTAGGGACAGGAAAAACACTGGAGGGTGGAGGTGGGTGGGGCCTTTTAACCTCTCTGTGATCCTGTCCCGCTATAGGTCAAGGGAGGACATCCTCCATTGTGCTGTCCTGAGGGACGTAAGGGGAAAAAAGGATTAACCCGATCGCTAAACGGCGTAGCGAGAAAAAAAAATCAAAACCCCAGAATTACGTTTTTTTGGTTGCCACGACATTGCATTAAAATGCAATAACGGGCGATCAAAATAACGGATCTGCGCATAAATGGTATCCTTAAAAACGTCCGCTCTGCACGCAAAAATTGACCCCTCACCCGGCACCAGATCACGAAAAATGGAGACGCTACGGGTCTTGGAAAATGGCGCAATTTTTTTTTTCGATTTTTAGCAAACTTTTGAATTTTCACCATTTAGATATAAGAGAACCTAGACATGTTTGGTGTCTATGAACTCGTAATGACCTGGAGAATCATAATGGCAGGTCAGTTTTAGCATTTAGTGAACCTACCAAAAAAGCCAAACAAAAAACAAGTGTGAGATTGCACTTTTTTTGCAATTTCACCGCACTTGGAGTTTTTTTTTCCCGTTTTCGAGTACACTACATGATAAAACTAATGGTGTTGTTCAAAAGTACAACTCGTCCCGCAAAAAATATGCCCTCACATGGCCATATTGATGGAAAAATAAAAAAAGTAATGGCTCTGGAAAGAAGGGGAGCAAAAAACGAAAATGCAAAACCGAAAAAAGCTCCGGAGGTTAAGGGGTTAAAAGATATCATGGCATGAAACTCCAAATACAGATGTAAAGAAGATTACCAACCTAAATTCAGGCTGTGAGTGCCACCACTGCCACGCCACACTCCATATTGGAATCTCCTATATGCGGATAGTGCGGCATCTATCATTACATTTGGTGAGCATGGTTCTTTACTAGACATGGCCAGCAATGCACTGACCTCTACTGGCCTTATTATTTAAGTGCTATGTCCTGTGGAACATGCTCTATCCTGTGTGGTAATCGTATCTGTAGCTCTGTTACCTCTTTACCTTCTTGTTTTTGGGGATTTTCGATATACTTGATGTATTATGAGCCACAATGTGTTTGATTACTATTGATGCCACATATGTATATTTGCCTAACCCCTGGGAGATTCTTCTCCATATATCTGCACATGCCCTGTATATGTGATTTCATTGTTTATGTTATTTATTCATGTGTTACTTATGCAATGTTAAATAAATATTTACCTTTTATACTATGAATTTCGGTCACCAGTGACTCTCCTCCTCCTTTTTGATATCGCATTTTTATGAGTGGTGACTTCTGGTTACACATTCCTTGTGTTACCCACATTTCTCTCTATATCCATGCAGCTGTATTTGATGTTACATATTGGAAGCCTGTGGCTACTCTACCAGAGCCCAGTTAACCAAATTATTATGTCAGCACCACTGGTGCCTCTTCTAATGAGAAAGTACAACAAAACAACATACTTGCATCACAGTGGACTATTAACCAGAAGAGATGCACTAGGGATGCCGGCAGGTTGCAATTTCACACGGCTCTGGTCTGCTGAGCAAGGACAAATGATGTGCCAGTATCACCAGGGACCTGCAAATATTTGTGGCCAATATTTTGGCCATCTTCACGGTACCTTATTTTATTTTTAATCTAGTTTTAGATCTTAGATATCTTCTCACCCTCAAGCTCTTTACTCCATAAACATGCAAAGCTTATCATAGGCATACTGAAATTTTACATGCACAGTATTTCCTTCTTCTGACATCTCAAGACTGACAGTCTACTGAGCTGCAAACAAACACATCAGTGCCAAAAAAAAAGCCAATGGCAACTAAAATCAACAGGTTCAGCTGACTCATCTAATGTGCAGCACTAACTTTATTTTGTCTACTCTTTATATAAAGTTGTCAAATAAAAATGGTTATATTCTGCGGCTTGTTCCTTTGTTGTTCATTAACAAAATATAGGCTAAATCTGAGCATATACTTAAAAGCATTCTCCCAAGTAACCTTTTGCCAGCAGCTTTGGTGCATATATGCACTTAGGTGACCATCGTTTCATTCTATAAATATATTGAAATAGACCGCCTACCTTGTTAAGAGTCCTTACTGCAGCATATTTCAAAGCAGGTTTTGGAGAGCTACAGAAGAGCTGGAGAACTGAAATAAAGGAGAAGATAAAGATCTTCACACAATGGTGTAACATATCATTTACATCTGTATAAATAAATATGAATATATTTTGTTTATATGCAAAAGTTCAGGTTTGGAGACTGTAGTATGGGGACACAAATATGCAGTCATAATGCTTATTTGTAAGTGAACTCACTCAAATCATGTTTATTTATGTTTTCAGAAACATCTTTAACCGCTTAACGACCATGGATATTTCTGATTTTGCATTTTCATTTTTGCTCCCCTTCTTTCCAGAGCCATAACTTTTTTATTTTTCCGTCAATATAGCCATGTGAGGGCTTGTTTTTGCGGGACGAGTTGGGAGACTAGAAGCTACAGTTGTCCGATCGCCTCTGCTACATATAACAGGGCTGCAGTACTGCTCTATGTAGCAGATATGCTCACTTTCTATGAGCGCCGACTACAAGGTGGCGCTCATAGCGATCCAGTAATGACAACCACAGGGGTCTCCTGTTGACCCCGAGTTGTCATGCCAACCCATCGTCGACCCGCGCTCATGTGACACGGGCGCCGATGGGAGGAGTTAAAGGGAATCTGTCACCCCATTTTTGGACTATGAGATGCGGCCACCGCCATCAGGGGCTTATCTACAGCCTTCTGTAATGCTGTAGATAAGCCCCCGATGTCACCTGAAAGTGAAGAAAAACGAGTTATATTATACTCACCCAGGGTGGTCTGCCGTCCGGTCGGATGGGCGTCGCAGTGCGCAGACGCTGGGAAAGGTCAGAGAGGTCCGCACTGCAGCGACGGGACACAAAGAGGCCGGCTTCGCTAGAAGATGGGAGGCGCCGAACCGGACTGCGACGCCCATGCGTGTGCATGTTAAATGCCGCTGTGAAGAGTTTGACAGCATCATTAAACATGTTAACCCCTTCCCGACCCATGACGCCACGTAGGCGTCATGAAAACCTGTGCCAATCCGACCCATGACGCCTATGTGGCGTCATGAAAGGATCGCGTCCCTGCGGGTCGGGTGACCGGGGTCACTGAAAGGTCACCCGACCCGCCGGCACAGGACCCTTTGTGCTTCACCACAGGGGGGTTGGCTTAACCCCCCCGTGGCCACGATCGCTCTGATTGGCTGTTAAAAGTGAAACAGCCAATCAGAGCAATCTGTAATATTTCACCAATATAATTGGTGAAATATTACAATCCAGCCATGGCCGATGCTGCAATAGCATCGGCCATGGCTGGACACCGAGCCCTGACCCCCCCACACGGATTCACGGCGGCGATCGGCCGCCGCCACCGAAAGATGGCAGCGGTCGGTCACCGCCGTCACTAAAAGCACCCCTCGTCCTGGCCTCCGCTGCCCCCACCTTCCGATCCCCCCCCGACTTCCGACCCCCATACTCACCTCTCCCGGTCCACCGATGTCCCTGGATCCTTCCCAGCGGCTGCCCGGATTCTTCATGGGCGCCACCATCTTGGAAAATGGCGGGCGCATGCGCAGTGCGCCCGCCGGCCGGCGCATGCGCAGTGCGCCCTACATAGTCAAAAAATGTATTTTGATCACTGTGATAAACTGTCACAGTGATCAAAATAAAAAAAAGTAAGTGAAACCCCCCTGTCATAGGTAGGGACAAATAATAAAGAATTTTTTTTTTTCCTATTAGGCCCTGTGCACACGTTGCGGATTTTGCTGCGGATCCGCAGCTGATTTCGCTGCTGATCCGCAGCGGATTTCGCTGCTGATCCGCAGCGGATTTCGCTGCTGATCCGCAGCGGATTTCGCTGCTGATCCGCAGCGGATTTCGCTGCTGATCCGCAGCGGATTTCGCTGCTGATCCGCAGCGGATTTCGCTGCTGATCCGCTGCTGATTTCGCTGCTGATCCGCTGCTGATTTCGCTGCGGATCCGCAGCGGATTTCGCTGCTGATCCGCAGCTGATTTCGCTGCTGATCCGCAGCTGATTTCGCTGCTGATCCGCAGCTGATTTCGCTGCTGATCCGCAGCTGATTTCGCTGCTGATCCGCAGCTGATTTCGCTGCTGATCCGCAGCTGATTTCGCTGCTGATCCGCAGCTGATTTCGCTGCGGATCCGCAGCGGATATGGCGCTGCGGATTCACAGCAGATCCAGAAACCATGTACAGTACAATGCAAATAAATGGTAAAAAAAAAACGCTGTGCACATGCTGCAGATTTTTCAGCGCAGATTTGCTGCGGTTTTAAATCCGCAGCATGTCAATTCTTTGTGCGGATTCCGCAGCGATTTTACACCTATTCCATTATAGGCGTAAAACCGCAGAGAAAAACCGCAGCAAATCCGCAGGTCGTTTTACCTGCGGATTTTAGATTTTAGAAAAATCCGCAAGTGAATCCGCAACGTGTGCACGGGGCCTTAGGGTCAGGCTGGGTTCATATTGCATTATGGCAGTCCATTAGATGGACTGCGTTTCACCGCGGTATAACGCGGTGTAACGCAGTCCGTTAACGCTGCCATTCACCCCATTTGTGTGCGCATCGCAACGCATGCCATGAAGCAGCATGCGTTCGCGACGTGTCGTCATTCAGTGACGGAGCCTTGGACGCAGGCTGCAGCGTCTGGGCTCCATCACCGCTAGCACAGATGAATCATCGCTGATTCCTCTGCACTAGCGGGTATAGCATAACGCGATCGCGTTATGCTATACCGTTACCAGCCCGTCAACGCTACGTGTTGAACGGGCTGGTAAAACGCAATATGAACCCAGCCTTAGGGTTAGAACTAGGGTTAGGGTTAGAACTAGGGTAAGGGTTGGAATTAGGGTTAGGGTTGGAATTAGGGTTAGGGTTGGAATTAGGGTTAGGGTTGGGATTAGGGTTAGGGTTGGGATAAGCGTTAGGGATGTTTTGGGGTTAGGGTTGGGATTAGGGTTAGGCTTGTGTTAGGTTTATGGTTAGAGTTGGGATTAGGGTTAGGGTGTGTTGGGGTTAGGGTTATGGTTTGTATTAGGGTTAGGGGTGTGTAGGGGTTAGGGTTTGGGGTGTGTTGGGGTTAGGGTTGGAGTTAGAATTGAGGAGTTTCCACTATTTAGGTACATCAGGGGGTCTCCATACGCGACATGGCGCCAACATTGATTCCTGCAAATTTTGCGTTCAAAAAGTCAAACAGTGCTCCCTTTATTCCAAGCCCCGACGTGTGCCCAAACAGTGGTTTACCCCCACATATGGGTATCAGCGTACTCGGGAAAAATTGCACAACAACTTTGGGGGTCTAATTTCTCCTGTTACTGTTGGGAAAAAAAAATTGGGGACTAAAAAAGTTATTTTTGTGGAAAAAAAATGATTTTTTATTTTCACGGCTCTGCGTTATAAACTTCTGTGAAGAACTTGGGGTTCAAAGTGCTCACCACACATCTAGATAAGTTCCTTGCGGGGTCTAGTTTCCAAAATGGGGTCACTTGTGGGGAGTTTATACTGTTTAGGCACATCAGGGACTCTGCAAACGTAACATGACGCCCGCAGACCATTCCATCAAGTCAGCATTTCAAAACGTCACTACTTCCCTTCCGAGCCCCGAAGTGTGCCCATACAGTAGTTTTCTCCCACATATGGGATATCAGCGTACTCAGGACAAATTGGACAACTTTTGAGGTCTAATTTCTCCTGTTACCCTTGGGAAAATAAAAAAATTGGGGACTAAAAGATCATGTTTGTGGAAAAAATATGATTTTTTTATTTTCATGGCCCAGCGTTATAAACTTCTGTGTAGCCCTTGGGGGTTCAAAGTGCTCACTACACATCTAGATAAGCTCCTTGGGGGGTCTAGTTTCCAAAATGGTGTCACTTGTGGGGGGTTTCTACTGTTTAGGCACATCAGGGGCTCTGCAAACGCAACATGACGCCCACAGAACATTCCATCAAGTCTGCATTCCAAAATGGCGCTCCTTCTCTTCTGTGCTCTCCCATGCGCCAAAACAGTGGTTCCCCCCCACATATGGGGTACCAGTGTACTCAGGACAAACTGTACAACAACTTTTGTGGTCCAATTTCTCCTGTTACCCTTGTGAAATAAAAAATTGCGGGTTAAAAAAAATCAGTTTTTGAGGAAAAAAATGATTTTTTATTTTCACGGCTCTGCATTACAAACTTCTGTGAAGCACGTGGGGGTTCAAGGTGCTCACCACACATCTAGTTAAGTTCCTTGAGGGGTCTAGTTTACAAAATGTGGTCACTTGTGTGGGGGTTTCTACTGTTTAGGCACATCAGGGGCTCTGCCCGCCCGCAGACCATTCCATCAAGTCGACATTTCAAAGTGTCACTACATCCCTTCCAAGCCCTGACGTGTGCCCAAACAGTGGTTCTCCCCCACATGTGAGGTACTAGCGTACTTAGGACAAATTAGACAACAACTTTTGGGGTCCAATTTCTCCTGTAACCATTGTGAAAATAAAAAATATGGGGCTAAATAATCATTTTTTGAGAAAAAAAAAGGATTTTTTATTTTCACGGCTCTGCGTTATAAACTTTTGTGAAGCACCTGGGGGTTCAAAGTGCTCACTGTGCATCTGCATAAGTTTCTTAGGGGGTCTAGTTTCCAAAATGGGGTCATTTGTGGGGGAGCTCCAAAGTTTAGGCATACAGGGGCTCTCCAAACATGACATGGTGTCCGCTAACGACTGGAGCTAATTTTCCATTCAAAAAGTCAAATGGCGCTCCTTCCCTTCTGAGCCCTGCCGTGCGCCCAAACAGTGGTTTATGACCACATATGAGGTATCTGTGTACTCAGGAGAAATTGCCCAACAAATTTTAGGATCCAATTTATACTGTTGCCCATGTGAAAATGAAAAAACTGAGGCTAAAAGAACATTTTTGTGAAAAAAAAAGTACTTTCTTTTTTTTACGGATCAATTTGTGAAGCACTTGGGGGTTCAAAGTGCTCACTCTGCATCTAGATAAGTTCCTTGGGGGTCTAGTTTCCAAAATGGGGTCACTTGTGGGGGAGCTCCAATGTTTAGGCACACAGGGACTCTCCAAATGCGACATGGCATTCGCTAAATATTCCAGCATATTTTCCATTCAAAAAGTCAAATGGCGCTCCTTCCCTTCTGAGCCCTGCCGTGCGCCCAAACAGTGGTTTATGACCACATATGAGGTATCGGTGTACTCAGGAGAAATTGCCCAACAAATTTTAGGATCCATTTTATCCTGTTGCCCATGTGAAAATGAAAAAACTGAGGCTAAAAGAAAATTTTTGTGAAAAAAAAAGTACTTTCTTTTTTTTACGGATAAATTTGTGAAGCACCTGGGGGTTCAAAGTGCTCACTCTGCATCTAGATAAGTTCCTTGGGGGGGGTCTAGTTTCCAAAATGGGGTCACTTGTGGGGGAGCTCCAATGTTTAGGCACACAGGGACTCTCCAAATGCGACATGGCAACCGCTAAATATTCCAGCATATTTTCCATTCAAAAAGTCAAATGGCGCTCCTTCCCTTCTGAGCCCTGCCGTGCGCCCAAACAGTGGTTTATGACCACATATGAGGTATCTGTGTACTCAGGAGAAATTGCCCAACAAATTTTAGGATCCATTTTATCCTGTTGCCCATGTGAAAATGAAAAAACTGAGGCTAAAAGAAAATTTTTGTGAAAAAAAAAGTACTTTCTTTTTTTTACGGATCAATTTGTGAAGCACCTGGGGGTTCAAAGTGCTCACTCTGCATCTAGATAAGTTCCTTGGGGGGTCTAGTTTCCAAAATGGGGTCACTTGTGGGGGAGCTCTAATGTTTAGGCACACAGGGACTCTCCAAATGCGACATGGCAACCGCTAAATATTCCAGCATATTTTCTATTCAAAAAGTCAAATGGCGCTCCTTCCCTTCTGAGCCCTGCCGTGCGCCCAAACAGTGGTTTATGACCACATATGAGGTATCTGTGTACTCAGGAGAAATTGCCCAACAAATTTTAGGGTCCATTTTATCCTGTTGCCCATGCAAAAATTAAAAAATTGATGCTAAAAGAAAAATTTTGTTGGAAAAATTAAAATGTCCATTTTTTCCTTCCACGTTGCTTTAGTTCCTGTGAAGCACCTGAAGGGTTAATAATCTTCTTGAGTGTAGTTTTGAGTAGCTTGAGGGGTGCAGTTTTTATAATGGTGTCACTTTTGGGTATTTTCTGCCATATAGACCCCTCAAAGTGACTTCAAATGTGAGGTGGTCCCTAAAAAAAATGGTTTTGTAAATTTTGCTGTAAAAATGAGAAATCGCTGGTCAACTTTTAACCCTTATAATTTCCTAACAAAAAAAAAAATTTTGGTTCCAAAATTGTGCTGATGTAAAGTAGACATGTGGAAAATGTTATTTATTAACTATTTTGTGTCACATAACTCTCTGGTTTAACAGAATAAAAATTCAAAATTTGAAAATTGCGAAATTTTCAAAATTTTGGCCAAAGTTCCATTTTTTTCACAAATAAACGCAAAAATTATCGACCTTAATTTACCACTAACATGAAGCCCAATATGTCACGAAAAACAATCTCAGAATCGCTAAGATCCGTTGAAGCGTTCCTGAGTTATTACCTCATAAAGGGACACTGGTCAGAATTGCAAAAAATGGCAAGGTCTTTAAGGTCAAAATAGGCTGGGTCATGAAGGGGTTAACAGCCGCGGGTGAATTGCGATTTCACCTACGGCTGTTCCAAGCACATATCAGCTGATCAGATCAGCTGTCATGTGCCGGAAAAGGTGCGGGCTCATCGCCGGAGACGGCACCAAACAGGGGGAAGCATCCCATGACGGACTCTGTCCTTCATTGGACGTTAAGGGGTTAAATTGTGTTTTTATTTTACAATGATCAACTTGATCTGTATGGAAAAAATTACCCACTACTCCTTCCCAAAGGTCTTTGTTGATATGACTGCAGCGATGACAGCATCTTAACAGCTCACCAGTGCTGCAGCCTCAGCGTTCATGCACTGGAAGACATCATGAGACTGCTGAAGTCTGTGATCGCCTCCAACAGTCACATACTATAGACGTATCAGGGTGCCACTGGTGTTGCTGCATGGAAATATATCATTCTATGCAAGTTCTTCTGGTTGCTTTTTTACTATTACTATGCTGCACATTTTTCTCACACTGCGATACTCACACTTCCTTCTTTGGCTGACCATCACAGCAATCTAGATTTTTACCACTGGGTTGTTACACACTGTCGAGGAGTGTCACTTTTGAACTTGAGCTTATTCTGTACGTCATTTTCATTGAATGAGGTGCATATATAAAACAATCCTGCAATGGATGTTGACTGTATACATGGTTCAATAGTTTATGCCGCATTAGTTACACACCCTTTCTGACATGGTATTTTACATTGCATTATGCACTTTTCTCTGATTGGGAGATTATTATCATTTTTAACTTATAGTGGAGTGCGACTGTGTGCACATTACATTAATTTATGTGTCTAATGTCATGGACGTAAATATGCAACATAGTTATTAAAAATTACCTTGACCAATCATGTATACATTTGTAATCATCTGATTTCAGTACAGCACAACATTTTATTTTATTTTGTGTGTCATGTATGTTACTCCTGAATTGCATAGTTTTTTAATGAAATTGCATTTTTACATTATGAATTTACTCAATAATTATTGATTGGAATCTTGTTTTCTATATGATATAGGTATCAGCAACGTTGCAGTAATAATAAGGGTGAGTTTCCACGGTCAGGAAACGCTGCGTGTTTGGCGCTGTGCGCTGGCGCAGCGCCAAACACGCAGCGTCCAGATGTTACAGCATAGTGGAGGGGATTTCAAGAAATCCCGTCTCCACTATGCGTAACAATACGCAGGTGGCAAACCTGCGTAAACGGACATGCGGCGCGTCTTTTTAGACCGCAGCATGTCCTCGCGTATTGCGGCGACGGTGCGTCGCCGCAACAGAATATTACACAGGGCTATGTAGCCCTGCGCTCTTTCCGGAGTGGTTCCGGAGGTGTCCTGAACACCTCCGGAAAGATCGCGCGTCAGAAAGGGGGCGGGGCTTAGACGGAGCGGAATTTCCGCTCTGTCAAAAGCGCTATGGTTCCGGACCGTGGAACCATAGCCTGACAGTGGTGTATTTTTCGGACAAGACGACACACCACATTTTAGACAGCAGGAGTTAGGAAAAATATTTTTTTTCTATTAATTAAAGTGGCAGCGTACAGTGGAGGGGGTCATTATCACTAATTTTAATGTACTAGGGTAGGGGGGCGGTAATAAATCTACTGTTAGTGACTCTCTGCAGTGTTATACACAAAACAGAGGTCTGCTAAAAACACGTATACAGTCATGGCCAAAAGTTTTGAGAATGACACAAATATTAATTTTTACAAAGTCTACTGCTTCACTTTTTCTAATGGCAATTTGCATATACTCCAGAATGTTATAAAGAGTGATCAGCTTAACAGCAATTACTTGCAAAGTCAATATTTGGCTAGAAAATTAACTTTATCCCCCAAAACACATTTCAACATCATTGCAGCCCTGCCTTAAAAGGACCAGCTAACCTCTTTTCAGTGATTGCTCCACTAAAACAGGTGTGGGTGTTGATGAGGACATGGCTGGAGATCAATCTGTCATGATTAAGTAAGAATGACACCACTGGACACTTTAAAAGGAGGCTGGTGCTTGGCATCATTGTTTCTCTTCTGTTAACCATGGTTATCTCTAAAGAAACACGTGCAGTCATCATTGCAATGCACAAAAATGGCCTAACAGGGAAGAGTATCGCAGCTAGAAAGATTGCACCTCAGTCAACAATCTATCGCATCATCAAGAACTTCAAGGAGAGAGGTTCCATTGTTGCCAAAAAGGCTCCAGGGCGCCCAAGAAAGACCAGCAAGCGCCAGGACCGTCTCTTAAAAGTGTTTCAGCTGTGGGATCGGGCTACCAGCAGTGCAGAGCTTGCTCAGGAATGGCAGCAGACAGTTGTGAGTGCATCTGCACGCACTGTGAGGCGGAGACTCTTGGAGCAAGGCCTGGTCTCAAGGAGGGCAGCAAAGAAGCCACTTCTCTCCAGAAAAAACATCATGGACAGACTGATATTCTGCAAAAGGTACAGGCAGTGGACTGCTGAGGACTGGGGTAAAGTTATTTTCTCTGATGAATCCCCTTTTCGATTGTTTGGGACATCAGGAAAACGCCTCATTCGGAGAAGACAAGGTGAGCGCTACCACCAGTCTTGTCTCATGCCAACTGTTAAGCATCCTGAAACCATTCATGTGTGGGGTTGCTTCTCAGCCAAGGGAATCGGCTCTCTCACAGTCTTGCCTAAAAACACAGCCATGAATAAAGAATGGTACCAGAATGTCCTACAAGAGCAACTTCTCCCAACCCTCCAAGAGCAGTTTGGCGATCAACAATGCCTTTTCCAGCACGATGGAGCACCTTGCCATAAAGCAAAGGTGATAACTAAATGGTTCAGGGAACAAAACATAGAGATTTTGGGTCCATGGCCTGGAAACTTCCCAGATCTTAATCCCATTGAGAACTTGTGGTCAATCATCAAGAGAAGGGTGGACAAACAAAAACCTAAAAATTCTGACAAAATGCAAGCATTGATTGTGCAAGAATGGACTGCTATCAGTCAGGATTTGGTCCAGAAGTTGATTGAGAGCATGCCAGGGAGAATTGCAGAGGTCCTGAAGAAGAAGGGTCAACACTGCAAATATTGACTTGCTGCATTAACTCATTCTAACTGTCAATATAAGCTTTTGTTACTCATATGTTTGCAATTATATTTCTGTCTGTGATAAAAAAAACATCTGTCAAACACACATAAAAACCAGAGGGCAGCAGATCATGTGAAAATATAATATTAGTGTCATTCTCAAAACTTTTGGCCATGACTGTAGACACACACAGCTCTTCTACATGCACATAATACATACACACACAACTCTGCTACATGCACATATAGACACGCAACACATTACCACATCCTGCATTTCCTGATCAGGACCTGTAGAGAAGCTGCAACTGCAGAACCTTCCACTTGATTAATTCAAGCACTTTTAAGTCATGTGACCAGTCACATGATCTGAAAGGTGATGTAATTCCTCGTGCAGAAGGTCCTGCAGCTGCTCAGCTCCGGCAGCCTCCGTTCAGTACCGGTATCTTCCTCTCCTGCTCTGTCCTTTCGATCTCTGATCGGAAGGACATGGTATCAGCGTTCACCACCATCACAGGAAGCTGCCTCCGGACTATAAGATGCACACACTTTTTAACAATAGATTTTCTAGTTAAAAAATGTGTCTTATCATCCGAAAAATACTGCAAGCATGAAATCATAACACCCCTTTAACCTCTGAAAAAATAATTGTGCATTAATGGTATGGTAAATCCTGGACTGTAGGTTTCAAGAAACAGGTCTCGTATATACACTTGGCACTGAATATATATCAGAGATGCTAGAGTGCGCTGTATAAATTGTGCAACTGTTGTTGCTTTAAAGGCTGGAAAGATGGCTGTTAAAAACTATAGTCATAAAGAATTGTGAGGCAAGGAATTAATCACATACCGGAGACTGCTGGGGCCAGCTCCCTCGCTGTGCAGTTGGGCAAGTGAATAATTGCTGAAGCTGCTTCATAAATTACCATTTCATGTTTGTTTCTAAGGCAGCTCTCAATAAAGTCAAACAAAGGGCTGGTATGCCTACGGAAAACAAAGAAAGTGTGTTCCTTTTAGAGAAGCTACCTAAATGCCATACAGTAGTGAGTTCACATTAATAAATGCCTGAAATATAGGAATTGCACTATTTACCCCTCTGAGGGGTAGGGCCGAATGGAACTGCACTATATACAGAACATTATAATTCTTACCCTTCATCAGATTCTTCCAGCAAACGACTAGCGATTCGAATTAACATGCAGTATGCAAAAGGAGACTTGAGGCCAGACTTAGTAAACTTGTTAATCATTTTTGCAACAGCAAGACGGTCGTTTTTTCTCAGGTAGTAGAGAAGTCCCAGTGCATGGTACTATCAAAAATAAAAGATTTATCAACCAATATTGACATTAAAATTGTGAACTGGACTATAAATGCTACATTTATACAAAATAAAAAAAAAACACAACATAAAAAGAACATTAATCCTACCTTAAAAAGACAGGAAAAAATACACTCTGCTAACCAGAATACACTATACTAAAATATAATTACAAATCACAAGTTGAAAAGTAGCTCTATTCAATAGGCAAGGATACTCTCTCTACTTCCACTTACAGGTGGATCGTAGAGATGAGCGAACCCGAACTGTAAAGTTCAGAGTTCGTACCAGACACCTAGTGTCCCGTGAGAAGTCAGTATTCGGTGTTCAATACTGAAGTCTGTTTTAGTGTTCGAAGTTATGGGAGAGAAAGAACTCTAGCCCTAACTACGACCATTTTACAGCACCAAAGTTCAGGTACCCATTGACTTCTATGGGTTTGGGTAGAATTCTGCTACCTGAACCGAACTTTGGACAAAAATTCGGTTGAGCCCAACAAACTCGAACATTCATGGGTCCACTCATGCTTAGTGGCATGTAAGGAAATATTAAAACCTTGAAAAGGGGTACTGAATCTTTAAAAAACATTAAAAAAATACATAAAAGTAAATCAATCTTTTACAGATAAATCATCTTGCTTAAAGTTTGCAAGTAAAGAGATAAAAAAATGTAGATGTTCTCAGTGCCCATTGACTATAGTAAGATTATAAAAAAAGAGGACAGGAGCACACCTACAACATGCTCAGCCCCAGTATGTACCACAAGGTTGGAACCAGCCGTGGGTCTCCTAACCCAAACTGAAAAGCTTTATATATGCCTATTTGGCTACTGAGATGGATCAAAAGACTGCGGCCAGTACAGACATCGTGATCTGTCCTCAGACCATGAATGTCAGATCTGCAAAGCAAGATTTACACCAAGGAGAGGTGAATTTTAGTTGTTACGTTCAGTTACATTTGACGAATGTGTGTAAGCAAGTGTGGCTATTTTTCAGAATCTTGTGTAAAAATTGTAGAAAAGAAAACATTTAACATTTTTGCACCTGAAAATGTCACCAGTGATGATTTTCAATTTTCAAAGCTATTAATTGGCAGATCTGCAAAGCTAAAGCACAATTTAGCGTCGAAGAGGTGGAGATGCCAACTAGCTGGATCTCCTAAAGAAGCACCAAGAAATTAAGGGTGGCAAAGTGGAAAATCTGAGAAGTAAACACACAGCAGTAAATGATTTAGGGGAAAAAAAATACCTGGACCATGATGTTGTCACTAGATGCAGCCTCCTGAGCCTCATTAATCCAGCGCTTCACCACGTCATAACTTATTTTCATCATATGCTGGAAAAAGAAAAGATGCAGGTCAGTAACTTTCCTATACCACAGTTTGGACATAAATGCCAAGGGAGAAATAAAGTGGTTTCTCTGTGCTGCTGCTGAAAATCCATGGAATTAATCCAGGAGACTCTATAAATAGTTTTTTAAATATCTAGATGTTTAAAAGTCATCCAACTTCTTAAGAGTCATAGAATGGTAGAGTTGGAAGGGACCTTCTGGGTCATCTGGTCCAACCCCCTGCTCAATGCAGGATTGACTAAATCATTCCAGACAGATGTCTGTCCAGTCTATGTCTGAAGACTTCCAATGAAGAAATCACCACCTCTTGTGGCAGCCTGTTCCACTTGTTAATCACCCTAAGGCCGGAGTCACACTAGCGAGAAATACGGACGAGTGCAATGCGAGAAAAAAAAAAATCGCATTGCACTCGGACCAATGTTAATCTATGGGGCAGCTCCCATCATCCGATTTTTTCTCGTCCGTTTTATACGTGGGAGTGAAATCGCAGCATGCTGCGATTTGCACCGGATTATGCCCGAGACTCGACAATGCAAGTCTATGGGGCAAGAAAACATCGGATTACACACGGACCATCAGTGTGACTTGCGAGAAATACGCACCTGTGACCTTTAGAAAAGCCAGCAATTCATCCACGGCTATACTGTAAAATCACACTGACGGCTTTTGTGAAATTACAGAACCCGACATGAAATGACACATGGTTTACATACAGTTAACCATTTCATTTCATGTAGTTTGATAAATAGTTTTCACTAACAATTACATGAGTATGTGTGCAAAATTTCATACATGTACGGGTTAAATGTGTAAATTTGTTGAAAAAAAAATGCGTGGGCTCCCGCACTATTTTCTACACCAGACAGGGACAGCCGGAGAGTGGGGGCAGATAATAATAGCCCAGAGAGGGACCATTATTTTTGGGCCCCCCCCGGCTACTAACATCTGCCCCTAGCCACACCAGAAAAGGCAAATCTATGAATAGATGCGCCTTTTCTGGCACTTAGCCAGTCTATTCCCATTGCCCTGTAGCAGTGGCTAATGGGTTAATAATGGGTTAAGGCCACCTTGCTATTGGAAGGTGACTTTAAGCCAGGTTAATAAATGAGAGTTGTCAATTAGACAACTATCAATTATTAATCCTATTGTATTAAATGTTTACAAAAAACACAGACACATAAATTAAAAATTATTTTAATGAAATAGACAGTTTTTGACCATATTTTATTTTACAGGTACTCCATCCGATTCCCTTGCTCTCCTGTAATAAAAATAACATAATAAGGCAACATTATTCTTACCTCTCCGGCGCTCTGTCTGGTCCCCCGATGTAATCCTTCTGAAAGGGTTAACATTTTTACAGCGAGGACCGGAGCTAATGCTCCAGCGTCGCTTTAAACCCCCGAAAGAATGAGTTCCTCTCCCGGCCGACAGGAGAGGAAGTGATTAGCTGGGAAGCTTAATTGATTGCTTCCCAGGCTAATCAGTTCAGTTCAGGTCACCCGGGACTCCGCACAGCATCAGTGACGTCAGCGGGAATCCCCGGCTGACCTGATTAGCCTAGGAAGCAATCAATTAAGTTTCCCAGCTAATCACTTCCTCTCCTGTCAGCCGGGAGAGGAACTCATTCATTTGGGGTTTACAGCGACGCTGGAGCATTAGCTCCGGTCCTCGCTGTAAAAATGTTAACCCTTTCAGAAAGATTACATTGGGTGACCTGACAGCGCCGGAGAGGTAAGAATAATGTTGCTTTATTATGTTATTTTTATTACAGGAGAGCAAGGGAATCGGATGGAGTACCTGTAAAATAAAATATGGTCAAAAACTGTCTATTTCATTAAAATAATTTTTAATTAATGTGTCTGTTTTTTGTAAACATTTAATACAATAGGATTAATAATTGATAGATGTCTAATTGACAACTCTCAATTATTAACCGGGCTTAAAGTCACCATCCAATAGCAAGGTGGCTTTAACCCATTATTAACCCATTAGCCACTGCTACAGGGCAATGGGAATAGACGGGCTAAGTGCCAGAAAAGGAGCATCTATTCATAGATTTGCCTTTTCTGGGGTGGCTGGGGGCAGATGTTAGTAGCCAGGGGGGTCCCAAAAATAATGGTCCCTCTCTGGGCTATTATCTGCCCCCACTCTCTGGCTTTCCCTGTCTGGTGTAGAAAATAGCGCGGGAGCCCACACATTTTTATTTAACGAATTTACACATTTAATTAACCTCTACATGTATGAAATTTTGCATACATACACTCATGTAATTGTTAGTGAAAACCATATATCAAACTGCATGAAATAACATGGTTAACTGTATGTAAACCATGTGTCATTTTATGTCGGGTTCTGTAATTTCACAAAAGCCGGCAATTGAATTAGTGGCTATTATACTATGTAGAATTGTATGCACTATATATATATATATATATATATATATATATATATATATATATATATATACACACATATATGTATATATATTCTATGTGTATATATCTATTCTTTCTTTTGTGATGTAAAAACTGTCATTGGGATCCATTATATGTCGGTTTTGCAAGCCGGCGAGAAAATCTCGCCGTACGGATGCCACACGGATGTTTTGATGCAAGGAAATCGCATCCTCGCATTGCACACTTATGACATACGGATCCCTTTTCAGGGGACTTTTCTGCGTATTACGGCCGTATAATACGGTCCGATTTTTTATCGTTGTGTGTGACTCCGGCCTAAGTGTCAAAAAGTTTTTTCTAATATCTAATCTGTGTCTCCTCCCATTCAGTTTCATCCCATTGCTTCTATTCTTTCCTTGTGCAAATGAAAATAACGCTGTTCCCTCTACAGAGTGACAGCCGTTAAGATATTTGTAGACAGCTATTAAGTCTACTTTCAGTCTTCTCTTTCGCAAGCTAAACATTCCCAAATTCTGCAACCGTTCTTCATAGGACATGGTTTGCAGACCAGTCACCATTCTGGCTGCTCATCTCTGAACTTGCTCCAGTTTGTTGATGTCTCTTTTAAAATGTGGTGCCCAAAACTGAACACTCTATTCCAGATGAGGCCTGACCAAAGAGGAGTAGAGGGGATAATTACTTCACGTGATCTAGACTGTATACTTCTGTTAATACATCCTAGAATTGTATTTGCCTTTTTTGCTGCTGCATCACACTGTTGACTCATGTTCAGTCTGATCTATTAGTATACCCAAGTCTTCTTCACATGTGCTGTTGCTTAGCCCTAATCCTCCCATTCTGTATATGCTTTTTTCATTTTTCTTGCCCAGATGTAGGACTTCGCATTACTGCCTGTTAAAAACCATTATGTTAGTTGCTGCCCACTGCTCCAGTTTGTTAATTCTTTTAAGATAAGATCAAGTTTGTTAAGATCTTCTCTAGTATTAGCTATCCCTCCTAGATTTGTGTCAACAGCAAAATTAATCAGTTTACCGTCAATTCCTTAATCTCAATCATTGAGAAAAAAGTTGAACACCACAGGGCCCTGGACAGTGCCTTGTGGTACCCCACTTGAGACATTCTTCCAACTGGATGTGCAGCCTTTTATTTACCGCTCTTTGGGTCCAATCACTAAGCCAGTTTTGAATCTACCTTACAGTTGCCTTGTCCATTCCATACTTTGTCATTTTTTTCAGTAAGGATATGCCTCCCTCTTTCCATTTGATTAACATTTCTTTCTTCCTTTTAAGCATGTGTTTGAGTTCTGTGTTCATCCATCCTGGTTTCTTTAAATGCTTCCTATTCTTCCCTCATGTAGGGATAGTTAATGTTTGTGCTTATTTTTTCAAAATTTCTCATCTTTCCTGGACATTTCTTTCCTTAAGGACATCCAGCCATTGGATCTCTCTTATCCATTTTCTGTGTCCCTTAAAATCTGCCTTTCTAAATTCCAACCTTGAAGTCTTGAGTCTTAACCCATAGTTATCTAAAATTCTATGATAGCATGATTGCTGCCTCCTAGGGTCCCAGCCACCCTTACCTCCTCAACCATTTCCTCCTTGTTTATAAAGGGTATGCCACACTGAACAATATCGCTAACGGGATCGCTAAAAAACGTCACTATTTAGCGATCCCGTTAGCGATGGTGTTCAGTGCGGCAGCTGCCAGCGACGAGCTTCCTGCTGTGATCTCGCTTGTCGCTGGAATCGTTCCGGACCCTATTTTCTCGTCGGCGCTCCCGCTGGGTAAGTATATATCGCTAGTGTGGCACCTTTTCTTAGCGATTTAGTGGTACTTTTGTACCGCTAAAGTCGTTAAGAAGATCGCTAACGGCGATAGCGTCGTTAACTATATCGCTAAATGTGGCCGCACTTAGCGATATAGAAACAATCCCGCTAGCGATCGCATTAGTATGCGTCGTTATCGTGATCGCTAGCGGGATTGTTTAGTGTGGCAGTACCTTAAGGATTGGATCAAAGGTAGCAAATCCCCTTGTTTTCTTCTCTAACTTTTGGAAGATAAAGTGGTCTAGCAAATTCTGATCCTCTCTTTCTGACATGTTACTTTTGCCTGACAGAGATTCCCAATAAATTTCTGGATAGTTGAAATCTTCCATGATCACTATAGACAAATATTTAGAATTGAGAGTCCTCAGTGGTTGATACCTTTTAATGGCTAACTGAAAAGATGGTAACAAATTGCAAGCTTTCGAGACTACTCAGGTCTCTTCATCAGGCTAGACTAATACAAAATCTGAAGAATCACATATTTATACACAATACAGCACAGAAATAATGCAATAGGTAAGACAAGTGACGTGAAGCAGAATAGTCATTATGGCAGAGGGATGAACATAAATATTGGAACAGTTCATAGATAAGGAGTGTGAAAGTTTTATTGCCCTCTGATTGGGGTCAGGTAATGTTTTGTGATGCTCTCACAGGGTCTTTGGAGTGAATTCCTTATTTGATGTAAAATGTCATAAATCCATGTGACAGGTTCATTCCAGCATTAACCCCTCTCTGCCATCAGACGTACTATTCCGTCCATGTGACCCTGGACCTAATTCCCATGGATGGAATAGTACGTCATGGGCGATCAGCTGCGCTCCCGGGGGGAGCGCAGCTGATCGCCGCCGGGTGTCAGCTGATTATCA
>JARQOD010000004.1:327484031-327532607 GCA_033576555.1 Oophaga sylvatica
AGCCTCCACCCGGAAGTTTTTGCACTACTGTGCTCTCGCTGGGGAACCCCCAAGTGGATTTGATGGCATCCAGGTCCAATGCCAAGTTACCGACGTTCATGTCCAGGTACAAGGACCCGAAGGCTGTGGCGGTGGATGCTCTAGTGGCTCAGTGGGATCAGCTCGTGCTGATCTATGTATTCCCGCCGATATCCCTACTTCCTCTAGTACTGCGTCGGATCAGACTAGAGAGAATTCCAGCTATTTTGATAGCTCCAGACTGGCAAAGAAGGGTGTGGTTCTCGACAATAATGTCGCTGTTGGCGGCAACTCCTTTTTTCACTCCCTCTTCAACCGGACTTGTTGACTCAGGGGCCCGTTTGTCATCCGGACTTGATGTCCCTGCGTTTGACGGCGTGGCTCTTGAGACCGAAATCTTGACCCGTAGAGGTTTCTCAGCCGAGGTCATTGCTACCCTTCGTGCTGCAAGAAGTCCGGCTACTACTAGGATTTACCACAAAATTTGGGAAACCTTCTTTTAGTGGTGTTTGGGGTCCTCTCGGAACCCGAGAAAATTTTCCATTCCCAACCTGTTGGCTTTTCTGCAGCATGGGCTAGACAAGGGTTTGGCAGTTAGCACCCTGAAAGGTCAGATTTCTGCTCTGTCCTTATTGTTCCGGAGAACCATTGCTTCAAATAGAGACGTGCTCTCCTTTTTCCGAGGTATATCTCGTAAGTTTCCGCCGCGGAAGGCGCCCGTGTCTCCTTGGCGGCTCAACCTTGTTTTGGAGGTTCTTCAGCATAAACCTTTTGAGCCTATGGTTTCTGCTAGCCTTTCTTTTACTTTCTTGGAAGGTGGCTTTCCTTGTTGCAGTCACTTCCTTGAGGAGAGTTTCTGAGTTGGCAGCTCTTTCTTGTTCGCCTCCTTTTCTGGAGTTTTTTTCCGGATCGTGTAGTGCTTCGCACTCGGGGTGATTTTTTGCCTAAAGTGGTATCACAATTTCATGTTAACTAGGATATTGTGTTGCCTTCACTCTGTCTGGATCCGAAGAATGCGAAAGAGCGAGATTTACACACATTGGATTTAGTGCGGGCCTTGAAGTTTTATCTATCTATTACTCAAGGTTTTCGTAAGACGGACTTCCTGTTTGTGGTTTCAGCAGGTCGTCGGCGTGGTCAACGAGCTTTCAAGGATTCTATAGCTCGTTGGATCCGGTCAGCTATTTTGGAAGCTTACCGCCTTCGGGGTGAACCTTGCCCGATTAAGATTCGAGCCCATTCCACGTGAGCTGTGGCTTCATCGTGGGCTTTTCATCAAGGTGCCTCAGCAGTGCAGCTCTGCCGGGCGGCAACTTGGCGCTCTGTCCACACGTTTACAAAGTTTTATAAAGTGGACGTCAGTGCTTCCGCTGATGCAGCCTCGGACGTAGGGTCCTGCAGGCAGCTGTAGTTTAAAGTTCTGGATGAACTTGTGTTTAGCGCTGGTTGCGCTTTGTTGTTAAGGTTGTTGGGTTTCTGCCTTTTGTTGGTTTTTCCCACCCTTATTTTTGAACTGCTTTGGGACGTCCCATCAGTAATGAATACTGTGGCTCTCTTCCTTCCATCTGCAGCTGAAACACGGATTTTGGTAAAGACTTACCTGTAAAATCCTTTTCAGCGAAGGAAGGAAGAGAGACACAGCACCCTCCCAAGGCAGAAGTGTGTTGATGTTTTCAGATGCAGCGCGACCCTTATCTGATAGCGATTATCTGGGCTGAGGTCAGCGCGCTAAGGCTCTGTTCCAGCATCGCCAGCTCATCGCAGTAGTCAGGTTCCGTGAGTAGTACCTGGAACTCTGTGGTTTTTGGCTTTCTTTGCATGCATAACCTGTATCCTTGTGTTTTTTCTCTGAAGTTCCTTCAGAAGGGGTTATGTTGCTCCGCTGGTGATCTTGGCTCTTTTCCTAAAAGCTTTGGTACGACTGGAGCTGAGTAGGAGGAGCCCGAGCTGGAGGGGCCAGCCAGTCATCACTCTTTTGATCTGAGGTAACATCCTGATCTGGGGCTCCGCCTACCATCAGTAATGAATACTGTGTCTCTCTTCCTTCCTTCGCTGAAAAGGATTTTACAGGTAAGTCTTTACCAAAATCTGTGTATTTTATATTCGGACAGGAGACTTGGATCACCAGTTGGTCTAGAGGTCTCAGGGGTACCAGCGCTGCTGTACCCCAACCTCTCCCTTGGCGGATCTGTATTTACTCAAAGTCCCTGCAGAATCCTTGCCGGCCCTGGGGGATGAGGAGAGCTTCCCTGGCGGGACGCAAACCACACGTGCGGTCACTGCATTCCTCGCCCTGGGGGGAAGCATGGGCACAGCGCCAGAAACCCCTGAGGGTCCCTGTGGCGCTTTGGCTGGTGAGTACTCCACACAAATTTTTTATTATAATTATGTGTGAGTGCTTTAGCGTCTGAGTGAGCAGCGCTATTACTTGTATGTCAGTATGCTTCAGCGCTGCGGTGACAGCGCTGTTACAAGTAGATGTGGTGATTTTTTGTCCGCAGGCAGATACCTGCAGGACAGAGAGGGAGCAGGAGCGGGGAGTTCGCGCTCAATATTTGAGCTGGCGGGGGGCGTGGCCTAACTGTTCCCGGTCTTCTGAGCAGGAAGACGCGCGCTCTGGCGTTTCTCCTGCGACTCCCCCACTGTGGCGGCCATTACACAGGCTCCTGGGCTCCTCAGACCGCTCCTCTCCTCATAAGACACCACGGCCAGCTGGGTGAGTGCTGATTCTTCACCCCGCAGCGCAGCGATCGCTATCCTGCAGCTGCAGTCTCATTAGAGACATAAAATTGCCTGGGGCTCACACTTCATATATATATATTGTGGTGGAGTTTGCAATATTAACCCCTCTGAGGGTTATTTCTACCAGCTAAATTTTTTGACTGAATACCGCTGGGGTAACCCTGCCTGGTGGAGCGTTAACCCTTCAGCGTTTAAAAAAAAAAAAAAAAAAAAAAAAACGCATAGTTTTTGCTGGTATTACCGCTTTGACCTGCTCATACAGGTGAGACATGTCTGAACAGAGTTCAGATGCCGCGGACCATGTCCCAGTGCCATTACGGCAATCAGATACGCAGACCTCCACAGCGTCTAGCGCTGCGGTCGACAGCGGTGAAAAATTGGACGATATCGATCACCAACTTGTCTGACCTTTTAGGTCAATATGTGTCTGCTAATTCCTCTCAGAGGAAGCGACGCAGGCCGTTACCGGCCTCTACACGGAGCGAGTCAGATGTATCTGATATTGGGCAGAGTTCCCCTTTAAATTCGGATGGAGAAATATCCGATTCAGATGCGGACGAGCCGCAGGGGCGTTCCTCTATGGCGAAGCGTACGGAGGCATTGATTGAAGCCATGAGAGATATATTACAGTTACCGGAGGTGGTAACTAGTCGTCCTGGTAAATCAGCACGCATGTTCCAGGAGTCCCGTGCTTCGCGTACAACATTACCAGCTCTGGATGAGCTTAATAGTGTAATAGAGGAGGAACGTCTGTGTCCAGATAAGCGTTTTCATGGTACACATTTCTTTGATACACTTTATCCTTGCTCTGCGGAGTTAAAGGCTAATTGGACTTCTGCTCCTGAAGTGGATGTGTCTTTATCTCAGCTTAGTAAATCCTCACTACTCCCTATTAAGGGGAAAGCGAGTTTACAGGAGCCTTTGGATAGAAAAACAGAATTGGCGGCAAAAGCAAGCTATGAGGCTGCGGGTCATGGATTCCGAGCAGTGCTAGGATCCATGTGTGCTGCTAGAGCTTCTCTAGGCTGGTTGGCACGTCTGAAGACGGAGTTGCAAAATGAATCTCCGTTATCTGAGATACGGGAAACTTGTGAATGGTTAGAAACGGCAGCCTGTTATATCTTTGATGCCGGTCTGGATACGGCATCTCTGCTGGCCAAAGCGCAAGCTTCAGCGGTCACAGTCAGAAGAGCTTTATGGCTCAGACAGTGGGCCGGGGACGCAGTTTCCAAACAAGGGTTGTTGGCCTTACCTTACAAGGGTGGCCATCTTTTTGGATCCGACCTCACAGAGCTGATTTCCAAGGCTAAGGCGAAGGAATCAGCATTACCACAGCGTAGGGCCATGGCCTCGGTGTCCAGTAAGCCTGGTGTCTATAGTGGTCGGCGGTCCTTTCGGGGCCGAGGACGATCTAGTCACTCCTCGTGGGGATCGGGTCGTCCTTCCTTCTCAGGAAAGAAATCCTCTCAGAAAACTCGTACTCCCTGGAAGCAGAGTTTCCGCCAGGACAAGCGGGAACTTGACAAGAAGCCCGCAAAGTCGGATTGACGCCAGGGGTCCACTCGAGGATTCTCGAGTGGGGGGTCGCCTGCTTCTTTTCAAGGCGACTTGGATGGCTCGCGTTCCAGATTCCTGGGTAACGCGGATAGCGTCGGCAGGCTATTTCGTAGAGTTTGCTTCTCGACCCCCAAATGTTTTTTGTCAATCTCGCGTTCCGTCGGAACCCGAGCTTGTTGTCGCTCTACAGCGAGAGGTCGAATCTCTGCTACAAAAGGGTGTAGTGATACCGGTTCCGTCAGAGGACCGAGGGAAAGGTTTTTATTCCAACCTTTTTATAGTTCCCAAAAAGGAGAACAAATTTCGCCCGATTCTGGATCTCAAGCGATTAAACCGGCATGTCCATGCCCGGAAATTTCGCATGGAGTCGCTTCGCTCCGTTGTGGCAGCTCTGTCACAGAACGATTTTCTGGTGTCAATCGACATTCGCGACGCCTATTTGCATATTCCCATCGGAAAGGCTCATCAGCGCTTTCTTCGATTTGCCATAGGTCAGAATCATTACCAGTTCGTGGCTCTGCCGTTCGGCTTAGCCTCAGCGCCAAGGGTCTTTACAAAAATTCTGGCGCCCCTCATGGCAATCCTTCGAAGACAGGGGATTACGATTCTCCCTTATCTGGACGATCTTTTGATCGTGGCTTCCTCGGAGGAGGAGGCGTTGACGGCTCGGGATTTGTCTCTTCAGTTTCTGAAGGACTTCGGTTGGCTGGTCAATTGGAGAAGTCGTCCCTGGAACCATCGAGGACAATCCTCTTTTTGGGAATGCATCTCGACACGTTTCGGTCGGTAGTTTCCCTACCACCAGACAAACAGTCATGTCTTCTTCGACATGTACAGATTATGAAATCCTCAACGGCAATGTCCCTACGGAAGTGTATGCGTCTTCTGGGACTGATGGTGGCGTCCATGGAGGCAATTCCTTTTGCCCAGTTCCATTCCAGGACTCTCCAAAGGTTCATCTTGAGTCGATGGAACCAGTCGCAATCGCTGGATTGCAGTGTCACCATTTCTCGCGCGGTGCGGGATTCTCTAGAATGGTGGTTACGTCCAGGGGCATTCTCCCTGGGGAAGTCTTTCCTCCCTCCGAAGTGGTCAGTCATAACCACCGATGCCAGCCTGACGGGCTGGGGGGGTGTTTGGAACAATCTCTGGATTCAGGGGGTATGGTCATCGGAAGAGTCTGTTCTTCCGATCAACATCCTGGAATTGAGGGCGATTTTCCTTTGCCTCCAACATTGGACGGTCCCTTTGAGCGGTCTGCCAGTCCGAGTGCAGACAGACAATGCGACGGCTGTCGCGTATATCAATCACCAAGGTGGGACAAGGAGTTCCAGACTCATGGTAGAGGTGTCCCGAATTCTGATTTGGGCAGAGGCCAGTGTACCAGCCATTTCGGCGATTCACATTCCAGGGGTTCAGAATATTACAGCGGACTTTCTCAGTCGCAGAAGGATGGATCCCGGGGAATGGAGCCTCCACCCGGAAGTTTTTGCACTACTGTGCTCTCGCAGGGGAACCCCCCAAGTGGATTTGATGGCATCCAGGTCCAATGCCAAGTTACCGACGTTCATGTCCAGGTACAAGGACCCGAAGGCTGTGGTGGTGGATGCTCTAGTGGCTCAGTGGGATCAGTTCGAGCTGATCTATGTATTCCCGCCGATATCCTTACTTCCTCTAGTACTGCGTCGGATCAGACTAGAGAGAATTCCAGCTATTTTGATAGCTCCAGACTGGCCAAGAAGGGTGTGGTTCTCGACAATAATGTCGCTGTTGGCGGCACCTCCTTTTCCACTCCCTCTTCAACCGGACTTGTTGACTCAGGGGCCCGTTTGTCATCCGGACTTGATGTCCCTGCGTTTGACGGCGTGGCTCTTGAGACCGAAATCTTGACCCGTAGAGGTTTCTCAGCCGAGGTCATTGCTACCCTTCGTGCTGCAAGAAGTCCGGCTACTACTAGGATTTACCACAAAATTTGGGAAACCTTCTTTTCGTGGTGTTTGGGGTCCTCTCGGAACCCGAGAAAATTTTCCATTCCCAACCTGTTGGCTTTTCTGCAGCATGGGCTAGACAAGGGTTTGGCAGTCAGCACCCTGAAAGGTCAGATTTCTGCTCTGTCCTTATTGTTCCGGAGAACCATTGCTTCAAATAGAGACGTGCTCTCCTTTTTCCGAGGTATATCTCGTAAGTTCCCGCCGCGGAAGGCACCCGTGTCTCCTTGGCGGCTCAACCTTGTTTTGGAGGCTCTTCAGCATAAACCTTTTGAGCCTATGGTTTCTGCTAGCCTTTCTTTACTTTCTTGGAAGGTGGCTTTCCTTGTTGCAGTCACTTCCTTGAGGAGAGTTTCTGAGTTGGCAGCTCTTTCTTGTTCGCCTCCTTTTCTGGAGTTTTTTCCGGATCGTGTAGTGCTTCGCACTCGGGGTGATTTTTTGCCTAAAGTGGTGTCACAATTTCATGTCAACCAGGATATTGTGTTGCCTTCATTCTGCCCGGATCCGAAGAATGTGAAAGAGCGAGCTTTACACACATTGGATTTAGTGCGGGCCTTGAAGTTTTATCTATCTATTACTCAAGGTTTTCGTAAGACGGACTCCCTATTTGTGGTTCCAGTCGGTCGTCGGCGTGGTCAACGAGCTTCCAAGGATTCTATAGCTCGTTGGATTCGGTCAGCTATATTGGAAGCTTACCGTCTTCAGGGTGAATCTTGCCCGATTAAGATTCAAGCCCATTCCACGAGGGCTGTGGCTTCATCGTGGGCTTTTCACCAAGGTGCTTCGGCAGTGCAGCTCTGCCGGGCGGCAACTTGGCGCTCTGTCCACACGTTTACGAAGTTTTATAAAGTGGACATCAGTGCTTCCGCTGATGCAGCCCTCGGACGTAGGGTCCTGCAGGCAGCTGTAGTTTAAAGTTCTGGATGAACTTGTGTTTAGCGCTGGTTGCGCTTTGTTGTTAAGGTTGTTGGGTTTCTGCCTCTTGTTGGTTTTTTCCCACCCTTATTTTTGAACTGCTTTGGGACGTCCCATCAGTAATGAATTCCTGTGTCTCCCTCCCTTCCATTCTGCAGCTGAAACACGGATTTTGGTAAGAACTTACCGGTAAAATCCTTTTCAGCGAAGGAAGGGAGGGAGACACAGCACCCTCCCAAGGCAGAAGTGTGTTGATGTCTTCAGATGCAGCGCGACCCTTATCTGATAGCGATTATCTGGGCTGAGGTCAGCGCGCTAAGGCTCTGTTCCAGCATCGCCAGCTCATCGCAGTAGTCAGGTTCCGTGAGTAGTACCTGGAACTCTGTGGTTTTTGGCTTTCTTTGCATGCATAACCTGTATCCTTGTGTTTTTTCTCTGAAGTTCCTTCAGAAGGGGTTATGTTGCTCCGCTGGTGATCTTGGCTCTTTTCCTAAAAGCTTTGGTACGACTGGAGCTGAGTAGGAGGAGCCCGAGCTGGAGGGGCCAGCCAGTCAGCACTCTTTTGATCTGAGGTGACATCCTGATCTGGGGCTCCGCCTACCCATCAGTAATGAATTCCTGTGTCTCCCTCCCTTCCTTCGCTGAAAAGGATTTTACCGGTAAGTTCTTACCAAAATCCGTGTTTCTCTTACTTGTCTCTCATTTGTCATCTATTGTGATCCGTTGTGACATATATAGGTGACTATCACTCTCTAATGCACTGCACTTTATAATATAGTTTAATAATTATTTTTGTGCACTACACTTTATCTATTTTCATTTACTGTATATCTATTATTGCTATGGGTTTTTAAATACTATTCTACTCCACGATATACTGCATTTTAAAGTATATTATACTACTGAAGAGCCCGGCGCTGCCCAGGCATAGTAACTAACTACGGTTAGTTATAACAAATTATAATGATTATATCTCTATAAAGATGAGTGTATAGCCTCGCCCACTCCGCACAGTAACATCCACTATAATATCCCACACAATCCCGTCAGCCAGAGCTGCCGGACTACTACCCCTAATATCCCACATTGTCCCGTCAGCCAGAGCCACCGAACAACTAATATCCCACATCATCCTGTCAAAGCCACCGGACTACTACCCCTAATATCCCACATCATCCCGTCAGCTAGAGCCACCGGACTACTACCTCTGATATCCCACATCGTCCCGTCAGCCAGAGCCACCGGACTACTACCACTAATATCCCACATCATCCCGTCAGCCAGAGCCACCGGACTACTACCCCTAATATCCCACATCATCCCGTCAGAGCCACCGGACTACTACCTCTAATATCCCACATCCCGTCAGCCAGAGCCACCGGACTACTCCCCCTAATATCCCACATCATCCCGTCACAGCCGCCAGACTACTACCCCTAATATCCCACATCGTCCCGTCAGCCAGAGCCACCAGACTACGCCCTCTAATATCCCACATCGTTCCGTCAGCCAGAGCCACCGGACTACTACCACTAATATCACACATCATTCCGTCAGCCTGGGGTCAGAACCAGAGCGCTGAGTGGATTTGCCCTAACTTCCATACCAATGATCCCTTTAATACAGGGGTCTCAAACTGCATTCCTCGAGGGCCGCAAACCGTGCGTGTTTTCAAGATTTCCTTCGCATTGCACTAGGTGCTGGAATCATTATCTGTTCAGGTGATTAAATTATCTCCTGTGCAATACAAGGAAATCCTGAAAACATGACCTGTTTGCGGCCCTTGAGGACTGGAGTTTGAGACCTCTGCTTTAATAGAAGCCTGGGGTGAGAATCAGAGCGCTAAGGCCTCTTTCACACATCCGTTGTGCGCCTGACGGCGCCCTCCGGCATTTTTTTGTCCAACCGCATCCGGCGAAATGTAATGCCGGATGCGGTTTTTTTTTGCATTGACTTTCATTAGCGCCGAATGGCGCCTGATGTCAGTGCGTTGTATCCGTTTTTGTCCGGATCCGGCGGAAATGTACATTCCGGCGGCCGGACAAAACGGAGCATGTAAGGTTTTTTTTTTGGCAGAGCTGCCTGATGTGCCTGAAGCGGCGCATCAGGCGGCCGGAAACAATAGAATTCAATGGAACCGGATCAGACTTTTGTGCAATCCGCCAAAAGTGTGGTCCGGATTCTGGAAATCGGAACTGGATGAGACTTTTGTGCAATCCGCCAAAAGTGTGGTCCGGATTCTGGAAATCTACTACTACTACTACTACTACTACATTTTCCAGTGTCTCCAGGCATCAGAAACCCTCTTTCAGCTGCAGATGAAGGAAGAGAGCCACAGTATTCATTACTGATGGGTAGGCGGAGCCCCAGATCAGGATGTTACCTCAGATCAAAAGAGTGATGACTGGCTGGCCCCTCCAGCTCGGGCTCCTCCTACTCAGCTCCAGTCTAAGATTTGAGGTCCAGAGGATGGTCGCTGCTAATGCAGCTCCTCAGAAGATTTTATTATTTTAATATTCGGACAGGAGACTTGGATCACTAGTTGGTCTAGAGGTCTCAGGGGTATCAGCGCTGCTGTACCCCAACCTCTCCCTTGGCGGATCTGTATTTACTCAAAGTCCCTGCAGAATCCTTGCCGGCCCTGGGGGATGAGGAGAGCTTCTCTGGCGGGAACGCAAACCACACGTGCGGTCACTGCGTTCTTCGCCCTGGGGGAAGCATGGGCACTGCGCCAGAAACCCTGAGGGTCCCTGTGGCGCCTTGGCTGGTGAGTACTCCACACAAATTTTAATAATAATTATGTGTGAGTGCTTTAGCGTCTGAATGAGCAGCGCTATTACTAATGTCAGTATGCTTCAGCGCTGCTGTGACAGCGTTACTACATGTAATGTCAGTATGCTTCAGCGCTGCTGTGACAGTGCTACTACATGTAATGTCAGTATGCTTCAGCGCTGCTGTGACAGCGCTACTACATGTAATGTCAGTATGCTTCAGCGCTGCTGTGACAGCGCTACTACATGTAATGTCAGTATGCTTCAGCGCTGCTGTGACAGCGCTGTTACAAGAAGATGTGGTGATTTTTTGTCTGCAGGCAGATAGCTGCAGGACAGAGAGGGAGCAGGAGCGGGGGAGTTCGCGCTCATTATTTGAGCTAGCAGGGGGCGTGGCCTATCTATCCCGGTCTTTTGAGCAGGAAGACGCGCGCTCTGGCTTTTCTCCTGCGACCCCCTCACTGTGACGGCCATTACTCAGGCTCCTGGGCTCCTCGGACCGCTCCTCTCCTCATATAGACACCACGGCCAGCTGGGTGAGTGCGGATTCCTCACCCCGCAGCGCAGCGATCGCTATCCTGCAGCTGCAGTCTCATCAGAGACATAAAAATTGGCTGGGGCTCACAAATATATATATATTTTGGTGAGTTTGCAATATTAACCCCTTTGAGGGTTATTTCTACCAGCTAAATTTGCTGACTGAATACCGCTGGGGTAACTCTGCTTGGTGGAGCGTTAACCCTTCAGCGTTTGAAAAAAAAAAAAAAAACCGCATAGTTTTTTGCTGGTATTACCGCTTTGACCTGCTCATACAGGTGAGACATGTCTGAACAGAGTTCAGATGCCGCGGATCACGTCCCAGTGCCATTGCGGCAATCAGATACGCAGACCTCCACAGCGTCTAGCGCTGCGGTCGACAGCGGTGGAAAATTGGATGATATCGCTCGATCGATTAATAACTTATCTGACCTTTTAGGTCAATATGTGTCTGCTAATTCCTCTCAGAGGAAGCGACGCAGGCCGTTACCGGCCTCTACACGGAGCGAGTCAGATGTATCTGATATTGGGCAGAGTTCCCCTTTAAATTCGGATGGAGAAATATCCGATTCAGATGCGGACGAGCCGCAGGGGCGTTCCTCTATGACGAAGCGTACGGAGGCATTAATTGAAGCCATGAGAGATATACTACAGTTACCGGAGGAGGTAACTAGTCGTCCTGGTAAATCAGCACGCATTTTCCAGGAGTCCCGTGCTTCGCGCACAACATTGCCAGCTCTGGATGAGCTTAATGGTGTAATAGAGGAGGAACGTCTATGTCCAGATAAGCGTTTTCATGGAACGCATTTCTTTGATACACTTTATCCTTGCTCTACGGAGTTAAAGGCTAATTGGACTTCTGCTCCTGAAGTGGATGTGTCTTTGTCTCAGCTTAGTAAATCCTCTCTACTCCCTATTAAGGGAAAAGCGAGCTTACAGGAGCCTTTGGATAGAAAGGCAGAATTGGCGGCAAAAGCAAGCTATGAGGCTGCGGGTCATGGATTTCGAGCAGTGCTAGGATCCATGTGTGCTGCTAGAGCTTCTCTAAGCTGGTTGGCACGTCTGAAGACGGAGTTGCAAAATGAATCTCCGTTATCTGAGATACGGGAAACTTGTGAATGGTTAGAAACGGCAGCCTGTTATATCTTTGATGCCGGTCTGGATACGGCATCTCTGCTGGCCAAAGCGCAAGCTTCAGCGGTCACAGTCAGAAGAGCTTTATGGCTCAGACAGTGGGCCGGGGACGCAGTTTCCAAACAAGGGTTGTTGGCCTTACCTTACAAGGGTGGCCATCTTTTTGGATCCGACCTCACAGAGCTGATTTCCAAGGCTAAGGCGAAGGAATCAGCATTACCACAGCGAAGGGCCATGGCCTCGGTGTCCAGTAAGCCTGGTGTTTATAGTGGTCGGCGGTCCTTTCGGGGCCGAGGACGATCTAGTCACTCCTCGTGGGGATCGGGTCGTCCTTCTTTCTCAGGAAAGAAATCCTCTCAGAAAACTCGTACTCCCTGGAAGCAGAGTTTCCGCCAGAACAAGCGGGAACTTGACAAGAAACCCGCAAAGTCGGATTGACGCCAGGGGTCCACTCGAGGATTCTCGAGTGGGGGGTCGCCTGCTTCTTTTCAAGGAGACTTGGATGGCTCGCGTTCCAGATTCCTGGGTAACGCGGATAGTGTCGGCAGGCTATTTCATAGAGTTTGCTTCTCAACCCCAAATGTTTTTTGTCAATCTCGCGTTCCGTCGGAACCCGAGCTTGTTGTCGCTCTACAGCGAGAGGTCGAATCGCTACTACAAAAGGGTGTAGTGATACCGGTTCCGTCAGAGGACCGAGGGAAAGGTTTTTATTCCAACCTTTTTATAGTTCCCAAAAAGGAGAACAAATTTCGCCCGATTCTGGATCTCAAGCGATTAAACCGGCATGTCCATGCCCGGAAATTTCGCATGGAGTCGCTTCGTTCCGTTGTGGCAGCTCTGTCACAGAACGATTTTCTGGTGTCAATCGACATTCGCGACGCCTATTTGCATATTCCCATCGGAAAGGCTCATCAGCGCTTTCTTCGATTTGCCATAGGTCAGAATCATTACCAGTTCGTGGCTCTGCCGTTCGGCTTAGCCTCAGCGCCAAGGGTCTTTACAAAAATTCTGGCGCCCCTCATGGCACTCCTTCGAAGACAGGGGATTACGATTCTCCCTTATCTGGACGATCTTTTGATCGTGGCTTCCTCGGAGGAGGAGGCGTTGACGGCTCGGGATTTGTCTCTTCAGTTTCTGAAAGACTTCGGTTGGCTGGTCAATTGGGAGAAGTCGTCCCTGGAACCATCGAGGACAATTCTCTTTTTGGGAATGCATCTCGACACGTTTCGGTCGGTAGTTTCCCTACCACCAGACAAACAGTCATGTCTTCTTCGACATGTACAGATTATGACATCCTCAACGGCAATGTCCCTACGGAAGTGTATGCGTCTTCTGGGACTGATGGTGGCGTCCATGGAGGCAATTCCTTTTGCCCAGTTCCACTCCAGGACTCTTCAAAGGTTCATCTTGAGTCGATGGAATCAGTCGCAATCGCTGGATTGCAGTGTCACCATTTCTCGCGCGGTGCGGGATTCTCTAGAATGGTGGTTACGTCCAGGGGCATTCTCCCTGGGGAAGTCTTTCCTCCCTCTGAAGTGGTCAGTCATAACCACCGATGCCAGCCTGACGGGCTGGGGGGGTGTTTGGAACAATCTCTGGATTCAGGGGGTATGGTCACCGGAAGAGTCTGTGCTTCCGATCAACATCCTGGAATTGAGGGCGATTTTCCTTTGCCTCCAACATTGGACGGTCCCTTTGAGCGGTCTGCCAGTCCGTGTGCAGACAGACAATGCGACGGCTGTCGCGTATATCAATCACCAAGGTGGGACAAGGAGTTCCAGACTCATGGTAGAGGTGTCCCGAATTCTGATTTGGGCAGAGGCCAATGTACCAGCCATTTCGGCGATTCACATTCCAGGGGTTCAGAATATTACAGCGGACTTTCTCAGTCGCAGAAGGATGGATCCCGGGGAATGGAGCCTCCACCCGGAAGTCTTTGCACTACTGTGCTCTCGCTGGGGAACCCCCCAAGTGGATTTGATGGCATCCAGGTCCAATGCCAAGTTACCGACATTCATGTCCAGGTACAAGGACCCGAAGGCGGTGGCGGTGGATGCTCTAGTGGCTCAGTGGGATCAGTTCGAGCTGATCTATGTATTCCCGCCGATATCCTTACTTCCTCTAGTGCTGCGTCGGATCAGACTAGAGAGAATTCCAGCTATTCTGATAGCTCCAGACTGGCCAAGAAGGGTGTGGTTCTCGACAATAATGTCGCTGTTGGCGGCACCTCCGTTTCCACTCCCTCTTCAACCGGACTTGTTGACTCAGGGGCCCGTTTGTCATCCGGACTTGATGTCCCTGCGTTTGACGGCGTGGCTCTTGAGACCGAAATCTTGACCCGTAGAGGTTTTTCAGCCGAGGTCATTGCTACCCTTCGTGCTGCAAGATGTCCGGCTACTTCTAGGATTTACCACAAAATTTGGGAAACCTTCTTTTCGTGGTGTTTGGGGTCTTCTCGGAACCCGAGAAAATTTTCCATTCCCAACCTGTTGGCTTTTCTGCAGCATGGGCTAGACAAGGGTTTGGCAGTTAGCACTCTGAAAGGTCAGATTTCTGCTCTGTCCTTATTGTTCCGGAGAACCATTGCTTCGAATAGAGACGTGCTCTCCTTTTTCCGAGGTATCTCTCGTAAGTTTCCGCCGCGGAAGGCACCCGTGTCTCCTTGGCGGCTCAACCTTGTTTTGGAGGCTCTTCAGCATAAACCTTTTGAACCTATGGTTTCTGCTAGCCTTTCTTTACTTTCTTGGAAGGTGGCTTTCCTTGTTGCAGTCACTTCCTTGAGGAGAGTTTCTGAATTGGCAGCTCTTTCTTGTTCGCCTCCTTTTCTGGAGTTTTTTCCGGATCGTGTAGTGCTTCGCACTCGGGGTGATTTTTTGCCTAAAGTGGTGTCACAATTTCATGTTAACCAGGATATTGTGTTGCCTTCACTCTGTCCGGATCCGAAGAATACGAAAGAGCGAGATTTACACACATTGGATTTAGTGCGGGCCTTGAAGTTTTATCTATCTATTACTCAAGGTTTTCGTAAGACGGACTCCCTGTTTGTGGTTCCGGCAGGTCGTCGGCGTGGTCAACGAGCTTCCAAGGGTTCTATAGCTCGTTGGATCCGGTCAGCTATTTTGGAAGCTTACCGTCTTCGGGGTGAATCTTGCCCGATTAAGATTCGAGCCCATTCCACGAGAGCTGTGGCTTCATCGTGGGCTTTTCATCAAGGTGCTTCGGCAGTGCAGCTTTGCCGAGCGGCGACTTGGCGCTCTGTCCACACGTTTACAAGGTTTTATAAAGTGGACGTCAGTGCTTCCGCTGATGCAGCCCTCGGACGTAGGGTCCTGCAGGCAGCTGTAGTTTAAAGTTCTGGATGAACTTGTTTAGCGCTGGTTGCGCTTTGTTGTTAAGGTTGTTGGGTTTCTGCCTTTTGTTGGTTTTTTCCCACCCTTATTTTTGAACTGCTTTGGGACGTCCCATCAGTAATGAATACTGTGGCTCTCTTCCTTCATCTGCAGCTGAAACACGGATTTTGGTAAAGACTTACCTGTAAAATCCTTTTCAGCGAAGGAAGGAAGAGAGACACAGCACCCTCCCACGGCAGAAGTGTGTTGATGTTTTCAGATGCAGCGCGACCCTTATCTGATAGCGATTATCTGGGCTGAGGTCAGCGCGCTAAGGCTCTGTTCCAGCATCGCCAGCTCATCGCAGTAGTCAGGTTCCGTGAGTAGTACCTGGAACTCTGTGGTTTTTGGCTTTCTTTGCATGCATAACCTGTATCCTTGTGTTTTTTCTCTGAAGTTCCTTCAGAAGGGGTTATGTTGCTCCGCTGGTGATCTTGGCTCTTTTCCTAAAAGCTTTGGTACGACTGGAGCTGAGTAGGAGGAGCCCGAGCTGGAGGGGCCAGCCAGTCATCACTCTTTTGATCTGAGGTAACATCCTGATCTGGGGCTCCGCCTACCCATCAGTAATGAATACTGTGTCTCTCTTCCTTCCTTCGCTGAAAAGGATTTTACAGGTAAGTCTTTACCAAAATCCGTGTTTTTCTGGGTTCAAAAGTTCAGGTCGGATCCAGCAAAAAAACGGATCCGTTGCATCAGTTTTTTTGTTTCAGCGCAGCATCCGTCCCTTCAGGCATAGGACGGATCATGCCTGATACAAAAAGACGGATGTGTGAAAGAGGCCTAAGGGATTTACCCTAACTTCCATACCGGAGATCCCTTAAAGAGAGGCCTGGGTTCAGTACCAAAGTGCAGAGTGGATTTGCCCTCACTTCCATACAGGGGATCCCTTTAAGAGGGGCCTGTGGTCAGAACCAGAGCACTGAGTGAAATGGTCCTGACTTCCATACTGGAGATCCCTTTAAGAGAGGCCTGGGTTCAGTACCAAAGCGTGGAGTGGATTTGCCCTCACTTCCATACCGAGGATCCCTTTAAGAGGGGCCTGGGGTCAGAATCAGAGCACAGAGTGGATTTGCCCTCACTTCCATACCGGGGATCCCTTTAAGAGGGGCCTTGGGTCAGAACCAGAGCACTGAGTGAAATGGTCCTAACTTCCATACTGGAGATCCCTTTAAGAGAGGCCTGGGTTCAGTACCAAAGCGTGTAGTGGATTTGCCCTCACTTCCATACCGTGGATCCCTTTAAGAGGGGCCTTGGGTCAGAACCAGAGCACTGAGTGAAATGGTGCTAACTTCCATACTGGGGATCCCTTTAAGAGAGGCCTGGGTTCGGTACCAAAGCGTGGAGTGGATTTGCCCTCACTTCCATACCGTGGATCCCTTTAAGAGAAGTCTGGGGTGAGAATCAGAGCGCAAGATGGATTTGCCCTCACTTCCATACCGGAGATCCCTTTAAGAGGGAAGATGTGCCTATGGATGGATGATGTGTGATGGGGATATGGGAACGGGAGTGGGTGATTCATTTCTGTCATGTGCTCTCTGCTTCTGCATGGGGGGCAGACAATGGCTGGGAGCTTATGTTCCCAGGGATGCTAGATTTCTCCCACCTGGTCAGTGTCAGCTGAGGTGTTGTCGTGGAGTGAGAAAACTGTTGCTCATAGCAACTAATCACAGCTCAGCTTCTATTAAACAGCTCTGGTGAAATGAAAGATACCCCGTGATTGGTTGGTGATATACACACACACACATACACACATTCAATTTTATATATACAGTGGTGGCCAAAAGTATTGGCACCGCTGCAATTCTGTCAGATAATACTCAGTTTCTTCCTGAAAATGATTGCAATCACAAATTATTTGCTATTTTTATCTTCATTTAATTTGCTTGCAAGGAAAAAACACAAAAGAGAATGAAGCAAAAATCAAATCCTTGATCATTTCACACAAAACTAGTATTGGCACCCTCAGCCTAATACTTGGTTGCACAACCTTTAGCCAAAATAGCTGCGAACTACCGCTTCCGGTAACCATCAATGAGTTTCTTACAATTCTCTGCTGGAATTGTAGACCATTCTTCTTTGGCAAACTGCTCCAGGTCCCTGATATTTGAAGGGTGCCTTCTCCAAACTGCCATTTTGAGATCTCTCCACAGGTGTTCTATGGGATTCAGGTCTGGACTCATTGCTAGCCACCTTAGAAGTCTCCAGTGCTTTCTCTCAAACCATTTTATAGTGCTTTTGGAAGTATGTTTTGTGTCATTGTCCTGCTGAAAGACCCATGATCTCTGAGGGAGACCCAGCTTTCTCACACTGGGCCCTACATTATGCTGCAAAATTTGTTGGTAGTCTTCAGACTTCATAAGCCATGCACACAGTCAAGCAGTCCAGTACCAGAGGCAGCGAAGCAACCCCAAAACATCAGGGAACCTCCGCCATGTTTGACTGTAGGAACCGTGTTCTTTTCTTTGAATGCCTCTTTTTTTTTTTTTCCTGTACACTCTATGTTGATGGGTTTTCCCAAAAAGCTCGACTTTTGTCTCATCTGACCAGAGAACATTCTTCCAAAACATTTTAGGCTTTCTCAGGTAAGTTTTAGCAAACTCAAGCCTGGCTTTTTTATGTCTTGGGGTAAGAAGTGGGGTCTTCCTGGGTATCCTACCATACAGTCCCTTTTCATTCAGACGCCGACGGATAGTACGGGTTGACACTGTTGTACCCTCGGACTGCAGGGCAGCTTGAACTTGTTTGGATGTTAGTTGAGGTTCTTTATCCACCATCCGCACAATCTTGCGTTGAAATCTCTCGTCAATTTTTCTTTTCCTTCCACATCTAGGGAGGTTAGCCCCAGTGCCATGGGCTTTAAACTTCTTGATGACATTGCGTACGGAAGACACAGGAACATTCAGGTCTTTGGAGATGGACTTGTAGCCTTGAGATTGCTCATGCTTCCTCACAATTTGGTTTCTCAAGTCCTCAGACAGTTCTTTGGTCTTCTTTCTTTTCTTCATGCTCAGTGTGGTACACACAAGGACACAGGACAGAGGTTGAGTCCACTTTAATCCATGTTAACTGGCTGCAAGTGTGATTTAGTTATTGCCAACACCTGTTAGGTGCCACAGGTAAGTTACAGGTGCTGGTGATTACACAAATTCGAGAAGCATCACATGATTTTTCAAACAGTGCCAATACTTTTGTCCACCCCCTTTTTTAGGTTTGGTGTGGAATTATATCCAATTTGGCTTTAGGTCAATTCTTTTGTGTTTTTTCATTGAAGACAAATTAAATGAAGATTATAATACCAAAGAATTTGTGTTTGCAATCATTTTCATGAAGAAACTGAGTATTATCTGACAGAATTGCAGGGGTGCCAATACTTTTGGCCACCAGTGTATAGACATATACATTTCTTGTACTGTCATTTTGCTGTGCATGCTGTCCTGCCTCCTCTTTTTAATTAAGGTAATTGTTTTCTATTATGTCTTGCAACTGTGTTTTTAATCAGTCTTGTCAAACTTTGGTGTCCCTAATAAAAATTGAATTATGTGGAATAAATCTTATTGTTTATATCATTGTTCAAGTAGTTTTTTCTTTTCTTATATCCTATTGTCTGCTTGGATAGTGTTCAGTACAACACATATTTCTATGATAATATTTTGGGGATAATTTCCTTCTTATCTAGGTTTAAAACGGACTTCCAACATGACCAGTGTACTAGAGTAGTGCAAATCTTTTTGCTCTATCATATAATCAAGCCACACTTATTTAAAACAGCACTCCTCCTCTCATCAAAGTTTTTATCCTCTTAATATATTGCAGTCACCATATTATACAGCACTGTGCACTTACAATTGCTCATTTTGCCTTTCTCCCCAGTTAATATTTCTATTTTCTCTGCTCTGTGTAGAAACAGGAAGAAATCATTCCCCTCTTCAACTCCTGACCCAGCTGCTCCCTCCTCGCCCTGCCAGGGACTTTTGCAGTGACTTATGACTCATAAAGAGAAACTGACCTCCTGTTTCTACATAGAAGTTAGGATTCAGCTAATCAGTTATTAATCATGTAATGTCATAGAACTAATGAAAAAGAGAATTATCTGGGTAGAAAGGTAAAATGAGAATTGTAAGTACACAGTGCTATATAATATGATGATTGCAATATATTAAGAGGATGACAATTTTGATGGGAGGAGGAGTGCTTCTTTAACTTAACAAGAAGTAATATAGGTGTAAAAATCACAGTAGAGTATAAACTGGATGATAATTAAATGCTTGTCTGTTATAACCCAATTCCTTATATCATGTAATAATCATTGTGGTATGTGTAATAATCCAAGGTTTATAGAGGAACTGTCTCTTGCCACTATGTAATTGTTTTACTATAAATGCCGCTGTTCTCCTGAATGTATCCATTGTTTTTCTTTTGTTTCTGTTCCTCTCTGTTCCTGAGATATGGTACATCTTCCCTGTATATAAATCTAGTCTAGTTAGGTAAGTGGACATGATCCTCAATTATTCTATGTCCATCTTCTTGAAGACTTTTCCCAGTTGGATAAAGAAGGGGTTATATCTCAGGAATAAGGGAGAACAAAAGGAAAACTACATCCGAGTCAGGAGAACAATGTAATTTACACCAGTTCAAAAAAATATATATTTATGACAACATACAGGTCATTTTTAACACTTTTGCTGCCAGGAGTTTCTTGACATTCTGTCCAGAGGCACACAATGTTCATAGTTTACTTTTGACATGAATTTGAAATTCTTATTCTGGGCTAAGCTGTCAAATTGGCGATCCTAATCATTGATTGACAGCTGTCTCTATGCACTTGCTCTAAGGGACTACAGAAGGACACAGTTTGTACAGCATTTCATGTTCCCATGAATAGGAATAGTAGAGAATGTAGAAAATGTGTTGCTTTTCCTGATAGCAGCACATGATTGCATCTATGCCTTTTTATTTCTCCCTCAGGTGGCAATGAAGCACCCTTCTGCAGTCACCGCATGTAACCTGGACCTAGAAAACCTTATTACTGATTCCAACCGCAGTATTGCGACCCTCGCTATTACCACACTGCTGAAAACTGGCAGTGAGAGCAGTGTCGACAGGCTCATGAAACAGATCTCTACCTTTGTATCAGAGATCTCTGATGAATTTAAAGTAAGCAAACCTTTAACGATTGTTACATATATTTTTAGATGCTTACAGCACAGATGATCACTTTGAGAAAAAGTAAATTATGACAAACTTTTTAATTTGCATGGGGCGTAACTGCAGTTATTTGCACATCAAATGGATGTAAAAAAAAAAGAAAAAAAAGTTGAATGAGCCGAGTATTATACAGTCAGTTGCTACCACCAGAATACCCTTTTTATTGTAATGATAGCTGGTGTTTATATCTCTTAATGTATTGACCATGGAGAAGGGTTTGTTTAAGTTGATGCTAAACCGTTTTTAATGCTAAATATGATCAGACTGAAAATATTGTCTAAGTTTACCCTATTTTTTTATAGGTTGTGGTTGTTCAAGCAATTAGTGCCTTATGCCAGAAATATCCACGCAAACACACAGTCATGATGACATTCCTATCAAACATGCTTAGAGATGATGTGAGTACCTGCATATTTCTAGATAAATGATTGATAACATCGACACCAGTTTTCTTCTGGTGCAGTGAGCCATAGAAGCGCATGATTAACCTGTCCTATGTAGTGCTACTCCCTTATACAACTGTACACCCAATGTATGGTAGTCACAAGTGATGAGCGAAGGTGCTCAGATAAGGTGTTATCCGGCATGCTCCGAGTGACTTCGGAGTGTTCAAAAAAAAAAAAAAAGTTTGTGTCCCTGCGCCTTCATGTCTCATGGCAGTTTGATGGCTGCAACAAAAGCAGAGATTGCATAACAAACAGGCAACCCCTGCATGTGTTGTGGCTGTTGAACAGCCCTGAGACATGCAGCAGCGGGGGCTTAAACATATTTCTTTATCGCTTCATTGGAGGACACAGGTAACCATGGGTGTTTGCTGCTGTCGCTAGGAGGCTGACACTATGCAAAAAAAAATGAAAATGGCTCCTCCCCGGCAGTATACACCCACCGACAGGCAACAAGCACCACAGTTTAAGCTTAGTGTCTGTAGGAGGCGGACCTGGATCTTACCCCAGAGCCACATTTTCCTTTGCAGGTTCCCTGTTTGTGTTTATTAATCTTTTTCCCTTTGTTTTTCAGATTCATCTTTCTAGGGTAACAGGGTGTAAATTCTCACCCTGTTTTCCTGTATGTATGCGAGCGAGAGAGCAGTGTGGTGTCATCCACATCGCCCACTCTCGTACCCGCAGGCAGGACTTTATTCCCTGTCACCCTTATGAGTGTTTCAGGGCGATCACCGGTGGCCAGTCCTCGCCTTTTCCCCTCCTCACCCCTAGGGGTAAGGGATTGATGCCGTCTTCTGCACCCTCTGGAGACGGGGCGAGAAGGAGGATCTCTGATGCCAGCGACCCTCTCCACCCGAGGGCTCCTGATGTGATCCTCAGCTGTGAAGAGGAGCCGGAGACCTCATCTTGCAGGTAATATATGTAACTCTCCCCCCACCGCACCCCCCAGCGAAACAGGCAGGTCCTTTTTTCCCCAGTACCTTAATAGTTAACTACCCTTAACAGGGACAGGGCACTTCTTCACAGGCTGCGCTGTGCAGACCGGACCCCTTTTTGATCCGCCCAGTTACTTAACAGGGACCTTTATCAGCCGCGGCCATTTTCTCCCTTACCGCGCCTCTTCCCTCCATTCTCCCCGAGCGCTTAAATTTTGCGCTTTCTATTCCTATAGGGGGCCTCACTGGATCAGAGAGTCCCCGCTCTGATTAGGCTACACCCCCGTCTTGCGTGCATCTTTCGGTGCCCTTTTTTAATCTCCCCCCGCTGTAAAAGAAAGTGGCCTTCGGGTCAGCTGTTCCCTTTCTGCCCGTCCTGCAGCCCTTCCACCATGTCTGCCCCACAAGAACACTCTAACGCCCGGGATGAGAGCACACCCCTCTCTCCAGAGTATGCTGTTGCTATGTCTGTCGGTCTCCGACCTGACTAAAGTATCCCAGTCCCTGGTCCAGGTCCTAGAATGTCTTCCACATCTATCTGCAGCCACCAGTGCTTCAATTACCTCTCGGGGTGATTCGCATGCACCTGACCACGACCTTCACAGGGATAGATCGGGTAAAAGGTCTAGGAAGCGGGCTCTCTCCAGCTCCTCAGCCAGTTCGCCCACTCCTCGGAGACGGACGTTGGGTTGGACGTGGGTTCCCAGTCCGAGTATGACTCAGACCAGGCTTCTAAGATGCAAGACGTGGTTGATGGTCTTATGGCTATTACTCAAACTCTTAAATTAAAGGAGCATGAGGCACCCTCCCAGGAGCACTCCGTTTCCTTCAAGAGGGTTAAACGTCCTTCACGGACCTTTCACAATCACAAAGAGTTTGAAGCGACTATGGCTAAACATTGGGAACATCCTGAAAAGCGCTTCCCGGGAAAGAAGCAGCTAGACATCCTTTATCATTTTAGTCAAGATCTTGTAGGCAAATGGGTGGAGTCCCCTAAGGTGGACCCACAGGTCTCTCATCTGTCCTCCAAAACAGTCCTGTCTCTACCGGATGGTGCGTCTCTTAAAACGCTACAGACAGGCAGCGACTGGTGCCTCTCTCTGCCCCAACTTCGCCTCCACCTGGGTGGCGACATCCATCTCTTCCTGGGCCCAAATTCTTCACCAGGACATTTTAGCGGCTGCTCCTCCGAATGAGTTGGCAGACCAGATTGCTCACGCCGGAAAATATCTTCTGGCTGCCTCCTTGGATGCAGCCGCCTGTTCCGTCAGAGCAAGCAGCAACATAGTTGCCATATGCCGCATCCTTTGGTTGAAGGTGTGGAATGCGGACCCAGCCTCTAAGAAGTCTCTCACCAATATAGCCTTTCAGGGTTCTAGGCTCTTTGGGTCCAGACTGGACCAGATAATTTCGGACACTACCGGGGGGAAAAGCATCTCTCTGCCTCAGTCGAGGCCTAAACGTCCTTTCAATAGGAAAGAAACCCTGCCTTTTCGTCTTTCGACCTTTCTCCTCTTCAGGAACCTCCTCCCAGCGTGACCGTTCCTCAGCTCCAAGAGAAAGAAGGAAACCATCCTTCAAATCTGCACCTCACTGGAGGCCAAATGGCTGCTCCTCCAAGCCCTCTGGGTCCCGCTCTCACAGATTCTCTTCTAAGTGACAGGTCACCCCCACTTGGAAATCTTTTCAGGGTGGGATGCTGACTTCTTCTCTTCAGGGACGCATGGTTGTCGGTGGCCACCGCCTGGGTCAGAGAGATCGTTACGTCCAGTTACAAGATCGATTTGCCCCCCCCCCCACCTCCACCCTCCTCCAGGCAGACGTTTCTTTTTTCTGTCTCGCCCGCCAAAACTTCTGTCCCAAGCCCCAGGGGTTCTTCAGGCCGTCTCTTCCCTCCTTCGCTCAGGAGTAATCGTTACCATTCCTCGGAACAAACAGTTTTCAGGGTTCTACTCCAATCTTTTTGTAGTCCCGAAAAAAGACGGTTCGTTCCGCCCGATCTTGAACCTCAAACAGTTGAACCGCCATGTTTAGATCCGCCACTTCAGGATGGAGTCCTTGCGCTCGGTGATCGCCTCCATGGAACCAGGAGAATTTCTTTGTTCGGTAGACATTCAGGATGCTTATCTTCACATTCCTGTTTGTGTTCAGCATCAGAGATTTCTTCAGTTTGCGATCTAGGAGGATCATTATCAGTTCACGGCCCTTCCTTTCGGCCTGGCGTCTGCCCCCAGAGTCTTCACGAAGGTCATGACAGCGGTCATGGCCATCCTTTGCTCCAAGGTGATCCACATAATAAAATCCCCTACCTGGACGATCTACTGATCAAAGGGCCGTTTCGCCAGGACTGCGACCAGAGTCTTCAGGTCACTCTGGTCTGTCTTGGCTGGATAGTCAAAAGAGAGAAATCCTCCCTGACCCCAGTTCAGCGCCTAGTATTCCTGGGTCTGGAGTTCGACCCGACCCAGGCCCGTGTCTTCCTCCCAAAGGAGAAGTTTTCATCTCTCCGCCAGGGAATCAACTCTCTAAGACAACCAGCTCCTTTTCCCTTACGGTCCTGCATGAGGGTTCTGGGGAAAATGGTTGCATCTATGGAAGCCGTGCCTTATGCTCAGTTCCACACCCGTCCTCTTCAACTGGCCCTCTTGTCTGCTTGGGACAAGAAAACCGTCTCCCTGGACCTACCGGTACTTCTGCCTCCCAAGGTGAGACAATCTCTTACTTGGTGGACGCTATCCACCTCAATACTGTGCGGGAGGTCTTTTTTCCCTCTCCGGTGGCAGGTCATCACCACCGACGCCAGTCTCCTCGGTTGGGGAGCAGTCTTCCTTCAGCACACAGCGCAGGGTCGCTGGAGCGTCCAGGAAGCCCTTCTCCCCATCAATCTTCTTGAGATCAGGGCAATCTTCCATCCCCTACTCGGCTGGTAGTCCCTCCTCGCAGGAAAGCCGGTCCGATTTCAATCGGACAACGCCACGGCCGTGGCTTACATAAACCACCAAGGCGGGACTCGCAGCAAACAATTCATGTCGGAAGTGACAAGAATTCTACGATGGGTGGAACGTCCTATCTCTGCCGTATTAGCCGTTCACATTCCGGGGGTGGAAAATTGAGCAGCCGATTTTCTGAGTCGTCAGGGTCTCACATCAGGCGAGTGGTCTTTCAATCCTGCCGTCTTTAATCAAATATGCCAGAGATGGGGCACTCCCGACGTCGACCTGATGGCATCTCTGATGAACCACAAAGTTCCTCAGTTCGTAGCCAGGTCCCGGGATCAGCTGCCCATCGGTTGCGATGCCCTAGTGATCCCAAGGTCCCAGCTTCAGCTGCCTTATCTTTTTCCACCTCTCCCTTTCATTCCGAGGGTAGTGAAAAAAGATAGACAGAAGGGATTCCCGTAATCCTCATAGCTCTGGACTGGACAAGATGTCCTTGGTATGTGGAGCTAGTAAACATGCTTTTGGACGCCCCATGGAGGCTTCCAGACCATCCAGATCTTCTCTCACAGGGCCCCCTCTTCCACCAGAGTTCTCAGTCTCTGAGTTTAACGGCATGGCTGTTGAGGCCGCAGTTCGGAAGGAGGCTGGTTTCTCTCACCAGGTCATTGAGACCATGATTAGGGCTAGGAAATCGGCATCCTCACGCATTTACCACAGATATTGGAATTCCTACTTGCAGTGGTGCGAGGAGAACAACTTGTTTCCAATGTCCTTTTCTGTTTCTTCCATCCTTGGCTTTCTTCAAGCGGGTCTTGACTCGGGTCTATCGCTCAGTACCCTTAAAGGTCAGGTTTCCGCTCTGTCTATCCTCTTCCAGAGGGATCTGGCTTCCCGTTCCCAAGTGAAGAACTTTCTTCAGGGTGTCGCCCACCTGGCACCACCTTACCGTCCTCCGATAGAACCGTGCAATCTTAATCTCATACTCGGCGCCCTCCAACATGCGCCCTTTGAGCCCATTCAAGATATTTTGTTTTCCTTTCTGTCATGGAAGGTGGCCTTCCTAATCGCCATTACGTCTATTAGGAGGGTTTCCGAGTTAGTAGCGTTATCTTATCGTTCTCCGTTCCTGATTCTACATCAGGACAAGGTAGTTCTCAGACCCGTTCCTTCCTTTCTTCCGAAGGTGGTCTCCTCTTTCCCCATAAGTGAAGACATTGTCCTCCCTTCACTTTGTCCTTCCCCGGTTCATCCCCTGGCGAAGTCCCTCCACCAGCTGTATTTGGTCAGAGCTATTCGAGTCTATCTTTCAAGGACTGCTTACTTTCGTCAAACCGATTCCCTGCTTGTCATCTCTGAAGGTCGTCGAAAGGGGCTCCCAGCTTCTAAATCCACTATCGCCCGTTGGATTCGTTCAGCTATTTTGGAGGCTTACCACGTTCAGGACAAACAGCCTTCCCCGGGAGTGAGAGTTCACTCCATCCGGGCCTTGGGGGCTTCCTGAGCTATTCGTCACAAGGCTACGGCCTTACAGATTTGTAAGGCCGCTACCTGGTCTTCTTTGCACACTTTTGCAAGGTTTTACAAGGTTCATACCCAAGCCTTATCTGAGGCGGGCTTGGGTAGAAAGGTGCTGCAGGCGGCGGTTGCACACTGGCCGACCTAAGTCTATTTTCGTTGCATTCTTTCTGTTCCCACCCCTGGGAATGCTTTTGGACGTCCCATGGTTACCTGTGTCCCCCAATGAAGCGATAAAGAAAGAGGGATTTTTGGTACTCACTGTAAAATATTTCTTGGAGCCTTCATTGGGGGTCAGAGAACCCTCCCTATATACCGCTTTTTTGGCCTACTTTCCCTTTGTTGTTGGGTTGGTACATATGTTGAGCTCTGGTTGCTTCTTCTACTGCTTTTACACCAACTGAAGTGCTTGTTGCTTGTCGGTGTGTGTATACTGCTGGTGAGGGGCTATTTTAATTTTCTCCTTCGCCTCATTGGGGGACACACGACCATGGGTGTTATGCTGCTGCCACTAGGAGGACACTAAGCAAAATACAATAAGAAATTAACTCCTCCTCCGCAGTATACACCCTCTGCTGGCTCTCTCGTGAACCAGTTCTTGCTTAGTGTCTTTAGGAGGCACTAGGGTCTGATTTCAGACCCCGATTTTTTTTTCATTTAATTTGTTAATTTTTTAATTTTTATTTTACTTTTTTAATTTTTCTCACAGATGAGGGCTAAGGAGCCTTTCAAGGACCCGATCTCCCTAAAACTACAACAGGCGGCAACGCTGAGGATCACCTCTCCGTACCCCCTCCTGCAACCTGACTCGGTCTTAGGGGTGACGGATCCTTTAATGGGTCCGCTCTCCCCACACGGACAACGGACGGGAACGTGGGGTGTCGCCCCCACGTACCACCTTCCGGAGCCAGAACCGTAACATAGCAAGGGACAGAATCCCAATAGCATTCAATTCTTCTCTCTACCTCCCTATTAAAGGGATGGCAGATTGAGACATTGGCTGGTACCAGTGAATCAATGGACCCTCTCCACCCCCTATCAGTGGGTTGGTGGATTGAGGATAACAGCGCGTCTAATGCCCTGTACGTCTGCTAGGATGGGACCACCTGCAGCCCGACTGCTATATCGTGAGTACATCTCCCGGGGCCCTGGAGGCCCATGGAACCTTCAGCGTCAGTCACTACCGCAGCAGCCCCCGCTCTGCAGCAACCGCGACCTTCTCAGGCTACGCGGCCCTCCTTGTCATTGCGTGCCGCGGCTTTCCTACTCCCCCACACAGGGTTTTATTGCCGCGACCAGCTCTGCTTATACCACGGCCGTCACAGATGTGATCGTGACCGCCACAGTGTCGCTAGCGCCGCGGTCTTTAATTTAGCCCCGGCTTCTAGTGCAGTAGGAACAACTCCGCCCAGGTGCCTGCATAGTCCGCCCCCTTCGGCCGACGCTCCGCCCGCCTATGCTCAGGCCTGTACAGAGCGGGGAGGGGACAGCACTGCATTCTCCGCCCGCTGTCTCCCACCCCCTTCCCACCTCCTTGTTTATGCCCACCGTTCTGGCGCTTCTCGCAGACCACGAGAAGCGCCAACTCTACTATCTGACCCCACTTCCTGGCACGTCTTTTACAGGAAGTTTGTGGGGAACGCCATTTTCCTTCTCCGTGGTGCAAGCATTCCTCCGGGGGCACGCTGGACCTGGGTAAAAACAGCCACTGTAAGGCAGGTACTCTCTGCTTATCTTCGCTGCAGGCATTAACCCCTCAGCGCCGGTATTAACCCCCGCTGCAGGTATTATACTCTCAGCCGCAGCCATTAACCTCTCCGCTGCAGGCATCATCCTCTCAGCTGTACTCTCCCTCTCTCTGCTGATCATACGGCAGGCAACGCCGGCAACCCTTTTCAGCAGCTCGACACAGATTTCTTAAAAAAAAAAAAAATTGCATTATGTCTCAATCAAAGGCTAATAAGAAATCGGATAAGACGCACACGGTGATATATGCCTCATGTACCGCATGCAATGTTTCCCTACCACGGAAACATCCCACCCCTCTCAGTGCGGACTGTGAAGCCTCAAGAGCCTCCCGCTGCCGTGGAGCAAAGCGATGCTAGTCCCCCTCAGTGGGCTGCTTCTTTGGCGCAATCTGTGGCTAGTCCACCTGAGTGGGCTGCTTCTTTGGCGCAATCTGTGGCTTCCATCGCAAAAGCCTTAGAATCCTTTCATGGTTCCTCCGCCAGCCAAGGCGTCCCCTTATCCCCGGTAGCGGGTTCTTTAGCTACGCAAGGGCTTCACGCTCACAAGGGTCGAGCGGCGACAGAAAGTACGCATCCTTCTAGGAAACGTCCTCGCGACACATCCTCACTGAACTCCAAGGCTTCAGCATCCGCCTGCTCCGCGTCTCGTTCCCCTTCTCCAAGGGTTGGCAGTGAGCATGACTCAGAATACGAGTCTGATGTGGCCCCAGACCCTAACTCCCCTGATTTTCAGTAGTCTATAGATTCGCTCATAGAAGCGGTTAATCACATTCTGGAAATAGACGAAGAACCCGGTACTAATCCAGAACACCAAGTGTCTTTTAAGCGAACAAAACAGCTACATAGGTTTTTCGCTAACCATCCTGAGTTTACTGACATCCTTAAGAGGCATAGAAGTCACCCAGATAAGCGATTCTCGGGTCAAAAGCCACTAGAAGCGCAATACCCTTTTGCATCTACTCTGAGACAGGAATGGACAGAATCACCTGCAGTAGATCCGCCCATATCAAGACTTGCTTCAAGAACCCTTCTGTCTCTGACGGATGGCTCTTCCATTAAAAATCCCACTGATCGGCAGATTGACAGCATGGCCAAGTCAGTCTTCGAGGCTGCAAGAGCCTCCTTTTATCCCCTTCATTCGCCACCACGTGGGTAGCTAGAGCTATGGTAGCCTGGGCAGAGGCCATAGTGAAAACCAGTAGGAATAATAGCCTGCCATCTGAGGTGACTAGTCTCGCCTATCTGATCGCCCAGGCAGGAGATTACGTAGTTCATGCTTCCCTGGATGCGGCTAATTGTGCCGCACTTGCAGCCGCCAACGCTGTTACCATCAGAAGAGCACTGTGACTATGTGACTGGCGGGCGGATTCTGCATCGAAGAAATCCTTAACTTCCATCCCCTATCAGTATGGGCGTTTGTAGAGAAACTTGATCAGATTATCTCCGATACTACTGGAGGGAGAAGCAAATTTCTCCCTCAACGTTGGCAAAGTTGACCCTTTCAAAGCCAATTTCAGACTCGCTTTCGCCCTTTCCGTAATACCACAGCCTGGTCATCCTCAACCACTTCCGCTAGTGCATCACGTCCCCTACGCAGGGGCAGAGGTTCGCAACCTTCATTCAGACCTTCTAACTCCTGGAGAAACAGATCTCCTCGCTCCAGACCCAAGAACGGTCCTTCCCGCAAATTCTCTTCTCAATGACTCCTTGCCTTGTCTGGAAGACACAGGCAAGGTAGGCGGCCGCCTATCCTTGTTTCGCCAAACCTGGCTGATGGTCGTTCACGACCGATGGGTCAGAGATCTCGTGTCTTCCGGATACAAAATAGAGTTCTCGTCTCCTCCTCCAACGCGCTTCTTTCAGTCCCGTCTTCCAAAATCCAAGGCGCTTACAGCTCCTTTTTACCAGGCTGTACATGCCCTCCGCAACAGCGTCGTCATCGTTCCGGTCCCTCCCACGGAAAAGTTCAAGGGTTTTTACTCAAACCTGTTCGTGGTTCCAAAGAAGGACGGAACCATGTGTCCAATCCTAGACCTAAAACTGCTGAACAAGTTTGTCACGGTGCGCCACTTCAGGATGGAGTCCCTCCGTTCCGTCATTGCCTCTCTGGAAGAAGGGGAATACCTGGCGTCACTCGACATCAAGGACCGCATATCTCCACATCACAATCTTCAAAAATCATCAAGATTCCTACGCTTTGCAGTTGGCGACGAACATTTTCAATTCACTGCTCTGCCGTTCGGCCTGGCCACAGCCCCCAGAGTATTCACAAAGGTCATGGCTGCCGTCATGTCTATTCTACACTCTCGGGGTGTGGTGGTTCTACCTTACCTGGACGATCTTCTCGTCAAGGGTCCATCCTATCGGGCTTGTGCGGAAAGCGTCAGTGTCGCCGTCGACACTCTGTCCTGCCTAGGTTGGCTGGTACACCTAGAGAAATCTTCTCCAGTCCCATCCCGGCAAATTCCTTTTCTGGGGATGATCTTAGACACTTCCCGAGGGTTTGTACTTCTCCCTCCGGACAAGATCTCCTCTCTAACCCGGGCAGCCCAATCTCTATCTCTGGCCCGTCCTCATTCCCTTCGGTTCGCCATGCAGGTCCTGGGCAAAATGGTGGCATCCATCGAGGCAGTGCCCTTTGCCCAATTTCACCTCCGTGATCTCAGGCTGGGACAAGAACCCAGCCTCATTAGGTCGCCGTTTTCTCCTGGTGTCCAGAATCAAACGGTCTCTCATGTGGTTGGCTGCAACGTCGTCATTGGATCAGGGAAGGTCTTTCCTCCCTGCACACTGGCTGGTAGTGACCACCGATGCCAGCCTACTCGGATGGGGTGCGATCTTTCGCCACCACACGGCTCAGGGACGTTGGTCTACGAAAGAAGCCAGTCTTCCTATCTATATTCTCGAGATCCGAGCAATAAGGCTTGCCCTTCTTCACTTCCATCATCTTTTGGCCGGACGTCCCGTCTGGATCCAGTCAGACAACGCCACGGCTGAGGCATACATCAATCGCCAAGGGGGCACACAAAGCAGAAAAGCGATGAGCGAAGTAACGCACATTTTGCAATGGGCCGAGACAAATCACTCACTCATCTCTGCAATTCATATTCCGGGAGTAGAGAATTGGGAGGCGGATTTTCTCAGCCGCCAGAGCATAGCCTTAGGAGAGTGGTCTCTTCACCCGGAAGTCTTTCATCAAATTTGCCAGCGCTGGGGCACTCCAGACGTGTACCTCATGGCCTCCAGCCTGAACGCCAAGGTTCTGGCATTTGTAGCCCGATCCCGCGATCCGTCAGCCATCGGCTCGGATGCTCTAGTACTTCCATGGGGCCAGTTTCGTCTCCCTTATATCTTTCCTCCACTTCCACTGATCCCAAGAGTCATCCGGAAGATCAAAGCCAAAGGCATTCCGGTGATCCTTGTCGCTCCCGACTGGCCACGCCGTGCTTGGTATGCGGAGCTGGTACATCTACTCGCCGACGTTCCCTGGCGGTTACCGGATCGGCCGGATTTACTATCCCAGGGACCCATTTGCCACCAGAACTCGAAAGTACTGAGTTTAATGGCCTGGCTATTGAATCCTGGATCCTAAGCCGAGCAGGTTTCTCGGGCCCAGTGGCCTCTACAATGATCAATGCTAGGAAGCCTGTATCCATGCGCATCTTCCATCGCATTTGGAAAACATTTTTTTCATGGTGCAAAGATAAGGGTCGTTCCCCGTTGCTGTTTTCCATTCCCTGCATTCTAGAATTTCTTCAAGCAGGATTAGATTCGGGTCTAGCATCGACCTCTCTCACAAGGCCAGATCTCCGCTCTATCCGTTCTTTTCCAGCGACGGATAGCTTCCAAGCTACAGGTCAAGACTTTCATGCAGGGAGTTACGCATCTTGTTCCTTTTTACAAGATGCCTTTGGAACCTTGGGACCTTAACTTGGTCCTCAGCGCTCTCCAAGAGACCCCTTTCGAGCCATTACAGGAGATTTCTTTCTCTCTCCTCTCTTGGAAAATTGCCTTTCTTGTGGCGATAACATCCATCAGACGGGTCTCGGAACTGGCGGCTTTGTTGTGCAAACCTCCGTTTCTGATTTTTCACCAAGACAAGGTGGCACTCAGAACTTCCCAATCCTTCTTGCCGAAAGTCGTCTCGGCCTTTCACCTGAATGAAGACATAGTTCTGCCCTCGTTCTGTCCGGCCTCAGTTCATCGTACTGAGAAGGCTCTTCACACTTTGGGCTTGGTGAGAGCTCTCAGAAGATACATTTCCAGAACAGCATCTTTTCGCAAATCTGATGCCCTTTTTGTGCTTCCGGAGGGACACAGGAAAGGTTTGCCTGCTTCTAAAGCTACAATAGCCAGATGGATTCATTCAGCAATCCAAGAATCTTACCGCGTCAAAGGTCAGCCTATCCCGGCTGGGATTAAGGCACACTCCACTCGGTCAGTGGGGCCTTCTTGGGCCTTCACACGTTCGTTAAGCATTACAAAATTCATACTCAAGTTTCTTCAGATGCAGCCCTCGGCAGACAAATTCTGCAGTCGGCAGTTTCGCATCTGTAGGTTCCTTCAATCGCTTATTTCTGTAAAGCTTTGGGTGCGCGAGGTTTTCACCGGTTGTGATGTTTTTTCCCACCCAGGGACTGCTTTAGGACGTCGCATGGTCGGGTGTCCCCCAATGAGGCGAAGGAGAAACAGGGATTTTTGTGTGTACTCACCGTAAAATCCTTTTCTCCGAGCCACTCATTGGGGGACACAGCACCCACCCTGTCAGCCTTTTGGCTTGCTGTCTGTTTTGGTTTTGACGTATTGCAATTCTGTTTGTGAATTGGCACCGAACTGGTTCACGAGAGAGCCAGCAGAGGGTGTATACTGCGGAGGAGGAGTTAATTTCTTATTGTATTTTGCTTAGTGTCCTCCTAGTGGCAGCAGCATAACACCCATGGTCGTGTGTCCTCCAATGAGTGGCTCGGAGAAAAGGATTTTACGGTGAGTACACACAAAAATCCCTGTTTTTTTGCATAGTGTCAGCCTCCTAGCGACAGCAGCATACACCCATGGTTACCTGTGTCCCCCAATGAAGGCTCCAAGAAAGAGATTTTACGGTGAGTACCAAAAATCCCTCTTTTTCGAGCACTCTGAAGTCACTCTGTTAGCAACCAAGCATGCCGCATAACACCTTATCTGAGCACGTTCACTCATCAGTAGTAATTATATGTGATAAACTTTTTACACATGAGCTTCTACAGATTCCTTCAATTCTCTGTAATAAACTCTATAGACTAAACTGAGCAGCTTGTTTTCACCAGGGCTGTGGAGTCGGTAAGCCACAGTTGCGACTCCGACTCCTGGATTTTATCAGGTTCCGACTCAGACTCCGACTCCTTCATAAATGGCCAATTCGTAACAATAAATTTACTGTTGTAAAATATTAACATCGTGCTTATTCAGTTTCTCACCATCATATTATAAGTAATCAGACTACTTAGAGCAAAAACTATATTTATTAGAATACAATTAGAATATAGCAAATAACTTTTCTAAACTTTTATAAACTCTTGTAAGTAAACATGCAATAAACACTGTTATGCAGTTAATAAGAAGAAATCTATAAATTTGTCCTCAGAAAAAGTATTGCCTCTGTCAGATCCTCCTTCATGGATGCCCTCAAATCTGATCTAATTATTTTGAGAGCAGAGAACAACCTCTCTACACTAACCTGGGTTGGTGGCAAAGCAGTAACCACTCGGGCAACATCTCTAACAATGTCAGGATACAGAGGAATCGCTTGTTGCACTGTTATTTTTGATGAACAGTCAAATTTCTCAATTTCTTTTAGTACACATGAATAATTCTGCTGAAATGTATTGGCTGTGTTCTTTGATGGGGATGACTCTTCTATGCGGGAACGCTTTGCACGGTCCTTGTGATCCAAATATTTTTCGAAATTAAATTCTTCATCAGTTGATGAGGATGAAGATGTGGCAGGACGACCAAATTCTTCTTGTTCCTCCTGACTGTTCTGCAACCCTTTCATCTCTACTGCTATTTCAAACAGAGCTTCTTTTCCTTTAGTTAGCTGTTGATCATCTAGAAGAATCCGATGCATTGGGTCTACATAAACAGCTGCCAAAAGAATGTTATTTTATAATAGTAGCTCCTCTCTCCGTTACATTGATGTAGCAATGCCACTTGCAATTAACCCTCCTCTTTGGGACAGGCGAAACATCAGGTTCTTCCACTCCTTTAGGAAAATACCTGGAGTTAAGTCCTCTGCTTGTAATTTTTTAGTCACTGTAAATGGGTGCTCTAGCAATTTTTCCAGCTCAGTCACCTGATTCCACTGACTTTCATTTAGCGTCAGTTGAGGGTTAGCCATGTCTACAAGAAAGGTTTTCAGTTCAACCAAGCGCTGAATCATTAAGTAAGTACTGCCCTATCGTGTGGCTTGATCAATAATTGCCCCTTTTCCAGCACGTCTCTTCAAAATTGAGACAACTTTAGGGGTTCTGGCAACAGTAGCCAATTTTCTCACCTTGCCAATCAGTGCAGCAGCATGTCCTTCTTGCAGACTGTCTCTTATAGCCAGCTGTAGCGTATGCACAACACAGCGCATGTGATGAATGAAATACGGATTTTTGTGTTACTCACCGTAAAATCCTTTTCTCCGAGACACTCATTGGGGGACACAGGACTGTGGTGTATGCTTCTGCCGCTAGGAGGCTGACACTAAGTAACATAAAAAAGGTTAGCTCCTCCTCCGCCGTATACACCTCAGCACTGGCCGCAGGCAAACCCAGTTTAGTGCAAAAAGCAGTAGGAGGCTAAAAAATAAATCAAGAGTTAACACAGATACAGTATATTCAGAAGAAAAAAACTGCTGATACCAATTTAAGGAGAATAGAGTTAACTCAATATAAAGCCAGCCGGCTCTTAGGGAGGGTGCTGTGTCCCCCAATGAGTGTCTCGGAGAAAAGGATTTTACGGTGAGTAACACAAAAATCCGTATTTCTCCTTCGTCTCATTGGGGGACACAGGACTGTGGGACGTCCCAAAGCAGTCCCTTGGGTGGGAAACCGACTCCACAGTGTAATTTATAACCAAGCATTGCTTATAGGTGCGCAACCGCGCCCTGAAGAATCCTTCTACCCAGACTGGCATCCGCAGAAGTCTGGGTATGGACATTATAATGCTTGGAAAAAGTATGCAGACTGGACCAGGTTGCTGCTTTACAAACCTGTTCCACCGAAGCCTGATGCCGAAGGGCCCAGGAGGCACCCACCGCTCTGGTGGAGTGAGCCTTGATCCCTGCGGGAACCACCGCGCCTCTGATACGGTAAGCCTCCTGAATGGCTAACCGAATCCACCTAGCCAAGGTTGACTTAGAGGCAGCAAGTCCCTTCCTGCGACCTTCAGGGAGGACAAACAGCGTGTCCGTCTGTCGAAAGGACGCCGTCCGAGATACATATCTCCTGAGTGCTCTCACCAGATCCAGCGTATGGAGAGCCTTCTCCACTCGGTGCGTCGGAGCTGGGCAAAATGAGGGCAACACAATGTCCTCATTAATATGAAATGAGGACACAACCTTAGGCAGAAAAGGTGGTGTTGGTCTGAGCACCACCTTATCCTGATGGAAAAGTAAGTACGGAGCTCGACAAGACAGTGCAGCCAGCTCCGAAACCCGCCTTATGGATGTAATGGCTACCAAAAACACCACTTTCCAGGAAAGAAATGATAGAGAAACTTCCTGCAAAGGTTCAAAAGGAGACTCCTGTAGGACTCCCAGGACTAGATTGAGGTCCCAAACCTCTAAGGGAGTCTTGTAGGGAGGAACTATATGGACAACCCCCTGAATAAAGGTCCTAACCTGAAAATTAGACGCAATCTTTCGCTGAAAAAGAACCGACAAAGCTGATATCTGTCGTCTAAGAGTACTAGGCGCTAGACCTGAATCTAGGCCTGCCTGGAGAAAAGATAGAATGTTCGGAATTGAAAAGAGGAGCGGGGAACAACCATGTTCCCTGCACCAAGTAAAAAAGACCTTCCAAGTACCGTGGTAGATGCGAGCCGAAACGGGCTTTCGGGCGTTAGCCATTGTTGCGGCGACCTTTTTAGAGAATCCAGCCCTGGTCAGGATCCAAGATTCAACGGCCAGGCCGTCAAACACAGGACCGCTGAGTTCTGGTGGTAAATTGGGCCCTGGGAGAGAAGGTCCACGCGCTCTGGCAGTCGCCAGGGTGTGTCGGTGAGCAATTGTACCAGCTCCGCGTACCATGAGCGACGCGGCCAATCCGGAGCGATTAATATCGCTGGAACCCCCTCTATCCTGATCTTTCTGATCACCCTTGGGAGAAGGGCTATTGGTGGAAACAAGTATGGAAGATGAAACTGATTCCATGGTAGGACCAGAGCGTCTACTGCAAATGCCTGCGGATCCCGGTACCGGGAGACGAAGTTGGGCACCTTGGCATTTATCTTGGAAGCCATCAGGTCCACATCTGGGGTTCCCCAGCGTCGGCATATCTGCTGAAAAACCTCGGGATGAAGCGACCATTCCCCTGACGCTATGCCGTGACGGCTGAGAAAATCCGCAGCCCAGTTTTCCTCGCCCGGAATGTGGACCGCTGAAATCACAGAGTGATTTACCTCTGCCCAAGTCAGAATCTGTTTTACCTCGTGCATGGCCGCCCTGCTGCGGGTACCTCCCTGATGGTTTATGTATGCCACTGCCGTGGCATTGTCCGATTGTATTCTGACTGGGTGGCCCGCCAGATGCTGGTGAAAATGTCTCAGAGCTAGCCGAATAGCTCGGATCTCTAAAATATTGATCGGGAGGGTCGATTCCTGCTGAGACCAAGTTCCCTGGGCTGTATGGTGACGAAACACTGCTCCCCATCCGAGCAGGCTGGCGTCCGTTGTGACAACCAACCAAAAATTTGGAGGAAACAACCGACCCTGTCGAAGAGTGGTGCTCTTCGTCCACCACATTAGAGTCTGTCTGACCTGCAGGGACAGACGACACCGAAGATTGAGGGAGTAAGGGCTCCCGTCCCATACTGCCAAGAGTGCATGTTGAAGGGGGCGAAGATGAAATTGGGCAAATGGAATAGCCTCTATTGCTGCCACCATCCTTCCCAGGACCCTCATGCAAAACCGGATGGTGTGAGGAATTGGTTGGCGAAGGATCCGTACCTCTTGACGGAGAACCAAGGCCTTGTCCTGAGGAAGAATTATCAACCCCTGAGCGGTGTCGAAATTCATCCCTAAAAAGGTGATCTTCCGAGATGGTACGGGAGATGATTTCTTCGTATTCACCAGCCACCCCAGGCGAGCAAGGGTGTCTAACGTAATGCTGACACTTTCCTCGCAGATTTGAAAAGACGGACCCTTGATGAGGAGATCGTCTAAGTAAGGCAGGATGACTACCCCCCTGGAGTGCAGAATGGACACAACAGCAGCCATGACCTTTGTGAACACCCTGGGGGCTGTGGCTAGCCCGAATGGCAAGGCTGCGAACTGAAGATGAAGTTTGCCGACGGCAAACCGAAGAAATCTCTGGTGAGGAGGAAATATGGGGATGTGAAGATAGGCATCCTGAATGTCTATTGATGCTAGAAATTCCCCTTTTTCCATGGCTGCAATGACCGAACGGAGAGATTCCATTCGGAAATGCCGAATTCTGACAAACCGGTTCAGTCGCTTTAGATCCAAAATGGGCCTTACGGTACCGTCCTTTTTGGGTACAATGAACAGGTTGGAATAAAACCCCTGACCCTTTTCGATCTCCGGTACAGGCACGACAACCCCTGAATAAGGCGCGAACCCGAGATTCGTCCTTGGGAAGGCGCGAGGGAAAATTCTATTTTGTACCCCGAGGAGACTAACTCCTGTTGGTTGTTGAGATCGTCCTCTTCCCAGAGGGTTGGTCCTGTAGGAGACCTGACGATCTCTGGCCTGACTAGGCCGACCTGAACCGCTGGAGGTAGCTGGCGCGGCCCAACCTGGGTTACGAAAGGCCCTAAAGCGAGGCTGAAGCTGTCGGCGAAAAGGCTGTTTAATCTTTTGCTGAGGAAGGAAACTGCTCTTCCCTCCCGTCGCATCAGATATGAGCTGATCCAACCTTTCGCCAAATAACCGACCACTCTGATATGGTAAGGATGTAAGCGATTTCTTTGAGATTGAATCTGCTCGCCAGGTTCTAAGCCACAAAGATCTTCTGATGGCAATTGCATTAGCAGCAGCTAGGGCTGCGCAATTTGCCGCATCCATGGACGCATTAATTAAGAAGTCTCCCGCAAGTGCTATCTGATTAGAAATCTGTTACTTCAGATGGTACCTCAATACCATGAAGCGCTCTATTTAGAGACTCCGACCAGGATATCATGGCCTTAGCAACCCAAGTCGCTGCAAAAGAAGGAGAGAGAGCAGAACCCGATGCTTCAAACACCGAGCGGGCCAAACCTTCAATCAGACGATCCGTTGGTTCCTTGATCGAGGAACCGTTAGGAAGGGAGAGGAGCGTTTTAGACGCCAAACGCGACACAGGAGGATCAACCGCAGGAGATTCCGCCCATTTCTTAAGAAGCTCGGGAGCAAAAGGATATCTAGTATTGAGAGCCTTTTGTCCTGCGAAGCGCTTGTCCGGTTTCTCCCGGTGGCGCTGCACTAGTTCCTCAAACTCAGGATGAGATCCAAAAACCTTATGAGCTTGCCTGGCTCTTTTGAAGGACACCTTATGACCGGAGGTCAAGGTGGACTCATCGTCTATCCCCAAGGTTTGATTGACAGCTTCAATCAAACTGTCAATTGTGTCCTGACAATTTGGTGCCTCCAAATTAAGGGACCCTTCTGAATCAGAATCCGAATACTGATCACTTGTCAGAGGTGAGGGAGAGCGGGAGACGGAACTGAAAGATGCCGAGGCTCCGGACGGCAAAGGCGACGCAGTGTGGGTTCGCTTCCCCTGCGTCTGCCTAGTGAGAGCGCGGCCCCTGCAGGCCGGAGGTTCATGAGACGTCGCCAAGACGGGTGAACCACTGTCCCTGCTCCTATCGGGAGCTTGAAGGGACTCGATTGCTCTAGTCAATGATGCCACAGATTGAGTCAGGGACAGAGCCCATTCAGGGGGACCTGACGCACTGGGTTCCGTAATAGGAGCGGGTTCCTGAGCCCGTTCGGAGTCACAGGCTTCGCAAACCCGAGTAATCTGGGCGCGCGGAAAAGGGGACCTACAGGCAATGCATGCGGTATACAGCACCGTATGAGCTTTAGTTCTTCTGGACATACTGAGTCTATCACAGAGTCCGCAATGAACTGGATGTGCGACGGTCAGTGAAAACGGAGTGCAGAAGTAACAACCAGGCTGGAGGTAGAAGCACTTACCCCAGTCCTGTACCCCCTGCGTCCTTAAACCGCGTAGCAGTGCGTCTGGCTCCAAATTTTTCAAAAAGAGCGCCCCCCTGTTAGGAAGGCGAGCTCAAGTAGCCGAGCCTTTAGGGGGAGGATCGAGAGGCGCGGCCTAGCTTCAGAGGCCCGCCTCCAGCCGCGGCCTAGTCTCCAGCAAAAGCCGGGGACTAAATTTACAGCCGCGGCCTAGCATCAGCCGAAGCCGCGGCCTAGATTTCCGGCGGAGGCGGCCCCAAAACCAGAGGGCGGGCCCGCCGGAAGGAGACAATGCCGAGGGCGGATCCCCGCGACCGCGGCCCGCCCTCCGGCCGACACCGGACGCTACATCTTGGGCCGCGGCCTAGTCCCCGGCAGAAGCCGGGACTAAATTTGCAGCCGCGGCCCAGCACCGCCCGCTAGATTTCCGGCGGAGGCCGCCCCAAAATCAGAGGGCGGGCCCGCCGGAAGGAGACAATGCCGAGGGCGGATCCCCGCGACCGCGGCCCGCCCTCCGGCCGACACCGGACGTTATATCCTGGGCCGCGGCCTAGTCCCCGGCAGAAGCCGGGGGCTAAATTTGCAGCCGCGGCCCAGCACCGCCCGAAGCCGCGGCCTAGATTTCCGGCGGCCGGCGCCGGACGCCACACCTCGGGCCCCAGTCCCCGGTCCTTGCCCGAGGCCCGCCGAAGCCAGGGACCTGACGCCCCCGGGGGGAACACGGGCCAGGAGTGTACCTTGGCTGGAATCCAGAAGTCTGAGCACCACCTTGAAACCTGCGGTGCTCCATGCGTGCGGCGTTTCTTCTCCGTTTTCAAAAAGGTGAGCCATTAGAGGGGGCTTCGTAGTAAAAAAGGTGGGACGGTGCAGGAACCCTAACTCCATCACCCCTTCAGGGGGCGAGGAGAGGGACCGTCCGCCTCCTTGCAGCACCGCAGTCTAGCATTGGTGGCGCAGTGGGGGCTGCACGGACAAACTCCTGCCTCTGTGCAACCTAGGGTTTCAATACCTCAGGGTGGACAGGGCTAAGTCCGGCATTCGTGTCCCACGTTGCGGGAGAGGATACGCTGGAGGCTTTACTCCACGTGCTCGCCCGTTGATGGTTTGGGGAGATCGGACCCTTTCAATAGGATCCGTCGCCCCTATCTCATCTTCGTGGGGAAGAAAAAAAAAAAAAAAAAAAAATGGTCTGGAAAAAGAACCAGACGTGTGCCTCCATCAGACACTAAGCAATAACTGGGTTTGCCTGCGGCCAGTGCTGAGGTGTATACGGCGGAGGAGGAGCTAACCTTTTTTATGTTACTTAGTGTCAGCCTCCTAGCGGCAGAAGCATACACCACAGTCCTGTGTCCCCCAATGAGACGAAGGAGAAAGAACGTATTGACACAGTTTCAACAAGATCATCTAAACTATCATGTTGCTGTTCATCTGAAGCAACTTCAGTTTGCTCCCCAGTTACAATACTGTGTTCCTCTATTTCAAACATTTCTGTGTCTGTGATCCCAGAATGTTCTTCTAGCTGCTGGTCACCATCATTACTCTCATTCATTAGCTTAATAGTACTTATCATATTTGAAGCATTGTCAGTTACGACAGAAAGAACTTGCTCTTTTTTAAGTTCATAGTCTTGCAGAACCTTTTCCACCAAGACCTGGAGAAACTCACTGGTGTGATGAGCTTTGGTGTCTTTTACTGCCAATGTCTTGGTAACTATTTCATTTTTGTCACAAACAAATCGGACATTGATGGCAAAATAGTTCACTCTGTGATGTGTGCAGGCATCCATTTTAAGAAACAGAAAGCGTCCCTTGAGAGTTTTTTTAAGTTCTTCCTTTTGTTTAACCCCTTCACCCCCAAGGGTGGTTTGCACGTTAATGACCGGGCCAATTTTTACAATTCTGACCACTGTCTCTTTATGAGGTTATAACTCTGGAACGCTTCAACGGATCTTCGCGATTCTGAGATTGTTTTCTCGTGACATATTGTACTTCACGTTAGAAGTAAAATTTCTTCGATATACCTTGCGTTTATTTTTGAAAAAACCGCAAATATGGCGAAAATTTTGAAAATTTTGCAATTTTCAAACTTTGAATTTTTTTCCCTTAAAACAGAGAGATATGTCACACAAAATAGTTAATAAATAACATTTTCCACATGTCTACTTTACATCAGCACAATTTTGGAACCAAAATTTTTTTTTTTGTTAGGAAATTATAAGGGGTTAAAAGTTGACCAGTGATTTCTCATTTTACAACAAAATTTACAAAGCCATTTTTTTTAGGGACCACCTCACATTTGAAGTCACTTTGAGGGGTCTATATGGCAGAAAATACCCAAAAGTGACACCATTCTAAAAACTGCACCCCTCAAGGTGCTCAAAACCACATTCAAGAAGTTTAATAACCCTTCAGGTACTTCACAGGAGCTGAAGCAATGTGGAAGGAAAAAAATTAATATTTAACTTTTTAGCCACAAAAATGATCTTTTACAAACGTTTTTTTATTTTCACAAGGGTAAAAGGAGAAAATGGGCAGATAAGGTTGTTGTGCAATTTCTCCTGAGTACGCCAATACCCCATATGTGGGGGAAAACCACTGTTTGGGCACACGGCAGAGCTCGTAAGGGAAGGAGCGCCGTTTGACTTTTTCAAACTAAAATTGGCTGGAATTGAGATTGGACGCCATGTCGTGTTTGGAGAGCCCCTGATATGCCTAAACAGTGGAAACCCCCCACAAGTGACACCATTTTGGAAACTAGACCCCCTAAGGAACTTATCTAGATCTGTTGTGAGCACTTTGAACCCCAAAGTGTTTCACAAAAGTTTATAATGCCTGGGTGTGAAAAAAAAAAAAAAACAATTTTCCACAAAAATGATTTTTTAGTCCCAAATTTTTGATTTTTCCCAAGGAAATTGGACCCCAAAAGTTGTTTTCCAATTTGTCCTGAGTACGCTGATACCCCATATGTGGGGAGGGGAAACTGTTTGGGCGCACGGCAGGGCTTGGAAAGGAAGCAGTAACGTTTTGGAATGCAAACATTGATGTGGGTCATGTTCAATTTGTAGTGCCCCAGATGAGCCTAAACAGTGGAAACCCCCCGCAAGTGACCCTATTTTGGAAGCTAGACCCCCTAAGGAACTTATCTAGATCTTTGGTGAGCACTTTGAACCCCCAGTGCTTCACACAAGTTTATAATGCCCGAGCATGAAAATAAAAAATCCTATTTTTTTCCCACAAAAATTATCTTAGTCACTAATTTTTTATTTTCCCAAGGGTAACAGGAGAAATTGGACCACAAAATTTGCTGTCCAATTTGTCCTGAGTACGCTGATACCCCATATGTGGGGGGGAACCACTGTTTGGGCGCATGGCAGAGCTCGGAATGGAAGGAGCACCATTTGACTTTTTCCAACCAAAATTGGCTGGAATTGAAATTGGACGCCATGTTGCATTTGGAGAGCCCCTGCTGTGCCTAAACAGTGGAAACCCCCCACAAGTGCCCCCATTTGGGAAACTAGACCCCCTAAGGAACTTATCTAGATCTTTGGTGAGCAATTTGAACCCCCAAGTGCTTCACACAAGTTTATAACGTAGAGCCGTAAAATTAAAAAATCATATTTTTTCCACAAAATTGATTTTTTCACCCCAATTTTTATTTTCCCAAGGGTAACAAGACTCCAAAAGTTATTGTGCAATTTGTCCTGAGTGCGCTGATACCCCATATGTGGGAGTAAACCACTGTTTGGGTGCATGGCAGAGTTTGGAAGGGAAGGAACGCCGTTTGACTTTTTCAACGCAGAATTGGCTGGATGCCATGTCGTGTTTGGAGAGCTCCTGATATGCCTAAACAGTGGAAACCCCCCACAAATGACACCATTTTGGAAACTAGACCCTTCAAGGAACTTATCTAGATGTGTGGTGAGCACTTTGAACCCCAAAGTGCTTCACAGAAGTTTATAACGTACAGCCGTAAAATAAAAAATCCTTTTTTTTTTTTTACAAAAATGATTTTTTCGCCCTCAATATTTTATTTTCACAAGGGTAACAGGAGAAATTGGACCCCAAAAGTTGTTATCCAATTTGTCCTGAGTACACTGATACCCAATATGTGGGAGTAAACTACTGTATGGGCGCACGTCGGGGCTCGGAAGGGAAGTAGTGACGTTTTGGATTGCAGACTTTGATGGAATGGTCTGGGGGAGTCATGTCGCATTTGGAGAGCCCCTGATGAATCTAAACAGTGGAAACCCCCCACAAGTGACCCCATTTTGGAAAATAGACCCCACAAGGAACTTATCTAGGTGTGTGGTGAGCACTTTGAACACCGAAGTGCTTCACAGAAGTTTATAACGTACAGCCGTAAAAATAAAAAATCCTTTTTTTTTTTTTTTTTACAAAAATGATTTTTTCGCCCCCAATATTTTATTTTCACAAGGGTAACAGGAGAAATTGGACCCCAAAAGTTGTTGTCCAATTTGTCATGAGTATGCTGATACCCAATATGTGGGAGTAAACTACTGTATGGGCGCACGTCGGGGCTCGGATGGGAAGTAGTGACGTTTTGGATTGCAGACTTTGATGGAATGGTCTGGGGGCGTCATGTCGCATTTGGAGAGCCCCTGATGCGCCTAAACAGTGGAAACCCCCCACAAGTGACCCCATTTTGGAAAATAGATCCCACAAGGAACTTATCTAGATGTTTGGTGAGCACTTTGAACCCCGAAGTGCTTCACAGAAGTTTATAACGTACAGCCGTAAAAATAAAAAAATCCTTTTTTTTTTTACAAAAATGATTTTTTCGCCCCCAATATTTTATTTTCACAAGGGTAACAGGAGAAATTGGACCCCAAAAGTTGTTGTCCAATTTGTCCTGAGTATGCTGATACCCAATATGTGGGAGTAAACTACTGTATGGGCGCACGTCGGGGCTCGGAAGGGAAGTAGTGACGTTTTGGATTGCAGACTTTGATGGAATGGTCTGGGGGCGTCATGTCGCATTTGGAGAGCCCCTGATGAACCTAAACAGTGGAAACCCCCCACAAGTGACCCCATTTTGGAAAATAGACCCCACAAGGAACTTATCTAGAAGTGTGGTGAGCGCTATGAAGCTCCAAGTGCTTCACAGAAATTTTATAACATACAGCCGTAAAAAACAAAAAAATCATTTTTTTTTTTTTTTACAAAAATGATTTTGTCGCCCCCAGTTTTTTATTTTCCCAAGGGTAACAGAAGAAATAGGACAAATTGCACAATAACTCTTGTGGTCCAGAGTACGCTGATACCCCATATGCGGGAGTAAACTACTGTTTGGGCGCATGGCAGAGCTCAGAAGTGAAGGAGCACCGTTTGACTTTTTCAACGCAGAATTGGCTGGAATTGAGATCAGACGCCATGTCACATTTGGAGAGCCCCTGATGTGCCTAAACAGCGGAAACCCCCCAATTCTAACTCCAACCCTAACCCCAACACACCCCTAACCCTAGTCCCAACCCTAACCACAAACCTAACCCTAACACACCCCTAACCGTAATCCCAACCCTAATCCTAACGTTAGCGCCAACCCTAACCCTAACTTTAGCCGCAACCCTAACCCTAACGGGAAAATGGAAATAAATACATTTTTTTAATTTTATTATTTTTCCCTAACTAAGGGGGTGATAAAGGGGGGTTTGATTTACTATTTATAGCGGTTTTTATGTTTGGCAGCTGTCACGCTAAAAGACGCTTTTTATTGCAAAAAATAGTTTTTTGCATCACCACATTTTGAGAGCTATAATTTTTGCATATTTTGGCCCACAGAGTCATGTGAGGTCTTATTTTTGCGGAACGAGTTGACGTTTTTATTGGTACCATTTTTGAGCACGTGACATTTTTTGATCGCTTTTTATTTCGATTTTTGGGAGGTTAGAATGAACAAAAATCAGCAATTCATGAATTTCTTTTGGGGAGGCGTTTGTACCGTTCTGCGTGTGGTAAAATTGATAAAGCAGTTTTATTCTTCGGGTCAGTACGATTACGGCGATACCTTATTTATATCATTTTTTTATGTTTTGGTGCTTTTATAGCATGAAAACAATTTTATATAAAAAATTATTATTTCAGCTGCAGATGGAAGGAAGAGAGCCACAGTATTCATTACTGATGGGTAGGCGGAGCCCCAGATCAGGATGTCACCTCAGATCAAAAGAGTGCTGACTGGCTGGCCCCTCCAGCTCGGGCTCCTCCTACTCAGCTCCAGTCTAAGATTTGAGGTCCAGAAGGATGGTCGCTGCTAATGCAGCTCCTCAGAAGATTTTATTATTTTATATTCGGACAGGAGACCTGGATCACTAGTTGGTCTAGAGGTCTCAGGGGTACCAGCGCTGCTGTACCCCAACCTCTCCCTTGGCGGATCTGTACTTACTCAAAGTCCCTGCAGAATCCTTGCCGGCCCTGGGGGATGAGGAGAGCTTCCCTGGCGGGACGCAAACCACACGTGCGGTCACTGCGTTCCTCGCCCTGGGGGGAAGCATGGGCATAGCGCCAGAAACCCCTGAGGGTCCCTGTGGCGCCTTGGCTGGTGAGTACTCCACACAAAATTTTATTATTAATGTGTGAGTGCTTTAGCGTCTGATGACAGCGCTATTACATGTATATCAGTATGCTTCAGCGCTGCGGTGACAGCGCTATTACATGTTTATCAGTGTTTTTCACCAGTCTCTCCCTTGGCGGATCTGTAATTACATAATGGTCCCTGCAGAATCCTTGCCGGCCCTGGGGGATGAGGAGAGTTTTCCCTGGCGGGGGCGCAAACCACACGCTGGGTCACTGCGCTTCCCGCCCTGGGGGGAAGCATGGGCATAGCGCCAGAAACCCTTAGGGGTCCCTGTGGCGCTGAGCTGATGAGTTTTCCACACAATTTTTATTATAATAATGTGTGAGTGCTTCAGCGCTGCGGTGACAGCGCTACTACTGTATGTCAGTATGCTTCAGCGCTGCTGTGACAGCGCTGTTACATTGTAGATGTGGTGATCTTTTGTCCGCAGGCAGTTAGCTGCAGGACAGAGAGGGAGCAGGAGCGGGGGAGTTCGCGCTCAACATTTGAGCTAGCAGGGGGCGTGGCCTATCTATTCCCGGTCTTTTGAGCAGGAAGACGCGCGCTCTGGCGTTTCTCCTGCGACTCCCTCACTGTGGCGGCCATTACACAGGCTCCTGGGCTCCTCAGACCGCTCCTCTCCTCATAAGACACCACGGCCAGCTGGGTGAGTGCTGATTCCTCACCCTGCAGCGCAGCGATCGCTATCCTGCAGCTGCAGTCTCATTAGAGACATAAAATTGGCTGGGACTCACACTTCATATATATATGTTGTGGTGAGTTTGCAATATTAACCCTTCTGAGGGTTATTTCTACCAGAAAAATTTTTTGACTGAATACCGCTGGGGTAACCCTGCCTGGTGGAGCGTTAACCCTTCAGCATATATAAAAAAAAAAAAAAAGAAAAACCGCATAGTTTTTGCTGGTATTACCGCTTTGACCTGTTCATACAGGTGAGACATGTCTGAACAGAGTTCAGATGCCGCGGATCACGTCCCAGTGCCATTGCGGCAATCAGATACGCAGACCTCCACAACGTCTAGCGCTGCGGTCGACAGCGGTGAAAAATTGGACGATATCGCTCGATCGATCAACAACTTGTCTGACCTTTTAGGTCAATATGTGTCTGCTAATTCTTCTCAGTGGAAGCGACGCAGGCCGTTACCGGCCTCTACACGGAGCGAGTCAGACGTATCTGATATTGGGCAGAGTTCCCCTTTAAATTCGGATGGAGAAATATCCGATTCAGATGCGGACGAGCCGCAGGGGCGTTCCTCTATGGCGAAGCGTACGGAGGCATTAATTGAAGCCATGAGAGATATATTACAGTTACCGGAGGAGGTAACTAGTCGTCCTGGTAAATCAGCACGCATGTTCCAGGAGTCCCGTGCTTCGCGTACAACATTGCCAGCTCTGGATGAGCTTAATAGTGTAATAGAGGAGGAACGTCTATGTCCAGATAAGCGTTTTCATGGAACGCATTTCTTGGATACACTTTATCCTTGCTCTGCGGAGTTAAAGGCTAATTGGACTTCTGCTCCTGAAGTGGATGTGTCCTTTATCTCAGCTTAATAAATCCTCACTACTCCCTATTAAGGGAAAAAGCGGCTTACGGGGCCCCTTTTGGGATAGAAAAGCAGAATTGGCGGCAAAAGCAAGCTATAGGCTGGGGGTCATGGATTCCGAGCAGTGCTAGGATCCATGTGTGCTGCTAGAGCTTCTCTAAGTTTGGTTGCACGTCTGAAGACGGAGTTGCACAATGAATCTCCGTTATCTGAGATACGGGAAACTGTGAATGGTTAGAAACGCAGCCTTTATATCTTTGATGCCGGTCTGGATATGGCATCTCTGCTGGCCAAAGCGCAAGCTTCACCCGGTCAACAGTCAGAAAGCTTTATGGCTCAGACAGTGGGCCGGGACGCAGTTTCCAAAAAAGGGGTTGTTGGCCTTACCTTACAAGGGTGGCCATCTTTGGGATCTGACCTCACAGAGCTGATTTCCAAGGCTAAGGCGAAGGAATCGCATTACCACAGCGTAGGGCCATGGCCTGGTGTCCCAGTAGGCCCGGTGTCTATAGTGGTCGGCGGTCCTTTCGGGGCCGAGGACGATCTAGTCACTCCTCGTGGGGGGTCGGTCGTCCTTCCTTCTCAGAAAGAAATCCTCTCAGAAAACTCGTACTTCCCGGAAGCAGAGTTTCCGCCCAGGACAAGCGGGAACTTGACAAAAGCCCGCAAAGTCTAATTGACGCCAGGGGTCCAAATCGAGGATTCTCGAGTGGGGGTTCGCCTGCTTCTTTTCAAGGCGACTTTGGATGGGTCCGTTCCAGATTCCTGGGCAACGCGGATTGTTCGGCAGGCTATTTCATAAGTTTGCTTCTCGACCCCAAATGTTTTTTGTCAGTCTCGGCGTTTCCGTCGGAACCCGAGCTTGTTGTCGCTCTACAGCGAGAGGTCGAATCTCTGCTACAAAAGGGGTGTAGTGATACCGGTTCCGTCAGAGGACTGAGGAAAAGGTTTTTATTTCAACCTTTTTATAGTTCCCAAAAAGGAGAACAAATTTTGCCCGATTCTGGATCTCAAGCGATTAAACCGGCATGTCCATGCCCGAAATTTCGCATGGAGTCGCTTCGTTCCGTTGTGGCAGCTCTGTCACAGAACGTTTTTTTGATGTCAAACGACATTCGCGACGCCTATTTTTGCATTTCCCTCGGAAAAGGCTCATCGCGCTTTTTTCGATTTGCCCCTGGTAGAATCATTCCCCTTCGTGGCCTGCGTTCGGGGTTAGCCTCAGC
>JARQOD010000004.1:327532707-327685052 GCA_033576555.1 Oophaga sylvatica
TTTATTCTTCGGGTCATTTACGATTACGGGGGATACCAAAATTTATACTTTTTTTTTTATGTTTTGGTGTTTTTAAATTGCGGGAAAAAAATTTTATATAAAAAATTATTTTTTTCAGTTTCAGATGGAAGGAAAGAGCCACAGTATTCATTATTTTGGGGGGGTGGGCGGAGCCCCAGAGGGGGATGTCACCTCAGATCAAAAAAAGTGTAAACGGGCGGGCCCCCCCCGTCGGGCTCCCCCTTTCTCAGCTCCAGAAAAAGATTTAAAGGTCCAGAAGGAGGGTTTGCTGCAAATGCAGCTCCTCAGAAGATTTTTTTTTTATATGCGGAAGGAGACCTGGTTTCACTATTTGGTCGGGAGGTCTCAGGGGTACCAGCGCTGCTGTACCCCAAAATCTTCCCCTTTGGGGGATCTGTACTTACTCAAATCCCCGCGAATCCTTGCCCGGCCCCGGGGGGTGAGGGAGCTTTTTTGGCGGGGGCCCCAAACCACACTTCCGGGCACTGCTTTTCCCCCGCCCTGGGGGGAAAGCAGGCATGCGCCAGAAAACCCCGAGGGTCCCCGGGCGCCCTTTGGTGGTGAATACTCCCCCACAAAAATTTTAAATTTTTAATGTTAGTGCTTTTTGGGGTCTGATGAAGCGCTATTACATGTAATCAGTAAAGCTTCGGCGCGGGGGGACAGGCTATTACATGGTTTTTAACAGTGTTTTTCCCAGTTTTTCTCCCTTGGGGGATCGTTTAAATTTTTTAATGGTCCCTGCAGAATCCTTTCCGGCCCGGGGGAAAGAGGGGAGTTTTCCCTGGCGGGGGGGCAAAACCCCACGTGGGGCACGCGTTCCCGGGCCCCGGGGGGGAAGGGGGTGGGGAAAAGCGCCAGAAAAACCCCTTTGGGGTCCCCCGGGCGCTGAAACTGATATTTTAAAAACAATTTTTTTAAAATAATAATGTGTGGTGTTCAAACGCTGCGGGGGACAGCGCTACTACTTTTTATGTCATTTTGCTTTAGCCCCTGCTGTGACAGCGCTGTTACATTTTAGATTTGGTTTAAACTTTGTCCCAAGGGAGTTAGGGTTTCAGGACAGAGGGGGAGCGGGCGGGGGGGGTTCGCGCTCCCAACCTTTTTAGCTTGGGAGGGGGCGGGGGGCCCATCTATTCCCGGGCTTTTGAGCAGGGAAAACGCGCGCTCTTTTGGGGTTTTTTCCTGCGGGCTCCCTCAAATGTGGCGGCCCTTTTCACAGGTCCCGGGGTCCCCGACCCCTTCCCCTCCTATAAGACAAACCCCGGGCCACTGGGTGATTCTGATTCCTCACCCTGCGGCAGCGGGTCCTATCCTCTCTGCGTTCATTGAGAAATAAAATTGGGGTGGGACTCACACTTCATATATTTAAAGTTGTGGGGGAGTTTGGGGAATATTAACCCTTTTTGAGGGTTTTTTCTACCAAAAAAAAATTTTTTAGTTTAGTGGGGTCCCCCTTGGGGGGGTTTAACCCCTTTAAAATTAAAAAAAAAAAAAAAAAAAAACCCATTTTTTGCGGGTTTTACCTTTCGTTCAAAAATAATTTTCTAACGATTCGAGGGTTTTTTACCTTTGTTTGTTCCAACTTTCCCAAAACCCCCGCCCCCCCCGGGGGGAAAAAATGGCATTTTTTGATCGTCAACAACTTGTTACTTTTGGAAAAAAATTTGGCGCTATTTTTTCGGGAAGCGGGGGCCCGTTCCCCCCCCCTCACAGGAAAAACTTTGGGAAATTTTCCTTTTAAATTGGTTGGGGAAATTATAATAAAAAAATTTTTTTTAGGGGAAAATTTCGGGTTTTAATTAAGTAATTTTTTTAAATTAGGAAGGGGAAATTCGTCCTTTTTCCCGTGCCGGGCCCGTCCTAAAAACCCTTTTGGGGAAGGAAATAGGAAACCAAAATTTTATAACCATTTTTGGGATACTTTTATTTTTGGGGAAAAGGGTTTTGGGCTTTTTTTTAATGGAGGTTTTTTCCAGAAAAAAAATTTTTTTTTTTTAAAATGGGAAAAGGGCTTAATTTGGATAGAAAACAAATTAAAAATATTGGCGGGGGTCGGGTTCGAGCTCAACCTTTTGCAGGTTTCAAGTTTTTGGACGTCAAAGGGAGGCCAAAAAAAAAATTGGGTTAGGGGAAAAATTAAAGGTTGAAACGGAGCCTTTAATTTTGACTTTGGGGAATTCCCCGCCCAACCAAGTTCCGGGGTTAAAGAAGGCTTTTGGAAAGGGGGGGCCCGGAGCATTTTAAAAAAGGGGGTTTTCCCCCTTTAAAGGGTCCATCTTTAATTTAAAAGCTGTTTAACAAAGGAAAATCCTTTTAACCAAGGTAGGCCTTTTCCCGGTTTCCCCATTACTTTGTCATATGGCCCTTTTTTTCGGGGGGGGAATTTTACCCCTGTGGGGGGGGGGGTTTTCCTTTAAAAGAAACCCTTTAAACCATTTCCCTGGAAGAGCCGGGAAAAAAACTTGCAAAACCCCGTCTAATTAAAGGGGGGCCAAAGGGGGTTCTCGGGGGGGGGGTCCCCCCCCTTTTTTTAAAGGTTGGTGGCTGCGTTCTTTCCTCACCTTTTTTTTTCCGGGGAATAAACCCCGACCCCCAAAGGTTTTTGTCCCCTTTTCCCGTGGAAACCCGACTTTTTGTGTCAAGCAAGGCCAAAACCCTTAAAAATTTTCCGGTTTTTTGGGATGGGGAAAATTTTTTTAATTTCAATTTTTTTTAAAAAAGAACAAATTCCCAATTTTTAAGGATTAAAAAAAGTTCCCAAATTTTTCCAGGGGGTTTTTCCTTTGGCATTGTAAAAAGTTTTTTTTCTTTTCCCGCCCCTTTTTTAAACCCCCCTCAAAAAGGCTCTGGGGTTTTTTTTCAAGGGAAAATTTCCCCCTTGGTTGGGCTTATTTAGCCCATTTTTAAAAAACGGGGCCCTTTATAAAAAAAAAGGGTTACCCCCCTTTTTTTGGGACATTTTTTTTTTTTGGGGGGGACTTAGGGCTTTTTTTTCCTCATTTTAAAAAGGGGGGGCGGAAAAAGGGGAATTTCCTGGAACATAAAGGCTTTTTTTTTAATGAAACCTTTTTTTTTCCCTTTAAAAAATTTTTGTTTTTTTGATTGAAAATTAAATTTAAAGAATTTTCCCAATGATTTTTCCAATAGGGTTTTGGGCCTAACTTTTTTCCCTTTCCCCCTTCGATTTTAAAAGGGTTCTCTTGGTGAGGAAGCCCCGGGGAATTGGTGTCAAATTTTGGCGGGGGGTTTCATTTGGAGGCCAGGGGCACCCCGGGGAACCCCCCCCAAGGGAAAAACCCCAGGGAACGGGCGGGGGGGTTTGGAACAAGGGGGTTTGGGGGAAAAAAAAATTTTCGATCCCCAAACCCCTTTCTTTTTTCCTTTCCTAAAAATTTAAAAATCCCACCTGCCACCTTTTGGGCAACAAAAAAAGGCTGCATATAATCAAAAGGGGGAAAAGGATTTAATAAGGTAGGGGGCCCGACTGTTTTGGGGGCAAATTCCACCTTTTTTAAAAAATTGGGGGTTTAAGAAAACCCACCCAAAAATTTGGTTTTAAAACCCAAAGGGTGTGGACCTGGGGCCCTTTAACCCCCCCCTTTTTTAAAAAGGGGCTTTAATTTGAAAATGAGGAAAAAGGGACCCAAGGGGGGCGGGGACTCTAGGGGCTCAGGGGACTTTTTAGTGTCTTTTTTTCCCCCAATTCCTTACCCTTTTAATTCTTTAAAAAATTATTTTTTTCCCGATAAAAAGGGGGTTTCTAAAAAAGTCCCCTTCCAAATTTTTTCCCCCCCCTTAACCGGCTTTTTTGGGGCCCTTTTATGGGCCTTTCCCTCTTAGGGGGTCTTGGCCAAATCTTGCCCGTAGGGGTTTTTCCAGCCGAGGTCTTTGGGCAACTCTTGTGCTGCAAGATGACCGGGTACTACTTGGGTTTTTCCACAAAATTTGGGGAAAACCTTTTTTTCTGGGGGTTTTGGGGGCCTCTCGGAACCCGAGAAAATTTTCCATTCCCAAACCCGTTGGCTTTTTACAGCATGGGGTAGACAAGGGGTTTGGGGGTAAGCATCTGAAAGGGCAGATTTCTGCTTTGTCCTTTTTGTTTCGGGGAAACCTTGCTTCAAATAGAGACGTGCTCTCCCCTTTTTCCCCAGGTTTATCTCGAAAATTTCCCCCCGCGGAAGGGACCCCTGCCTTGGCGGGTCAAACCCTTTTTTTTTGGAGGGGTCTTCGCATAAACCTTTTTTAGCCTATGGTTTCTGCTAAACCCCTTTTTTTACTTTCTTGGGGAAAGGGGGTTTCCTTGTTTCAGTCACTTCCTTGAGGAATTTTTTGAGTTGGGGGCTCTTTCCCTTTTTCCCTCCTTTTTTGGGGTTTTTTCCCGGGTGTTTTTGTGCCCTTTGCACTCGGGGTGATTTTTTTTTCCCAAAAGGGGGTCACAATTTCATGTTCCCAAACCCGGAAATTGTGTTTCCTTTTATTTGCCCCATCCGAAAAAATGTGAAAAAAGGGGAGCTTTTCACACAAATGGATTTAGTGCGGGGCCCTTTAAATTTTATCTATCTATTACTCAAGGTTTTCGTAAGCGGCTCCCTGTTTTGGGGTTTTCCCGCAGGGGCGGCGGCGTTGGTCCCAAGAGTTTCCCGGGTTCAAAAGCTCCGTTGGGTCCGGCAGCTTTTTTTGGAAGCTTAAACCCTCTTCGGGGGGGGAATCTTGCCCGATTAAGGGTTTTGACCCCTTTACGAAGTTTTGGCATCATCGTTTGGGTTTTAAACAAGGGGGCCTCGGCAGTCACTCTGCCGAGCGGCAACCCTTTGGGGCTTGTCCACAAAAGTTTACAAAAATTTTTTTAAAGTGGACGTTCAGTGCTTCCCGGTGATGCAGCCCCCCGGAGTAGGGTCCTCAGGAAGGCCCGTAGTTTTTAAATTTTGGGTGAACTTGTGTTTAGCGTGGGTTTCGCTTTGTTTTTTAAGGTTGTTGGGTTTCTGCCTTTTATTGGTTTTTCCCACCCTTATTTTTGAACTGCTTTGGGACGTCCCATCAGTAATGAATACTGTGGCTCTCTTCTTCCATCTGCAGCTGAAACACGGATTTTGGTAAGAACTTACCTGTAAAATCCTTTTCGCGAAGGAAGGAAAGAGAGACACAGCACCCTCCCAAGCAGAAGTGTGTTGATGTTTTCAGATGCAGCGCGACCCTTATCTGATAGCGATTATCTGGGCTGAGGTCAGCGCGCTAAGGCTCTGTTCCAGCATCGCCAGCTCATCGCAGTAGTCAGGTTCGTGATTTAGTACCTGGAACTCTGTGGTTTTTGGCTTTCTTTGCATGCATAACCTGTATCCTTGTGTTTTTTCGCTGAAGTTCCTTCAGAAGGGGTTATGTTGCTCCGCTGGTGATCTTGGCTCTTTTCCTCAAAGCTTTGGTACGACTGGAGCTGAGTAGGAGGAGCCCGAGCTGGAGGGGCCAGCCAGTCAGCACTCTTTTGATCTGAGGTGACATCCTGATCTGGGGCTCGCCTACCATCAGTAATGAATACTGTGTCTCTTTCCTTCCTTCGCTGAAAAGGATTTTACAGGTAAGTTTTACCAAAATCCGTGTTTTTGCATCGCTTTATTCTGCGAGCTATAACTTTTTTTTTTCGCTGATGATGCTGTGTGACGGCTCGTTTTTTGCGGGACAAGATGACGTTTTCAGCGGTACCATGGTTATTTTCTCGGTCTTTTTGATCGCGTGTTATTCCACTTTTTGTTCAGCGGTATGATGTAAAGCATGATTTTTTGCTTCGTTTTCTTTTTTTTTTTTTTTTAGGGGTTTATTAAAGGGGTTAACTAGTGGGACACTCTTATGGGGGGGTCGTTACGGACGCGGCGATACCAAATATGTGTACTTTTATTGTTTTGTTTTTTTTATTTACAGGAAAGAATGAATTTATTGGGGAATATTTTTTTTTTTATGATTTTTTTTTTTACCACTTTTTATTTTTATTTTTTTTTACTTTTATACTTTGTCCCAGGGTGGGACATCACTGTATTTTAGCAGATCGCTGGTGTGACAGTGTGCACAGCACTCTGTCACACCAGCGATCGCTCTGGCACTGCTGCAGGCTTCCCCAGCGCCTGCTCTCAACAGGCACTGAGGAAGCCGCCTCCCTGCAGGACCCCGGCGCCATCTTGGATCCGGGGACCTGGAGGGAGGACGGACCCTCGGAACAGCGCAACACATCGCGCTGCTCTGAGGGTCTCAGGGGAGCGCGCAGGGAGCCCCCTGCCTGCGCGATCCTCCCCTGTGCCCCGGGTACACCGCGATCATGTTTGATCGCGGTGTGCCAGGGGTTAATGTGCCGGGAGCGGTCCGTGACCGCTCCTGACACACAGTCACGGGTGTCAGCTGTGATAATCAGCTGACACCCGGCGGCGATCAGCTGCGCTCCCCCGGGAGCGCAGCTGATCGCCCATGACGTACTATTCCGTCCATGGGAATAAGGTCCAGGGTCACATGGACGGAATAGTACGTCTGATGGCAGAGAGGGGTTAAAAGCTTCTTCGAATACTAATTTTCTAATACTCTCTCCAGAGAAACACCAAGTTTGCGGGCCATTTCCCCATTCAGACACACAAAAGCTGGTCGTGAAAATAATGAAATAGGCACACTATCCTTTACAACAAGCTCTATGATCTGTTTTTTAAATGTATCTACTGTCATTGTCACAGTAACTTTGTCACTGACAAAATATCTTGCAACTGATGGCTGCAAAGTTCTCTGCTCCTTTGCTTGGCTGGAAGAGCTGGGCACTGGTTCATTGGTTTGGATGCAGTCTTTCTCATCCACTGCTTTCAGTACTTCTGGATGAAAGCGCTGTAAATGTCTCTTTAGATTAGAAGCTCTGGTAGGAGCATTTTTATCTTTGCCTGAATATGCACTGATCTTGGCTTCACAGCATTTGTTTTCGTCTGGATCATTTGTCATACACTGACAGACATAATGTTTTCTATCTTGAGTGATGGTGAAATGTTCAAATACAGCTGATTTAATGTGACGCCTCTTTGACATTCTCAGGTTTTTAATTCTGCATTCACAATCCAAATGACAATTGTTTTTCCTAAAAACAATTGTACAAAATTATTGCCAGGTCGTACAAACTGATATAGTGGTCAGTAATACTGTTATTCCTCATGTACTCACAGTTAACTGATGCAAAGTTTGTTGAAAGGATAATACTTCTTACAGTCTTCCTCTTCTGAGTAGCATCTGTGAGATGCTTGGAAGACGCACACCTAGTAAACATCTAGTCTAGAGGAGGAGCTTTACTACTAAGAATTTGCAACACATTTTCACTTTCAGTTTCATACATTGTAAGTAGGGGGGTTGGGTCAGCATGAGGTTAGCCAAGTATAAGATTAGATAAGGGCAGTGGAGAACAGTGACACACAAGTAGTAAGAAATGTCTCTATCTCCAGCAGAACTGCTTATCACTGTTGTTCGTAGTTTGATAGAACATATATATTTGAGTAACATTTATAAAATTCATATGAAAGTTCAATTATGAAATATTAATACATTTTTTTTAAAGCTGGAGTCGGTACATTTCTTCCGACATCAACCAAAACTAACTCCGACTCCACGACTCCGACTCCACAGCCCTGGTTTTCACACCTGTTTAAAGGCTTGTTCCCATTATTCAAAGTTATCACCCATCTACCCATCTTGCAGTCGCAGCCCCACCAGTCCCAAAAACATGGCTCTACTATTCCCTGTTGGAATTGAGCAGTTCATGTGCACAAATGCTCTGTTCACTTGCTATGAGACTGCCAGGGATAGACGCGCATTGTACTTGTCTGATGTGAGTCTGAGTATACATGTTAATGAGCAGTGCAAGGAATAACTTTTAGGCAACATTCTTATGACCATGGCAGATTTGGCTTCAGTGAAATATGTATAGTAATAATAATGTTAATCTTTATTTATATTTATATAGTGCCAACATATTCCACAGCGCTTTACAATTCAGAGGTGTATAGACAAGTCATTCATAGGATATAGATTGGACATTCCGTTCTTTTTCTTCCCGTTGACTTGAATAACCACGTCTGATCCATAAAACAGACCAGGATATGCATTCACTGCAAAAAAAAAAGGGATGTTTAAATAACACCATTGACTGACAGCCGTCAGTGTTTTAAAAAAATGAAACCGAACAAAAAAAGAAAAATGTTCTTGTGGATAAGCAATTACTAGAGGTCTTGCCAGAAATTGATTTGATATGATCTTTGCAGCTATAGTATATTTTGCTGTATATTATGGATGCTAGCCTAATTCTTAGATTAACCAACTACTTTGATTATTTGCTGACAGTCTGTTTGGCCTCTGAAGCCTTCATTTTCATCTTTTTGCAGGGTGGATTTGAATACAAGCGAGCTATTGTGGACTGCATCATCAGCATTATAGAGGAGAACCCGGATAGTAAAGAATCTGGGTTAGCTCATCTGTGCGAGTTCATTGAGGACTGTGAACATACTGTACTAGCCACTAAGATATTGCACTTATTGGGCAGAGAAGGTCCTCGGACACCTAACCCTTCCAAGTATATTCGCTTTGTTTTTAACAGAGTGGTCTGGAAAATGAGGCTGTAAGAGCAGGTAAAGACATCATGATGTAGATTGCAAAGTGCTCCATATCCTTAGTCGTTCTGATCTGTACAAATTTAAAAGTCTAGTTATAAAATCATACGTAATAATTCACTATAAAGCCTAAAAATGTGTTTCAAATTTACACAGGTGTTTTAACTAAAGTCTTAAAACATTTGTACATATGGTCATAATATATAAATTCAGTAGAGATTAGCGTAACAGTTTTCACTCTGGACTCTAAATCCAGTAGAGATCAGCAAATTTATTTGAAGAACCCTGTTTCCGCGGCACTTCAATAGTCCTTGTGCGCCAGACAGTAACCCTGCTAACTGCTTCGTACCTGCCAACATCCCTGGTTCCTCATGTGATTGGTAGGCCTGGCACAATGTCATGTGTCTAACACTCCACAATGCTTTTGTAACCCCGATCTACAAATCAGAAAAGGACCCTGGGAATACTGCAGGTAGAAGGTGGTCCTCAAAGTTCCTGTCTGGTGGCCTCAGAATACTCGTGTAGTCATTGGACAAAAAGTCCTGCAAATCTATTCTCTTATTTCTAATATCCAGCAGTGTTTGCATCTTCACAGATAGGTAATAGTACATGACATGGTGGCAAAGTGTCAGCCAAAGCTTAGAAGCATACCATGATACAAGGACTACATTATTAAATGTTTAGAATTAAAAGTAAATAAAGGGTTTTTTTCTTTTATTATTCCACAGCTGCTGTTAGTGCATTGGCAAAATTTGGCGCTCAGAATGAATGTCTTCTTCCTAGTGTGCTGGTTCTCCTACAGAGGTAAGGAACATGCGTAAAAACAAACTTGTGAAGATATCCATGTCCGTTATTTAGGTCTCCACTTCATTATTTATTTGAACATGTTTCCTAATAAAAAAAAAAAAAGAATTGACACCATTATTTATTTGAACATGTTTCCTAATAATAAAAAAAAAAAAAAAATTGACACTCCAATTTAAAGCGATCTTGATATCCGATTCATTCTGCAAACACCACAGCAGCACGAAACAGAACCTGGCTTCACTATTGTAATCAAGTAAAGTGGCTTGTGAAAGTATTCACCCACTTAGCTTTTTACCTATTTTTTTACATTACAACCTGTGTTTAAATATTTTTCTAATCGGATTTGTGTGTGATGCATCAGCATTAAAAAGTCTTAGTGAAGTGAGAAAAATATAGGCATAAATTGAATTTATGGAACCAAATAAATAAAAATTGGTATATGCATTCACCTCCTTTACTTCGAAGCCCCTAAACATTTCTGGTGCAAGCAATTACCTTCATAAGTCCCATGCTTGGTGAAAGGAAGCCCACCTGTGTGCAATCTAAGTGTCACATAGTTGGTCAGTATATACACACCTTTTCTGAAAGGCCACAGAGGCTGCAACACCAATAAGCAACAGACACCACTTACCAAGCACCACCATGAAGTCCAAGGAGATCTCCAAACAAGTCAGGGACAAAGTTATTGAGAAGTACAAGTCAGGGTTGGGTTATATAAAAAAAAAATAAATAAATATCCCAATCTCTGATGAGCCCCTAGAGCACCATCAAATCCATTATCATCAAATGGAAATAACATACTACCACAACAAACCTGCCACCAGGTTGGATGCCCACCAAAACAATCAGGCTTGGCAAGGAGGTCATTAATCAGAGAGGCAGCACAGAGACAAAAGGTAACTGTGAATAAGCTGTAGAGTTGCCAAGCAGAGGCTGGAGTATCTGTCCGTACGACTATAATAAGCCATTCACTTCATAGAGGTGGCCTATATGGAAGAGTGGACAGAAAACAATAGCCTTTACTTACACAAATTATAAGGCTCGTTTTGAGTTTGCCAAAAGACGTGTGGGAGACTCCCCAGATGAGACCAAAATTTAACTTTCTCCTTCACCTCATTGGGAGACACAGACCATGGGTATTATGCTGCTGCCACTAGGAGGACACTAAGCTAATACACAAAGAAATTGGCTCCTCCTCCGCAGTACACACCCTCTGCTGGCTCTAGCCTGAACCAGTTCTTAGTGTCTGTAGGAGGCACTAAGGTCTGGCTTCAGACCCCAAATTTTTTCTAACTTTTTCATTTTGTTCTAATTTTATTTTTCCTTTTTTTCATGGAATAAAGGGGCGACGGGGTCTTATAGAAAAGTCCCACTCTCCCAAAAATCGCCTCCCCGTACCCCCTCCTGCAACGATATCGCGCCTCAGCTCCTTTTTTTTGTGGCGATGGATCCCTTTAATGGGTCCGTTCTCCCCATACCTTCAACGGACGGGAACATGGGGTGTCGCCCCCATGTACCCCCTACCGGAGCGAGGCCTCCAGACGGTCAAGCCTGGTGCTTGGAATTTAACCCTCTCCGCCTCCCTATCAAAGGGATGGCGGATTGAGGAGGCACGACCGCATGGGCCGCTGGCCCCAACAGCAGTGAGTACGCGGCCCCCCTTCAGCGCCGCGGCCTACTCAGCCGGCCTTTTTCAGATTACCCGGCGTCGCGGCCATTTTCTTTGCTACCGTGGCTTCCCCATAGGCCGCCACGGCCTTCTCACGCTATCCACCGTCGCGGCCTCCTCATTGGAGCCGCGGCCTTCTCGAGGAGCCGCAGCCTTTTTTTCATGACAGCCGAAGCTGCCTCCGCGGCCTCCTAATAAGAGCCGCTGCCACGGCCTTTTCAAGGGAGCCGCCGCTGCGCCCCTGGCATTGCCGCGGCCTGTCCCGGATCCACCGCTGCGGCCTTATCCGCTAAGGAGCCACAGCGCCCTTCTCAACGTAGCTGTCGCCGCGGCCTTCTCGAGGAGTCGCAGCCGCGGCCTTTTTTTTCATGACAGCCGAAGCTGCCGCCGCGGCCTCCTAATAAGAGCCGCCGCTGCGCCCCTGGCATTGCCGCGGCCTGTCCCGGATCCACCGCTGCGGCCTTATCCGCTAAGGAGCCGCAGCGCCCTTCTCAGAGCCGCAGCCGCGGCCTTTTTCATGACCGCTGAAGCCGCCGCGGGTCCATCATAGGAGCTGCCGCCGCGGCCTCTTCAAAGGACCCGCCGCTGCGCCCCTAGCATCGCCGCGGCCTGTCCCGGCCTTTTTCATAGTACCGGCGCCGCGGCCTTTTTTCCTTGCTTCCGCGGCTTCCCTCTGCACCACCACTGAGAAAGGAGCCTGGTGCTGGGAATTTAACCCTCTCCGCCTCCCTATCAAATGGATGGCGGATTGAGGAGGCACGATCGCATGGGTCGCTGGCCCCAACAGCAGTGAGTACGCGGGCCCCCCTTCAAGTGCCGCTGCGGCCCTCTCAAACGCCGCGGCCTCCTCATAGGTACCACCGCTGTCTCCTCAAAAGAGCTGCCTCCGCGGTCTTAATCATCGGCGCTCCTGCGGCCCCACACTGTCTCCGTCGCGGCCGTTCATGGGCCGTGGCTTCCTCCAACTGCCGCGCCTGTCCTAATTTAGTCCCCGGCTTTTGGGCCGGGTAGGCCTCAGTTTTGCCCTCCAGGGTAGCTCCGCCCATGGCTTTTTGGCGCTCTCCACTGTTCTGGCGCTTCTCGTCGGAAACGAGAGACGCCAACTCAGTCCCGGCCGCCATTTCTCTTCACGCCACATCTTCTGAAAAATCATGCAACAGCCTGTCCGAGGCTCCATGCAAACCTCTCCACCTCCCTAGCAAAGGGATGGTGGATTGAGAAAATAATCGGTGCAGTTGGCGACTGTTTATCAACTCCGGTGTCTCCAGGCTCTATTAATATCTGAAGCTCCATGCGGAGTCCGTGCGGCCTCACTATATCATCACAGCCTCCAGTTACCATCCAGTTTTGGGGCAAACAAAACCTTTCCACCTCCCTATCAAAGGGATGGTGGATTGAGGAGATAATCAGTGCGGATGGCGAGTGGTTTGCAATCTCCTGTGACCTTTGTTACTCATCTGTCACCGCTACGCGGTCTGCCGTCTCAGGCGGCATGGACATATGATCTGGAGCACTGAGTCATAGAACGCACACTTACGCCTAGTGTTCTACGTGTAAGGCCCTGCTGCCGCGAAGGCTCCCAGTGCAATCCGTGCAGTCTGCATCTTTTCACAGGAGCCAAACGAATGGGCAACGCCTCCGGCTTCAGTTTACCTTACAAGGAAGGCCCCTCTGACCTTCGAGTCTTCAGACGGGCTGACAGTAACAAAAGCAGAGGGAACAGAATGCAGTTTTCTACCTAGCGTCTCAGTAACTCGTCCCCCAGGCATTCTGCTCCTTTGTTGTACGCATGCTTCGTTTCCAGCTCCCTTGTCACTGGGGATTGCAGCAAACATGACGCACCAGGAATCCTTAGATGCCCTCATCGAACCGGTTAATAGAGCTCTGAGAGCCGTACAATGTCAAAACTTAGTCGTTACCTCACTGAGACCTTCAAAGGGACCAAACGGTTTCCCAGTGTTTTTCTTTTACGAATCTCCCTAAGTTTCTGACATACGTCAGACATATAGCAGTTGCTGGACAAATGATTCTCTGAGCTAAAGCCGCTTTATCACGGTACCGCTTTATCAAGTCCAATTGGCCCGAGGTCAGTCTTTGGAAGTTTCTGAGGAAACTCTCTTCCCTTCCCTCGCTGTCACCTAGGTGGCCAGAGCCATGGTGGCTTGGACTAGGGCCCTAGCCAAGAACAGTCAAGACAATAGCTTGCCTCACTAGGTGATTCCCAAATAGCCTGGCCGGAGATTATGGGTACAGGCATCCCTAGATACACCAACGCCATTACCATCAGCAGAGCCCTATAGCTCTGAGAGTGGCGAGCAAATTCCACTTTACAGAAATCTCTAACTTCCTTAAGCTCTTCCATTCCTGGAAACGCAAACCTCACGGCCCAAACTCAAGGGTACCCCTTCCCTCAAGTTTCTCTGCTCAAGGACTCATTGCAGTATCTGAAAGTTTCGGACAGGGTAGGCATCCGTCTTCCCCTGGCTGTTATTTTCGACCATGGGTCGGAAATCCAGTGGTTTCCAGATACGAACATAGAATTCCTGTCCCCCTCGTCAACTCGTTTTCTCCGGTCCCGTCTTTTAAGGACAAAAGGAACAAGCGACCACACCTTTTTAGGCCCTATGGAACCGTTGTACACACAGACAGGTTCAAACGGTCTTACCTATACCTGTTGTGGTTCCAAAGAAGGACGGAACCCTGCATCCCATCCTAGACGTAAAACTGACGAACAGGTTTGTCAGGCTGCGCCATTTCAAAATGGAATTTTCTCATGTTATCACCTCTCATTCCAATCCTTCTCAGCCCGACAAGGATTCCTCCGCACCTCTCATTCCAATCCTTCTCAGCCCGACAAGGATTCCTCCGCTTCGCCAGCGCAGCCAACCATTTTCAGTTCACGCCAAGGTCATGGCAGTTGTTATTTCTATACCGTACTCACGCGGCATAGTGATTCCACTCTACCCAGGCGACCTCCTTAGCAACAGATCGCCCCTTCAAGCCTGCTCAGAGAGGGTCAGCATCACCATGGATGCTCTCACTCGTCTAGGTCGGTTAGTGATCCTGCGCAATTCCTTTCCAGCCCCATCTCAGAGGATCCTCGTTTCAGGCCTGAACACTTCCCGAGTGTTGATAAATCCCTCTTCAGGAAAGATTTCACTAATCCAGGAAGCTCAGAAGTTTCCTCTCGGCCGTCCCCTTTTTCCTGCAGTCTGGAACGCAGGTCTAGACAAAAAAAAAAAAAATGTTGCCGACAATCCATCAGTACCATTCCCTCGACTACATCTCCGTCCTCTGTGGCAGACATTGCTACCAGCGTGGGACCGATATCCATCCTCTCTGGACCGCTATTTTTCGCCAGTCCCTCCGGATCAGGCGGCTCTGAGGTAGTGGACGTTGTTGTCCTTATTGATTCAGATACAGTACTTTCTTCCTGATCCCGCACGGGTGTCGACCACTGACGCCAGTCTCCTAGGTTGGAAAGTGCGCTCCCATCTCCACATGGTCCAGGGACGCTTGCCCTTTGAGAATCAGGTCTCCTGATCAATTTTCTTGAGATCCGGGCAGTCAGTCTAGTCATCCAGCATTTCTGCGTGCTTTCCAATGTTTATTCCCTCCGGATCCAATCAGTCCACGCCATGGCTGTGGCATACATCTGTGGTCAGGAGGGCTCACGAAGCACAGGAGCTATGCTTGACGTAGCTCACATTCTGCAATAGGCCGATTCAAAACATTTACCTTTTTGTTGGCAGTTCATGTTCTAGGGGTAGGATATTGGGCGCACTTTTCCCTCAGCCGCCAGAGCCCGACTCCAGAACACTAGTTCATTTCTCTGGAAGCCTTTTTTACATGGTTTGCAATGCTGGGTAACGCTGCATATAGACCTCTATGCTAAACGCCAAAGTCATTTCTAGATCCGTTCTGGGACCCATTTGTCCTCGGGTCAGATGACCTGGTGCTTCTGTGGCATCAGTTTTGCTTCCGTTACTTTTTCTCCGCCTCTTCTGCTAATTCCAAGTGTTCTCCAGAAGTTCAAGGCGGAGGGAATCCCACTGTTGGTTTTCGTCGCACCAGACTGAATACGACAAGCATGGTACGCGGCTCTAGTGCATCTAGACCCCTACCTCTGCGGTTACCAAACCGTCCAGATCTTCTTTTTCAAGAGGCCATTTCCCGCCAGGACTCGAGAGTGCTGGGCTTAACGACCTGGGCATTGAACACCACACGTAGTGTTCACTGTTATCGTCAATGTCCAGAGATTTTCTCTCAGGCGTGTTTACCCTCATATTTGAGAGAGCTTTTTTCTCTTGGTGTTTTTTTCTAACAACCACCTTTGATTCTCGCTTGTGTTTGCCATTTTCGTCCATATTGGTTTCCATTCAAGCCTGGCACTGTCCTCTCTCAATGCTTTCCATCCTGTTTTCAAACAATACCTTCCAAATCGCAGGTTATGATCTTCTTACAGGAAGTGCCGCACCTTAGTCCCTCCCTATAAGTGGCCTTCGGGGTCTTGGGGATTGTGATTTGATCTTGGGTGCTTTACAAGTGGTCTTCTTCAAACTCCTGTAAGATGTATCTATCACTCTTCCTTCTTGTAAAACTCCCTTTCTTGTGGCTGTAACAAACATCACGCGAATTTCGCATTTGATGACTTTGTCTTGCAAACCTCCATTCTTGTCTTTCAACAGGGCAAGGTGGTGTTAAGGACTTCTCTGGCCTTCTTGCCTAATGTCATTCTTCCTTTTCTCTGAATAAGAACATAGTCTTGCCCTCGTTCTGTCCACCTCCGGTTCATCGTACTAGAAAGGCTCTCCACACTTTGGATTCGGAGAGAGCACTCAGGAAATACTCTTCCGGAACAGCGCCGTTCTCCAAATTGGATTTCATCTCTGTTTCCAGAGCGACACAGAAAAGGCCTACCTGCCTTTTAAAAAAAATTAAAAAAAGGCCTACAGTAGCCTGATATAGCTGCTCTCCAATTTAAGAAGCTTTCCGAGTCTGAGGTCTCCTATCCCTCCGAACCTCAGAGTAAACTCCACTACGTCAGTGGAGGCATCCTGGCTCATTCGGCCCTGGACGTCGATACAGCAAGGTTGCAGGGCTGCAACTTGGTCCAGTCTTCTCACGTTAGTTAACCATTATGTCATTCATCCTTAAGCCTTTTCAGAGGCTGGCCTTGGCAGATAAACTCTGCGTTCGACACAGGCGCATCTGTAGTCCAGATTATTCGTGGTGTATATTAAGGTTTCAGCTGCCGTGCTGTTTCCCACCCATGGTCTACTTTAGGACGTCCCATGGTCTTTGTCTCCCAATGAGGCGAAGGAGAAACAGGGATTTTTGTGTACTCACCGTAAAATCCTTTTCTCCGAGACGCTCATTGGGAGACACAGCACCCAACCTTTCAGTCTAACGACTTCTGCTTATCTCTTTTATTCGATGTTGTGATCACTAATGTTATGTGAATGATCGTACCTTGATATGATGTTAATCTACCTAACTGGTTCAGGTTAGAGCCAGCAGAGGGTGTATACTGCGGAGGAGGAGCTAATTTCTTTGTGTATTAGCTTAGTGTCCTCCTAGTGGCAGCAGCATAACACCCATGGTCTGTGTCTCCCAATGAGCGTCTCGGAGAAAAGGATTTTACGGTGAGTACACAAAAATCCCTGTTTTTGGCTACCAAGGTAAATTCCATGTCTGGCGCCAAACCAACACAGCTCATGACCCCAAGAACACTATCCCTACAGTGAAACGTGGCAGCATCATGCTGTGGAGATGTTTGTCAGCAGCAGAGACAGGGATGGAAGGTGCGAAATACAGTGATATTCTTGAGCAAAACCTCTTTGTCTCTAAGTGATTTGAGACTGGGATGGAGGTTCACTTTTCAACAAGTCAAGGACCCAAAGCATACTGCTAAAGTAACATTTGAGTGGTTTAAGGGTAAATTTTTGTGTGGAGTGGCCTAGTTAAAGGCCAGACCTTAATACAATTGAGAATCTGTGGTGAGACTTGAAGATTGCAACAGAGGAAACCTTCGAACTTGAAGGAGCTGGAGCAGTTTTGCCTTGAGGAATGACTTATTCAAAGTGACGTGCAGCTGTAATTGCCACAAAAGAAGGCTCTACAAAGTACTGATATTAGGGGGTGTATAGTTATGCATTCTGAAGTTTTCCGTTATTTTGTCCTTAGTTTTTTGCTTCACAATAAAAGGAAAACCAAATGTTCATAGTTTTAGGGGGGTGCATACTTTCAGAAGCCACTATATGGTTTACGCTGAAATGCTGCAGCTTTCCAGAGTAATCATAATTTTAAGCCATCTGAGGACTATGTGCTTTGCCTGACTAATCTGATGCTTGTGCATAGGGAGAGAGTGCTGTCATTCATGGGGAGCATGGTGGGGAGCATGCTGTAGCATTTCAGTGTAAAACATACCTGGCTGCAATAGCACTGCCAGGTTCTGATTCATGCTGGTTTGGGCATCATGAATTTAATGAGAAGATGTCTTTAAAGTGAAAAAGTAATTTTCTTTATTTCTTGCCTGTTAGAAGCTAAAATTGGGCTACAACCAATTACCATTTAGATCAAGTCCAGAGGTTATAATCCACAATCCAAGATGCGAACACATCACTCCTGTTATAGGACCCAATATTATTTTCGTGCTGTGGTCCATTTTAGTACCCTGTCGCTACTGTGGTGTCATGTCTTGTTAAATTGGTGCTTTGTGAAGCCTGTAACGTCCCATTCTTATATACTTTACAGGTGCATGATGGACAGTGACGATGAAGTCCGGGACAGAGCAACCTTTTACTGCAATGTTCTAAAGCAGAAACAATTAACTCTAAATGCAGCCTATATTTTGAATGGTTTGTATTTCTCTTCATTATTGCCATATGTAAGATTTAATACAATTTGCAGTGCAGTATTAGGTGAGAGACTTGGCTGTGGATTGGATTCACATTTACAGTTTCCTTCCCTTGCATTGATATTTTTTCAGGCCTGACTGTGTCTGTTCTTGGTATGGAGAAAGCCCTACACCAGTACACTCTAGAGCCAACAGAAAAACCATTTGATTTGAAGTCTGTTCCTTTATCCACGGTTCCTCTTGTCGAACAAAAAGCAGGTAAATGCCACAAAGGATCTGTAAGCCAAAGTAAATGCACATCTGTAGTGTTCTACTGTGTTAAATGCTAGCTCTAACACTATGATTCATTTTCATTTGTTTTCCAGTTGTATTAAATTTCAGTATAACCTTTTTTTTCTTCTAGATCTTGCCCCAGTGGCTGGCAAGCAGCTTGGCAAAACCGTTCCTGTGCGCCAAGACATATTTCAAGGTAATGGTGATTTTTTTTTTTTAATGTGTATATAATACTTATACTAAATGTTATTGATTTTTCAGTGGAAATTACATAATATTATAAGAGAATTTCCAGTCTCTTGGACCCTTGCAAGTACTAAGAACTAATTGAAAGCGCTTATGACTTTCTCCTTACACAGTGGCTCTCCCAGCCTCTCTCTATGAATTAAAATTATCCTAGCACTGTGGCCCATTCACTTCGAGTAGAGTCCAAAGCTGTGTTTCTCAACTCCAGTCCTCAGGACCCACCAACAGGTCATGTTTTCAGGATTTCCTTAGTATTGCAAAGGTGATGGAATTAATGCTTGAGCAGGTGATAAAATGATCACCTGTGCAATACTAAGGAAATCCTGAAAACATGACCTGTTGGTGGGTCCTGAGGACTGGAGTTGAGAAACACTGGTCCAAAGAATAAGAATATTACCCTCACCCCATCCCGCCCCCATAAACATTTGATTGTATATTTTAGTGAATGGTTATCAATTGTAATAATAAGAATCGCTAGAATTTTAATGGTTAAATGTATAGGTAACCACTGAGGAAAAGTTTTGGCTTGAGAAAATGATGGTAATAAGGTGCTGGGAATTTGAATATCAGAACTTGATTTTGCTCAGACTGGTCACCTTCTCAGATTTGCCACAATTGATCTGATGCTCTTCTGCTTGCAGAACAACTGGCAGCCATTCCAGAATTCAGAAACTTGGGGCCACTCTTTAAGTCCTCTGAACCTGTACAACTCACAGAAGCAGAAACCGAGTACTTTGTACGCTGTGTTAAGCATGTTTTCACGGATCATATTGTATTTCAGGTTGGTGTGCTTTTCTTTCCTGCTTATTTTGGTGTTTTTAAGGCTATGTACACCTTTTGAACAGATTTTCTTTTATTGTTAAGTTGATTTCTAAATGAAAGTAAATATAAGTAAATATTAAAAAAAATTACTACCAGTTTGCTGCTACATACTGTCTGCAAGTCCTTTATCTAGCTCAGTGCTCTGGAAGGAAGATAACAATCCATCAGGCTCTCTCTGTGCTCCCATCCCTTATGTCAGCATTGGCTATAGTAGTTGGTATGGAGACCTCATACAAATATCTCCACAGTGTAGAGAGAGGGAAACCATCTACAGTCTCTGATATCAGTGATACCATGATTAAGACCCCATTGGGTCGAAACGTGTTGGTTGTACCAGGGACCCTGCCCATGTACCGTATCTTTTTGGATGTTTATTTTTAATACATTCTTTGAATAAATTTGCATTTTTATCCAAGTTTTCACTCTGGAGATCATTCTTCCTTTCCCCATTTCTCCATCTACTGTCTCTGCAATGGCAGAGAAAATGGGATATAGGTGAAGATGAAAGAACATGGAGCGGAAACAAGTGCATTATTAGAGCTATGCTGACTTATGAAATTAAGTAAAGACATCACACCCTGAATATTATTATTTATTTATATAGCACCATTAATTCCATGGTGCTGTACATGAGATGGGGTTACATCAGAATACAAATATCACTTACAGTAAACAAAACTAACAATGACAGACTGGTACTGAGGGGAGAGGACCATGCCCTTGTGGGCTTACATTCTACAGGATGGTGGGGAAGGAGACAGTAGGTCAAGGGTGAATACACACAGAGCTCACCTCCAGCATTTATTACATTGAGGGACACTCCAACAAGAGAATAATCTGAAACTTGGATCATACAAACTGCATATCTGGCCTGAAAATGAATGAAGATTGCTATTTTATTAGCTTCAGGTAACCTCTATCATATGTAAAAAATTATTTCCATGTCAAAGGTTTTCATATCCTTTACATATATAATTCCCCTGTAAAATACTTTCAATTTCCCTTTGTGCATATAGTTTGACTGTACCAACACCCTGAACGACCAGCTCTTAGAAAAAGTTATTGTTCAAGTGGAGCCTTCAGAAGGGTATGAAGTAGTCTATTATGTTCAAGCTCAGAGTCTCCAGTACAATCAACCTGGCATATGCTACACTCTGGTCAGGCTTCCTGAAGATGAGTCCACAGCAGGTACATAAATGGAAAACAAAAGTGTGCTGTGTGTGCCTAGCGGAAGCGTGCGTACACCTGTGCAACATTGTCTTTTGGGCAGCATTTATCTGGTCAAACCCAATTAGCATTTCATAATCATCTTGTTGTACATGCACTTTTTAAAACATTAAAAAGACTAAAAACATGCTGTAACTGAGCATTAAACTAATCACTAATAGAGATGAGCGAAAATTTCAATGTTCGGTTCAGCTCATGATCGCCGAATTTGCAATATTCGCCGATTTAATCGTCTATTAAATCGCCGAATATAGCTGAACATGCACAGCACAAAAGCCGGTGTTTCCCTCGCTGTGTGACAGCATGGGAAACACCAGCATAGAGATTCTGATGTGTGGTGAAATCATCTCCGCCAGTGAGAGAGCCGCAGTTCCCATGCTGTCAAAAGACAGCGTGAGCTCTCAGCTGTGTTCGGAGGTATAACGTTTACCTCCGGTCACTGATGTCAGCTGATCGGACTCCAGCTCCCATCATCCGACATCTGCTGCGGCTAATAATAGTGAGGGCAGGAGCAGCAGATGGGAGTATTCATCCGCTGCTCCTGCTCTGTAAATAAATTATAAAAATCTGCGTGGGTTCCTCTGTATTTTTGATAACCAGCCAGACAAAACTCACATCTGGGGGCTGCAACGTTCAGCTGTCAGCTTCAGTAAGGCTGGTTATTATTAAGTATAGAGGGGTCCCCACTCCGTAATTTTAATTATTTAAAAAATAATTTAAAAAACGGCGTGGAGTCCCCTCCCCCGTTTTTGACAACCAGCCTTGCTGACAGCTGGTATTCTCAGGCTGGTAAGGGGCCATGGATATTGCCCCCATCCTAAAAATACCACCCCACAGCCACTCAGAAAAGGCACATCTATTAGATGCGCCAATTCTGGCGCTTTGCCCTGCTCTTCCCACTTGCCCTGTAGCGGTGGCAAGTTGGGTTCATATTTGTGGGGTTGATGTCACCTTTCTATTGTCAAGTGACATTAAGCCCACGGATTAGTAATGAAAAAGTGTCTATAAGACAACTATCCATTACTAATCCTATAGTTGTATGGTAAATACACAGCCAGAATAAAGTCCTTTATTAGAAACAAGACTAAACACAGTTTTCTATTTTAGTTAAAAATTACAAACACAGTTATACTCGCCTAATGCCTAATTCCACCAAAGCCCTCATTCTCCTATAATAAAACAAAAATAAAAAAACAACAGTATGTCATACCTTAATTTAAACATAGTCTATAGTGGTAAGTGCCACATAGAAGAAGTGATGAAAAGAACCGTGATGGCTTAAAATAGATAATTTTTATTAAACATTATTAAAACCAAAAATTTGTGAATACAGACAAAAAGGGAATTTACAAAAAATAGGATAAGGAGACCCAATGGCTGCTATATATCAGTGCATACCAATGAATGAAAACTTGTCACCATATTCAGAAGATTAGCAGCATAATTAACCAGAAAAAGGAAAGAGGTTTTTCCACATTCTTTACCATACAATAGTGTGCAAAGGCTGCTATAACATTCACCAATGAACGATATCAGTGGGAGTAATAAATACGACTGATAATGACTCAACCATAAACCATGTGGAAAAACCTCTTTCCTTTTTCTGGTTAATTATGCTGCTAATCTTCTGAATATGGTGACAAGTTTTCATTCATTGGTATGCACTGATATATAGCAGCCATTGGGTCTCCTTATCCTATTTTTTGTAAATTCCCTTTTTGTCTGTATTCACAAATTTTTGGTTTTAATAATGTTTAATAAAAATTATCTATTTTAAGCCATCACGGTTCTTTTCATCACTTCTTCTATGTGGCACTTACCACTATAGACTATGTTTAAATTGACGTTTTGAAGTGTCATTTGCCGTTATTACTTTAGGATTATGGGAATAAATATATCATACCTGTCTGTCTGGGGGATTAATAGTTTTCACCCTGGACGATGCGAAGATATGACCGTCCAGGCTGAGAAACGCTGGTGAATGAGCTGTTGTGAGCGCAGCCTGAGTGACTAGCGGTGACGTCATCGAGGTTACCTCCTGTCACTGAGGCTGCGTTTCCAGCAGGGCTGAACTGCCGTGACCCCAGCACCGTGGGAAAAAGTCAGTGATGAGGTCTCCGCAGTTCAAGCTCATTGACTTCACAGCATATCCCCGTGAGAATTTCGCAGGACGCTGTGTGGGAGCGCCGGGAAGATAAGTGTAATGGTTTGGTTTTTTTTTTAATGGGGCCAATCATACCAGGATTAGGATGAGACCATGCATACCAGTACCGGGGTTTGGGGGCCAGTCATATCAGGGTAAGGATGGGACCATGCAAACTAGGACCGGGGTTGGGGGCCAATCATACCAGAGTAAGGATGGGACCATGCATACCAGGACCGAGATGGGGCCAATCATACCAGGGTAAGGATGGAGCCCTGCATACCAGGATAGGGATGGGACCATGCATACAAGGATAGGGATGAGGGCGATCTTTCCTGCCGGGATAGGGATGAGGGTGACCATTCCTATCAGGATAGGGATATGGGGGGCATGCATACCAGTCTAGGTATGAGGATTTGGGGGGGCCATGCATACCAGGGTAGGGATTTGGGGGGGGCATGCATACCAGGGTAGGGATTTTGGGGGGTGGGGCATGCATACCAGGGTAGGGATGAGGGGGGCCATGCATACCAGGGTAGGCATGAGGGGGGCCATGTGTATCAGGATGGAGATGACGGAACCATATATACCAGGATAAGGGATGTTAACCCCTTTATTCCATCTGACGTACTATTCCGTCCATGTGACCTGGGACCTAATTCCCAAGGACGGAATAGTACGTCACATGCGATCAACTGCGCTCCCTGGGGGAGCGCAGCTGATCACGGCCTGGTGTCAGCTTATTGTCACAGCTGACACCTGGCACTATGTGCCAGGAGCGGTCACGGACCGCTCCTGGCACATTAACCCCTGGCACACTGCGATCAAACATGATCGCAGTGTACCGGGGGCACAGGGAAGCATCACGCAGGGAGGGGGCTCCCTGCGTGCTTCCCTGAGACCCTCTGAACAGCGCGATATATCGCACTGTTCCGAGGGACCCTCCTCCCTGCAGGACCCCGGATAAAAGATGGCCGCGGGGTCCTTCCGGGTTCTGCAGGGAGGCGGCTTCCTCAGTGCCTGCTGAGAGCAGGTGCTGAGAAAGCCTCCAGCAGTGCCTGTCACATCACCAATCTGACAGAGTGCTGTGCACAGTGTCAGATCGGCGATCTGACCTTATACAGTGATGTCCCACCCTGGGACAAAGTAAAAAAGTTAAAAATAACGTGTCAAAAAAAATTCCTAAATAGAGAGAGAAAAAAATATTCCCCAATAAATTCATTTCTTCATGTAAATAAATAAAAAAAAACAATAAAAGTATACATGTTTAGTATCGCCGCATCCGTCACGACCCACCCTATAAACCTGTCCCACTAGTTAACCCGTTTAGTGAACCCCTTAAAAAAAAATGCTTTATCATCATACCGCCGAACAAAAAGTGGAATAACACGCGATCAAAAAGACAGATATAAATAAACATGGTACCGCTGAAAACGTCATCTTGTCCCGCAAAAAACGAGCCGCCATACAGCATCAACAAAAAAATAAAGTTATAACTCGCAGAATAAAGCTTTGCAAAAATAATTATTTTTAATATATAAATGTTTCTCCTTCGTCTCATTGGGGGACACAGGACTGCGGGTGTATGCTACTGCCGCTAGGAGGCTGACACTAAGTAAACAAAAAAAGGTTAGCTCCTCCTCCGCCGTATACACCTCAGCACTGGCCGCAGGCAAACCCAGTTCATGCTTAGTGTCTGATGGAGGCACACGTCTGGTTTTCTCCAGACCATTTTTTTTTTTTTTTTTTTTTCCCACGAAGATGAGATAGGGGCGACGGATCCTATTGAAAGGGTCCGATCTCCCCAAACCATCAACGGGCGAGCACGTGGAGTAAAGCCTCCACGTATCCTCTCCCGCAACGTGGGACACGAGTGCCGGACTCAGCCCTGACCACCCTAGGGTATTGAAACCCTAGGCTGTACAGAGGCAGGAGATAGTCCGTGCGGCCCCCACTGCACCACCAATGCTAGACTGCGGTGCTGCAAGGAGGCGGACGGTCCCTCTCCTCACCCCCTGAAGGGGTGATGGAGTTAGGGTGCCTGCACCGTCCCACTTTTTTTCCTGTAAGCCCCCCTCTAATCTTCATCTACTGCAAGCATGCATAGAGAAACAATCTCCGGCCGAAGACGGATAAGAGACATTACCAGTGACTGGAGCCATAAAACATGGAGGGGGCCAGGAAAGCCGGCGTTTTCTTGTGAGGTGGTCACGCAGCCTGGCTTCAGCCAGGAACAGGCAAGTCCCCGGCTCAAGTCCGCCCCCTAAAGGGTGCATCAGCTTCCGGCGGCCCGCCCCCCGACTCCTGGGCGGCCGCCGCCGAAAATTTAGCTCCCGGCTTCGGCCGGCGCTAGGCCTCGGGCGAAAATTTAGTCCCCGGCTTCTGCCGGAGACTGGGCCGCGGCCTGTAATTTGGCACCCGGTTTCGGCCGGAAGGTAGGCCGCGGTCTTAGGACTCCGCCCCCGGCAGCGTCATTTGCCGGCGGGCCCGCCCCCCGACTCTCGGGCGGCCACCGCCAAAAATTTAGGCCGCGGCTTCGGCCGGCGCTAGGCCGCGGCCGCAAATTTAGTCCCGGCTTCTGCCGGAGACTAGGCCGCGGCCGGAAGTGGACAGCTGATTAGGCCGCGCCTCTCGACCCTTCCCCCTGAGGCTCGACTATATGAAGACGCCTCCCTGACAGGGAAGCGCTCTTTTTGAAATCTGGAGCTTGGGCGTTTTTTGTTTACGTACATTACGCTGTTTAAGGACGCTTGGGGTACAGGACTGGGGTAAGTGCTACTACCTCCAGCCTGGTTGTTCTTCTCCACTGCGCTCCCCTGCACTCCGCTCCACTGACCGTACCGCCGCATCCAAATCATTGTGGCAGGCAATCTGTGACAGATCCAGTATGTCCAGAAGGGCTAAGACTCACACAGTGCTGTATACAGCATGCATTGCCTGTAGGTCCCCTTTTCCGCACGCCCAGACTAATCGGGTCTGTGAAGCCTGTGATTCCGAACGGGCTCAGGAGCCCTCACCTATAGCCGTGCCCAGTGCGTCAGGTCCCCCGGAGTGGGCCCTGTCTCTGTCTCAATCTGTGGCATCATTAACAAGAGCAATCGAGTCCCTTCAAGCTCCCGATAGGAGCAGGGACAGTGGTTCACCTGGCTTGACTACGCCTCAGGAACCTCCGGCCTGCAGGGGCCGCGCTCTTACCAGGCAGACGCATGGGAAGCGAACCCACACTGCGTCGCCTATGCCGTCCGGGGCCTCGGCATCCTTTAGCTCAGTTTCTCGCTCTCCCTCACCTTTGGAGGCAAGTGAGCAATATTCAGATTCCGATTCTGAAGGGTCTCTCAATTTAGAGGCACCGAATTGTCAGGAGACAATTGACAGTCTTATTGAAGCTGTCAATCAATCCCTGGGAGTAGACGATGAATCCACCTTGGCCTCCGGTCATAAGGTGTCCTTCAAACGAGCCAGACAAACTCATAAGGTTTTTGGCGCTCATCCTGAGTTTGAGGAGCTAGTGCAGCGCCACCGAGAAAAACCGGACAAGCGCTTTGCAGGACAAAAGGCCCTTAATACCAGATATCCTTTTGCTCCCGAGCTTCTGAAGAAGTGGGCGGAATCTCCTGCGGTCGACCCTCCTGTGTCGCGTTTGGCGTCTAAAACGCTTCTCTCTATTCCCAACGGTTCCTCGATCAAGGATCCAACGGACCGTCTAATTGAGAGCTTGGCTCGCTCAGTGTTTGAGGCATCAGGTTCTTCTCTCTCTCCTTCTTTTGCAGCAACTTGGGTTGCTAAGGCCATGATATCCTGGTCGGAGTCTCTCAATAGAGCTCTCCACGGTATAGAAGTGCCGTCTGAGGTAACTGAGATTTCTAATCAGATAGCTCTTGCAGGAGAATTCTTAATTAACGCTTCCATGGATGCGGCAAATTGCGCAGCTCTAGCTGCTGCTAATGCGATTGCTATCAGGAGATCCTTGTGGTTAAGAACTTGGCGAGCAGACTCAACCTCAAAAAAGTCACTCACATCTTTACCGTATCAGAGTGGCCGTTTATTTGGCAAAAAAACTGGATCAGCTTATATCTGATGCTACAGGAGGGAAAAGCAGTTTCCTTCCTCAGCAAAAGATGAGACAGCCTTTTCGCCGTCAATTTCAGCCTCGGTTCAGGGCTTTTCGTAACCCAGGGTGGGCCACGACAGCCACCTCCAGCGGCACAGGTCGACCTAATCAGGCTAGAGATCGCCAGGTCTCCTATAAGACCAACCCTTTGGGAAGAATGCGATCTCAACAGCCAAGATCTAGAGGGTCTAAACCCCAAAGATATTCGGACAAATGACTGGAGGCAGAATCCGGTCAATTCATCCAGAGTAGGCGGCCGCTTACTCTGGTTTCGCCCTACTTGGCTATCAATTACTCACGACGAGTGGGTCAGAGAGTTAGTCTCCTCGGGGTACGAAATAGAATTCATCTGCCTTCCGTCAAATCATTTTTTTCCCTCCCGTCTTCCCAAAAGAGATTCCCGGGTTCACGCCTTATTCAAGGCGGTCGAATCTCTTCGGCGCAGCGGGGTCATTGTTCCGGTACCAGAGGTCGAAAAGGGTCAAGGGTTCTATTCCAATCTGTTTATAGTACCCAAGAAGGACGGCACTGTAAGGCCTATTCTGGATCTAAAACGTCTGAACCAATTTGTCAGGATTCGACATTTCCGAATGGAGTCTCTCCGCTCGGTCATAGCAGCCATGGAAAAGGGGGAATTTCTAGCGTCAATAGACATTCAGGATGCATATCTTCATATTCCTATATTCCCTCCTCATCAAAGGTTTCTTCGGTTTGCCATTGGCGACCTTCATTTTCAGTTCGCAGCCTTGCCCTTCGGACTAGCCACGGCTCCCAGGGTGTTCACAAAGGTTATGGCTGCTGTTGTGTCCATTCTGCACTCCCGAGGGATAGTCATCTTGCCATACTTAGACGATCTTCTCATCAAAGGTCCGTCTTTTCAGGCCTGCGAGGAAAGTGTCAACATCACGCTAGACACCCTTGCTCGACTAGGGTGGCTGGTGAATCTAAAAAAGTCGTCTCTCGTGCCATCTCGAAAAATCACCTTTTTGGGGATGATATTCAACACTGCTCAGGGTTGACAACTCTTCCTCGAGACAAGGCCCTAGTTCTCCGTCAGGAGGTACGGGTCCTTCGCCAACCAATTCCTCACACCATCCGGTTTTGCATGAGGGTCCTAGGAAGGATGGTGGCGGCAATCGAAGCCATTCCATTTGCCCAGTTCCATCTCCGCTCCCTCCAGCATGCAATTCTGGCGATATGGAACAGGAGCCCTTACTCGCTCAATCTTCGGTGCCATCTGTCCCGGCGGGTCAGACAAACTCTCACATGGTGGACGAACAGCACCACTCTCCTCCAAGGGCGATCTTTTCCTCCAGTCCAATGGCTGGTAGTCACAACGGACGCCAGCCTTCTCGGATGGGGAGCAGTGTTTCGTCACTATACAGCCCAGGGGACATGGTGTCGGCAGGAATCAACCCTCCCGATCAATGTTCTAGAGATCCGAGCCGTTCGGCTGGCTCTGAAGAGTTTTCACCATCATCTGGCTGGCTGCCCTGTCCGGATTCAATCAGACAATGCCACGGCGGTGGCATACATAAATCATCAGGGGGGTACCCGCAGCAGGGCGGCCATGCACGAGGTAAAACATATTCTGATCTGGGCAGAGAGAAATCACTCTGTGATATCAGCGGTCCACATTCCGGGCAAGGAGAACTGGGCAGCGGATTTCCTCAGCCGTCAAGGGATAGCATCAGGGGAATGGTCGCTACATCCCGAGGTTTTTCGGCAGATATGCCTACGCTGGGGAACCCCAGATGTGGACCTGATGGCCTCCAGGATAAACGCCAAGGTGCCCAACTTCGTCTCCCGGTACCGGGATCCGCAGGCAATTGCAGTGGACGCCCTGGTTCTACCGTGGAATCAGTTTCACCTTCCATACTTGTTTCCACCGATAGCTCTGCTCCCAAGGGTGATCAGAAAGATCAAATTAGAGGGGGTCCCAGCGATATTAATCGCTCCGGATTGGCCGCGTCGTCCATGGTACGCAGAGCTGGTACAATTGCTCGCCGACGCTCCCTGGCGTCTACCAGAACGCGTGGATCTTCTCTCCCAGGGCCCAGTCTACCACCAGAGCTCAGCGGTCCTGTGTTTGATGGCCTGGCCGTTGAATCTTGGATCCTAACCAGGGCTGGATTCTCCAAAAAAGTCGCTGCTACAATGGCTAGCGCTCGGAAACCCTCCTCGTCTCGTATCTACCATGGTACTTGGAAGGTCTTTTTTGCATGGTGCAGGGAACAGGGTTGTTCTCCGCTTCTGTTTTCAATCCCAAACATTCTGTCTTTTCTCCAAGCGGGCCTGGATTCAGGTCTAGCTCCAAGTACTCTTAGACGACAGATATCAGCCTTGTCGGTTCTTTTTCAAAGAAGAATCGCGTCTAATTTGCAGGTTAAGACCTTTATTCAAGGGGTTGTCCATATAGTACCCCCCTACAGGGCTCCCTTAGAGGTTTGGGATCTCAATCTGGTCCTAGGAGTCCTGCAGGAATCTCCATTTGAGCCTCTTCAGGAGGTTTCCCTGACATACCTGTCATGGAAAGTGGTGTTTTTGGTAGCTATAACATCTATAAGGCGGGTTTCGGAGCTGGCAGCACTGTCTTGTCGAGCTCCGTATTTACTTTTCCATCATGATAAGGTGGTGCTCAGACCAGCACCACCTTTTTTGCCTAAGGTCGTGTCCTCATTCCATATTAATGAGGACATTGTTTTGCCCTCATTTTGTCCAGCTCCGACGCACCGAGTGGAGAAGGCTCTCCATACGCTGGATCTGGTGAGAGCACTCAGGAGATATGTATCTCGGACGGCATCCTTTCGACAGACGGACACGCTGTTTATCCTTCCCGAGGGTCGCAGGAAGGGACTCGCTGCTTCTAGGTCAACTTTAGCCAGATGGATACGGTTAACCATTCAGGAGGCCTACCGCATCAGGGGCGCTGTGGTTCCCGCAGGAATCAAGGCACACTCCACCAGGGCAGTGGGTGCCTCCTGGGCTCTTCGGCATCAGGCTTCGGCGGAACAGGTTTGTAAGGCGGCAACCTGGTCCAGTTTGCATACTTTTTCAAAACATTATAATGTCCATACTCAGGCGTCAGCGGATGCTAGCCTGGGTAGAAGGATTCTTCAGGGCGCGGTAGCGCACCTATGAGCAATGCCTATGTATAATTACACTGTAGAGTCAGTTTCCCACCCAAGGGGACTGCTTTGGGACGTCCCACAGTCCTGTGTCCCCCAATGAGACGAAGGAGAAATACGGATTTTTGTGTTACTCACCGTAAAATCCTTTTCTCCGAGACGCTCATTGGGGGACACAGCTCCCTCCCTTATAGCCAGATGGCTTTGTTTTCTAAGTTAATTTTATTTTATTGGGTCTATATCAGTAGATTTACTTCTGGATATGTTGTACCTGTATTAGCACTGATTTATGTTTTAGCCTCCTACTGCTTTTTGCACTAAACTGGGTTTGCCTGCGGCCAGTGCTGAGGTGTATACGGCGGAGGAGGAGCTAACCTTTTTTTGTTTACTTAGTGTCAGCCTCCTAGCGGCAGTAGCATACACCCGCAGTCCTGTGTCCCCCAATGAGCGTCTCGGAGAAAAGGATTTTACGGTGAGTAACACAAAAATCCGTATTTTTATTGTATAAAAGCGCCAAAACATAAAAAAATGATACAAGTGAGGTATCGCTGTAATCGTACTAACCCGAAGAATAAAACTGCTTTATCAATTTTACCACACACAGAACGGTATAAACGCCCCCCTATCCCCCCAAAAGAAATTCATGAATTGCTTTTTTTTGTTCATTCTGTCTCCCAAAAATCGTAATAAAAAGCGATCAAAAAATGTCATGTACCCAAAAATTTTACCAATAAAAACGTCAACTCGTCCCGCAAAAAATAAGACCTCACATGACTCTGTGGGCCAAAATATTGAAAAATTATACCTCTCAAAATGTGGTGATGCAAAAACTATTTTTTGCAATAAAAAATGTCTTTCTCCTTCGCCTCATTGGGGGACACACTACCATGGGTGTTATGCTGCTGCCACTAGGAGGACACTAAGCAAAATATATTAAAGAATTAACTCCTCCGCAGTATACACCCTCTGCTGGCTCTCTCGTGAACCAGTTCTTGCTTAGTGTCTTTAGGAGGCACTAGGGTCTGATTTCAGACCCCGACTTTTGTTCTCTTTTAGTTTTTAATTTAATTTTATTTTAAAATTTTTCTCAGAGGGTGACGGGGCCTTTTTAGGGCCCCGATCTCCCTAAAACTCCAACAGGCGGCAACGCGGAGCGTTATCTCCCCGTACCCCCTCCTGCAACCTGATTCGGCCTGGGCTCTTAGGGGCGACGGATCCTTCAATGGGTCCGCTCTCCCCACACCAACAACGGACGGGCACGTGGGGTGTCGCCCCCACGTACCCCCTTCCGGAACCAGACCCGCAACATGGGAACTCAGAGCACGCAATTTTTTTCTCTCTACCTTCCTACTAAAGGGATGGTAGATTGAGACAATGGCTGGTGCCAGGGAGTAAATAACCCCTCTCCACCCCCCTATCAAGGGGTTGGTGGATTGAGGACTACAGTGTGGCTAATGCTCTGCCTTTTTTACTGCGATGAGAATACCTGCGCTCCCGACTCTGCTACATCGTGAGTACTTGGACCCCTGGTTCCTATCCGGACCCGTGCGCACTTTCAGCCCCATAGTCTCTACTGCGGCTGCCGCTGCACTGCTGCAGCCGCCCGCCTCTCATGCTGCTGCCTTTCTTCAACTCCGGACCCGACCGCTGCGGCCCTCCTCTTATATAGCCGCGACCGACTCTCCGGCTACCGCGGTCGTCACGGACGTGACCGTGACTGCCGCAGCATCTCTAGCGCCGCGGCCGTCGAGTCGCTGTGACCGCGGTCTTTAATTTACCCAACACCGCCGCAACTACCGCGGCCGTCTCAGACAGGACAGTCACCGCCGCGTTTTCTAGCGCCGCAGACGTCGCGTCGCTGCGGCAGCGGACTTTAATTTAGCCCACGGCTTCTGTAGCCAGTTAGGCCCAACTCCGCCTATGTTCCGGCCTGACCCGCCATTTTCGGCCGATCCCACCTCTCCAATGCCCGGGCCTCTATAGAGCGGGGCGGGGACAGCCGTTGCTCCGCCCGCTGTCTCCCTCCACCTTCCCACCTCCTTGTTTCTGTTTCTGGCGCTTCTCGCAGCCCACGAGAAGCGCCAATTCTACTATCAGATCTCACTTCCTGGCGCTTCTTTCACAGGAAGTTTGTGGGGAACGCCATTTTTCCCTCTTCGTGGTGCAAGCACTTCTCCGGGGGCACGCTGGACCTGGGTAAAAGTAGCCACAGTAACGCAGGTACACTCTGCTTATCTTCGCTGCAAGCATTAACTCCTCAGCTGCCGGTGTCACCCTCCGCTGCAGGGATTCTGTCAGCCGCAGCCATTAACCTCTCCGCTGCAGGCATCATCCTCTCAGCTGCGCTCTCCCTGCTGACCATACGGCAGGCAATGCCGGTAACCCTTTTTAGAAGCTCGTCGCAGATTCTATAAAAAAAAATATATATATATATAAATATATATATATTGCATTATGTCTCAAGCAAAGGCTAATAAGAAGGCGGATAAGACGCACACGGTGATATATGCCTCATGTACCGCATGCAACGTTTCCCTACCATGGAAACATCCCACTCCTCTCTGTGCGGACTGTGAAGCCTCAGGGCCTCAAGAGCCTCCCGCTACTGTCGAGCGAAGCAATGCTAGTCCCCCTGAGTGGGCTGCGTCTTTGGCGCAATCTGTGGCTTGTCCCCCTGAGTGGGCTGCTTTGGCGCAATCTGTGGCCTCTCTCGCAAAGGCCATAGAATCCTTTCATGGCCCCTCTGCCAGCCAAGGCGCCCCCTTACCCCCTGTAGCGGGTCCTTCAGCCACACAAGACTTTCTCGCGGACAAGGTTCCAACGGCGACGGAAGATACGCATCCTTCTAGGAAACGTCCCCGGGACACGTCCTCACGGATTTCCGATGCTTCAGCATCCGCTAGCTCTGCGTCTCGCTCCCCTTTTCCAAGGGTTGGCAGTGAGCATGACTCAGAATACGAGTCTGATGTAGCCCCAGACCTGAACTCCCCTGAGTTCCAGGAGTCTATAGATTCTCTCATAGAATCGGTTAATCACATTTTGGAAATAGACGAAGAACCCGGTACTAATCCAGACCACCCAGTGTCTTTTAAGCGAACAAAACGGCCACATAGGGTTTTCGCTAACCATCCTTAAGAGGCATAGAAGTCGCCCAGATAAGCGATTCTCGGGTCTAAAGCCGCTGGAAGACAGGAGTGGACTGAATCCCCTGCAGTAGATCCGCCCATATCAAGACTCACGTCAAGAACCCTTCTGTCCCTGACAGATGGATCTTCCATTAAAAATCCCACTGATCGGCAGATTGACAGCATGGCCAAGTCAGTCTTCGAGGCTACTGGAGCCGCCTTATTCCCTTCATTCGCCACCACGTGGGTACCTAGAGCAATAGTAGCCTGGGCAGAGGCCATAGTGAAAGCCAGTAGGAATAATAGCCTGCCATCCGAGGTGACTAGTCTCGCCTATCTGATCGCCCAGGCAGGAGATTACGTAGTTCATGCTTCTCTGGATGCGGCTAATTGCCCCGCACTTGCAGCCGCCAATGCTGCTACCATCAGAAGAGCCTTGTGGCTGCGTGAATGGCGGACGGATTCTGCGTCAAAGAAATCCTTGACTTCTATCCCCTATCAGTATGGGCGTTTGTTTGGAGATAAACTTGATCAGATTATCTCGGATACTACTGGGGGCAAAAGCAAATTTCTCCCTCAACGTAGGCAGAGTCGACCCCGACCCTTTCGGAGCCAATTTCAGACTCGCTTCCGCCCTTTTCGCAGCTCCACAGGCTGGTCATCCTCAACCACTTCCGCTAGTGCTTCACGCCCCTCATGCAGGGCCAGAGGTTCACAACCTTCATTTAAACCTTCTAACTCCTGGAGAAACAGATCTCCTCGGTCCAGACCCAAGAAAGGCCCTTCCCGAAAATTCTCTTCTCAAGAACTCTTTGCCGTGTCTGGAAGACACAGGCAAGGTGGGCGGCCGCCTGTCCTTGTTTCGCCAAGTCTGGCTGATGGTCGTTCACGACCGATGGGTCAGAGATCTCGTGTCTTCCGGATACAGGATCGAGTTCTCGTCTCCTCCTCCAACGCGCTTCTTTCAGTCCCGTCTTCCAAGATCCAAGGCGCTTGCAGCTCCCTTTTACCAAGCCATACATGCCCTCCGCAACAGCGCCGTCATCGTTCCGGTTCCTCCCACAGAAAGGTTCAAGGGTTTTTACTCAAACCTGTTCGTGGTTCCAAAGAAGGACGGAACCATGCGTCCAATCCTAGACCTAAAACTGTTGAACAAATTTGTCACGGTGCACCACTTCAGGATGGAGTCCCTCCGTTCCGTTATCACCGCTCTGGAAAAAGGGGAATACCTTGCGTCAATCGACATCAAGGACGCATATCTCCACATTCCAATCTTCGAAAATCATTAAAGATTCCTACGCTTTGCAGTTGGAGACGAACATTTTCAATTCACGGATCTGCCATTCGGCCTGGCCACAGCCCTCAGAGTATTCACAAAGGTCATGGCTGCCGTCATGTCTATTCTACACTCTCGGGGTGTGGTGGTTCTACCTTACCTGGACGATCTTCTCGTCAAGGGTCCATCCTATCGGGCTTGTGCGGAAAGTGTCAGTGTCGCCGTCGACACTCTATCGCAGGGTTCCCCAACTGCAGTCCTCAAGGCCCACCAACAGGTCATGTTTTCAGGATTTCCTTAGCATTGCCCAGGTGATAACTGCATAACCTGTGCAATACAAAGCAAATCCTGAAAACATGACCTGTTGGTGGGCCTTGAGGACTGGAGTTGGGGAACCCTGCTCTATCCCGCCTAGGTTGGCTGGTAAACCTGGAAAAATCTTCCCCACTCCCATCCCGACAAATTTCTTTTCTGGGGATGATCTTAGACACCTCCCGAGGGTTGGTAATTCTCTCTCCGGACAAGATTTCCTCTCTAACCCGAGCAGCCCAATCTCTATCTCTGGCCCGCCCTCACTCCCTTCGGTTCGCCATGCAGGTCCTGGGCAAAATGGTGGCATCCATCGAGGCAGTATCATTTGCTCAATTTCACCTCCGTCCTCTCCAGCAGGCCTTGATCTCAGCCTGGGACAAGAATCCGGCCTCCTTAGGTCGCCGTTTTCTTCTGCCACCCAGAATCAGACGGTCTCTCAGGTGGTGGGCTGCAACTTCGTCATTGGATCAGGGAAGGTCCTTCCTCCGTGTGCACTGGCTGGTAGTGACCACCGATGCCAGCTTACTCAGATGGGGTGCGATCTTTCGTCACCACACGGCTCAGGGACGTTGGTCCATGAAGGAAGCCAGCCTTCCGATCAATATTCTCGAGATCCGAGCGATAAGGCTGGCTCTTCATCATTCCCATCATCTTTTGGCCGGACGTCCCGTCCGAATCCAGTCAGACAACGCCACGGCTGTGGCGTACATCAATCGGCAGGGAGGCACGTGAAGCAGAAATGCCATGATCGAAGTAACGCACATTTTGCAATGGGCCGAGACAAATCATTCGCTCATTTCGGCAGTTCATATTCCGGGAGTAGAGAATTGGGAGGCGGACTTTCTCAGCCGCCAGGGCATAGCCTCAGGAGAATGGTCTCTTCACCCGGAAGTCTTTCATCAAATTTGTCAGCGTTGGGGCACCCCAGATGTGGATCTCATGGCCTCCAGGCTGAACGCCAAGGTTCCGTCCTTTGTAGCCCGATCCCGAGATCCGTTAGCCATGCGCTCGGACGCGCTAGTTCTCCCATGGGCCAATTTCATCTCCCTTATCTCTTTCCACCACTTACGCTGATCCCAAGGGTCATCCGGAAGATCAAAGCGGAAGGCATTCCGGTGATCCTTGTCGCTCCGGACTGGCCACGCCGAGCTTGGTATGAGGAGCTAGTACATCTAGTCGCCGACGTCCCCTGGCGGTTACCGGATCGTCTTGATTTACTATCCCAGGGGCCAATTTGCCACCAGAACTCGAGAGTGCTGAGTTTAACGGCCTGGCCATTGAATCCTGGATCCTAAACTGAGCAGGTTTCTCGGGTCCAGTGGCATCTACCATGATTAATGCTAGGAAGCCTGTTTCCATGCGTATTTACCATCGCACTTGGAGAATTTTTTTCTCATGGTGCAAAGATAAGGGTCGTTCCCCGTTGGTGTTTTCCATTCCCTGCATTCTGGAATTTCTTCAAGCAGGATTGGATTCGGGTCTAGCACTAGCTTCTCTCAAGGGCCAGATCTCCGCGCTATCCATTCTTTTCCAGCGACAGATAGCTTCCAAGCTACAGGTCAAGACTTTCATGCAGGGAGTTTCACATCTTGTTCCTCCTTACAAAATGCCCTTGGAACCTTGGGACCTTAACTTGGTCCTCAGTGCACTACAAGAGACCCCCTTCGAGCCGTTACAAGACGTTTCTTTCTCTCTCCTCTCTTGGAAAATTGCCTTTCTTGTGACAATAACATCCATCAGACACGTCTCGGAACTGGCGGCTTTGTCGTGCAAACCTCCGTTTCTGATTTTTCACCAAGACAAGGTGGTGCTCAGGACATCCCCGTCCTTCTTGCCTAAAGTCGTCTCGGCTTTTCATCTGAATGAAGACATAGTTCTGCCCTCGTTCTGTCTGGCTCCGGTCCATCCTACTGAGAAAGTTCTTCACACTTTGGACTTGTGAGGGCTCTCAGAAGGTACATTTCCAGAACAGCATCTTTTTGCAAATCTGATGCCCTTTTTGTGCCTCTAAGGCTACAATAGCCAGATGGATTCGCTCAGCAATCCAAGAATCTTACCGCGTCAAAGGTCAGCCTATCCCGGCTGGGATTATGGCAGTGGGGGCTTCTTGGGCCATCCGGCACCAAGCTTCCGCACAGCAAGTGTGCAAAGCCGCGACTTGGTCCAGCCTTCACACGTTTGTTAAGCATTACAATATTCATGCTCAAGTCTCTTCAGATGCGGCCCTCGGCAGGCAGATTCTGCAGTCGGCAGTCTCGCATCTGTAGGTCCCTTCAATCGCTTATTCCTTTAAGCATTTGGGTGCGCGAGGTCTCACCTGTTATGTTTTTTCCCACCCAGGGACTGCTTTAGGATGTCCCATGGTAGTGTGTCCCCAATGAGGCGAAGGAGAAACAGGGATTTTTGTGTGTACTCACCGTAAAATCCTTTTCTCCGAGCCAATCATTGGGGGACACAGCACCCACCCTGTTACCCTATTGATTTGTAGTCTATTTTGGTTTTGACGTATTGCAATTCTGTTTGTGAATTCTGTTTGTGAGCTCCTACTGCTTTGGCACCGAACTGGTTCACGAGAGAGCCAGCAGAGGGTGTATACTACGGAGGAGTTAATTCTTTAATATATTTTGCTTAGTGTCCTCCTAGTGGCAGCAGCATAACACCCATGGTAGTGTGTCCCCCAATGATTGGCTCGGAGAAAAAGATTTTACGGTGAATACACACAAAAATCCCTGTTTTAGCGTGTGACAGCTGTCAAACATAAAAACCCGCTATAAATAGTAAATCAAACCCCCCTTTATCACCCCCTTAGCTAGGAAAAAAATAATAAAATTAAAAAAATGTATTTCCATTTTCCCATTAGGGTTAGGGTTGGAGCTAAAGTTAGGGTTAGAGTTGGGGCTAAAGTTAGGGTTGGGATTAGGGTTAGGGGTGTGTTAGGGTTAGGTTTGTGGTTAGGGTTATAATTAGGGTTGGGATTAGGATTAGGGGTGTATTGGGGTTAGGGTTGGAGTTAGAATAGGGAGGTTTCCACTGTTTAGGCACATCAGGTGCTCTCCAAACGTGACATGGCTTCTGATCTCAATTCCAGCCAATTTGGCGTTGAAAACATCAAACGGTGCTCCTGCCCTTCTGAGCTCTGCCATGCGCCTAAACAATAGTTTACCCCCACATATGGGGTATCAGCGTACTCAGGACAAATTGCACAATAACTCTTGGGGTCTAATTTTTTCTGTTACCCTTTAGAAAATGAAAAATTGGGGGCGAAAATATCATTTTTGTGGAAAAAAATGATTTTTTTATGGCTCTACCTTATAAACTTCTGTGAAGCACTTGGGGGTTTAAAGTTCTCCCCACACATCTAGATAAGTTCCTTGGGGGTTTAGTTTCCAAAATGGGGTCAATTGTGGGGGGTTTCTACTGTTTAGACACATAAGGGGCTCTCCAAACGCGACATGACGCTCGCAGACTATTCCATCAAAGTCTGCAATGCAAAACGTCACTACTTCACTTCCGAGCCCCGATGTGTGCCCATACCCTATATGTGGAAGAAAACTACTGTATCGGCGTACTCAGGACAAATTGAACAACTTTTGGGGTCCAATTTCTCCTGTTACCCTTGGGAAAATAAAAAACTGGGACTAAAAGATCATGTTTGTGGAAAAAATATTTTTCTTATTTTCACACCCAGGTATTATAAACTTCTGTGAAGTACTTGGGGTTCAAAGTTCTCACCACACATCTAGATAAGTACCTTTGGGGGTCTAGGTTCCAAAATGGGGTCACTTGTGGGGGTTTCCACTGTTTAGGCACATCAGGGGCTCTGATGGAATGGTCTACAGGTGTCATGTCGCGTTTGCAAAGTCTGCATTACTAAACGTCATTGCTTCTATTCCGAGCCCCGACGTGTGCCCATACAGTAGTTTTCTCTCACATGTAGTGTATCAGTGTATTCAGGACAAATTGGAGAACAACTTTTGGGGTCCAATTTCTCCCGTTACCCTTGGGAAAATAAAAAATTGGTGACTAAAAGATCATTTTGTGGGAAAAAAATAGGCTTTTTTATTTTCATGCCCGGGCATTATAAACTTGTGTGAAGCACTTGGGGGTTCACAGTGCTCACCACAGATATAGATAAGTTCCTTAGGGGGTCTAGTTTCCAAAATGGGGTCACAAGTGGGGGATTTCCACTGTTTAGGCACATCAGGGGCTCTGCAAACTGAACATGACACCCATCAAAGTCTGCATTCCAAAATGTCATCACTTCCTTTCCGAGCCCTGCTGTGCTCCCAAACAGTATTTTCCCCCCACATATGGGGTATCAGCGTACTCAGGACAAATTGGACAACAACTTTTGGGGTCCAATTTCCTTGGGAAAAATCAAAAATTGGGACTAAAAAAAATCATTTTTGTGGAATTTTTTTTTTTCACACCCAGGCATTATAAACTTTAGTGAAACACTTGGGGGTTGAACGTGCTCACAACAGATCTAGATAAGTTCCTTAGGGGGTCTAGTTTCCAAAATGGTGTCACTTGGGGGGGTTTCCACTGTTTAGGCACATCAGGTGTTCTCCAAACACGACATGGCGTCCAGCCAATTCTGCGTTGAAAAAGTCAAACTTCGCTCCTTCCCTTCCGAGCTCTGCCATGCACCCAAACAGTGGTTTACCCCCACATAGTGGGTATCAGCGTACTCAGGACAAATTGCACAATAACTTTTGAGGTCTTGTTACCCTTGGGAAAAGAAAAATTGGGGTGAAAAGATCATTTTAGTGGAAAAATATGATTTTTTTTAATTTTACGGCTCTACGTTATAAACTTATGTGAAGCACTTGGGGGTTCAAAGTGCTCACCACAGATCTAGATAAGTTCCTTAGGGGGTCTAGTTTCTGAATTGGGGTCAATTGTGGGGGGTTCCCACTGTTTAGGCACATCAGGGGCTATCCAAATGCGACATGGCGTCCAATCTCGATTCCAGCCAATTTTGGTTTAAAAAAGTCAAATGGCGCTCCTTCCCTTCCAAGCTCTGCCGTGCGCCCTAACAGTGGTTCCCCCCCACACATGGGGTATCGTACTCAGGACAAATTGGACAACAACTTTTATGGTCCAATTTCTCCTGTTACCCTTGGGAAAATAAAAAATTGGTGACATAAATATCATTCTTGTGGGAAAAAAAAATAGGATTTTCAGCTGCAGATGGAAGGAAGAGAGCCACAGTATTCATTACTGATGGGTAGGCGGAGCCCCAGATCAGGATGTCACCTCAGATCAAAAGAGTGCTGACTGGCTGGCCCCTCCAGCTCGGGCTCCTCCTACTCAGCTCCAGTCTAAGATTTGAGGTCCAGAGGATGGTCGCTGCTAATGCAGCTCCTCAGAAGATTTTATTATTTTATATTCGGACAGGAGACTTGGATCACTAGTTGGTCTAGAGGTCTCAGGGGTACCAGCGCTGCTGTACCCCAACCTCTCCCTTGGCGGATCTGTATTTACTCAAAGTCCCTGCAGAATCCTTGCCGGCCCTGGGGGATGAGGAGAGCTTCCCTGGCGGGACGCAAACCACACGTGCGGTCACTGCGTTCCTCGCCCTGGGGGGAAGCATGGGCACAGCGCCAGAAACCCCTGAGGGTCCCTGTGGCGCCTTGGCTGGTGAGTACTCCACACAGATTTTTTATTATAATTATGTGTGAGTGCTTTAGCGTCTGAGTGAGCAGCGCTATTACATGTATGTCACGCTACTACATGTATGTCAGTATGCTTCAGCGCTGCTGTGACAGCGCTGTTACAAGTAGATGTGGTGATTTTTTGTCCGCAGGCAGATACCTGCAGGACAGAGAGGGAGCAGGAGCGGGGGAGTTCGCGCTCAATATTCGAGCTGGCGGGGGGCGTGGCCTAACTATTCCCGGTCTTCTGAGCAGGAAGACGCGCGCTCTGGCGTTTCTCCTGCGACTCCCCCACTGTGGCGGCCATTACACAGGCTCCTGGGCTCCTCAGACCGCTCCTCTCCTCATAAGACACCACGGCCAGCTGGGTGAGTGCTGATTCCTCACCCCGCAGCGCAGCGATCGCTATCCTGCAGCTGCAGTCTCATTAGAGACATAAAAATTGGCTGGGGCTCACAAATATATATATTGTTGTGAGTTTGCAATATTAACCCCTCTGAGGGTTATTTCTACCAGCTAAATTTTTTGACTGAATACCGCTGGGGTAACCCTGCTTGGTGGAGCGTTAACCCTTCAGCGTTTTAAAAAAAAAAAAAAAAAAACCGCATAGTTTTTGCTGGTATTACCGCTTTGACCTGCTCATACAGGTGAGACATGTCTGAACAGAGTTCAGATGCCGCGGACCATGTCCCAGTGCCATTACGGCAATCAGATACGCAGACCTCCACAGCGTCTAGCGCTGCGGTCGACAGCGGTGAAAATTGGACGATATCGCTCGATCGATCAACAACTTGTCTGACCTTTTAGGTCAATATGTGTCTGCTAATTCCTCTCAAAGGAAGCGACGCAGGCCGTTACCGGCCTCTACACGGAGCGAGTCAGATGTATCTGATATTGGGCAGAGTTCCCCTTTAAATTCGGATGGAGAAATATCCGATTCAGATGCGGACGAGCCGCAGGGGCGTTCCTCTATGGCGAAGCGTACGGAGGCATTAATTGAAGCCATGAGAGATATATTACAGTTACCGGAGGAGGTAACTAGTCGTCCTGGTAAATCAGCACGCATGTTCCAGGAGTCCCGTGCTTCGCGTACAACATTGCCAGCTCTGGATGAGCTTAATAGTGTAATAGATTAGGAACGTCTGTGTCCAGATAAGCGTTTTCATGGAACGCATTTCTTTGATACACTTTATCCTTGCTCTGCGGAGTTAAAGGCTAATTGGACTTCTGCTCCTGAGGTGGATGTGTCTTTATCTCAGCTTAGTAAATCCTCACTACTCCCTATTAAGGGAAAAGCGAGCTTACAGGAGCCTTTGGATAGAAAAGCAGAATTGGCGGCAAAAGCAAGCTATGAGGCTGCGGGTCATGGATTCCGAGCAGTGCTAGGATCCATGTGTGCTGCTAGAGCTTCTCTAGGCTGGTTGGCACGTCTGAAGACGGAGCTGCAAAATGAATCTCCGTTATCTGAGATACGGGAAACTTGTGAATGGTTAGAAACTGCAGCCTGTTATATATTTGATGCCGGTCTGGATACGGCATCTCTGTTGGCCAAAGCGCAAGCTTCAGCGGTCACAGTCAGAAGAGCTTTATGGCTCAGACAGTGGGCCGGGGACGCAGTTTCCAAACAAGGGTTGTTGGCCTTACCTTACAAGGGTGGCCATCTTTTTGGATCCGACCTCACAGAGCTGATTTCCAAGGCTAAGGCGAAGGAATCAGCATTACCACAGCGTAGGGCCATGGCCTCGGTGTCCAGTAAGCCTGGTGTCTATAGTGGTCGGCGGTCCTTTCGGGGCCGAGGACGATCTAGTCACTCCTCGTGGGGATTGGGTCGTCCTTCCTTCTCAGGAAAGAAATCCTCTCAGAAAACTCGTACTCCCTGGAAGCAGAGTTTCCGCCAGGACAAGCGGGAACTTGACAAGAAGCCCGCAAAGTCGGATTGACGCCAGGGGTCCACTCGAGGATTCTCGAGTGGGGGGTCGCCTGCTTCTTTTCAAGGAGACTTGGATGGCTCGCGTTCCAGATTCCTGGGTAACGCGGATAGTGTCGGCAGGCTATTTCATAGAGTTTGCTTCTCGACCCCCAAATGTTTTTTGTCAATCTCACGTTCCGTCGGAACCCGAGCTTGTTGTCGCTCTACAGCGAGAGGTCGAATCTCTGCTACAAAAGGGTGTAGTGATACCGGTTCCGTCAGAGGACCGAGGGAAAGGTTTTTATTCCAACCTTTTTATAGTTCCCAAAAAGGAGAACAAATTTCGCCCGATTCTGGATCTCAAGCGATTAAACCGGCATGTCCATGCCCGGAAATTTCGCATGGAGTCGCTTCGTTCCGTTGTGGCAGCTCTGTCACAGAACGATTTTCTGGTGTCAATCGACATTCGCGACGCCTATTTGCATATTCCCATCGGAAAGGCTCATCAGCGCTTTCTTCGATTTGCCATAGGTCAGAATCATTACCAGTTCGTGGCTCTGCCGTTCGGCTTAGCCTCAGCGCCAAGGGTCTTTACAAAAATTCTGGCGCCCTCATGGCAATCCTTCGAAGACAGGGGATTACGATTCTCCCTTATCTGGACGATCTTTTGATCATGGCTTCCTCGGAGGAGGAGGCGTTGACGGCTCGGGATTTGTCTCTTCAGTTTCTGAAGGACTTCGGTTGGCTGGTCAATTGGGAGAAGTCGTCCCTGGAACCATCGAGGACAATCCTCTTTTTGGGAATGCATCTCGACACGTTTCGGTCGGTAGTTTCCCTACCACCAGACAAACAGTCATGTCTTCTTCGACATGTACAGATTATGAAATCCTCAACGGCAATGTCCCTACGGAAGTGTATGCGTCTTCTGGGACTGATGGTGGCGTCCATGGAGGCAATTCCTTTTGCCCAGTTCCATTCCAGGACTCTCCAAAGGTTCATCTTGAGTCGGTGGAACCAGTCGCAATCGCTGGATTGCAGTGTCACCATTTCTCGCGCGGTGCGGGATTCTCTAGAATGGTGGTTACGTCCAGGGGCATTCTCCCTGGGGAAGTCTTTCCTCCCTCCGAAGTGGTCAGTCATAACCACCGATGCCAGCCTGACGGGCTGGGGGGTGTTTGGAACAATCTCTGGATTCAGGGGGTATGGTCATCGGAAGAGTCTGTTCTTCCGATCAACATCCTGGAATTGAGGGCGATTTTTTCCTTTGCCTCCAACATTGGACGGTCCCTTTGAGCGGTCTGCCAGTCCGAGTGCAGACAGACAATGCGACGGCTGTCGCGTATATCAATCACCAAGGTGGGACAAGGAGTTCCAGACTCATGGTAGAGGTGTCCCGAATTCTGATTTGGGCAGAGGCCAGTGTACCAGCCATTTCGGCGATTCACATTCCAGGGGTTCAGAATATTACAGCGGACTTTCTCAGTCGCAGAAGGATGGATCCCGGGGAATGGAGCCTTCACCCGGAAGTTTTTGCACTACTGTGCTCTCGCTGGGGAACCCCACAAGTGGATTTGATGGCATCCAGGTCCAATGCCAAGTTACCGACGTTCATGTCCAGGTACAAGGACCCGAAGGCTGTGGCGGTGGATGCTCTAGTGGCTCAGTGGGATCAGTTCGAGCTGATCTATGTATTCCCGCCGATATCCTTACTTCCTCTAGTACTGCGTCGGATCAGACTAGAGAGAATTCCAGCTATTTTGATAGCTCCAGACTGGCCAAGAAGGGTGTGGTTCTCGACAATAATGTCGCTGTTGGCGGCACCTCCTTTTCCACTCCCTCTTCAACCGGACTTGTTGACTCAGGGGCCCATTTGTCATCCGGACTTGATGTCCCTGCGTTTGACGGCGTGGCTCTTGAGACCGAAATCTTGACCCGTAGAGGTTTCTCAGCCGAGGTCATTGCTACCCTTCGTGCTGCAAGAAGTCCGGCTACTACTAGGATTTACCACAAAATTTGGGAAACCTTCTTTTCGTGGTGTTTGGGGTCCTCTCGGAACCCGAGAAAATTTTCCATTCCCAACCTGTTGGCTTTTCTGCAGCATGGGCTAGACAAGGGTTTGGCAGTCAGCACCCTGAAAGGTCAGATTTCTGCTCTGTCCTCATTGTTCCGGAGAATCATTGCTTCAAATAGAGACGTGCTCTCCTTTTTCCGAGGTATATCTCGTAAGTTCCCGCCGCGGAAGGCACCCGTGTCTCCTTGGCGGCTCAACCTTGTTTTGGAGGCTCTTCAGCATAAACCTTTTGAGCCTATGGTTTCTGCTAGCCTTTCTTTACTTTCTTGGAAGGTGGCTTACCTTGTTGCAGTCACTTCCTTGAGGAGAGTTTCTGAGTTGGCAGCTCTTTCTTGTTCGCCTCCTTTTCTGGAGTTTTTTCCGGATCGGGTAGTGCTTCGCACTCGGGGTGATTTTTTGCCTAAAGTGGTGTCACAATTTCATGTCAACCAGGATATTGTGTTGCCTTCATTCTGCCCGGATCCGAAGAATGTGAAAGAGCGTGCTTTACACACATTGGATTTAGTGCGGGCCTTGAAGTTTTATCTATCTATTACGCAAGGTTTTCGTAAGACGGACTCCCTATTTGTGGTTCCAGTCGGTCGTCGGCGTGGTCAACGAGCTTCCAAGGATTCTATAGCTCGTTGGATTCGGTCAGCTATATTGGAAGCTTACCGTCTTCAGGGTGAATCTTGCCCGATTAAGATTCAAGCCCATTCCACGAGGGCTGTGGCTTCATCGTGGGCTTTTCACCAAGGTGCTTCGGCAGTGCAGCTCTGCCGGGCGGCGACTTGGCGCTCTGTCCACACGTTTACGAAGTTTTATAAAGTGGACGTCAGTGCTTCCGCTGATGCAGCCCTCGGACGTAGGGTCCTGCAGGCAGCTGTAGTTTAAAGTTCTGGATAAACTTGTGTTTAGCGCTGGTTGCGCTTTGTTGTTAAGGTTGTTGGGTTTCTGCCTCTTGTTGGTTTTTTCCCACCCTTATTTTTGAACTGCTTTGGGACGTCCCATCAGTAATGAATACTGTGGCTCTCTTCCTTCCATCTGCAGCTGAAACACGGATTTTGGTAAGAACTTACCTGTAAAATCCTTTTCAGCGAAGGAAGGAAGAGAGACACAGCACCCTCCCAAGGCAGAAGTGTGTTGATGTTTTCAGATGCAGCGCGACCCTTATCTGATAGCGATTATCTGGGCTGAGGTCAGCGCGCTAAGGCTCTGTTCCAGCATCGCCAGCTCATCGCAGTGGTCAGGTTCCGTGAGTAGTACCTGGAACTCTGTGGTTTTTGGCTTTCTTTGCATGCATAACCTGTATCCTTGTGTTTTTTCTCTGAAGTTCCTTCAGAAGGGGTTATGTTGCTCCGCTGGTGATCTTGGCTCTTTTCCTAAAAGCTTTGGTACGACTGGAGCTGAGTAGGAGGAGCCCGAGCTGGAGGGGCCAGCCAGTCAGCACTCTTTTGATCTGAGGTGACATCCTGATCTGGGGCTCCGCCTACCCATCAGTAATGAATACTGTGTCTCTCTTCCTTCCTTCGCTGAAAAGGATTTTACAGGTAAGTTCTTACCAAAATCCGTGTTTTTATTTTCATGCCCGGGCAATATAAACTTGTGTGAAGCACTTGGGGGTTCAAAGTGCTCACCACAGATCTAGATAAGTTCCTTAGGGGGTTTAGTTTCCAAAATGGGGTCACTTGTGGGGGGTTTCCACTGTTTAGGCACATCAAGGACTCTGGAAACAAACTGAACATGACACCCATCAAAGTCTGCATTCCAAAACGTCATTACTTCCTTTTCGAGCCCTGCCGTGCTCCCAAACAGTATTTTCCCCCAACATATGAGGTATCAGCGTACTCCGGACAAATTGGACAACTTTTGGGATCCAATTTCCTTGGGAAAAATCAAAAATTGGGGACTAAAAATCATTTTTGTGGAATTTTTTTTTTCACGACCAGGCATTATAAACTTTAGTGAAACACTTGGGGGTTCAAAGTGCTCACCACAGATCTAGACAAGTTCCTTAAGGGGTCTAGTTTCCAAAATGGTGTCACTAGTGGGGGGGTTTCCACTGTTTAGGCACATCAGGGGCTCTCCAAACGCGACATGGCGTCCAATCTCAATTCCAGCCAATTTTGTTTTGAAAAAGTCAAACGGCGCACCTTCCCTTCCAAGCCCTGCCGTTTCCCCCCACATATGGGGTATCGGCGCACTCAGGAGAAATTGCACAACTTTTTTCTGTCCATTTTCTCCTTTTACCCATGTTAAAATAAAGAAATGTTTGTAAAAGATTATTTTTGTCACTAAAAAGTTAAATGTTCATTTTTTCATTCCAAGTTGCTTCAGCTCCTGTGAAGCACCAGAAGGGTCAATAAACTTCTTGAATGTGGTTTTGAGTACCTTGAGGGGTGCAGTTTTTAGAATTGTGTCACTTTTGGGTATTTTCTGCCATATAGACCCCTCAAAGTGACTTCAAATGTGAGGTGGTCCCTAAAAAAAATTGTTTTGTATAATTTGTTGTAAAAATGAGAAATCGCTGGTCAACTTTTAACCCTTATAACTTCGTAACAAAAAAAAGTTTGGGTTCCAAAATTGTGCTGATGTAAAGTAGACATGTGGGAAATGTTATTTAGTAACTATTTTGTGTGACATATTTTTCTGTTTTAAGGGAATAAAAATTCAAAGTTTGAAAATTGCAAAATTTTCCAAATTTTCACCATATTTCCATTTTTTTCATAAGTAACCGCAAGTTATATCGAATAAATTTTACCACTGTCATGAAGTACAATATGTCACGAGAAAACAGTCTCAGAATCTCTAAGATCCGTTGAAGGGTTCCAGAGTTATGGTCAGAATTGTAAAAATTGGCCCGGTCATTAACGTGCAAACCACCCTTGGGGACTAAGGGGTTAAGTACAGAATTGACCACATTTTTTGCTTAAATTTTTTTTTTTCCTAATTTCCTCCTCTAAAACCAAGGTGCGTCTTATAGTCCGAAAAATATGGTATATGTTCTACTTGCATCAATTTCCTTTTCACCGTAAATTTTGGTTTTATTTTCTTTTCCAGTGTCTTGCACATTTAACTGTACAATGAAGTTTGTGGTCAGAGACTGTGATCCTCACACAGGAGTTCCTGATGATGAAGGTTACAGCGATGAATATGTGGTATGTTAATTCATGAGGGCTCTGCAGCAGAACATACTATCTATATGCCTCATTGTACCTTTAGTTTGTGTAAATTTTATGTAGATTTTTTGGGGAAATTTGGTATGGCCTCATAGATTTTCATAGTAAAGCATACGGAATGTACTGGAATCTTTTATAAATGTTGACCATGATATAAATATAATATAAATGCGAGAATCAGTGATATTTCTATGATTTGTATTTTGTTTATGTAGCTTGAAGACTTAGAGGTTACTATTGAAGACCATATTCAAAAAGTGTTGAAGCCAAATTTTGGAGCAGCATGGGATGAGGTTGGAGACTCCCATGAAAAAGAGGAAACCTTTGCGCTCAGTACTACTAAAACCCTCGAAGGTATTTAAATCTCTCGCACTAGTCAGTCGCACAGACTTTGCTTTGTAACGGGCTTTATTGGGAGCATGAGGTGTGACCACATTCCTACTACGAAAAAGTTTTGCAACAGGACCTTGTTTATATTGAGGCCCATAGTATATAGAGTTTGTTACATGTAAATTTGGTGTCACCTCCCAAATATTAACTCATTGTGACTTGCTTCATTCACAATATGCATTATAATACCAAAATTTTCGAAATGTTTTTATTTTAATGTACAATGGAGTCATTTAGATTTAACAAATTGATATTTAAATGGTTATTCCTAAGTAAAACCCATGGGATAGAGGATAACTTGCTGATCACTGGGATGGAGCAGAAGTCAGAAGTGCCCATGTGAAGCCCTCCGCTCCATTAATTGTCTGTTGGACTACCAAGTGCAGCACCCTGCTCTCTCTTTCACTGGGGGTAACTGTAGTACTGCAATTTTTCACATTAGATATCACATTTCTGGTGGATATAGGATTTTTTTTGGGGGGGAGGGTGGGGATAAACCTTTAACCCCGTCACAACTTTTCACATACCCATAAGGGTTCCCGGTCTTAATCGTGGTCTGATTAAGACCTCACAGTAGAAACGTGTTGGTCGCTAGCCATCCTGGGCTCCCAAGTGTATCCACTATATGTCCTTTTAATGAATCTACAATAAACGTGAAGTTTTATTTTTGACCACCTGGAGACTCTCTTTCCACATTGCATACCAGAATATGGATGAGGGGGACCATACCTACTAGCATAAGAAGGAGTGTGCCATGCCTTAAGGGGGACATGTGTACCAGGATAGGGATAAGGAGGACATGCGTACCAGGATAGGGATGAGGGGACCGTGCATACCAGGATGGGGATGAGGGAACCATGCATGCCAGGATGGGGATGAGGGAACCGTGCATGCCAGGATGGGGATGAGGGAACCGTGCATACCAGGATGGGGATGACTGGACCGTGCATACCAGGATGGGGATGAGAGGACCCTATATACCAGGATAGGAGATATTAAAGGGAACCTGTCACCAGTTTTGGCCGATAAGTTACGGCCATCACCTTTCAGCGCTGATATGCAGCATTCTATAATGCTGTATATCTGCTCCCAACCCGACCTGTAAGAGAAGAAAAATAACTTGTTTTATATTCACGGGCGGTCCTGTCCGAGAGGTGTCGCTCTTCTTGGTCTGGCGCATCCCATCTTCATGCGATACCCTCCTCCTTGTTTTATTAATGACGCGTCCCTGCGTCATCCACACAGTCTCCTCGGCATCGCGCTCCTGCTCAGGCGTACTTCTCTGCCCTGTTGAGGGCAGAGTAAATTACTGCTGTGTGTAGGTGCTGGGAAAAGTCAAAGAGCCCTGATGCATGCGCACTGCAGGACTTTGCTCTGCCCTCAATAGGACAAAGAAGTATGCCCGAGCAGGAGCGCGATGCAGAGGAGACTGTGTGGATGACGCAGGGACGCGTCATTCACAAAACAAGAAGGAGGACGGTATCGCATGAAGATGGGAGGCGCTGGACCAAGAAGAGCGACACCTCTCTGATCGGCCGCCCTGCAGGTGAGTATAATAAGTTATTTTTCTTCTCTTACAGGTCTGGTTGGGGGCAGAATGCTGTATATCAGCCCTGAAAGGTGATGGCCGTAACTTATATCGGCGAAAACTGTTGACAGGTTTCCTTCAAGTACAGAATTGACCACATTTTTTGCTCCAGTTTTTTTTCTCTAATTACCTCCTCTAAAACCTAGGTGCGTCTTATGGTCCAGTACGTCTTACAGTCTGAAAAATACGGTACTTATACCACACGAGAAACAGCGTAAAAAATTAATAAAACCAATTCTTCACCTGCTATTTATTTGTTCATAATGCCTCACAAAGATCCCAGTAAGGCTTGGTGCACAATTATCCTGCGCTGAGCGCTTACATTGGGATTTCCATGTAAGTCTCTGAAATACATGATTCAGACGGAACCACTGGTGGAAGATTCCCTATAATGAGGCAGATGGAGGCACTGTGGATGCCATCTGGCCTATGATCCAGTGGTGTCCATCTTTTTAGGCGTGCATAAAATCGCTGTCGGCCACAGTTTTGTTCAGCTGAACAGAGGCCACACGGAGTCCACAGTAACTCTGGTGCCTCATTAAAGTGAATGGATCCCTCGTGGGTTTCATCTGAATCACATCATTCAGAGATTTAAATAGAAATCCAAAAGTAAGTGCTCAGCTTAGAGCGCTGGATAAATGTAATTCTAAACATTATGTAAAATGTTCCCAGGCAAAGCTTCAACTAAATCCAAAAAAAAGCAAGCTCCCACTCTGATCAATCATCTGTTAACGGAAATATAGGGGGGCTTCCACGTTACTGGTAGCACAAAGGCTCTGGAAAAGTGCTATGGCTCTTCACCCCCCAAAAGAAATCAGCAAATTCTGTGCTCCCAAATCCAAATACCCCATCCCTTTTGAGCCCCAGTGTGCCTAAGCCACATTTAGCATCCACGTTTGGCATTTCTGTAGCGATTAAAACCCGCCTAATTTACGGGTGCGTGTCTCCAGAAGCATGAGCTGGATATCGCAATATACTGGGCACTATAACATTACAATGGCAGGATTGCAATTTTCACTCCGCAACATCCATTGCTGCTTGTTTCTGGAAAGCACCCATGTAGTCAAAATCGTCACTACATCTGTAGATAAATCCTCAGAGGAGTCTAATTTCCAAAATGCGGTCAGTTGAGGAAGGAGGGGCGTCTGTTCTTCTGGCACTTGGGGGTTCTGTATATGGAGGTGTCAAATAGTGCTCCTTCCCTCCTGAGCCTTGTGGCTAAGGCCTCTTTCACACTTCAGTCGTGCAACGTCAGTCAAAATGTGAAAAAAAGGATCCGCCATTTTTTTTTTTTGGCGGATCCGTTTTTTCTCCTTCGTCTCATTGGGGGACACAGGACTGTGGGTGTATGCTACTGCCGCTAGGAGGCTGACACTAAGTAAACATAAAAAAGGTTAGCTCCTCCTCCGCCGTATACACCTCAGCACTGGCCGCAGGCAAACCCAGTTCATGCTTAGTGTCTGTTGGAGGCACACGTCTGGTTCCTTCCAGACCATTTTTTTTTTTTTTTTTTTTCCCACGAAGATTTGACAGGGGCGACGGACCCTATTGAAAGGGTCCGATCTCCCCAAAACATCAACGGGCGAGCACGTGGAGTAAAGCCTCCACGTATCCTCTCCCGCGACGTGGGACACTAATGCCGGACTCAGCCCTGACCACCCTAGGGTATCGAAACCCTAGGCTGTACAGAGGCAGTAAATAGTCCGTGCGGCCCCCACTGCACCACCAAGGCAAGACCGCGGTGCTGCAAGGAGGCGGATGGTCCCTCTCCTCACCCCCTGAAGGGGTGATGGAGTTAGGGTGCCTGCACCATCCTCACCCCCTTTTTTTCTGGGAAGCCCCTCTCTAATCACTGCGAGAGACGCTGGGATCTTTTACATTATGCTCCAGTGGATCGGGACCCACCTTTTAATCAGGATCTTCGGTCGGAAGAGGCTTAGGAGTCCTTAGGAGCAGAAGGCAGAGCGGTCTGGTGTGGAGCAGCTCCAAAGCAAAAGCGGGCAAGGCAGTGAGTTCCCCATACCCCTCCCCCTGTATCCGGCAGCGACACAGGAGGCGGCTGCCTCCAAAAATTTACATCCCGGCTTCGTGCCGGCGCTGGGCCGCGGGCTGGGATCTGGAGGCAGTGCGGGGGTAATTCGGCGTTCCAGAGAGGGGCGCGTTCTCGGGCTCCTCCCCCAGCAGCGTCACTTCCGGCGGGCCCGCCCCCCTGATCCCGAGTGGGCACCGCCGAAAATTTAGGCCGCGGCTTCGGCCAGCGCTAGGCCGCGGCCTGAAATTTAGCCCCCGGCTTCGGCCGGAGACTAGGCCGCGGCCGGAAATTAGGTCCCCGGCTTCTGCCGGCGCTAGGCCGCGCCCCGCGACCCCTCCCCCTAGGGCTCGTCTATTTAGGAACGCCTCCCTGAAAGGGGAGCGCGTTTTTTTGGAAGTCTGGAGCTTCCATCTTCCTTTTTACGCCACACGGTCCAGCAAGTGAGGGGAAAAATCGTTCAAGAACGTTCGGGGAACAGGACTGGGGTAAGTGCTACTACCTCCAGCCTGGTTGCTCCGTGTTTTTTGCTGCGCTCCGCACCGCTATTACCCGCACCGCCACATCCAAATTATTCTGACAGGAGAAATCTGTGACAGATCCAGTATGTCCAGAAGGGCTAAGACCCACACGGTGTTTTATACTGCATGCATTGCCTGTAGATCCCCTTTTCAGCTGCAGATGGAAGGAAGAGAGCCACAGTATTCATTACTGATGGGTAGGCGGAGCCCCAGATCAGGATGTCACCTCAGATCAAAAGAGTGCTGACTGGCTGGCCCCTCCAGCTCGGGCTCCTCCTACTCAGCTCCAGTCTAAGATTTGAGGTCCAGAGGATGGTCGCTGCTGGAAGCAGCTCCTCAGAAGATTTTATTATTTTTATCGGACAAGAGACTTGGACATGAGTCTGAAAGGTCTCAGGGGTCTCAGCGCTGCTGGACCCCACCTCTCCCCTGGCGGATCTGTATTTTACATAAATAGTCCCTGCAGAATCCTTGCCGGCCCTGGGGGATGAGGAGAGCTTCCCTGGCGGGACGCAAACCACACGTGCGGTCACTGCGTTCCTCGCCCTGGGGGGAAGCATGGGCATAGCGCCAGAAACCCCTGAGGGTCCCTGTGGCGCTTTGGCTGGTGAGTACTCCACACAAAATTTTATTATTAATGTGTGAGTGCTTTAGCGTCTGATGGCAGCGCTATTACATGTATATCAGTATGCTTCAGCACTGCGGTGACAGCGCTATTACATGTTTATCAGTGTATCTCACCAGTCTCTCCCTTGGCGGATCTGTAACTACATAATCGGCCCTGCAGAATCTTGCCGGCCCTGGGGGATGAGGAGAGTTTCCCTGGCGGGGGCGCAAACCACACGCTGGGGTCACTGCGCTTCCCGCCCTGGGGGGAAGCATGGGCATAGCGCCAGAAACCCCTGGGGGTCCCTGTGGCGTTTCGGCTGGTGAGTACTCCACATTTTGGTAAAATGTGTGTGAGTGTTTTAGCGACTGCTGCGGCAGCCGCTGTACATATATATGCCGGTGACTAGTTTTTTCTATGTCCGCAGGAGGATGCCTGCAGGACGAGGGAGAGGGGAGTACGCGCTCTTTTTATTTTTTGAATTTCGCGCCGCTTCTGAGCGCGCGCTTTACTGCAGCCTCCATTTTCGGCTCCTCTACATGGAGCACATGGAGGCAGAGCGCGGCGGCCATTGCTGATAAAGCGCTGCAAGCTGAAAGCTCCCCGGATCGTTCTCCTCCCCTCCCGGCAAGAATACGTGACCAGCTTGGTGAGTCGCTTCTAGCCCGCCGGGCAGAAGCTTAACTCCTTCACCTCCACAGCGCGGGCGCCGTCTGGGGCACTACTGAGTGACAGATTGAGCTGTCCTGCGGCTGTTCTCGCATAAGGGGCTCGCACACTCTTTTAATATTAATAAAGAGGCTGTGGGGAGTCTGCGACATTAATGCTGCCACTATACGTTTCCGCTGACGATCCTGATGGCGTCGCATAATATTGCGATCGTTTGTGTGTCATTTTTAGTGTCGCTGGTGGCTGCCAATCTGGGCAATCGCATAGGCGATTAGCGATCTCCTTGACAACTTTGGCGGTCATTGCGTTATAAAAAACAGCGCAATTTTTTAGCGATCTTGTGGAACGTTTTTCTGTTTAGTGTGGCATGGCTGTCCTGCAGCTGCGACCTTATAAGAGGCGCCTGAGATTCGCACACCCTTTTTTCATTATCAAGGTTGTGGAGAGTCAGCTACTTTAACCCCTTCTTAGGAGGTTAACTCTTAATGGGAGACAGCTGGGGTAGCTCTCGCTTTAGAGCTTTAACCCTTCAGCGTTTGTTTTTTATTTAAGTACTGCTCTGGTTACTGACAGGTTTATCCTGCCATATACTATGCAAGGGCATGTCAGAGACCCTCTCCCAGATCCGCTACGGATCAGCATCGCGTATCTGACACGCAGATCTCGACTCATACACGGTCAGAGGTTCCAATGGTGTCAAAATGGAGGCCTTCACTGGTTTCTATTGATGACCTTTTAGGTTATGGAGTGTCAACTAGATCCTCTCAAGGAAGCGACACAAATCGGTGCTTTCCTTCTCGCTTAGCGAAGAAGTCCGATTCGGTCAAGGAGGATCGGCAGGGACACCCTGCCTCTCTCTCAGGGGCCGTACTAAAATTTCTGTGGAAGCCATGTGGACGTTACAGTTACCGGAGGAGGTAACTAGTCGTCCTGGTAAGTCGGCCCGGATGTTGCAAGGGTCGCATGGGTCGCGACGACCTTACAAACTATCCGTTTTTCTACGGAGTTATTTGTTAATTGGACCCCTTCTCCTGAAGTGAATGTCCCTTTATTCCAGCTTAGCAAATCTTCCTGGTAAAAGGGAAGACGAATCTGCAGGACACGCTGGACAGAAGAACGGAGATGGCAACAATTTCCATCTGTGTAGCCGTGGATCATAGATTCGGTATTAAGGATCTAGGTGTACTTGTTAAGTTCCCCTGAGCTGGTTGGACCGTCTAAGGACGGCGTGGCAAGTTTCCCTCTATCAAGGTAGATGGGCTTTTCTAGTTGAAGGATAATGCGTCACTGCTATCCAGGGAGCAATCCTCGGCAGTTACAGTCAGAAGAGCACTGTGACTTGGATGGAACGCAGTTTTCCAACAGGGTTTGCTATCTTTAGCTTAGAAAGTGGTCAGCTATTTGACTGACCTCACGGAGCTGATGCCAAGGCAAAGGCAAAAGAAGCAGCTTTACCGCAGCGCAGAGCTGTGACTTCTGCGTCTGGCAGGACTTGTGCCGATAGTTATCGGCAGTCCTTTTCGGTTCAAGGGATGATCTGACCAACCCTCTGGGGGTTTGTGTCGTCTCTCTCTTTTTAAAAAAAAAAAAAAAAGGGGGGAATTCTCAGAAATTCCGCATACCCTGGAAACAGAACTTCTGTTAAGGCAGAAGCTGGCAAAAAAAAAAAATTCGCTAAGGCAGACTGACTTCTGACATTCCGTCAGAGCCGAGCATGAAGTCGCTTCGCTCAGTTATGGCAGCCCTGTCGCAGAACGATCAATCGACATTCGCGACGCTTTTTGGCATGTTCCCATCGGAAGACCTCACCCAGGTTGTGGCTCGACCATTCGGTTTGGCTTTAACGCCCAGAATTTTTACAACGATTCTGACGCCAGAATCTCATGGCAATCCTTCAAAGACGGGGATTTACGATTCGTCCCTATTTGGACGGCCTTTTCGGTTGTGGCTTCAAAGGAGAAGTCGTCTCTGGAATCGTCGCAGGCAATCCTGTTTTTGAGGATGCATTTCGACATGGTACGGGAGGGGTTGTCCCTACCTCCAGACAAGCAGGCATGTCTGCTCCAGCATGTACAGACTATGAAGTCTGCGACAGCAGTGTCCCTTCGGAAGGTATGCGCCTTCTGGGTCTGACGGTGGCGTCCATGAGGTTTTTTCCGTTTGTCCAATTTCATTCCAGAGCTCTCCATAGGCTCATTCTGAGTCGTTGGGATCAATCGCAAGGTTCGCTGGATTGCAGCGTCATCATCTCTCACAGGGTGCGAGAATCCCTAGGATGGTGTTTATGTCCAGGAGCGTTATCCCTGGGAAAGCTTTTCCTCCCTCCGAAGTGGTCGGTCATAACCACCGATGCCAGCCTGACGGGCTGGGGGGGGTGTTTGGAACAATCTCTGGATTCAGGGAGTATGGTCATCGGAAGAGTCTGTTCTTCCGATCAATATCCTGGACTTGAGGGCGATTTTCCTTTGCCTCCAACATTGGACGGTCCCTTTGAGCGGTCTGCCAGTCCGAGTGCAGACAGACAACGCGACGGCTGTCGCGTATATCAATCACCAAGGTGGGACAAGGAGTTCCAGACTCATGGTAGAGGTGTCCCGAATTCTGATTTGGGCAGAGGCCAGTGTGCCAGCCATTTCGGCGATTCACATTCCAGGGGTTCAGAATATTACAGCGGACTTTCTCAGTCGCAGAAGGATGGATCCCGGGGAATGGAGCCTCCACCCGGAAGTTTTTGCACTACTGTGCTCTCGCTGGGAACCCCCCAAGTGGATTTGATGGCATACAGGTCCAATGCCAAGTTACCGACGTTCATGTCCAGGTACAAGGACCCGAAGGCTGTGGCGGTGGATGCTCTAGTGGCTCAGTGGGATCAGTTCGAGCTGATCTATGTATTCCCGCCGATATCCTTACTTCCTCTAGTACTGCGTCGGATCAGACTAGAGAGAATTCCAGCTATTTTGATAGCTCCAGACTGGTCAAGAAGGGTGTGGTTCTCGACAATAATGTCGCTGTTGGCGGCACCTCCTTTTTCACTCCCTCTTCAACCGGACTTGTTGACTCAGGGGCCCGTTTGTCATCCGGACTTGATGTCCCTGCGTTTGACGGCGTGGCTCTTGAGACCGAAATCTTGACCCGTAGAGGTTTCTCAGCCGAGGTCATTGCTACCCTTCGTGCTGCAAGAAGTCCGGCTACTACTAGGATTTACCACAAAATTTGGGAAACCTTCTTTTCGTGGTGTTTGGGGTCCTCTCGGAACCCGAGAAAATTTTCCATTCCCAACCTGTTGGCTTTTCTGCAGCATGGGCTAGACAAGGGTTTGGCAGTCAGCACCCTGAAAGGTCAGATTTCTGCTCTGTCCTTATTGTTCCGGAGAACCATTGCTTCAAATAGAGACGTGCTCTCCTTTTTCCGAGGTATATCTCGTAAGTTCCCGCCGCGGAAGGCACCCGTGTCTCCTTGGCGGCTCAACCTTGTTTTGGAGGCTCTTCAGCATAAACCTTTTGAGCCTATGGTTTCTGCTAGCCTTTCTTTACTTTCTTGGAAGGTGGCTTTCCTTGTTGCAGTCACTTCCTTGAGGAGAGTTTCTGAGTTGGCAGCTCTTTCTTGTTCGCCTCCTTTTCTGGAGTTTTTTCCGGATCGTGTAGTGCTTCGCACTCGGGGTGATTTTTTGCCTAAAGTGGTGTCACAATTTCATGTCAACCAGGATATTGTGTTGCCTTCATTCTGCCCGGATCCGAAGAATGTGAAAGAGCGTGCTTTACACACATTGGATTTAGTGCGGGCCTTGAAGTTTTATCTATCTATTACTCAAGGTTTTCGTAAGACGGACTCCCTATTTGTGGTTCCAGTCGGTCGTCGGCGTGGTCAACGAGCTTCCAAGGATTCTATAGCTCGTTGGATTCGGTCAGCTATATTGGAAGCTTACCGTCTTCAGGGTGAATCTTGCCCGATTAAGATTCAAGCCCATTCCACGAGGGCTGTGGCTTCATCGTGGGCTTTTCACCAAGGTGCTTCAGCAGTGCAGCTCTGCCGGGCGGCGACTTGGCGCTCTGTCCACACGTTTACGAAGTTTTATAAAGTGGACGTCAGTGCTTCCGCTGATGCAGCCCTCGGACGTAGGGTCCTGCAGGCAGCTGTAGTCTAAAGTTCTGGATGAACTTGTGTTTAGCGCTGGTTGCGCTTTGTTGTTAAGGTTGTTGGGTTTCTGCCTCTTGTTGGTTTTTTCCCACCCTTATTTTTGAACTGCTTTGGGACGTCCCATCAGTAATGAATACTGTGGCTCTCTTCCTTCCATCTGCAGCTGAAACACGGATTTTGGTAAGAACTTACCTGTAAAATCCTTTTCAGCGAAGGAAGGAAGAGAGACACAGCACCCTCCCAAGGCAGAAGTGTGTTGATGTTTTCAGATGCAGCGCGACCCTTATCTGATAGCGATTATCTGGGCTGAGGTCGGCGCGCTAAGGCTCTGTTCCAGCATCGCCAGCTCATCGCAGTAGTCAGGTTCCGTGAGTAGTACCTGGAACTCTGTGGTTTTTGGCTTTCTTTGCATGCATAACCTGTATCCTTGTGTTTTTTCTCTGAAGTTCCTTCAGAAGGGGTTATGTTGCTCCGCTGGTGATCTTGGCTCTTTCCTAAAAGCTTTGGTACGACTGGAGCTGAGTAGGAGGAGCCCGAGCTGGAGGGGCCAGCCAGTCAGCACTCTTTTGATCTGAGGTGACATCCTGATCTGGGGCTCCGCCTACCCATCAGTAATGAATACTGTGTCTCTCTTCCTTCCTTCGCTGAAAAGGATTTTACAGGTAAGTTCTTACCAAAATCCGTGTTTCCGCACGCCCAGACTAATCGGGTCTGCGAAGCCTGTGACTCCGAACGGGCTCAGGAGTCCTTACCTATAACCGAGCCTAGTGCGTCAGGTCCTCCGGAATGGGCCTTGTCTCTTTCTCAATCTGTGGCGTCATTAACCAGAGCAATTGAGTCCCTTCAAGCTCCCGATAGGAGCAGGGACAGTGGTTCACCCGGCTTCATTACGCCTCAGGAACCTTCGGCCTGCAGGGGCCGCGCTCTTACCAGGCAGACGCATGGGAAGCGAACCCATACTGCGTCGCCTATGCCGTCCGGAGCCTCGGCATCTTTTAGCTCAGTTTCTCGCTCTCCCTCTCCTTTGGAGGCAAGTGATCAGTATTCAGATTCTGATTCTGAAGGGTCTCTCAATCTAGAGGCACCGTATTGTCAGGAGACAATTGACAGTCTGATTGAAGCTGTCAATCAATCCCTGGGGATAGAGGATGAATCCACCTTGGCCTCTGGTCATAAGGTGTTTTTCAAACGAGCCAGACAAACTCATAAGGTTTTTGGTGCTCATCCTGAGTTTGAGGAGCTGGTGCAGCGCCACCGAGAAAAACCGGACAAGCGCTTTGCAGGACAAAAAGCCCTTAATACCAGATATCCTTTTGCTCCCGAACTTCTAAAGGTGTGGGCAGAATCTCCTACAGTCGATCCTCCTGTATCGCGTTTAGCGTCTAAAACGCTTCTCTCCCTTCCTAATGGTTCCTCGATCAAGGATCCAACGGATCGTCTGGTTGAAAGTTTGGCCCGCTCAGTGTTTGAGGCATCAGGCTCTGCACTCTCTCCTTCTTTTGCAGCGACTTGGGTTGCTAAGGCCATGATATCTTGGTCGGAGTCTCTAAATAGAGCCCTTCACGGTATAGAGGTGCCTTCTGAGGTAACGGAAATCTCCAATCAGATAGCTCTTGCAGGTGATTTTTTAATTAACGCTTCTATGGATGCGGCAAATTGCGCGGCATTAGCTGCAGCTAATGCGATTGCTATCAGGAGAGCTTTGTGGTTGAGGACTTGGCGAGCGGATTCAACCTCAAAGAAATCACTTACGTCTTTACCCTATCAGAGCGGCCGATTATTTGGCGAGAAGTTGGATCAGCTAATATCTGATGCGACAGGAGGAAAGAGCAATTTCCTTCCTCAGCAGAGGATTAGACAGCCTTTTCGCCGACAGCTTCAGCCTCGCTTTAGGGCCTTTCGTAACCCAGGTTGGACCGCGCCAGCCACCTCCAGCGGCTCAGGTCGACCTAATCAGGCCAGAGATCGCCAAGTCTCCTACAAGACCAACCCTTTGGGAAGAATGCGATCTCAACAGCCAAGATCTAGAGGGTCTAAATCACAAAGATTTTCGGATAAATGACTGGAGGCAGAATCCGGTCAATTTATCCAGAGTAGGCGGCCGCTTACTCTGGTTTCGCCCCGCTTGGCTATCAATTACTCACGACAAGTGGGTCAGGGAGTTAGTTTCCTCGGGGTACAAAATAGAATTCATCAATCGTCCGTCAAATCGATTTTTTCTTTCACGCCTTCCCAAAAAAGAATCCCGTGTTCACGCCTTATTCAAGGCGGTCGAATCGCTTCGGCGCAGCGGGGTCATTGTTCCTGTTCCAGAGGTCGAAAGGGGTCAGGGGTTTTACTCCAATCTGTTCATAGTACCCAAGAAGGACGGCTCTGTCAGACCCATTTTGGATCTAAAACGACTGAATCAATTTGTCAGAATTCGACGGTTTCGAATGGAGTCTCTACGATCGGTTATTGCAGCCATGGAAAAGGAGGAATTTCTAGCATCAATAGACATTCAGGATGCCTATCTTCACATCCCCATATTTCCTCCTCATCAAAGGTTTCTTCGGTTTGCCATCGGCAGCCTTCACTTCCAGTTCACAGCTTTGCCGTTCGGACTAGCCACAGCCCCCAGGGTGTTCACAAAGGTTATGGCTGCCGTTGTGTCCATTCTGCACTCCCGGGGGATAGTCATTTTGCCATATTTGGACGATCTCCTCATCAAGGGTCCGTCCTATCAGGCTTGCGAGAAGAGTGTCAGCATTACGCTAGACACCCTTGCTCGCCTGGGTGGCTGGTGAATCTAAAGAAATCGTCTCCCGTGCCATCTCAAAGGATCACCTTTTTAGGAATGATTTTCAACACTGCTCAAGGGTTGATAACTCTTCCTCAAGAGAAGGCTATAGTTCTCCGTCAGGAGGTACGGATCCTTCGCCAGCCAATACCTCACACCATCCGGTTTTGTATGAGGGTCCTAGGAAGGATGGTGGCAGCGATAGAAGCCATTCCTTTTGCCCAGTTCCATCTCCGCTCCCTTCAACATGCTCTCTTGGCAGTATGGAACGGGAGCCCTTACTCGCTCAATTTTCAGTGCCGTCTGTCCCGGCAGGTCAGACAGACGCTTTCGTGGTGGACAAGGGATGTCACTCTTCGCCAGGGGCGATATTTTCCTCCAGTCCATTGGCTGATAGTCACAACGGACGCCAGCCTTCTCGGATGGGGAGCAGTGTTTCGTCACTATACAGCTCAGGGGGCTTGGTGTCGGCAGGAAGCGAACCTCCCAATCAATATTTTGGAGATCCGAGCTGTTCGGCTGGCTCTGAGGCGTTTTCACCATCATTTGGCGGGCCGCCCTGTCCGAATACAGTCGGACAATGCCACAGCGGTGGCATACATAAATCATCAGGGGGTACTCGCAGCAGAGCAGCCATGCGCGAGGTAGGACACATTCTATCCTGGGCAGAAAGAAATCACTCTGTGATATCAGCGGTCCACATTCCAGGCGAGAAGAACTGGGCAGCGGATTTTCTCAGCCGTCAGGGGATAGCGTCAGGGGAATGGTCGCTACATCCCGAGGTATTCCAGCAGATATGCCTACGTTGGGGAACCCCAGATGTGGACCTGATGGCTTCCAGGATAAATGCCAAGGTGCCCAACTTTGTCTCCCGGTACCGAGATCCGCAGGCAATTGCAGTGGATGCCCTGGTTCTATCATGGAATCCGTTTCATCTTCTGTACTTGTTTCCACCAATGGCTCTACTCCCAAGGGTGATCAGGAAGATCAGGTTAGAGGGGGTACCAGCGATATTGATCTCTCCGGATTGGCCGCGTCGCTCATGGTACGCAGAGCTGGTAAATCTGCTCAGCGACGCTCCCTGGCGTCTTCCAGAACGCGTGGATCTTCTCTCCCAGGGCCCAGTTTACCACCAGAACTTAGCGGTCCTGTGTTTGACGGCCTGGCCGTTGAATCTTGGATTCTGACTAGGGCTGGATTCTCCAAAAAGGTCGCCGCCACAATGGCTAGCGCCAGAAAACCCACCTCGGCTCGTATCTACCATGGTACTTGGAAGGTCTTTTTTGCATGGTGCAGGGAACATGGTTATTCCCCACTTCATTTTTCAATCCCCAACATTCTGTCTTTTCTCCAAGCAGGCTTAGATTCAGGTTTAGCTCCAAGTACTCTTAGGCGTCAAATTTCGGCCTTGTCGGTTCTTTTTCAGCGAAGGATCGCATCTAATTTACAGGTCAAGACCTTTATTCAGGGGGTTGTCCATATAGTGCCCCCCTACAAGGCTCCCTTAGATGTTTGGGATCTCAATCTGGTTCTGGGAGTTCTGCAAGAATCTCCTTTTGAGCCTCTTCAGGAGGTTTCCCTGACATACCTTTCCTGGAAGGTGGTATTTTTAGTGGCCATAACATCCATAAGGCGGGTTTCGGAGCTGGCAGCACTATCCTGCCGAGCTCCGTACTTACTTTTCCACCGTGATAAGGTAGTGCTTAGACCAGCACCTCCTTTTTTGCCTAAGGTTGTGTCCTCATTTCACATCAATGAGGACATTGTTTTGCCCTCATTTTGCCCAGCTCCGACGCACCGAGTGGAGAAGGCTCTCCATACGCTGGATCTGGTGAGAGCACTCAGGAGATATGTATCTCGAACGGCATCCTTTAGGCAGACGGACACGCTGTTTATACTCCCTGAGGGTCGCAGGAAGGGACTCGCTGCGTCTAGGTCAACTTTAGCTAGATGGATACGGGTAACCATTCAAGAGGCCTACCGCATCAGAGGCGCGGTGGTTCCCGCAGGAATCAGGGCTCACTCCACCAGAGCAGTGGGTGCTTCCTGGGCTCTTCGGCATCAGGCTTCGGCGGAACAGGTTTGTAAGGCAGCAACCTGGTCCAGTTTGCATACTTTTTCAAAACATTATAATGTCCATACTCAGGCGTCAGCGGATGCTAGCCTGGGTAGAAGGATTCTTCAGGGCGCGGTAGCGCACCTATGAGCAATGCCTATGTATAATTGCACTGTGGAGTCAGTTTCCCACCCAAGGGGACTGCTTTGGGACGTCCCACAGTCCTGTGTCCCCCAATGAGACGAAGGAGAAATACGGATTTTTGTGTTACTCACCGTAAAATCCTTTTCTCCGAGACGCTCATTGGGGGACACAGCGCCCTCCCTTATAGCCGGATGGCTTTGCTTTCTAAGCTAATTTTGTTTGTTTTGGGTCTATATCAGTAGATTTACTTCTGGATATATTGTACCTGTATTAACACTGAGTTTTTTCTTGTTTTAGCCTCCTACTGCTTTTTGCACTAAACTGGGTTTGCCTGCGGCCAGTGCTGAGGTGTATACGGCGGAGGAGGAGCTAACCTTTTTTATGTTTACTTAGTGTCAGCCTCCTAGCGGCAGTAGCATACACCCACAGTCCTGTGTCCCCCAATGAGCGTCTCGGAGAAAAGGATTTTACGGTGAGTAGCACAAAAATCCGTATTTTCACATTGACTTGCATTAGTGACGGATTTTGACGGATGGTCATCCGTTATGTCCGTTTTTTGACGGATCCGCCAAAAAATTGGCGTCCGTCATTTTAGAAAAACGTCCAATGCAACGTTTTTTTGGTCTGCCAAAATGCCGGACTACGGCGCATCCGCCATTTTGTATAATGGCCTCTTATGGGCGGCTGATCCGCTGGCATCCGTTTTTTGACGGAATCCGCCCGCGGATCCGTTGCCTCCATAGAAAACCATTGAAAATCCAGACAACGGGGTCTCTCTCTCTCTCTTTCTCTCTCTCCGTCGGACGGACTTGCATTTCCGGAACAAAATTTTCATCATTTCCGGGTGAAATATTCTTGGCGGATCCGTCAGAAAAATGACCAGTTTTACATCCGTTTTTACACTTTTCTGACGGATCCGCCATTTTCACACTTTTGTGGACGTCACACAACGGAAGTGTGAAAGATGCCTAAGCAGTACTGTACAGCACATGTGGGGTATTGCTACATTCAGCAGAAATTGTGGAACAAATTTTGGTGCCATTTTTACCCATTTCCCCGTGTGTAAAATCTGGGACTAAAACAAAATTTGTGTGGTAAAAATGTAATTACCGTATTTTGCGGATTATAAGACGCACTTGTTTATAAGACTCATCTCAAGTTTTGGGAGGCAGTGATGATAGAGCGGAGTCCCAGGTGGTAGGGTCACTGCTGACGGAGGCAGGAGATGCTGTGGGCTCCAGGCTGGTAGGACAGGGTGTTTGGCCGTAGCAGGAGTCGGGCCATGGCTGCGTTCCCCGGGCTAGTACGACAAGGTGTTCAGCGGTGCGGGGGCTCAGCCTATATATTGTGACAGCCTTGACCCCGCACCTTCCATACTTTCTAAAGAGGTGGACTCCAAAAAAAAATGGCCACTGGAGGCGGCAAAAGTGCAATTGAGATCTCAATTTGCACATGGGCCGCCTGGCCATTTTCCCGGAGTCCACCACATAGAAGAGTATTGAAAGTGCAGTGCACTGGGCTGTTACAAAATGTCAGCGCAGCCCCCGCACATCTGAACACATTGTCGTACCAGCCTGGGACCCGCAGCCATCGCCCGACTCCTGACGCCGTCAGACGCTTCTATGGCAGCGACCCTGGGACCCCGCTCCACCGCAGGTGGTAAGCTCCACCGCAGCTACAATTCGGATTATAAGACGCGTCCCATTTTCCCCCAGATTTTGGGTGGGAGTGCGAAAAATACGATATTTTTTTTTCAGTGCCTAATGGTATAAAATTCTGTGGTGTTAATATGATCACTGCACCCCTAGATTAATTCATTGAGAGGTGTAGTTTGTAAAGTGAGATCACTTATGGGGGGGGTTCTGCTGTTTTGTCCCCTCAGGGGCTCTACCAATGTGACATGGCAACCTCAAACCATTACAGCAAAATGTGCACTACAATACGGCAATCCTTCTCTTCTGAGCTTTCCACTGTGCCTGATAACTAGTTTGGCGCACTTGGGAGAAATTATGTAACACATTGCCCTGTTCAATTTCTCCCATTATCCCTTTTGAAAATTGGAAATTTGGGGCCAAAGCAACATTTTAGTGGAAAAATCGTAGTTTTCCAATGACTCCGCCTATGTTATACAATTCTGCAAATTGCCTGAGGGTTAAAAATGCTGAGTGCATCGCTAGATTTCCTTGTGGAAATAAATAATTTTGGGCTAAAGAAACATTTTTGTGGGAAAAATGTGATTTTTCTTTTTTATTTTCACGGCTCAATGTTATAAAATCCTGTGAAGCCCATGTGGGTTCAAGGTGCTCACCACACGTGTAGGGAAGTTCCTTAATGGGTGTAGTTGACAATATGCGGTCACTTGGAGAGGTTTTCCACTGTTTATGCACATCTCAGACTCTGCAAATGCAACATGGCGTCCATTATCTCTTCCAGTCAGTTTTGTGCTCCAAAAGTCAATTGGTGTTTCTTCCCTTCCAATCCCTGCCGTGTGCCCAAACAGTAGTTTTGCACTACACATGGGGTATCAGTGTCCTCAGGAGAAATTGCTGAACAAATTGTACGAAAAGGAAAAGGGGAGGAATAGAGCTCACCCCGCTGTAAGATTCAAATGCCACCATTGAAGTCTGGATTGTGAGTGCTGATCCAATTGGTGGCACACAGCTTATAGTCAAGAAGAAAAAGGAAATCCAGCACATCCATCCATTAATAAAAGGAAAACTTTATTGTAAAGCCATTAAAAACTTTTGAACCCCCCAAAAAAATTAAAAAGCATGGCTCGTTTCTGGCGCACACAGGCACCCTTAGTCATAGGACTTCCTTTTGTTAATGGATGGATGTGCCGGATTTCCTCCTTTTCTTCTTGAACACATTGTATGGTCCATTCTCTCCTGTTACCTTTTTTAAAAATGCAATATTTCTGTGTGAAAAAGTAAAATTTTAATTTTTTTCCTTTCACATTGCTTTAATTTTGGTGAAGCCCCTAACGGGTTAATAAACTTCTTGAATGTGGTTTTGAGCACTTTGAGGGGTGCAGTTTTTATAATGGTGTCACTTTCTGTCATGTAATATATATAGTAAACTTGGCACACACCAGATGCTGAAGTGAAATTATTTTAATGCAGTCCACGTAAAGTGGGATGACAAGCGTTGGATGCCGCATCCTACTGAGTCCTCACTCCGGACGACAATAGGGTTCCTGCAGCAATCTCACCTGGCTAGATGCAGCAAGTCCAGGCTAGGAAACCCATCTCTAACCCTTATCAACACCTTTCACACACAGCAGTCAGAACACTTGAAGAAGGTCATTAACACCGAAACGTTTGCATGTATGTTTACTACTTTACGTGGACTGCATTAAAATAATTTCACTTCAGCACCTGGTGTGTGCCAAGTTTACTATATATGATATTACGGTTTGGGAACCTACTTGTTCACCAATTAACAGTAGTGCTAATGTTTTTCACACTTACTTTCTGTCATATAAGTCCCCCAAAGTCTCTTCAAATGTGATTTGTTCCGTAAAAAAAAAAATGGTTTTGTAAATTTTGTTGGAAAAATGAGAAATTGCTGAAAAACTTTGAACCCTTCTAACTTCCTAACAACAACAAAAAATGTTTAAAATATGATTTTGATGTAAAGTACACATGTGGGAAATGTTATGTCGCACAAAATAGTTAATAAATAACTGGTTTAAGATCTTAAAAATTAAAAGTTTGAAAATTGTCACCAATTTTTCGATATTTACACAAATAAACGCAAGCCATAAAGAACAAATTTGACCACTATCATGAAGTACAATGTGCACGAAAAAACAGTCTCAGAATCAGTGGGATACGTTGAAGTGTTCCAGAGTTATTACCGCATAAAATGACACTGGTCAGAATTGTAAAAATTGACGTGGTCATGAAGGTGCAAACCAACTTGGGGGTGAAGGGGTGATTATTAACAGTTTTGTTAACTTTTTTTTTTTACATTTTCAGCTGCAGAATGGAAGGGAGGGAGACACAGGAATTCATTACTGATGGGTAGGCGGAGCCCCAGATCAGGATGTCACCTCAGATCAAAAGAGTGTTGACTGGCTGGCCCCTCCAGCTCGGGCTCCTCCTACTCAGCTCCAGTCTAAGATTTGAGGTCCCAGAGGATGGTCGCTGCTAATGCAGCTCCTCAGAAGATTTTATTATTTTATATTCGGCCCGCAAAGTCGGATTGACGCCAGGGGTCCACTCGAGGATTCTCGAGTGGGGGGTCGCCTGCTTCTTTTCAAGGCGACTTGGATGGCTCGCGTTCCAGATTCCTGGGTAACGCGGATAGTGTCGGCAGGCTATTTCATAGAGTTTGCTTCTCGACCCCCAAATGTTTTTTGTCAATCTCGCGTTCCGTCAGAACCCGAGCTTGTTGTCGCTCTACAGCGAGAGGTCGAATCTCTGCTACAAAAGGGTGTAGTGATACCGGTTCCGTCAGAGGACCGAGGGAAAGGTTTTTATTCCAACCTTTTTATAGTTCCCAAAAAGGAGAACAAATTTCGCCCGATTCTGGATCTCAAGCGATTAAACCGGCATGTCCATGCCCGGAAATTTCGCATGGAGTCGCTTCGCTCCGTTGTGGCAGCTCTGTCACAGAACGATTTTCTGGTGTCAATCGACATTCGCGACGCCTATTTGCATATTCCCATCGGAAAGGCTCATCAGCGCTTTCTTCGATTTGCCATAGGTCAGAATCATTACCAGTTCGTGGCTCTGCCGTTCGGCTTAGCCTCAGCGCCAAGGGTCTTTACAAAAATTCTGGCGCCCCTCATGGCAATCCTTCGAAGACAGGGGATTACGATTCTCCCTTATCTGGACGATCTTTTGATCGTGGCTTCTCGGGGAGGAGGCGTTGACGGCTCGGATTTGTCTCTTCAGTTTCTGAAGGACTTCGGTTGGACTGGTCAATTGGGAGAATCGTCCCTGGAACTCGAGGCAATCCTCTTTTTGGGGAAATGCATCTCGATCACGATTTCGGTCGGTAGTTTCCCTACCACCAGACAAACAGTCATGTCTTCTTCGACATGTACAGATTATGAAATCCTCAACGGCAATGTCCCTACGGAAGTGTATGCGTCTTCTGGGACTGATGGTGGCGTCCATGGAGGCAATTCCTTTTGCCCAGTTCCATTCCAGGACTCTCCAAAGGTTCATCTTGAGTCGATGGAACCAGTCGCAATCGCTGGATTGCAGTGTCACCATTTCTCGCGCGGTGCGGGATTCTCTAGAATGGTGGTTACGTCCAGGGGCATTCTCCCTGGGGAAGTCTTTCCTCCCTCCGAAGTGGTCAGTCATAACCACCGATGCCAGCCTAACGGGCTGGGGGGGTGTTTGGAACAATCTCTGGATTCAGGGGGTATGGTCATCGGAAGAGTCTGTTCTTCCGATCAACATCCTGGAATTGAGGGCGATTTTCCTTTGCCTCCAACATTGGACGGTCCCTTTGAGCGGTCTGCCAGTCCGAGTGCAGACAGACAATGCGACGGCTGTCGCGTATATCAATCACCAAGGTGGGACAAGGAGTTCCAGACTCATGGTAGAGGTGTCCCGAATTCTGATTTGGGCAGAGGCCAGTGTACCAGCCATTTCGGCGATTCACATTCCAGGGGTTCAGAATATTACAGCGGACTTTCTCAGTCGCAGAAGGATGGATCCCGGGGAATGGAGCCTCCACCTGGAAGTTTTTGCACTACTGTGCTCTCGCTGGGGAACCCCCCAAGTGGATTTGATGGCATCCAGGTCCAATGCCAAGTTACCGACGTTCATGTCCAGGTACAAGGACCCGAAGGCTGTGGCGGTGGATGCTCTAGTGGCTCAGTGGGATCAGTTCGAGCTGATCTATGTATTCCCGCCGATATCCTTACTTCCTCTAGTACTGCGTCGGATCAGACTAGAGAGAATTCCAGCTATTTTGATAGCTCCAGACTGGCCAAGAAGGGTGTGGTTCTCGACAATAATGTCGCTGTTGGCGGCACCTCCTTTTCCACTCCCTCTTCAACCGGACTTGTTGACTCAGGGGCCCGTTTGTCATCCGGACTTGATGTCCCTGCGTTTGACGGCGTGGCTCTTGAGACCGAAATCTTGACCCGTAGAGGTTTCTCAGCCGAGGTCATTGCTACCCTTCATGCTGCAAGAAGTCCGGCTACTACTAGGATTTACCACAAAATTTGGGAAACCTTCTTTTCGTGGTGTTTGGGGTCCTCTCGGAACCCGAGAAAATTTTCCATTCCCAACCTGTTGGCTTTTCTGCAGCATGGGCTAGACAAGGGTTTGGCAGTCAGCACCCTGAAAGGTCAGATTTCTGCTCTGTCCTTATTGTTCCGGAGAACCATTGCTTCAAATAGAGACGTGCTCTCCTTTTTCCGAGGTATATCTCGTAAGTTCCCGCCGCGGAAGGCACCCGTGTCTTCTTGGCGGCTCAACCTTGTTTTGGAGGCTCTTCAGCATAAACCTTTTGAGCCTATGGTTTCTGCTAGCCTTTGTTTACTTTCTTGGAAGGTGGCTTTCCTTGTTGCAGTCACTTCCTTGAGGAGAGTTTCTGAGTTGGCAGCTCTTTCTTGTTTGCCTCCTTTTCTGGAGTTTTTTCCGGATCGTGTAGTGCTTCGCACTCGGGGTGATTTTTTGCCTAAAGTGGTGTCACAATTTCATGTCAACCAGGATATTGTGTTGCCTTCATTCTGCCCGGATCCGAAGAATGTGAAAGAGCGAGCTTTACACACATTGGATTTAGTGCGGGCCTTGAAGTTTTATCTATCTATTACTCAAGGTTTTCGTAAGACGGACTCCCTATTTGTGGTTCCAGTCGGTCGTCGGCGTGGTCAACGAGCTTCCAAGGATTCTATAGCTCGTTGGATTCGGTCAGCTATATTGGAAGCTTACCGTCTTCAGGGTGAATCTTGCCCGATTAAGATTCAAGCCCATTCCACGAGGGCTGTGGCTTCATCGTGGGCTTTTCACCAAGGTGCTTCGGCAGTGCAGCTCTGCCGGGCGGCAACTTGGCGCTCTGTCCACACGTTTACGAAGTTTTATAAAGTGGACATCAGTGCTTCCGCTGATGCAGCCCTCGGACGTAGGGTCCTGCAGGCAGCTGTAGTTTAAAGTTCTGGATGAACTTGTGTTTAGCGCTGGTTGCGCTTTGTTGTTAAGGTTGTTGGGTTTCTGCCTCTTGTTGGTTTTTTTCCCACCCTTATTTTTGAACTGCTTTGGGACGTCCCATCAGTAATGAATTCCTGTGTCTCCCTCCCTTCCATTCTGCAGCTGAAACACGGATTTTGGTAAGAACTTACCGGTAAAATCCTTTTCAGCGAAGGAAGGGAGGGAGACACAGCACCCTCCCAAGGCAGAAGTGTGTTGATGTCTTCAGATGCAGCGCGACCCTTATCTGATAGCGATTATCTGGGCTGAGGTCAGCGCGCTAAGGCTCTGTTCCAGCATCGCCAGCTCATCGCAGTAGTCAGGTTCCGTGAGTAGTACCTGGAACTCTGGTTTTTGGCTTTCTTTGCATGCATAACCTGTATCCTTGTGTTTTTTCTCTGAAGTTCCTTCAGAAGGGGTTATGTTGCTCCGCTGGTGATCTTGGCTCTTTTCCTAAAAGCTTTGGTACGACTGGAGCTGAGTAGGAGGAGCCCGAGCTGGAGGGGCCAGCCAGTCAGCACTCTTTTGATCTGAGGTGACATCCTGATCTGGGGCTCCGCCTACCCATCAGTAATGAATTCCTGTGTCTCCCTCCCTTCCTTCGCTGAAAAGGATTTTACCGGTAAGTTCTTACCAAAATCCGTGTTTTGTTACCATAGATGCTGTTACAAACATCATAAAGTTTCTGGGAATGCAACCATGTGAGCGATCTGACAAGGTGCCAGAGAACAAGAACTCTCATGTGCTTTATCTCTCAGGTGAGCTGAAATTTGGCACATTTCTAGGTAGTTGCTGTGGTGTGCATTTTGGATTACTAGAATATTGTGTCCTACAATGCAATATATAAATGATAGCGGCCAGTTTAGGCGATTCATGTGTGGTGAATCCAAATTGTTTGAATTTGCTGGGTCTAAATTCTGCCCGAATTCGATTCACCCATCTCTTATGGTTATGTTCATTACCTGCCTATACAGTGCAACATAGAGTACCGTATATACTCATGTATAAGCCGACCCGTGTATAAGCCAACCCCCCTAATTTTGCCACAGAAAACTTGGAAAACTTATTGACTCGCGTATAAGCCGGGTGTATAAGTTGCCGTCCTGCTCTGTGCTCCCCCATCCAGCTCTGTGCGCCCTCATTCTCCTCTGTGCTCCCCTCCTCCTGCTCCATTATCCTGTCTTGCTCGTGCTTTCCATCCTCCCCCGTCCTGCTCCGTGGTCCCCCATCCAGCTCTGCACTCCCCCATTCTCCTCTGTCCTCCCCCGTCCTGCTCCGTGCTCTCCATCCTCCCCCGTCCTGCTCCGTGCTCTCCGTCCTCCCCCCGTTCTGCTCCGTGCTCTCCATCTTCCCCCGTTCTGCTCCGTGCTCTCCGTCCTCCCCCCGTTCTGCTCCGTGCTCTCCGTCCTCCCCCCCCCCGTCCTGCTCCGTGCTCTCCGTCCTCCCCCCCCCTGCTCCATGCTCCTTGTCCTCCGCCATGCTCCCTCCATCATACTCCCCGTGCCATCGCTGAACGTCCCGGCTGGCAATCCTGCAGCTCTCCCCGGCTTCCTGCAGCTCTCCAGCGCTGAGCGGTGACGTAATACCGCTCATTAAGGCCATGAATATGGAGGCCACGCCCATGGGAGTGGCGTCGCGTCCATATTACATGACCTTAATGAGCGGGTATTACGTCACCGCTCAGCGCTGGAGAGCTGCAGGAAGCCGGGGAGAGCTGCAGGATTGCCAGCCGGGACGTTCAGCGATGGCACGGGGAGTATGATGGAGGGAGCATGGCGGAGGACAAGGAGCATGGAGCAGGGGGGGGGAGGACGGAGAACGCAGGATTTCAGGGACGTTCAGCGATGGCACGGGGAGGGTGAGTATGATGTCCCAGCCACCGGCTCCTGCCGCCGCATCCCCTCCCCCGCTGGTTTCTGCCCTATGACTCGTGTATAAGCCGAGGGGGCATTTTCAGCACAAAAAAAGGTGCTGAAAATCTCGGCTTATACACGAGTATATACGGTAATTATTACCGTATAATGTAGAGGTTTTTGTCTGCTATTTTAATAGGTATAGGATAAAACTATGTTATGGTTTCCCTAATGACGATAATATTTTACGGCTGTGCTTCTGACTTTTTTGAGAAGATGGGAGTCATTATTATCTAATATTAGCCTGGTGCAAAACATTCTTTGCTGCCCATAACTACCAGTAACACTGCAGATTACTTTCTTTCTCCTTTGCTTCATTGGGGGACACAGGACCATGGGTGTTATGCTGCTGCCATTAGGAGGACACAAAGCAGATACACAAAAAAGTTAACTCCTCCTCCTGCCGTATACACCCTCTGGTGGTTCTATCCTGAACCAGTTCTTGCTTAGTGTCTGTAGGAGGCACTAGTGTCTTATTTCAGACCCAAACTTTATTTTATTTTTTATCTTTTTCTCTTTTTTTTTTCCACGGTTTGGACGGGCGGCGGGGCCTTTCAAGGTCCCGATCTCCCAAAAACATCAACAGGCGGGAACACGGAGTGTCGCCTCCCCCGTATCCCTTCCTGCAACCTCCACGTCTGCCTGGGCTCTCATGGGGGCAACGGATTCCTTTATTGGGTTCAATCTACACCCCCCCCCCACCGACAACAGACGGAAACATGAGGTGTCGCCCTCACATACACCCTTCCGGAGCCAGACAGAGGCTCCCCTGCGGCATTTGTGTGGCCCACGGCACCACCACTATCAGAAAGCGGGTGGTGCCAGGAACCTACGGAGCCCTCTCCACCTATCAAAGGGATGGTGGATTGAGGATTTATGGCACGCAGCGCTCACGACTCTGCTACATACCGGGAGTGGCATGTGAGTACAGCCACTGGTTGGCAGGGGGAGGGAGGGCTCCTTCCCTCCCTCCCCTGGGGTCCCTGGAGTCCTGTGTTCATGCCTGTGCCCCCGGGGAAATAGGTGTCAGGTTCCCCTCATCGCTGCGGCCTTCACCGCCGCCAAATCCGCGGTCATCCCCGCTGCCGCGGCCGGCACCGCTAGCGTGACCATCACCGTGGCCTCTAATTTAGGCCCTGACTTCTGGCCGTGGTAGGCCCAGTCCCGCCTACCTGGCCGGCTCCGCCCCCTCTCACTAGCTCTTTTCTGGGATGCTGCATTATGCAGCCATGGCTCCGCCTACTCTCACTCTGGCGCTTCTAGTTACTCACGAGATACGCCGACCTTATTCTCGGGGTCTTGTTCCTGGAAGGAAGAGTGGGTGACGCCATTTGCAAGACGCCGGGCACCGCAGCATCTGGGGGCATGGACACAGGTCCTGCGTAAGCTAGTGCACGCTGCTTAACCCCTTCCACTGCAGATGCACATTTTAACCCCTCCGCTGCAGGCTCACTCTGCTTAACCCATACGCTGCAGGCACATCCCTGCAGCCTCTCAGCAGCAGGCATCTGCAGCTTCCCTAGGTAGTCTACAAAATGTCTCAATCAAAATCTAATAAAAAGGCGGATAAGACGCACACAGTGATCTATTCCTCATGTACCTCATGCAATGTTTCCCTACCTCGGAAACATCCTAAACCTCTCTGTGCAGACTGTGAAGCCTCAGGCTCTCAAGAGCCCCCCATTACTGTAGAACACAGCGGTGCCAGCCACCCTTAGTGGGCCTCTTCCTTGGCGTAGTCTATGGCTTCCCTCGCAAAGGCCCTAGAATCCTTTTGTGATTCCTCCTCAAGCCAGGGCATCTCTTTACCCCCTGTAGAGGGTCCCTCAGCCTCACAAGGGCCTTCCTCAGACAGGGGCCAGATGGCGACAGAGGGTACACATTCTTCTAGGAAACGTACCCGTGACATGTCCCCACAGATCTCCGATGCCTCTGCATCCACTAGCTCTATGTCTCGTTCCCCTTCACCAAGGGTTTGCAGTGAGCATGACTCAGAATACGAGTCAGATGTTGCCCCAGACCCGGACTCCCCGGAGTCTATAGATTCTCTCATCGAGTAGGTTAATCATGCTCTGAAAATAGACGAAGAACCCGGTACCAATCTGGATCATCCATTGTCTTTTAAAAGAACTAAACGGCCTTACAGGGTTTTTGCCAACCACCCTGAGTTTACGGATATTGTTAATAGGCATAGAAGTCGCTCAGACAAGTGTTTCACGGGCCTAAAGCCGCTAGAAGCATGGTATCCTTTTGCACCTACTCTGACAGGAGTGGACTAAGTCCCCTGCAGTACATCCACCCATATCGAGACTCGCTTCAAAAACTCTTCTGTGTCTGGCTGATGGATCTTCCATTAAAAATCTCACTGATCGTCAGATTGACAACCTGGCCAGGGCGGTCTTTGAGGCTGCAGGAGCAACTTTATTCCCTTCATTCGCCACCACTTGGGTAGCCAGAGCTATGGTAGCCTGGGCAGAGGCCATAGTGAAAACAAGTATGGACATTAACATACCGTCCGAGGTGACCAGTTTCGCCTACCAAATTGCCAGGGCAGGGGATTACGTAGTTCACGCCTCCCTAGATGCAGCTAATTGTGCCACACTTGCAGCCGTCAACGCTGTTACCATCAGGAGAGCATTGTGGCTCCGAAAATGGCGGGCAGACTCCGCTTCAAAGAAATCGTTGACTTACCTGCCGTACCAGTACGGGCGTTTGTTCGGAGATAAACTCTATCAGATTATCTCAGATGCTACTGGTGGAAAAAGCAAATTCCTCCCTCAGCGCAGGCCTAGTCGCCCCTTTCGGAACCAATCTCAGGCTCGCTTCCGACCCTTTCGCAGTATCACAGGCTGGTCATCCGCATCCGCTAACTCATCTCGTCCCCCACTCAGGGATAGAGGTTCATTTCCTTCCTTCAAACCTTCTAACTCCTGGAAAAACAGATCTCCCCAATCCAGATCCAAAAGTGCCCCTTCCCACAGGTTCTCTTTTCCATGACTTCTTGCCGTGTTCATAGGACACAGGCAGGGTAGGCGGCCGTTTACTTTTATTTTGTCAAGTCTGGTTAATGGTTGTTCAAGACCAATGGGTCAGAGATCCCGTGTCTTCCGGATACAAAATCGAATTCACGTCCCCTCCTCCACTGCGTTTCTTCCGGTCTCACCTTCCAAAGTTCAAGGCGCACGTAGCTCCCTTTTACCAAGCCATATACGCCCTCCGCGACAGCGCAGTCATCGTTCCGGTTCTTCCCACGGAAAGGTTCAAGGGCTTTTACTCGAACCTGTTCGTGGTCCCAAAGAAGAACGAAACCATGCGCCCTATTCTAGACCTAAAGTTGTTGAACAAATTCGTCAGAGTGCGCCACTTCAGAATGGAATCCCTCCGTTCCGTCATCGCTTCTCTGGAGAAAGGGGAATACCTTGCGTCCATCGACATCAAAGACGCATATCTCCACATTCCAATCTTCGAAAGTCATCAATGTTTTCTACGCTTTGCGGTCGGAGACGAGCATTTTCAATTCGCTGCTCGGCCATTCGAGCTCACCACCGCTTCCAGAGTGTTCACAAAAGTCATGGCAGCCATCATGTCCATTCTACACTCTCGGGGCGTGGTAATTCTACCCTACCTGGATGATCTCCTCATCAAAGGCCCGTCCTATCGGGCTTGTGCAGAGAGTGTCAGTGTTGCCATCGACACTGTCTCGCCTAGGTTGGTTAGTGAATCTAGAAAAATCCTCCCCAGTTCCATCCCAGCAAATTTCCTTTTTGAGGATGATCCTGGATACTTCCCGAGGGTTGGTAATTCTCCCTCCGGAAAAGATATCCTCTCTATCCCGGGGAGCCCAGTTACTAGCTCTTGCCAGCTCTCACTCCCTGCTGTTCGCCATGCAGGTCCTGGAAAAAATGGTAGCATCCATCGAGGCAGCACCGTTCGCCCAGTTTCACCTCCGTCCCCTGCAACAGGCGTTGATCTCAGCCTGGGACAAGAATCCAGCCTCCTTGGGTTGCCGCTTTCGCCTGGCACCCAGGATCTGGCGTTCTCTCAAGTGGTGGACTGTAACGTCACTGGATCAGGGAAGGTCCTTTCTTCCAGTACACTGGCTAGTAGTGAATACCGACACCAGCCTCCTCGGATGGGGTGCGAACTATCGTCACCACACAGCTCAGGGACGTTGGTCTACTCAGGAAGCCACCCTTCCAATCAATATCCTCGAGATCCGAGCGATAACGCTAGCTCTTCATTATTTCCATCACCTTTTAGCCGAACGTCCCATCTGGATCCAATCAGACAACGCCACGGCCGTAGCATATATCAATCGCCAGGGAGGCTCACGAAGCAGAAGAGCGATGCTTGAAGTGACCCACATTCTGCAATGGGCCGAGACAAACCACTCGCTCATCCCTGTTCATATTCCGGGAGTAGAGAATTGGGCGGCGGATTTTCTCAGCCGCCAGGGCATAGCCTCGGGAGAGTGGTCTCTTCACCCGGAAGTCTTCCATCAGATTTGCCAGTGTTGGGGCATTCCAAATGTGGACCTCAAGGCCTCCAGGATGAACGCCAAGGTTCCGGCATTCGTAGTCCGCTAGCCATCGGCTCGGATGCTCTAGTACTTCCATGGAGCCAATTTCGTCTCCCCTACATCTTTCCTCCACTTCCGTTGATTCCCAGGGTCATCCGAAAAAAACAAAGTGGAAGGCATTCCAGTGATCCTCGTCGCTCCAGACTGGCCACGCCGGGTTTGGTATGCGGAGCTAGTACATCTAGTCGCCGACATCCCCTGGCGGTTACCGAACCGTCCGGATCTCCTCTCCCACGGACACATTTACCACCAGAACTCGAGAGTGCTGAGTTTAACGGCCTGGCTATTGAATCCTGGATCCTATCCCAGGCCGGGTTCTCACGTCGAGTGGCATCTACCATGATCAACGCTAGGAAGCTTGTTTCCATGCGCATTTACCATCGCGTTTGGAAAACATTTTTCTCATTGTGTAAAAATAAAGGTCGGTCTCCATTGGTGTTTTCCACCCCCTCCATTTTGGATTTCCTTCAAGCGGGATTAGATTCAGGCCTAGCGCTGTCATCTCTCAAAGGCCAAATTTTAGCTCTATCCTTTTCCAATGACGAATAGCTTCCAGGCCGCAGGTTAAGACCTTCATGCAAGGAGTGTCTCATCTTGTCCCTTCATACAAGATGCCTTTGGAACCTTGGGACCTTAACTTGGTCCTCAGTGCCTTACAAGAGACCCCCTTCGAGCCTATACAAGATGCTTCTCTCTTCTTTCGTGGAAGGTTGCCTTTCTAGTGGCAATAACGTCCATCAGACAGGTCTTGCAAACCTCCATTTTTGATTTTCCACCAGGACAAGGTGGTGCTCAGGACGTCCTCGTCCTTCTTGCCTAAAGTCTGAATGAAGACATAATTCTACCCTCATTCTGTCTGGCTCCGGTCCATCGTACTGAGAAAGCGCTTCACACTTTGGACCTGGTTAGGGCTCTCAGAATGTACATTTCCAGAACAGCGTCTTTCCGCAAATCGGATGCCTTTTTGTGCATCCGGAGGGACACAGAAAAGGTCTGCCTGCTTCCAAGGCCACGATAGCTAGATGGATCCGTTCAGCAATCCAAGAAGCTTACCGTGTCAAAGGTCAGCCTATCCCCGCAGGGGTTAAATCACACTCCACCCGGTCAGTGGGGGCTTCCTGGGCCATTTGGCACCAGGCTTCCGCTCAGCAAGTGTGCAGGGCTGCGACTTGGTCCAGTCTTCACACGTTTGCTAAGCATTACAACATTCATTCTCAAGCCTCTTCAGATGCGGCCCTCTGCAGACAGATTCTGCAATCGGCAGTTTCGTATCTGTAGGCTTCATTTATTCAGTTACTCATTTAATCTTTTAAGCATTGGGTGCGCAAGGTTCCACCTGTTGTGATGTTTCCCCACCCAGGGACTTCTTTAGGACGTCCCATGGTCCTGTGTCCCCCAATGATGCGAAGGAGAAACAGGTATTTTTGTGTGTACTCACCGTAAAATCCTTTTCTCCGAGCCAATCATTGGGGGACACAGCACCCGTCCTGTTAGCCCATTGGCTTGTAGTCATTGTTGGTTTTGACATATTGCACTTCTGTTTGTGAGCTCCTACTGCTTTGGCACCGAACTGGTTCAGGATAGAGCCAGCAGAGGGTGTATACTGTAGGAGGAGGAGTTAACTTTTTGTGTATCTGCTTAGTGTCCTCCTAGTGTCAGCAGCATAACATAACACCCATGGTCCTGTGTCCCCCAATGATTGGCTCAGAGAAAAAGATTTTACGGTGAGTACACACAAAAATACCTGTTTTATCCTGGTCATTGCCCTAAAAATGGTTTGATAATTCAGTTATTAATGACTAGTGTAAAGGTTTTAGTTATATTACATTTCACTCAGAATCCATACAATGCATTTTTTTATTTCATCCATGTTTAGGGGTATATAGAGGCGGCCATGATATTTTGGTTCGGTCCAGACTGGCAGTGGCTGATGGAGTCACCATGCAAGTAACGGTTAGAAGCAGTGATGAGACCCCAGCTGATGTCATCCTGGCCTCTGTTGGCTGAATCTTCCCATAGAGCGTGCATTCCATCTGCCATCCATGGCGGGTAACATTTCAAGGATCCTTTCTACACTATGAACATTATTTTATTATTAAAGTCTTAAATTGGAAGCAGAGTGGCAGACGGTTCTGCTGTCACCTCACCCAGTTCTGTCTGGGAAAACGATTACAAGACTTTTCTTTCCATTATCAGACCTCTTTTATACTTGAAGAATTTGTTTCTCTTATCCTCTTTAATGTCCATCATGTGGCATCATTGTCACAAAAATGGAAGTGGTCAAGATGTATTTCCAATAAAAATACAGTACAAAAAGTTTCTATATCATTTTAGCAAATATCTTATATTTTAGAAACCACCCTGGAGACAATGCTGTTTCTCTGATCATAATTCACCCGGTTAAATAACATGGTTATTAAGAATCAACATTCGCTCACATCTCTCGGCTATTTCCGGCAGTCCCATGTAGAACGAATGGAGCAGATGTTTACATGCTCGATATCTGTCCAATCAGATAGGGCATTGCTGAGCCTGGCTCGTGGGAAGGTTCCAGTGGTTGGACCCCAGCTATGAATAAGATATCCCCCTATTCTATGGATAAACAAGGTATAGCTCCTTTAAGTACTAATTTTCATAACTATAAAGTAATATTTTCCAATACTTCAATGCCAGGAAGCACCAGGTTTGTTATATTAAGGAGTTATGCACATTACTATATCCTTGCAAGGATAAGAATCAGTCCTGTGTTTGAAATTGTAGTTCAGCTGTGTATGTGATTCTTAAAGGGGTTGTCAACACAAAAAATCATACATACACACAGTATATTTTCTAAATGTGCCCTTAGTGTAATTATATGTAACTTATAAATGCATATTGGTATTTTTAACAATGTGTCCTTTTTTCCTGTGTTGCCACCAGGGCCGTGAAGTCTGTATAAAATGGACCGACTCGTAAAGTATATAATACATTGGGCTCAGTAGTTCAGTGCAGGATTTGCTGTAAATATTTTCATAACAATTTGGGAAAGTTATGAAATGTCCTATAAATGTCTTTTCTATTCCTGATCTAAGGATCTCTGCTTGCCGTTCAGATGTTTCTGTTCAGTCAGAGAAATTGAGGAGTTTGAGGTTTGGCTTAGCGACTCCACAGCCATGATTGCCACAACAGATCTGTGTGTTAAAGGGAAGGTGTCTTTAGAAATGTACATGTAGTTTGAATACATTAAAAAAATAATAATTTTACAAAAAAGTTTTTATTTTTCAAAATGTCCATAATATATAAAAAATAAAAATAGAAATCCTGCAATCCTACGAAGCCTAATACTAGACTAAAGGTACTGCCACACTAAGCAATCCCGCTAGCGATCTCGTTAGCGTTGCATACTAATGAGATCGCTAGCGGGATTGTTTCTATATCGCTAAATGCGGCCACATTTAGCGATATAGTTAACGACGCTATCGCCGTTAGCGATCTTCTTAACGACTTTAGCGGTACAAAAGTACCGCTAAATCGCTAAGAAAAGGTGCCACACAGCGATTAGATACTTACCCAGCGGAGCGCCAGCGATGAAATAGGGTCCGGAACGATTCCAGCGACGAGCGAGATCACAGCAGGAAGCTCGTCGCTGGAAGCTGCCGCACTGAACAATATCGCTAACGGGATCGCTAAATAGTGACGTTTTTTAGCGATCCCGTTAGCGATATTGTTTAGTGTGGCATACCCTTAACACTTTCCTGCTTTAAACAGATAACTTTTCAGCTATCTCATGATCACAGACATTGTGTACAATGCCTGGCAATGCCTTTATATACAACAGATACTGCAAATGGTAAATACTGTGTTAAGTGATGGTCACCTATCACCTCCTCTGTCTTCCTGTACAAAATGCTTTTGTATGATTCAATAGGGTTAGATCCATTCTTTTTTGCTAATTAGGTCAATATCACTGTTAAAAATAACAGAATGTATGAGCCTAAGGGCCCCGTCTCACATAAACAGCGATCTCAGCAGCGATCTCGCTATGTCTGACACGTACCAGTGATCAGGCCCCTGCTGTGAATCGCTGGTCGTGTCAGAAATGCCAGGACTTTTTTTTTGATCGCTGGTCTTCCGCTGGCCAGCACGCATCGCTGCGTGTGACAGGCAGGAGACCAGCGATCTCCTGGTAACCAAGGTACACATCGGGTTTCCAGGCGCGGGGCTGTGCCTGGAAACCCGACGTGTACGTTTGGATACCAGCGCGCTGCTGCAGGGGAGCTGGTAACCAAGGTACACGTCGGGTTTCCAGGCACCGCGCAGCGCCTGGAAACCCGACGTGTACCTTGGTTACCAGCTCCCTGCATCAGCGCGCTGGTATCCAACGTACACTGCTGGTAACTAGGCGACGTTACCCGCAGTGTCGCTGTCGCTGTGTTACCCGCAGTGTCGCTGTGTTACCCGCAGTGTCACAGCTCAGGCAGCGATCATGTAGCGACACACCAGCGATCCTAATCGCTGGTGTGTCGCTATGTGAGACGGGGCCATAAGACTCCTTGCGGAGATCAACATGCTAAGCATGCAGATGAGGAGACTTAAAGCCGCAATGCTCAATGGTCTGACGCCTCTCACACAGCCAAACCAGATCTCCGCTTTGCACTGACGAGGGGCTGAACCCCGAAACACAGTGTCTGCAAATTGAGATTCTGGTTTGGCTATTATCCTAGGTCATGTGATAAGGCTTGTTAAAGGGTTGACATTGACTTGTAGGATTGCTACCTTCCAAAAGGTGGCACTAGAGTTCTAGCTCTCTTCCTCTCTGAAGAGACAATTTGCATAAGGGGCCATAAGAGGCACATTGGCCAGTGTGAAAATTGCTATTTTTTTACATAGATTTTTTCCAAATTTTCATATTAGTTTTTTGTTTTTTTTAAATAAATATTTTGAATATAAAAACTTTAATTCAAACCATAAATCAGTTTTTGATAACACATTCCCCTTATAGTTGTGGGCTGACTGCTTATTTCAATAGCTAAGACAACCACATTTGCTGTTTATGAATTGACTGTGCCACAGAATGCTAGGTTAAGGTGTAATTAAAACCATCCAGAGACACTCTAGGTACAATGTTTATCCTATAATAAGGCTAAAAACCAAGCCACATGGATAGTAAATAACAAAAGGGATATCACAGAGAATAAAAACATTATTTCCGTCATAATATATATATAATATATATATATATATATATATATATGTGTGTGTGTGATAGACGCATGTACGATAAGGCATTATGAAAAATGTGCCAATATTCATTCCAATACATATATGTAATTTTCAATAATGAATGAATTGCAGTATATAAAGAAAGATGCCAATAATGGTGGAAATCCCAGTATAGGATAACACAGTGAAGTGTCCATAGAAGTGTAAATATTCTTTTGCCTCTGTAATATATCATATGGGGACCAGCACATTTTTCATAACGCATTATCGTACATGCATCTATTATATTTATATTGATTGAAATATTTGTTCTTTATCTGAGCCATCCTTCACTATCCTTGTTCACTGGTTTATCCTGGATGTTTTAAAGGGGGTTTTCAGCAGCAGATTGGAAGGAAGAGAGACACACTAGTCATTACTAGTGGGTAGGCGGAGCCCAGATAGGATTGACACCTCAGATTAAAAAGAGTGTTGACCGGCCCCTCCAGCTCGGGCTCCTCCTACTCCTGCTTCTCCAGTCTAAAATTTGAGGTCTCAGAGGATGGTCGCTGCTGAAGCAGCTCCTCAGATTTTATTATTTTTATCGGACAAGAGACTTGGATCACCAGAAGTGGTCTAGAGGTCTCAGGGGTCTCAGCGCTGCTGGACTCCCACCTCTCCCTTGGCGGATCTGTAATTACCCTGTATGGTGGTCCCTGCAGAACCCTGCCAGCCCTGGGGGATGAGGATTGCTTCCCTGGCAGGGACGCAAACCGCGCATCTGGGGTCACTGCGTTCCCCGCCCTGGGGGGAAGCGATGGGCACAGCGCCACAAATCCCAGGGGGGTCCCTGTGGCGCTTAGCTGGTGAGTACTCCACATGTTTTTTTATTATATGTGAGTGCTTCAGCGGCTGCTGCGGCAGCCGCTGCTACATGTGTGTGTGGGTGATTGTAACTTTTTGTCCGCAGGCAGATGCCTGCAGGACAGGGGAGAGCAGAGAGCGAGGAGTTTGCGCTCTTTTTTTGAAGCTGGCGGGGGGCGTGGCTTCACGCTTCCCGGTCTTCTGCTGCAGAAGCGCGCGATTCTGTGCTTCTCTTCCGGCTTCTCTCAGCGTGGCAGCCATTACAAGGCTCCCGGGCTCCTCAGGCTCTGCTCCTCCTGAGATACATCACCGCGGCCAGCTGGGTGAGTGAAACGTCCTCACCCCACAGCGCAGGACCTTTCTGTAGACAGTACAGTTAGCGTTATCCTGCAGCTGCGGTCTCATATAGAGACCTTGTTTTATCTGGGACTCGCACACCCCTTCTATTTTAATAAGGGAGTTGTGGGGAGCCTGCGACATTAACCCCTATGAGGGTTAACCCTTTCAGCGCAAGAATCTAGCAACTACCCATAGGTTCTATTCCAATTTGGATCAAGAACATATAAGGGTTAATTATATTGCTGACATATTCTGCTGATACAGCTTTAACCCTTCAGCGTGCTTGTTTCGTCCACTTAAGAAACCACACTTTTTTCTAGTACTGACAGGTTTTGACCTGCCATATACTGTGTGAGGGCATGTCAGATCAGGGTCCAGAAGGTGCGGACCGTTTTCCAGTTCCGCTTCAGGATCAGTCGCGCGTATCTGATACGCAGACCTCGACGGCGTCAAGCGCAGCGGTCGGAGGTTACAGCGATGCCAAATTGGATGCCATTGCTCGTTCTATCGATGGCCTGTCTGACCTTTTAGGTCATTGGGTGTCAGCTAGATCCTCTCATGACAGGAAGCGACACAGGCCGGTACCATCCTTCCGCATAGCGAATCAGAGGTATCTGATATGGATTACGGAGAGTGTTCCCCTTCAGGTTCAGATGGGGAGTTATCCGATTCGGATAAGGAGGATCGGCAGGGGCATTCTGCTTCTTTTTTGGCCCGAACAGAGGCTTTTATTGAAGCCATGAGGGAGGCGTTACAGTTACCGGAGGAGGTAACTAGACGTCCTGGTAAGTCGGCTCGAATGTACCAGGAGTACCGTAAGTCGCGATCGACATTGCCAGCTCTGGATGACCTTAATGGAGCAGTGGAGAAGGAGCGCCTGTGTCCAGATAAACGTTTTCAAGGGACACGGTTCTTTGAGGCACTATATCCGTGTTCTACGGAGTTGGTGGATAATTGGATTCCTTCTCCTGAAGTGGATGTTCCTTTATCCCAGCTTAGTAAATCCTCATTGCTTCCTGTTAAAGGGAAGGCGAGTCTGCAGGAACCGCTGGACAGAAAAACAGATGGCGGCGAAATCCACCTACGAGGCCGGGTCATGGATTCAGAGCGGTGCTAGGATCCATGGGTGCTTGTAAGGCTTCCCTGTGCTGGTTGGTCCGTATACGGACGGCCTTGCAAAATAGATCTCCACTGTCTGAGATAAATGGGCTTCTCGATTTGTTGGAGACTGCAGCCCGATATAGCTATGATGCAGGTCTGGATACTGCGTCTATGTTGTCCAGGGCGCAATCCTCGGCGGTCACAGAAGAGCACTGTGGCTTAGACAGTGGGCCGGGGACGCGGTTTCCAAGCAAGGTTTGCTGTCTTTAGCATACAAGGGTGGTCAGCTATTTGGTTCTGACCTCACAGAGCTGATTGCCAAGGCAAAGGCAAAAGATGTGGCCTTACCGCAGCGAAGGGCTATGACTTCTAGTCTGGCAGACCTAGTGCCGGTAGTGGTCGGCGGTCCTTTCGGTCCAGGGGACGATTCGGTCAGTCCTCTTGGGGATCGGGTCGTCCCTCTTTTTCGGGAAAAAAGTCCTCTCAGAAATCCCGCACTCCCTGGAAACAAAGTTTTCGCCAAGACAAGCGAGAAGCTGACAAGAAGCCCGCCAAGGCGGACTGACGCAAGGGTCCCGCTCGAGGGCTCGAGTGGGGTGTCGTCTGCTCCAATTCAAAGCGACTTGGATTTCCGCGTTCCGGACACCTGGGTAATGCGGGTTGTGTCGGCAGGCTATTTCATAGAATTTTCTTCTCGACCCCCGGACAGTTTTTGTCAGTCTCGATCCCGTCAGAGCCCGAGCTGTTTGCTGCTCTGCTGAGAAGGTGAATTCCTTCTGCAGAAGGGTGTGGTAATACCAGTTCCGTCAGAGGACCGGGGCAGAGGATTTTATTCCAATCTTTTTGTGGTCCCCAAAAAGGAGGACAAATTTCGCCCTATTCTGGATCTCAAAAGATTGAATCGGCATGTCCACACCCAAAAATTCCGCATGGAGTCAATTCGCTCCGTTGTGGCAGCCCTGTCGCAGAACGACTTTTTGGTGTCAATCGACATTCGCGACGCTTATTTGCATGTTCCCGTCGGAAGGGCTCACCAGCGCTTCCTTCGTTTTGCCATAGGTCAGGACCATTACCAGTTTGTGGCTCTGCCATTCGGCTTGGCCTCAGCGCCCAGAGTTTTTACAAAAATTCTGGCGCCTCTCATGGCGATTCTTCGAAGACAGGGAGTTACCATTCTTCCCTACCTGGACGACCTTTTGATTGTGGCGTCCTCAAAGGAGGAGGCGGTGACGGCTCGCAATCTATCCCTTCAGCTCCTGGAGGACTTCGGGTGGCTGGTCAATTGGAGAAGTCGTCTCTGGAACCGTCGCAGTCAATCCTGTTTTTGGGGATGCATTTCGACACGGTACGGGCAGTGGTGTCCCTACCTCCAGACAAGCAGGCATGTCTCCTTGTCATGTACAGATGATGAAGTCTTCGACAGCAATGTCCCTTCGGAAGTGTATGCGCCTTCTGGGTCTGATGGTGGCGTCCATGGAGGCACTTCCGTTTGCCCAGTTCCATTCCAGGGCCCTCCAAAGGCTCATTCTGAGTCGTTGGGATCGATCGCAGACTTCACTGGATTGCAGTGTCATCATCTCTCGCAGGGTGCGAGAATCTCTAGGATGGTGGTTACGTCCAGGAGCGTTATCCCTGGGGAAGTCTTTCCTCCCTCCGAGGTGGTCGGTCATAACCACCGATGCCAGTCTGACGGGCTGGGGGGGTGTCTGGAACGATCTCTGGATTCAGGGAGTATGGTCATCGGAAGAGTCTGTTCTACCGATCAATATCCTGGAATTGAGGGCAATTTTCCTTTGCCTCCAACACTGGACGGTCCCTTTGAGCGGTCTGCCAGTCCGAGTGCAGACAGACAACGCGACGGCGGTCGCGTATATCAACCACCAAGGGGACGAGGAGTTCCAGGCTCATGGTGGAGGTGTCTCGGATCCTGATTTGGGCCGAGACCAGAGTGCCAGTCATCTCTGCGATACACATTCCAGGGGTTCAGAATATCACGGCGGACTTCCTCAGTCGCGAGAAGATGGATCCCGGAGAATGGAGTCTTCATCCGGAAATTTTTGCACTGCTGTGCTCCCGTTGGGGAACTCCCCAAGTGGATTTGATGGCATCCAGGCTCAATGCCAAGTTACCGACCTTCATGTCCAGGTACAAGGACCCGAAGCTGTGGCGGTGGATGCTCTGGTGGCTCCGTGGGACCAATTCGAGCTAATCTATGTGTTTCCACCGATATCTTTACTTCCTCTGGTGCTGCGTCGGATCAGACTGGAGAGAATCCCGGCTATGTTGATAGCCCCAGATTGGCCACGGAGGACGTGGTTCTCGACACTGGTGTCGCTTTTGGCGGCCCTCCATTCCCACTTCCTCTTCGCCCGGACCTGTTAACCCAGGGGCCCGTTCGTCATCCGGACTTGAAGTCTCTGCGTTTGACGGCGTGGCTCTTGAGACCGAAATACTGACCCGTAGAGGTTTTTCAGCCGAAGTCATTGCCACTCTGCGAGCTGCCAGAGGTCCGGCTACTACTAAGATTTACCACAAGACTTGGGAAGCCTTCTTTTCGTGGTGTTCGGGTTCTTCAAGGAACCCGAGGATTTTTTCCATTCCCAATTTGTTGGCTTTTCTGCAGTATGGGCTAGACAAGGGTTTGGCAGTTAGCACTCTGAAGGGTCAGGTTTCTGCTGTCCTTGCTGTTTCGGAGAGCTATCGCTTCGCGTAGGGACGTGCGTTCCTTTTTTCGTGGAGTAACCCGTCAGTTTCCGCCGCGAAAGGCGCCTGTGTCTCCTTGGCGGCTCAACCTTGTCTTGGAGGCTCTTCAGCATGGGCCTTTTGAGCCTATGGACTCTGCTAGCCTTTCTTTACTTTCTTGGAAGGTTGCCTTCCTAGTGGCGGTCACCTCTTTGAGAAGGGTCTCTGAGTTGGCGGCTCTTTCCTGCTCGCCTCCCTTCCTGGAGTTTTACCCGGATCGAGTAGTGCTTCGCACACGGGGCGACTTTTTACCTAAGGTGGTGTCGCAATTTCATGTTAACCAGGATATTGTGTTGCCCTCTCTTTGTCCGGGCCCAAGGAATGCAAAGGAACGGGCTTTGCATACATTGGATTTAGTGCGAGCCTTGAAGTTTTATTTGTCTGTTACTCAAGGTTTTCGGAAGTCAGACTCTCTGTTTGTGATTCCAGCAGGTCGTCGACGTGGTCAACGAGCTTCCAAGGATTCTATAGCTCGTTGGATTCGGTCGGCCATTTTGGAGGCTTACCGACTCAAAGGCGAACCTTGCCCGATTAAGATTCAAGCTCACTCCACGAGGGCTGTGGCTTCATCGTGGGCCTTTCATCAAGGGGCCTCGGCAGCTCAGCTCTGCCGAGCGGCGACTTGGCGCTCCGTCCACACGTTTACAAAGTTTTATAAGGTGGACGTCAGTGCTTCCGCTGATGCGGCCTTAGGACGTAGGGTCCTGCAGGCGGCTGTAGTTTAAAGTTCTAGTTAACTTGTATTTGGCGCCTGTTGCGCATTTATCAAGGTTGTTGGGATTCTGCCTTTTTTGGTTTTTTTCCCACCCTTAATTTTTGGACTGCTTTGGGACGTCCCACTAGTAATGACTAGTGTGTCTCTCTTCCTTCCAATCTGCTGCTGAAAGACGGATTTTGGTAAGAACTTACCTGTAAAATCCTTTTCAGCGAAGGAAGAGAGACACAGCTCCCTCCCATGGCAGAAGTGTGTTGTTGTTTTCAGATGCGGCGTGACCCTTCTCTGATAGCGATTATCTGGGCTGAGGTCGGCGCGCTAAGGCTCTGTTCCAGCATCGCCAGCTCATCGCAGTAGTCAGGTTCAGTGAGTAGTACCTGGAACTGTGTGGTTCTTTCTGTGGCATGCATAACCTGTATTCTTGATTTTTTTCTCTGAAGTCCTTCAGAAGGGGTTATGTTGCTCCGTTGGTGATATTTGCTCTTCCTTAGCTTGTGTACGACTGGAGAAGCAGGAGTAGGAGGAGCCCGAGCTGGAGGGGCCGGTCAACACTCTTTTTAATCTGAGGTGTCAATCCTATCTGGGCTCCGCCTACCCACTAGTAATGACTAGTGTGTCTCTCTTCCTTCCTTCGCTGAAAAGGATTTTACAGGTAAGTTCTTACCAAAATCCGTTTTTTCACTACTCGGACAAAGCCATCACTATATCTCCCCATGTAAAATGATAACCGCTATACTCCCTTCCATTCCAGCAGTGTCAGGGCTCGCGTGACATTAATGTCATGCAAGCCCTGCCGCCAATCAGCAGCCGCTTCCTTTGACTTCCTACTAAAGTTAGTTTTGCACAAAGAGCACTTCTTCCAGATTACAGTTTTGTCCGAAGGAAACAGCCGCTGATTGGCTGCAGGGCTCACATGACATACCGTCACGTGAGACCAGGTGGCAACATTGCTGCAATGGCACTCGTGCAACGGAGGCAAGTATAGACTTATTTTACATGGGTGAATATAATGATTGAGATTGGGTTGTCCCAGTAGTGAACAACCCTGTTCATTGTTTTTAGATGTCTATGTACTGGTCTCTGGCTTTCTATGTAAATACAGCTTTCTATTTTTTAGCAGATGTGCAGCATTATCGTGTGGGTTTCCCTCTCTTATTGGTTAGTTGTTGATTTATACATACATTGGCTAGTACTGTAGATCTTTTGCAGTGCCCACTTGATATACAGCTCTGGCAAAAATTAAGAGACCACCACATCAAAAGCCTGTCATGGGCAGCCCATTCTCCAGACCTAAATCCCATTGAAAACCTCTGGAATATGATCAAGAGGATGATGGATAGTCACAAGCCATCAAAGAACTGCTTAAATGTTTGCACCAGGAGTGGCATAGGGTCACCCAAAAGCAGTGTGAAAGACTGGTGGAAAGCATGCCAAGACACATGAAAGCTGTGATTAAAAATCATGGTTATTCCACAAAATATTGATTTCTGAACTGTTCCTGAGTTAAAACATTAGTATCGTTGTTTCTAAATGATTATGAACTTGTTTTCTTTGCATTATTTGAGGTCTGAAAGCACAGGGTTTTTTTTTTTTTTAATTTTGACCATTTCTCCTTCTCAGATTAAAAAAACAAAATTTATTGCTTGGAAATTCGGGGACATGTTGTCAGAAGTTTATAGACTAAAAGAACAATTTACATTTTACTCCAAAATATACCTATAAAGAGAAAAATGAGACAAACTAAACATTTGAAAGTGGTCTAATTTTTGCCAGAGCTGTATATTTCTGTTCCAGAATGCTACATTAGCTATTGAACTAAACAGTTTGCCAGCTCCTTCACACACTGCTTTAAAGGGTGTGCCAACACAGGGAACACTTTTCAGGGTCTGAGCTCAGGGCCAGAAGTGGGAACGTGGATGGACCTTTGCTCAGATAAATACATCCAGTACCAGACAAAAGTTTGGACACACTTGTGCACATTCCAATAAGAACAAGGAAAACCATGAAATGAACATCATAGATCCAGACTGAAGGCAGCATAACTACGAAGGAACACGTATGGCAACAAGAAGTAAATACACGTGTGAAAGAAACCAGAATATGTGTTAGATTGCACACAGGCGGTGTTAACTGTTGATGAGCCATATCTGTTCATAGTAAGCCACTCCCGGTAACATACCTGATGAAGCCACAGAAAAGATTACCAGGGGGTTGTAAAGCTGTTATACTAAAGGGGGGCTACTTTGAGGACTCTTAATTGAAACAACCAGAATGTATCCAACCTTGTTTCTTCACTCTTTTCTATATTTGTTTGTTCGTCGTTTTGCTGTCTTCAGTCTGAATCTACAGTGTGCACATTAAAGTAAAAAAAAAGTTATTTTTTCCAATAGAAACACATTTAAAGGGAACCTTTCACCTCAGAAAACACAATTTATCTGCAGATTTAAGGTTAATGCTTCTGCACCACCTTACTGAAAGTGTGGCAACCAGGAGAAAATTAAAGGGAACCTGTCAGCTCGTTTTTCCGCAATAAGCTGCAGCCACTGCCTTTTGGGGCTTATCTACAGCATTCCGTAATGCTGTAGATAAGCCCCCGATCTAACCTGAAAGAGCAGAAAAACAAGTTTTATTATACTCACCCTGGGGCGGTCCGGGTCCGATGGGTGTCATAGGTCCGGGGCCTCCCATCTTCTTGCGATGCCGTCTTCCTGCTGGCATCATCGCGTCGGGGCCATAGCGCTTCTGCGCAGGCATACGTCTCTGCCCTCTTGAGGGCAGAGCAAAGTACTGCAGTGCGCAGGGAGAGGTCAGAGAGGCCCAGCACCTGCGCACTGCAGTACTTTGCTCTGCCCTCAAGAGGGCAGAGAAGTACGCCAGCGCAGAAGCGCTATGGCCACGGAGCGATGAAGCAAGCAGGAAGGCGGCGTTGCAAGAAGATGGGAGGCGCCGGACCTGGACCTGCGACACCCATCAGACCCGGTCTGCCCAACCCCTGGACGAGTATATTAAAACTTGTTTTTCGTCTCTTTCAGGTTAGATCGAGGGCTTATCTACAGCATTACAGAATGCTGTAGATAAGCCCCGAAAGGCGATGGCCGCAGCTTATTGCGGAAAAACGAGCTGACCGGATCCCTTTAACTTATTTTCTCCTGCGAGCTGCTGACTTTTCAGCCATGGGGACATGCACTGAGCAATTATATCACTCACTATGCTTGAGCAGTAAGCACACCCCAGCACTTTGACTCTCAGACTATGTGCCCACAATCCGGAATGAGCAGCGGTTTGCACGCCAACATATTTTCACTGGGTCAAAACGCTGCGTTCTATTGAACGCAGGTAAACCTGCATGTGTTCACTGAATTGTGCAGATTTACCACGTCCAATACATTCTATTACTTAAATTTCTGTTACAGAGACACATGTCAGTGTACGCAGGTGCACATAGTTGCATAATGGACATGTGATTTCTAGAAATCTCATCCACTGTGCTGTAACATCTGGCTGCTGCGGTTTTGAAGCTGCATAAGTACACAGCAGCAATTCCTGAACATGGGAACGTACCCCAACAGCCTGTCTGCAGCACTTCGGAGCAAAGTGTCAGGTCACGCTTACAGCCCCCGCTCACAGCATAATAAACAATGATGGTAATCACTACATGCACCATCACATGACTGAAAGCCGTCTGCTCCAAGGAGCAAATAAGTTTGCAGATTAACCCTATATCTGGAAGTATATAGTGTTCCCTTTTTAAAGGTTTGTTTTGTTTTTAAAAACCTGTAGTACCATGTAACAAATAGTTGGAATTGATCACCCACATTTTCTTTTCAGTGTTTACTACAAAAAATAAGGGGGACATGCAGAATACATTAATGTAATGTGGAAAAAGCTGTAGGTTAAAATGAAAATCACTTGGCAGGCTTGGGAAAATAGGTTTTAAGAAATGTTTATTTTTAAAAAGTTGATAACTTGTAATATTGATCCATGAAATACTGTTAATGTCACTCTTAATAGACAATGAATTTCATACATTCTAGACCTTGGTTTCCCTGTATAAAGTTTGCAGCTTTATTGTCAAAATAAAAGTTGATGTTACTGTGTGTCCTGTGAATCTTTGAAACATTTTAACTAGGGATGAGCGAATAGCTTCGGTTAAGAGCTTATCCGAATAGCTGCATCGGGAACCCGGCTACTTGGTGAGCTCCCGATAATCAGCTGTTTGGTGCCGCAGCTGCATGTGTCGCGGCTGTGTGACAGTCACAACAGGCTCTCCATGCAGGTGTTGTGACTGTCACACAGCCAGACACATGCAGCTGTGGCACCGAACTGCTGATTGTTGGGAGCGCTCCAGGTAGCCGGGTTCCCGAAGCAGCTATTCGGTAAACGCTATAGCTATTCAGATAAAAACTTATCCGACGCCATTTGATCAACACTAATTGTAACCAATGTCCTGCTATTGGCTGAATGAATCCTGTACATTGACTTTACGCCATTTTGAGGTGTTCCATCCTTAAAGAGAACCTGTCATGTTAAGAAATGCTATTTACCTGCATATGTAAGGTTAACCTGCAGGTAAATAGTGTTAAAATCATGCCTGTATTACTGGACAGTGGCTACAGAGAGAAAATCATATCCTCCCTGTGGCTGCTCGTTTCCATTCATTGTAATCGCTTTCTCCACACCAGTCACGTCTCACTATACTGTGCGCATAGCTACACTCTCTCCCGAAGCTTTGACCGCCTAGTCTGCACTGTTTGTTGTGCAATCAACAATGTGTTAAAGTGTGATGACAGCTGTTCTCATAGTAACAGTGCTTGTTACAACTCCCTGCACACCCCTGACTGGAAGGGAGCAGCTGCAGGGAGAATAGAACTTTTTATTTTTCCACTTGAAGCCACTACTCCAGTAAGTTAGGCAGGATTTTAACCCTTCATCTGCAGGTAAGTAGTGTTTCTCGACATGACCAGTTTCCTTAAAATGAGAGTTCATGACTTAATTTCACAAAAACAATTCACTTTAGTGTGTGACATTGCCACTATGGAGAGAGCACTCTTTAAGGCTTTAACCACACACGCAGCATTTTTGCACCAAAGAATCCGGAGCAGATTTCAAAGGAATGAGAAATATAAAAGAACCAGATCATATTCTGGCTTGGGTCAACAAAACTGCAAGTGCATTTTCAGCTTTTATTAACCTTACATTTACTAGGAGTCATGCAAAGTCTGCTACATGATGTCTACAGAAAAGTGATTTCCCAAAAGTAATCCTAACATTGCTTGCAATTGTATATATTATCCTCACTTATTCATATGAATGAATTAATAAAAGAAGAAGGTAAAAGAGCAAGTGAAAGCAAGTAAAATATCTGGATGTGTTTAGTAGTAGAGAGTGAAGGGGCTGGTGCCACATACTGTTACATTACACGCCTACTGGAGTATAGTTTATTTTCATCCATGTCCTCTCTGATCTGCTGTGTTCAAAGTCGCTACTGGTATTTCTCTTCAATCCCTTAACGACCATCAACATGTGTTAACACGGGCCTTATTCCTGATCGCCGTTTTAAAATGGCAGTTGGGAATGAGTAAATCCTCAAAATCAGGATTCCGACAAAAACCCCAATGGAACCACTCATTTATGAGGCAGATGGGATTCCTTTGGACTAAGTCTGGTCTGTGTCCTATAATTTTAGGCATCTTTTTAGCGCTTGTGTGGATGACCACAGTTAGGGCCTAAAAGGTTGGATAAAAAGCATCTGCAGACAGACTCCAAAGCAGGGCTGTGGAGATAAGCCAAACCACCAACTCCGACTCCACCAAAATGGGCTCCGACTCCACAGCCACTCCAAAGTGTCTCCATCTGCTTCATTATGGTGAGTGGTTCCATCAGGTTCTGAATCGCATTTTTGTGGGATTTACGTTTTTTTTTCTGGAATAAGACATTGGATTGCAGATATCAATATATTATTTTATTCAGCTTCCTATTACCTGTAGCATGGCCATATAGATGACTAAGGAGGGTTGATCCTACTGACAGATTACCTTTGTCGCTGGCCTGGTAGATCTTTTTTTTTTTTCACCTTTTTTTCTACATACAGTCTACCAATGCATATTCCAATCAAAGACAAGCTATAGTGTAAACGTATACAATATGGAAATCAAATAAAGAGGGGGCATGACTGTAAAACCATTTTTCTACATGAGAACAAAGCCGAAAAAAATCCAGATTTGAGTACACCTTGACGCTGGTAGGATGGCTTTTACGCTTTTTTTTTTTTTTTTAATCCAAAACCGTTTTACTAATTACTTTATTTATATGCACTATTTTTTGCTTAGAGCAGGAGATATGTTCACTTTGTTTCTGTCTTAGATTTTATCTGTTTAATGGCCAATGTGAACACGCTCCTATTTTGCATGTATACCAACTTATACTCCAGTTTATATTTTTCGGTAAAGTTTCAGGTTTCTGCACTTAGTGCAGGTAAGGGTGTGCTCTCCCCTTCTTTAAGCTAGGCATTACATTTCTAAAGCTTCCCACTCCTGGGTATCCTTATTTTGGACTCAGTGCTGCTCCATCCTTATTCACACTGAAGTTACTTTGACATATGGCAAGGCTTTAATATTAGAGGTTAAGACTCCCAATTTGGGTGTACCTTGACGCTGGTGTGATGGCTTTTGTTTTGTTTTTTGTTTTTTTATCAAAAACGTTTACTAAGTACTCTGTATATGCATTATTGCTTTTACTTACAGCAAGGTATATGTTCATTTTGTTTCTGTCTTAGGTTTTACATGAGAATATATATAAAGGTGATTGCTTCAATATAGAATAACAAGAAATTCCAGTCTCAGACAAAAAAAATATCTACATCTTTGGTTAAACGCCGTAAAATAAAAAAAATAAAAAATCACTACGCACTAAAAAGCAAATATTGTTCTTTAACAACATGCCAGAGCAGGCGCACTGGTAGTCAGAGGTCTTCCAACAAGTTTGTTAACGGTTTCCGGTTGTGACAATGAATACTGTAAATGTAGGTTTGGACTATAAAGCTATGTGCACACGTTGCGGCTTTCTTGCGGATCCACAGCTGTTTTTTCCTACGTGGAATTGCACCAAATCTGCAATGGATTCCTGAGGCAATGTTAATCAATGAGAATCCAGAATTGTTGTACACATGATGAGGAAAATTCAGTCCTGATTCGCAGCGTTTTATTTTCCGCAGCAAGTCACTTCTTTTTGCGGATCTGCAGTGTTTTTCACCCATTGATTTTCACGGAGTCCCTTAAATCTGCAGCAAAGCCGCAGGTGACAAAAGGTTTGCGGATTTGGTCAAAAAAACACAACTGCTTTAAAAAACAAAATTATTTCAGAAGGCGGAAGAGTGTGTGGGTGGAGATTCAAGATTTGAGCCTGTCTTGGTAGCATGACATCAACAATGGAGGCTGGGCTTGAAAATGACTTATTTATGTTACAGTCATATATCTTTAATGAGTTATCAAATCAGCAAACACAGCTACATACAAATCCACATGTAAATCCACATGAAATCCGCAAAAAAAGCACAGAATTTACTCTGCGTTTTCTGCCAAGAGACGTTGAATCTGTGCAGAAAAATCCGGAAGCAAATCCGCAACGCGTACACATAGCCTAAGGGAGCTTTCACACTGCGCTTTGTCCCATGTTCAGTGGTCCCATCAGGGCATATGTGTCAACGGGGCCTACTATGTCTGAGTGTCATATTCCAGTATCCAGTAGACCTATACACTCGAAAATAATGCATGACAGAGCCTACGTTGACAAATTCCGTTTTGTGGGGGATGAACGCAACGTGAAAGGGGCCTAATACTACAGCTCAAGATGAGATCTGTGTTATCTGTTTGTATCTACAAATATTGTTTAGGTTATCATGTAGACACTATTAAATGAAAATACAGTCCATCCTAGTTCACTAGCTTTTAAAATATTTCTATTAATGAAGAAAATGAAAGATTTGCCTCCCCTAAAGAGGTTGTCCACTACTTTAGCATCATGAATATCTGATTGGTAGGGGCACCAGGTGTCAGACCCTGACCGATCAGCTGATTAGCAGTGGCTGTCTTCTGATAGTGGCCAAGGCTTGGTACTACACATCTGCCTCCTAGTCAAATCAATAGATGATCAGCTCCACAAGTGAGTACTTTCAGCCGCCAACACATAACAGTTGATCGGTAGGGGGTGCCAGACCCCGGCTGATCAGACATTGATGATCTATCCTAAGGCTAGGTTATGAGTGCTAAAATAGTGGACAACCTCTTTAAGGTCAATACACTGCAGCCCTTTTAGTGTGGCTTAAAGTATTTTAGCTAAATCTTTACAAACACCAAGGATCTTTAAATCTTCTTACTGTGCTGGCCTTCCTGTCATTATATACTGTCTAATCATCTCTCGCATCACAATGGCTTCAAATTAGGAATATGCAATTTCCTGCGTGCTTGTCAGCAAAAACGTTAATATGAAAATGGTAATTTATAAAACTCATGTACATAATCACTAAGTGTTAAAAGAGAAGCCATCCCTGAGATACTCCGGAGGTCCCTGCTGTGGGGGCAGAGCAATTCAACAGCCAATTACATGAAAATTAGAAATGTTATTGCTTTACAGGAGCCCCATGTTCTCCTAGGATAAAATGGCACTCGAGTTGTCCTTCATGGCTCAAAAGGAATTGATAAAGTTTAGATAAGCATTCAGAAATCCAGTGGGATCCTCAAGCTGAGGGTAGTGACTGATGTGATCATCCAGCACAGTAAAAGTTGACTTGGGAATAAGTTTCCTATATGGCAAAAGACAAGAAAAACTTTTTTCACTATTTAATACTTCATAATGGTACAATCACATGAATGTATTTTCAGGCAGAGTGTTGTCCATTTCAAAAGTGGAAAGCACCCAGCCAATATGCTACTGTTCACACCTTGGCCCGCCACTAGAATATTAGTACAGACTGTCACTCATAATAATAATAATCTTTATTTTTATATAGCGCTAACATATTCCGCAGCGCTTTACAGTTTGCACACATTATCATCACTGTTCCCGATGGGGCTCACAATCTAGATTCCCTATCAGTATGTTTTTAGATTGTGGGAGGAAACCGGAGTACCCGGAGGAAACCCACGCAAACACGGGAGAACATACAAACTCCTTGCAGATGTTGTCCTTGGTGGGACTCAAACCCAGGACTCCAGCACTGCAAGGCTACAGTGCTATCCACTGAGCCACCGTGCTCCAGTTTACCCAATGGAATTTTTTATGATCTTCCCAGAAACCTGATATCCAACCAGTTGGTCTTCTGCACAAACGTTGTCAAACTCACCATTGGGTTGGATGTTTGTGATGCCAAGATGGATTACACAAGTAACTGCCCTGAATAAGTGTTTAATATTAAACAGTTCCTAAATGGATAGTGCTTCTACCTAATAAAATGTCTCTATTCTTATTTACCCACTCATGTTATCTATACAATAGCACACTCATTTATGTTTCTTTACAATGCAACACGTACAGCTCTGGCCTGTATTATACACCAATGGTATAGAATGGAGGTGTAATTAATAGTGAAAAAGGTACAGTATGTTAGACTACTTACTTGTATTTATCCAAGAATTCAGGATGGGGATTGACTGGATCCAATGGTCCATAAATTAAATGCACTATTGGTATAAAATGCAAATGGTAACATAAGCCGTTTAGGATTTGGCAAGTACCGTAACTGCTCTGCTAACATCACACAGGGACATGTTACTGTGTTTCTAAAATCAGCACAGGCGACCTCCAGAACAGCATCCTCAAGGTGCATTACATTTTGGCACCTGCAGAGTTCAATGATCTAAATTTTTAGTTTTTTCCTGCAGATCTGTAGAATTGTGGAAGGGAGAGGAACAGAATTTGCACACTAAAATGCATTGATATATATATTATGCTTGACTGAATGGAGACTAATGTACAGTATTTAGCAAATTAAAGGATGCCAACGTGCTGACCCAGTACATGGGAAGGGAGTTAGAACCTGTCACTGGAGCATTTGAATAAAGATGGAAAATAAAGCTCATTTATCAGTCAGCCTGTTTTCTACCATAATTCATAAAAAAGAAGGCAGCAATGCAATATATATCAAGAAATACGCCAACAATGTAGCTCGTTCTGATATGCTGCTGCCGTAACTCCCATTTGGCAGTTTTCATAGACTCTCCTCTGGTGGCTTGAACTTAGAAGCTGTTTTTCCTGTCTCGGTTATGAAAGGCAGAGATGGGAATATCCCTTTAATAGATAAAAACGTAAAAAAAAAGCAGGAATGGCTTAAAGCAAACCTGTCACCAGGTTTGGCTGATACTAGTTACGCCTTTCAGGGCTTATCTACAGCATTCTATAATGAGAAGAAAAATAAGTTTTATTATACTCACCCATGGGGGGGCGGTCCGGTCCGATGGGTGTCGCAAGTCCGGATCCAGCGCCTCCCATCTTCTTGCGATGCTGCCCTCCTGCGTGCTTCATGGCTCCCCAGCATTGCGCTCCTGTGCAGGCGTACTTCTCTGTCCTGTTGAGGGCAGATCAAAGTACTGCAGTGCGCAGGCGTCGGGAAAGGTCAACAGGGCAGATAAGTATGCCTGCACAGGAGCACGATGCTGGGGAGCCATGAAGCACGCAGGAGAGAGGCATCGCAAGAAGATGGGAGGCGCCGGACCAGGACCTGCGACACCCATTGGACCAAACCGCCCCCCGGGTGAGTGTAATAAAAGTTATTTTTCTTATCTTGCGCAGGTCGGATCGGAGGCATATCTACAGCATTATAGAATGCTGTAGATTAGCCCTGAAATGTGATGGCCATATCTTATATCGGTCAAACCTAGTGACAGGTTCCCTTTAAGTCCTATTATGTGTGGTTAGAAGGCGGAGGTTTTCTAAAACATGGTTCCCCAACTCAAGTCCTCAAGGCCCACCAATAGGTCATGTTTTCAAGATTTCCCTTGTATTGTACAGGTGATGCAATTATCACCTGGGCAATACTAAGGAAATCCTGAAAACATAACCTGTTGGTGGGCCTTTAGGACTGGAGTTGGGGAACCCTACTCGTCTTTTCTACATATGCAAATTAGCTTTCCAAGTGCACTTGTGGGCGTATTGGTGCACTTGCAGTCCTTGATTCCAGTTCGCTTATCCCGACCTGTGCCATGCTCAGTTTCTCAATTAATAGTGAAGAAAGAGGATCTGCTACATAATGTTATCTCTGCTCTTCACTGTTAATCAAGAAGTGAAGGTCGGCCTGAAGAAGCGCCGCAAATTGCAAGTGCACTTTGTACAGCTAATATGCATATAAATAAAAGATGAATTTTGATGGAAGATATAATGGCGAAACAGGTTTCCCTGGCATTATTTTACATTAATCAATTCTGCGGTATCCCCTGCTTGCTTCGGACAAATGTTACTGACAGATTCCTTTTAACACAAAACCCTCTCTAATTTATAATTAGAGATTATAAATACTCTATATTCTTAGCTATTGTAATATTCTACTTTATATTGCAGTTTAGATGGATTATTATGAGAAATTCTATTAGATTTCGGAATATATTTAATCATCTTTTATATATTCTACAATGATTATTGCGTCTAGGTTCATGGATACACTTACTTTACTTGTTTTGTTAAAAACAAAAAAAAACTACTCACATGGAACTGATGTATTGATCAAAGCTCCCACCCAACGTTCTCTGTGCTTTTTGCGTTGGTTTATATACTGTAAAATACTAATAACCAATGTTAAGATTATAACATTTTATTGTACGTTTAGGACGTGCCCTAAATGAAACAAATACTGAAATTATTTAGCAGTTTAATTTGAATTAACATATTCAACTCTGGTAGGTGAAGCCCTCAGATACCAGATACTGCCCCACCAGACAGTAACCCTGCTTTCTGGGACTTGCAGAAAAATCACCTCGTCTTCTGGAAGGTCTACTTGATATGAATAAAAGTTACACATGTACAGCAAGTTTCATGTTGGGTGACTAGCTTTGTACAGTGAGGATAAGACATTCATTGCCCTTTGAAAACCAAAGCTGATTAATTATACTTTACCTGTCTACTACTAGATTGCCATCATTAGTCCTGAGAGCAGTCCACATATCCCAATATTCAGACTCTGAAGGCTTAGTATAAGGACCAAATACTTCACCGATACTGCCAAAAGTAAATAAATCCTGATTACAAAAGGATAACATATGAAACCCTTCGGTAATTACAATATTATAAATTGTTATTTTGTGATCTACATTCTCGTTGTAAGAAACACATTTCAAGAGAAGACATCAACCAAGGGGATGTTCTAAGGAGATAGCAAGGCCATGCCAAGCGGGCATGATTGGAGATAGGAATCCTTCACACCCCAGGCGTCTTTCTGGTAACTATGCAATAACTGAAGTAACTAAGTTCAAGAATTTATGTAAAATATATATAGTTTTTTTTATTGTATTTTATCTTCCTTCATGCAGATCTCCATATAAATCTCAAAATGTAGAAGGTATTTTACACAATATATACATTTGTATATATACACTCATTTATCTGTGTAATTTATTGAGCGAACATCGATCAGACCCAGTAAGATGGGTGGATAAGCATTCTTCTAGTGACAAAGTTTGGCACCCTTGATCAAAATTACTGCTATTGTGAACAGTTATGCAAGCTAATTAAGAAATGGCAGTTAACAGGAACAGTGCAAAAAAATCAAGATAAGATCTGGAAAAACCAAGAAATATTTCAGTAAGAGCTGCTCGTAGGATTACTGGAGAGACAAACCAGAACCCCGGCTTGACTGTAAAAGACCTTTGGAAAGATTTAGCAGACTCTGGTGTTGTGGTTCATTGTTCTACTGTCCAGAGACACCAGCACAAATATGGCCTTCATAGAAGAATCATCAGAAGAAAACCTCTCCTGCGTCAAACTTTTACATGCCACTGTGTATTTCACATTTATATATTACATAGCTTGTTGTGCTTTACCATATCACAATTTATCACATTTATTGCTATAGGAACAACATTATTCAGGAAAATGAAAAAGCGTGACAGAAGGTAGACCATGAAAACATAACTAGCACGACTAATACAACCAGAAGCAAGTTCTGGAGTAATCGCAACATTCCATCCTATTTTTCCACTCATAGTATCACATCTGTTTATGATACAAATGTTAATACTTACCCTTTGCTAAAGAAGTAAAAGTTCATCAGTCTTGTTATTACTGGTGAAAGAATCCCACCATCTTTCAGCAGCTAATGATAGGAAAATAAATATTTTGCTTTAACACGGCACCATCTATGAAAACTTAATACTACTTCAAATAAATTGCTTTCCTTGGTTTCGCTCTCTAATATCCTTCTACTAAAGTAAAGCTTGAAATAAGGCATAATCAAAATGTTGGCCTGTATTCAGATACATTTTTTGGGGGGAGCAAGATTACTATTAAGAGAGATTCTGACATAGCATTAGACGTACACAATGGTGGGGGGGTCTCAGTACCTTGTTAGTAATGACAAAAAGGTTGCACATCACACCTTTTAAATTTGGGGTACAATTAATATGAAAATCTTTTCTGCATTCCCAAACAAAATAATGGCTTTCTGCCGTATATTTACAAATGAAAACCCCAAGGAATGACAATCTTATATTAACCATAAATTAACAGACTTATATTAACCATAAATGAACAAACCTTCTGAATTAATCTGGGATAGTGAGTCTCTGGGAAGATTCCTGTAATTAAAAAAAAAAAACATCATGCATGGCATCTCAACATGTGTATAAAAAACTTCATGTATTAGTAGTTTAACATTCACAGAAATTCCAAACAAAAGGTCTAAGGCCGGCGTCACACTAGCGAGTTTGATGCGAGTTAGTCGCACAACTTACTCGCATCAACACCCGGCACGGCCGCCCGCTCTCGGACCCGAGTGTGCGGCTGCATAGAAATACATGTGTGACGCCGGCCTAAGAGTTAGATTAGAGAACATTACTACACTGAAGAGAAAATGCAATACTGACCAATTATATAAAACAAGAGGGGATTATAGGGAGAGAAATGGGAAGCACAGGCTTCTAAGTGTAGTAGTTGGTTTCCATAGGTATATACTCACTGTGAATCCCCTCACCTTTTAGGTGTCTTGAGATACTGCGTATAGATCCAATCCATGGATCACACCATTCCTCTTTCCATTCAGTTAGCTACAAAGATCTGGGAGCTAGTGAAAGCATTAGACAGTGCTTTCATAGGCTATAACACTTGGTGAATATTTTTCCCAGCAATATGCGCTCCTGAAGGATGATGATGGAACTCGATGTTCGGATTAAAGGATGATTTTTATTTAAAACTAGAACACAACCGGTTTCAACTTCTTAGAATCTTCCTCAGGTATAATGTCATGCATGGTATTAATCTGAACATCGAGTTCCATCATCATTCTTCAGGAGCGCATATTGCTGGAAAAAATATTCACCAAATACTGACCAATTCTCAGTTCTGCAAGGAAAGTTGGCTATAAGTGGATCACGCAACTGAGCAATGTAAACCCTATTATATGGAACCTGTCACCAGTTTTGGCAGATATGAAATACAGCCACCAACTTTCAAGGAAGACATACAGCAGGTGCCGGGAAAGGTCAAAGAGCCCCGGAGCATGCGCAGGACTTTGATCTGCCCTCCACAGGGCAGATAAGTACGCCTGCGCAGGAGCGTGATGCCGAGGAGACTGTGTGGATGATGCAGGGACACGTCATCAACACGAACCAAGAAGGAGGACGGCAATCATGAAAAGATGGGAGGCACCGGACCAAGAAGAGCGACACCCAACTGACCGGACCGCCCCACAGGGGAGTATAATAAAACTTATTTTTCTTCTCTTCTAGGTCGGGTTGGGGGCAGATATACAGCATTATAGAATGCCGTATATAAGCCCTATAAGGTGGTGGCCGTAACTCTCATCAGCCAAATCTGCTGACAGGTTATAATAATAATCTTTATTTTTATATAGCGCTAACATATTCCGCAGCGCTTTACAGTTTGCACACATTATCGTCACTGTCCCCGATGGGGCTCACAATCAGGTTCACTTTAATATGAAATAGCTACAAGGGCAAAAGTACAAGCTTATCAGGAATGCACCCTAAAGACACGTTCATACATTTTGTAGCAATAATTTTAAAATGAATCCATCATCAGATTTTTGCTATGTAATCTTAGAGCAGCATGATGTATGGGTTGAGACCCTCATTACAGTGATGTGTCATTTGCTGGTCTGAATGCTGGCAGCTTGAAACAATCACTGTCTTCTCTGCTGCAGTTGCAGCGGTGCTAAAATTCTGAGCTCTATATAACTCCGCCCACACCACTGATTTTCAGATTCCTGTGTGCATAGACAGGAAGGTGCTAATCAATGGTGGGGCAGGGTTACAGACAACAGAAGGACTACATGGCACAAGACAACTAGTCCTGCAGTATGAACCCCTTTCTGACATCTGACGTACTATCCCGTCCATGGGGGAAGCGGGGCCAGGTGTCAGCTGATTCTCACAGCTGACACCCAACACTAAGAGACAGGAGCGGTCACGGACAGCTCCCGACACTTTAACCCCTGGAACACTGCGATCAAACATGATCGCAGCGTTCAGGAGCAGGCAGAGGGGCTAGGGGCTGTTACCTCTGACAGCCCCTCGCCTTTGGATCGGAAACCCCGCAGCATGACACGGGGTCCCGATCGCTGCCATGGAGACCCGATGTCATGACGACATCCAGGTCTCCAGGCCTGAGAGGCTTCCTGTCATGCGCAGTGATGACCAGGAAGTCTCTCAGGTCAGTGTATTGAAGCTGCAGAATTGATAGCTTCTATTGCATGCAGATCTGCATGCTATAGAAGCGATCACCCTGCACAAAATAAGTGTCCCATAGTGGGACAAAGAGTAAAACTAATTAAAAAAAAAAAAAAAATTTTTAAATAATTGTTAAAATAAAAAAAAATAATAAAAAATATCAATATTTATTCTTTCATTAAATAAATATTTGAATAAAAATAAAATCTAACCAATAAAAGTACACATTTGGTATCGCCGCGTCCGTAACGACCCGACCTATAAAACTGTCCCACTAGTTAACCCCTTATTGAACACCATTAAAAAAAAAAAGGCAAAAAAGCAAAGCTTTATCATCATACCGCTGAACAAAAAGTGGAATAACACGCGATCAAAAAAAAGGATATAAATAAACATGGTACCGCTGAAAACGTCATCTTCTCCTGCAAAAAACAAGCCGCCCCCATACAGCTCCATCACCGGAAAAGTAAAAAAAAGTTATAGATCTCAGAATAAAGCGATGCAAAAATAATTATTTATCTAAAAGTTTTTATTGTAAAAAAGCTTTAAAACATAAAAAAATGATAAAAATGAGGTATCGCTGTCATTGTACTGACCCGAAGAATAAAACTGCTTTATCAATTTTATCACACGCAAAACGGTATAAACGCCCCCCCCCCAAAGAAATTCATGAATTGCTGGTTTTTGTTCATTCTGCCTCACAAAAATTGGAATAAAAAGCGATAAAAAAAATGTCAATTGCCCGAAAATGGTACCAATAAAAACGTCAACTCGTTCCGCAAAAAACAAGACCTCACATGACTCTGTGGGCAAAAATATGCAAAAAATTATAGCTCTCAAAATGTGGTGATGCAAAAACTATTTTTTGCAATAAAAAGCGTCTTTTAGCGTGTGACAGCTGCCAAACATAAAAACCCGCTATAAATAGTAAATCAGACCCCCTTTTATCACCCCCTTAGTTAGGGAAAAATAATAAAATAAAAAAAATGTATTTATTTCCATTTTCCGGCTAACGTTAGGGTTGGGGCTAAAGTTAGGGTTGGGGCTAAAGTTAGAATTAGGGGTGTGTTGGGGTTAGGGTTGGAGTTAGAATTGGGGGGTTTCCACTGTTTAGGCACATCAGGGGCTCGCCAAACGCGACATGGCGTCTGATCTCAATTCTAGCCAATTCTGCGTTGAAAAGTCAAAAGGTGCTCCTTCCTTTCCGAGCTCTGTTGTGTGCCCAAACAGTGGTTTCCCCCACATATGGGGTATCGGCGTACTCAGGAGAAATTGCACAACCACTTTTAGGATGGCAGTTTCTCCTGTTACCCTTGGAAAAATAAAAAATTGGGGGCAAAGAGATCATTTTTGTGGAAAAAATTATTTTTTATTTTTACGGCTCTACATTATAAACTTATATACTTATATTATAAGTTCCTTAGGGGGTCTAGTTTCCAAAAATGGTGTCACTTGTGGAGGGTTTCCACTGTTTAGGCACATCAGGGGCTCTCCAAATGCGACATGGCGTCCAATCTCAATTCCAGCTAATTTTGCATTGAAAAGTCAAATGGCGCTCCTTCCCTTCCGAGCTCTGCCATGCGCCCAAACAGTGATTTACCTGCATATATGGGGTATCAGCGTACTCAGGACAAATTGTACAACAACTTTTGGGGTCTAACTTCTCCTGATACCCTTGGTAAAATAAAAAAAAAAACCTTAAAGGTTCATTTTTTTTTTAAAACATTCCAAAAATACCTGTGAAGCACCTGAAGGGTTAATAAACTTCTTGGATGTGGTTTTGAGCACCTTGAGAGGTACAGTTTTTAGAATGGTGTGATTTTTGGCTATTTTCTATCATATAGACCCCTGAATGTGACTTCAAATGTGATGTGCTCAAACAAAAAAAGGAAGCACTCTGTAGCGCCATGGCTTGCAAACATGAGATATGAAAAATTAATTGCATCACTGCCTTAAAAATATGAAAAATTAAGAAAGCTCGGCACATAAAATGGCCAATTTATGTGTACCTGGAAGCCACGCCATGGCATCTCTCATTTTCCAGGTTTCTAATGCCAATCCTTGCTTAGAAAAAAAGTCTTATCTGCATGGGAACCTATGAATCCTCTCTTTAGACTGAAATCTACATCTCTGTGGAGGGGTAGTGGACCAGCTGTAATTAAAAACGCCTGTGACTAAGAGGCGGAGTGCTCAGTCAGAAAGTAAATGAATACAAATTTCAAAAAAATTGACCGTCACATCCAAACAAAGACCAAGTGTAAACAGGTGCTTAACCTAGAGTCACCAACTCATACACATTCAAACAAAAAAGGAAGCACTCTGTAGAGCCATAGCTTGCAAACATGAGATATGAAAATTTTTCAAAGTTTTTGCCAAATTTCCGTTTTTTTACAAAAAAAATGCAAGTCATATCAAAGAAATTTTACCACTATCATGAAGTACAATATGTCACGAGAAAACAATGTCAGAATCACCAGGATCCATGGAAGCGTTCCAGAGTTATTACCTCAAACGGACAGTAGTCAGAATTGTGAAAATTGGCCTGGTCATTAAAATGCAAACCACCCTTGGGGGTAAAGGGGTTAATATCCTGGTGATAAAACATTGACTTTATTGAAGCTCTAACACAGATCATTAAGTGACACATCACAGGAATCAGGCTCTCTGCCTCTACACCATGCTGCTCTCAGATTATATAGCAAAAACATGCTGATAGATTCCATTGAGTTTTATGTTTTAATGACACCATTATGTGTTACATGTAAGTTATCGTTTAGTTAACTTTTTTGTTTGTGTGTAGGGGGTTGCAGATTCAATGTACACATAGTTCAAATGGATGTAATAATATAGAGGTGTAGTTGTACCTTTTGTTGTCCATGCCCCCCATTGCATGGCTGCTATAGGTTAAAAGGAATTTGCCAGCAGGATTTTCATACCACAATTTATTTATATGTGCAGGTGCATGTAGCTCCTTCAAAGTCAAGTCCACCAATACCTTTACATGGTCAGAATCCAAAACAAGAAAACTTGCCTATAATAGCTACAAAGCATAATACATCAAAAAAAAAAAAAAGGAAGCTACTATTATCATAAAATATATTTTTTATTAATGTATCAATAAAAATATCAAAAAAGATATGTATATTTTTTAAAAAAGGAGGAAACCAAATGCAACAAACAGCAAACACTGGAGGACAAAAATAATATATATAAATGTAAATATATATGTATACACACTCAAAATAATGACATAATCAATAAAATACAACAGATATAAACGTGTGTTTATGTGTATCTAAGGAGCTGGACACCAACTTAAAAAACATAGCAATCGTTTAAAGATAGTGTAAATAAAAATGCAATCAAATATTTGCTGAATAAAGTTGTGTGCCCTTTCAAACTACATAAAAAAAGTGCTGCTAAAGAAATGCTAATTATGCAAAGAAAGGGGGAACAACTGAAGCAAAAACCACCTCTTAAATATACAAAAAAAAGTGCTGCTGCAAAGCAAAATACAAAGTGTAAAGAGAGGGGCAAGGCAAATAATCAGAACATAATTACCTCCAGTGTGCTAAGGCACCCCGACGCGCGTTTCGCGTTATGCTTCTTCTTAGTGAGCGTGCGTGTATGTTACTCCTAAATATATGAGTTTATATAGGGTCCAGTAATCATTGGTGACATGGTCAGTCTGTTCCTCTGTTACTTAGAAACTAGTGTTTGAATTGATATGCAAATGAGGCTGAGGAGCTGTTTGAATATCTGGAGCCTCTTCACTCCAGCTGTATTCTCCACCCACGGACACTATGCGGTGTGACTTCAGGCTAAAGGAACTGTCACACTAGGCGAGATCGCTTAAGCGACACCGATTTTATGACGCAGCAGCGACATCGTCAGCGATGTCTCTGTGTGTGACATGTAGCAGCAATGTGGCCCCTGCTGTAATGTCGTTGATCGCTTATGAACGTTCTGAGCCGTTTTTTGGTCGTTGGCGTCCCGCTGGTGAGCCTGAATCGCTGAGTGTGACACCCTTTATGAACGACGAGCGACCTCGTTGGCGACTCATGTCAGCGGCGCAGGCGGGCCTAGGTTTTCTTTAGTAACGCCCCTCAGCTCCGATTGGTGGCCACAACATCACCTCAGCAATAGATGAAAACGGAAAACTGCGCCCCCATCCAGCTGGATCGCAGTAGCTGCAAAGCAGAAGGCTAGCAGGACGCAGTATGGAACGATGCTGGAAATTCGTATGAACCACTTGCGCTCGAGAACAATGGAAAGGAGCGCTAATACGTCGTCTTTTATGACGCGGTCGTCCAATCACTAAGCGAGAGCTGTGACATATGACATACAGTGACCACCAATCTGTACTGAGGGGCGTGGAAAAGGTTGCGCTCAATCTTTAACAATACATGCTGTGTGACCAGTCCCAACGACTGCCGAGGTCGTTATACAGATCGCTGATCGCTGATGTGTCATTTATGAGATCTTCCTGTTTGGACGCTAACTAGCGACCATATAGCGATGTACAAACGATCTCTGCCAGGTCGTGTCGTTGTCGTGACCGCTGGTGTGATCGCTTAGTGTGACAGTACCTTAAGAAGCAGTCAGTCAGGCAGGAGGAAGCATTGCTGGTTGGGGGTAAGAATAGAGATGGAGAGACAGATGCTTCATATCTGCAAATACTTCTTCAGCTTCATTTGTGTGATCAATTCAAACTCTGATTTCTCAGGAACATACTGGCCATGTAAGGCCTCCTTCACACGACAGTTTTCCTCCTATGTGTGCTGTCTTTTCACAGATAACACTTGTACTTATATTAGTGAATGGGTATATCACATTTTTCAAGGAATGAATGCAAAATCGTAGAGACATGTTTGATCTTGACCCAACTCAAAATCCGCAATGCAAGTCTGTAGCTCCTTAAAAAAAAAAAAAAAAACATTGAATCTATTCCAATTTTCACGGTCTGCATCAAACTCTGGGGCCAGCATGTGACATGTTGGTAAGGGGTTAAAAAAAAAAGTGTTCAGAAAATTGTGACCAGTTTACCAAAATACCAGAAACCTATCTAGTAAACTTAATACTAAAACACAGTTGCCGCCCCAATAAACATATATGAACTGATCATATGCTCCTACTTATTATTGTGCATGTTCTTCATTAGGCCATAGCTAAAAATGCATTTACACAAAAGCCACCGGCAGCTCAATACAACACCACGGCCATGTCTTGGTAAAAAAGAATGCTTCTCAATATCCTGGCAGGAGATGCCCGAGTGCATCATATGCCATTTCTGCAAACATTTCCTTACCTCCATTGGAGAGACACAAACTCCCAATGTTGAGGTGTCCTTGTCTTCGGTTTTCATACCTAAAGAAAAATACCATATGGAAGAAGAAATATCTGTAAGCTCTAATTTCTGAGCTCATACCCTGTACCCCAATATCAATTTACTGCTCAGTATAAAAAAAAAAATCTAACAAATTTTGTATCGCATTTTTTCACTATAGTTTTGGAGAAAATAGGTATCTAAATATTGAAGCACCAGTTACATCTGACATCTTTATAGCTATGTAAAAAAAGGGGGGAAGCCAGCGCCGCACATGATCAGCATGAAATAATTTAAGTGCATCTGCACATGTATATTCTAACTGTTTTTTAAAATTGAGACATTTAGCAAATAATTGATCAATTCTTTGAGCTACCCCGCCACGACAAGGCATTCTCATATGGGGCAGTACCTACTCTACGTTTTTCATTTTCAATGTGCCATTACGGCCTCCTGAAATTATTAAAAGCATAACTGCAAAAAAAACTGCAGAAGCAAGACTGCAAAAACTGCAAAAGTACCTGAAGCATTGCTGAATCACCCCCATGGTGCCAGTAAGACAGATGCAGGTAAAGGCCGACCAGGTCCAGGGATGGACATGTCAGATCTGACCTCCACATTCGCCAAACCAGCAACCACAGATAAAGAGTGAAACAGGCCCAGGCACAGGTGCACAATTACATATAGCCTGGGGCAGGGCAGGGCTGCTGTATGTGTGTACAGCAGCCTAAGTCAATTATAAGAAAGAAAAAAAACAGATAAAATAGCATGCATAACCCGGCACGCACGGCAACTAGTGGTGGTCAGCCACTTACCAATACAAGTAATGCATGCTATTTTATCTGTTTTTTTTCTTTCTTATAATTGACTTAGGCTGCTGTACACACATACAGCAGCCCTGCCCTGCCCCAGGCTATTTGTAATTGTGCACCTGTGTCTGGGCCTGTTTCACTCTTTATCTGTGGTTGCTGGTTTGGCGAATGTGGAGGTCAGATCTGACATGTCCATCCCTGGACCTGGTCGGCCTTTACCTGCATCTGTCTTACTGGCACCATGGGGGTGATTCAGCAATGCTTCAGGTACTTTTGCAGTTTTTGCAGTCTTGCTTCTGCAGTTTTTGCAGTTATGCTTTTAATAATTTCAGGAGGCCGTAATGGCACATTGAAAATGAAAAACGTAGAGTAGGTACTGCCCCATATGAGAATGCCTTGTCGTGGCGGGGTAGCTCAAAGAATTGATCAATTATTTGCTAAATGTCTCAATTTTAAAAAACAGTTAGAATATACATGTGCAGATGCACTTAAATTATTTCATGCTGATCATGTGCGGCGCTGGCTTCCCCCCTTTTTTTTTTCTTTATAGCTATACATGACTGGTACAAATCATCTACTTGCAGGACCTATATTTTAGCAATGCTCCGTGGTTAGTAACATTTAGTTTCCTTTCCATATCCCTGGTAATTCTTATATGCCGGTAGTGCGCATGCGGGCTTGCCTCCCTCCCTGCTAACATCCTCTATGGTGTCTTTATGCTGCCGCCGTTTGCTTGTGTCCGGTTGTCCCGCTCATGTGATTCATGTGGGTGGGGGCCATGGTCATGTGCTCGTGGCGTCACAATGACACTTTGGGGAATGTGACCGCAGAGGCAGGGCATCCCCTCATGCGCCACTCACGTACCGGCATAAACACCACATCACCAAGGCAACACATCTATGATTGGTTCTGGCTCCTATTTAACCTCACCTCCAGTTCCTTGATAACCACGCCCCCCAGAAGAAAGCAAGAGCCGAAACGCGCGTAGGTGACCTGGCTGCACGCTTACAGTTTAGGTAAAGGTTAAATTCTTATCTCATTTCATGACTATTGCACATGCACTTTACCCTTGATTGGCTATTCTGATTCTTATTTTTCTGACCTTATCATCTACTCATACTACATCATCTCCAACCTAATGTGTATTTACTCTATTACTATTATATATATTTGGTGTGAATGTATGTATTCATATTATATTTATACATCCATACTAAAAGGTGCTATTCTACTTGTACCCTTTTATGACTATGCTAATCTTCTGTCATTAATTTGTGTTAATTTTCTTATACTAACTTTTCGGAGATTATATTATTAGGAGTAACTACTATCCTCCTTTTTTGTAACATGCACTATCACCTGGTTCAGCTGTTTTTTCTTTCAGGTTTTTTATTTATTTCAAATAAAACTTGGTATTTTATATCTTTTACATCTTTTGTTATGGTGTATTTTTGCATCATGCTTTCTTATATGATTCCTATCGAATGGAGAATGTAAAACTGATTTTTTCACTATAGTTTTGGAGCCAAATAGGTATCTAAATATTGAACCAAGTGCTGCACTAATTTTACAACAAGAACAACATTCAGGTTAGAAAGACAGGCAGGATCTCTGGTACAGTTTTGGTCATTCACATGACCAGCACTTCCAAACATTTATCTCTTCTATCTTCTACTCGCCCATGGTTGTAAACATTGAGCAGCACTTGGTTACTGTCCAACTTTGGAGGCATGTAGGACTCTAAGGACTTACCCATTAAACACAATACACATAAAACCTACATGTAAATAGGGCTATAGAACTGACCTATAAATCAATTCCTGGGCAACAGTGTCTCCATAATCGTGTGAAAGTAGGTTCACTCTTTGATCTCCCAAACCGAGGTGACTGATGAGAGCTTCCACAATACTGGCCTGCTCAAAAATGGAGTAGTGGTGGAGTCTCTGCAAAATTAATGTACTTCTAAAACATTTGATCCAAGCATGGTATCTTACTGTGCTTGTATAACTCAGTGCAACTCTAAAAAAAAAAAAAACTTTTTAAAAACAAGATAGGTAACATTTTTAATTTTGTGCTACAATTTTTCTGTAGTAGAACACCAATATATTTTAGTACATGTAAAAGGCAGAAATCCTAATACATGTAGGTTTTGATCAGCTACTGTACTCTCCTTTTCTAACTGCTGAGACATGCGAATAGCTAGAAAAGGGGGTGCTCCTAAATTCTATGCACAAGGGTGTCAGTTTATCAGTGTTTACTCCAGTAAAATACTGAAAATTTTTGCAATGTTTGCCGTTTTTCACATCAGTCCGAGTCAGTTCCATCACAGTTAGTATGGGGCATGGTGACGCCCACCCACAGAACTCATTAAAAGTTATGCCACATCAATTTAGAGCATTTCTAAGGAGGTGCACGCCACTGAGAAGATAGGCCGAATTCATTAAGGGGTGTGTGCCTCTTAATTACTTCTGCACATCCTAACTCCAACACACGCCTTTATTAAGATTGGCATGCACAACACCGGTCTTAATGATTCGGCCTCAACGTTAACAAAATATGAGGACAGAATAAGCAAAGGCCTGAGAAGAAAGAAGAAAAATGTAAAAAAAATGAAAGAACCAACCATATAAACAATATTATTAAAAAGAGAGAGCAAGAGAAGATATAGAACACAGTAAGGAGAGATCGTACATATCCAAGGCAGAAAGACCATGCAAAGTGAAAAAATAAAGAGATAGGAAAAATGTATTCATGGGGACTACTGGACAGTGAGGAGGTGAAATCAATAATCGATACATTCAGTGGTCAGATACTCTGTCAATACTACGAACAGGTGACCTTAAATACTTACTGGTTTGTCACTAAACCCAAAGCCTATAAAGTCAGGAGCAATTACTCTTTGGAATCTTTGTGTTAGCCCTTCCCAGACCTGGAAGAAAAATTCCATACAAAACTGTGAACACCATGACGTGATAAAGTGATTTAGAAATAAGGATAAAGTAATAAAAAAATTATATATATATATATATATATATATATATATATATATATATATATATATATATATATATTAATGATATTGTAAGGGGCCGCAACTGAGTGATTCGATGGCAAATGAAGCAGAAAAATGAAGGGAAAAAAAAAACTTGTACATTTTGTTACTGAGCACGTGTTACAAATACCAAGCTGTGGCTGGAGAGAAAGTAGGTGTACAAGTCTGTTGACTTTAGATTTCCCCTCCATGTATGTGATAAGAGGGTGTGGACTGACAGACTCAATAATGTCCATATCCATCTGAAGTATAGGCCAATGTTTCTGAATGATCAAAAGCACATAATTTTTTCATTGTCCCCTCCTATCCAATTTGAGAGTATTAATAGGGCTTCGGTGTAAAGATACACCACCTCTCTCAACACAATGACACTTCCAAGTTTCCCGATTACGGAGCTGGAGCCTTTCTACCCGGACTAACTCTGGCCGACGGAAGTGACACATGCGTCTTATTTACTCCGGATTCATGTGTTCCACGAGCGGACACGACGGCTAGAACATTGCGCACTCGAGCGCACAGACTTGACATTCGTGCCATCGCTATTTAAAGATGCGGGCTGCACAAATTAGAGCCAGGTAAGGCTACTTTCACACTTGCGTTTTTTAGCGCTGCGTATCGAGCGCACATAAAACGCATGAAAAAAATGCGTGCAAACGCGTGTAATCGCTGCGATATTTTGCAGTCGAAGAGTGCGCATCGTTTTTAAAAAACGCAGCGATTGTAAGCAATTGTATGCGATTTCAAGCGTTTTTGTATGCGTTTGCGTTTTTTTTCTGTGCATTTCACATGATGAAAATCCTTGAAAAATTCTTGCAACAGAACCCACCAATGGGACACCAGTGGGCATGTCTTAATTTAAAATATTTATATAGAGCCTGTTCACAGCCCTTTTTCACATTTGCTTGCATTTGCCTTGGTGAACATGGATCTGCTTATGAAGACTTTCCACTTCAGCTTGGATCTGGACATTGCGATGGCTCAGGCTTATGCCGTTGCTTGCCATGAAGAAAGGGAGAGAGAGAGACATCGGAGACGGCAGCGGCGGCGTTTGTGGGTACATCCGATTGTAGAACTCAGGGAGAGCCGTGGAGCGTACCACACCCTCTACAGTGAGCTGCAGTCAAACCCAGAGAAATTTACCGACAACACCCGGATGTCACAACAAACCTTCATGGATTTACTTGCTCGGGTCCAACAATTAATCAGGAGACAGGACACACAGCTCCGTCGGGCGATTCCTCCAGAGGAAAGACTCCTGGTGACATTACGGTACGTATTATTGAGAAACCAATGCCTGCATCATTGTATTACTTATGCCATGTACTATTCCAAAGATGACAGAATTATTTTTCTGCCATCTAGTAAACAAAGACCTGCAGAATTTTTATGCCATTTTTTTTTTTTTAATGTTTTAAAAAAAACATATACAATAATATTTTTATTTTCTTTCTCTAGATTCCTTGCTACTGGAGAGAGCCTGTCTTCACTCCACTTCCAGTACCGGATTGGTATCTCCACGTTGTCAGGAATTGTTGTTGACACCTGCCGGGCATTGTGGACTGTTCTGTGTCCGGAATTTATGCCCCTGCCCACCACAGAAAAGTGGCTAGAAATAGCCAACAAATTCTGGACAACCTGCAATTTCCCCAACTGTTTGGGAGCAGTTGATGGGAAACACATCCGCATCATCAAACCTAAAAGAACAGGCTCGGAGTACTATAATTACAAGAAGTACTTTTCAACAGTTCTCATGGCCATTGCAGATGCAGACTGTATGTTTGTTGCGGTGGACATTGGTGCATTTGGCCGTGGGAATGACTCACAGGCGTTTAATAACTCGGACATGGGACGGAGGTTGTATGGAAACCAGTTTAATTTCCCCATGCCACGGCCTCTTCCCCACACCGAAGGTCCACCAATGCCATTTGTAATGGTTGGGGATGAGGCATTCCAGATGAGCCAACACCTGCTTAAACCCTACTCCAGCCGGGACTTGGACCACAACAAAAAAATTTTCAATTACAGGCTGACCAGGTCAAGAAGAACTGTAGTGTGCCTTCGGTATACTGGTTTCCAGATGGCGCATTCTGGGCACAGCCATTCATCTGAAAGTGCAAACAGTGGATGAAGTTGTGAAGGCATGTGTGGTGCTTCATAACTTTGTCATGGCGAAAGAGCACCCAAACTTTGAACTTGATGATGCAGCTCCTAACCCATTGCCTGAGTTCACTCAGCACCCTCTCAGGTCTTCTGTTGAAGTCAGCCAAATGAGAGACCAATTTGCGGCCTACTTCATCTCAGATGTAGGACGGGTGGAATGGCAAGATCAAATGGTGTAAAATAATGTTCTTGTCTGTATGTCAATAAAATACCTTTTTGTCTGTATGTTAATAAAATACCTCTGTTTATACCTGTACCACGTGCAGTCTGTGTTTTTAAAGTCAAAAACAATTATGAAATACGGATTTTTGTGTTACTCACCGTAAAATCCTTTTCTCCGAGACGCTCATTGGGGGACACAAGACTGTGGGTGTATGCTACTGCCGCTAGGAGGCTGACACTAAGTAAACATAAAAAAAAGGTTAGCTCCTCCTCCGCCGTATACACCTCAGCACTAGCCGCAGGCAAACCCAGTTTAGTGCAAAAAGCAGTAGGAGGCTAAAAAATAAATTAGTGTTAACACAGGTACAATATATCCAGAAGTAAATCTACTGACATAGACCCAAAGAGTAGAATTAACTCAAAACGAAGCCATCCGGCTATTAGGGAGGGTGCTGTGTCCCCCAATGAGCGTCTCGGAGAAAAGGATTTTACGGTGAGTAACACAAAAATCCGTATTTCTCCTTCGTCTCATTGGGGGACACAAGACTGTAGGACGTCCCAAAGCAGTCCCTTGGGTGGGAAACCGACTCCACAGTGCAATCTTTAACCAGGCATTGCTTATAGGTGCGCTACCGCGCCCTGAAGAATCCTTCTACCCAGACTCGCATCCGCTGAGGCCTGAGTATGGACATTATAATGTTTAGAAAAGGTATGCAGACTGGACCAGGTTGCTGCCTTACAAACCTGTTCCGCCGAAGCCTGATGCCAAAGAGCCCAGGAGGCACCCACTGCTCTGGTGGAGTGAGCTCTGATTCCTCCGGGAACCACCGCGCCTCTGATGCGGTAAGCCTCCTGAATGGTTAACCGTATCCATCTAGCCAAAGTTGACCTAGAGGCAGCGAGTCCCTTCCTGCGACCTTCAGGAAGGATAAACAGCGTGTCCGTCTGCCGGAAGGATGCCGTCCGAGAGGTGCTCTCACCAGATCTAGCGTATGGAGAGCCTTCTCCACCCGGTGCGTTGGAGCTGGACAAAATGAGGGCAAAACAATGTCCTCATTGATATGAAATGAGGACACTACTTTAGGCAAAAAGGGTGGTGTTGGCCTGAGCACTACCTTATCATGATGAAAAAGTAAGTACGGAGCTCGGCAAGACAGTGCTGCCAGCTCCGAAACCCGCCTTATGGATGTTATGGCTACCAAAAACACCACCTTCCAGGAAAGGTATGTCAGGGAAACCTCCTGAAGAGGTTCAAATGGAGATTCCTGTAGAACTCCCAGAACCAGATTGAGATCCCAAACATCTAAGAGAGCCCTGTAGGGGGGTACTATATGGACAACCCCTTGCATAAAGGTTTTAACCTGTAAACTAGACGCGATTTTTCGCTGAAAAAGAACCGACAAGGCTGATATCTGACGTCTAAGAGTACTTGGCGCTAGGCCTGAATCTAGGCCCGCTTGGAGAAATGACAGGATGTTGGGAATTGAAAACTGAAGAGGGGAATAACCCCAAGTAAAAAAAGACCTTCCACGTTCCGTGGTAGATACGAGCCGAGGCGGGTTTCCGGGCGCTAGCCATTGTCGCGGCGACCCTTTTGGAGAATCCAGCCCTGGTCAGAATCCAAGATTCAACGGCCAAGCCGTCAAACACAGGACCGCTGAGTTCTGGTGGTAAACTGGGCCCTGGGAAAGAAGGTCCGTGCGTTCTGGCAGACGCCAGGGTGCGTCGGTGAGCAACTGTACCAGCTCTGTGTACCATGGACGACGCGGCCAATCCGGAGCGATTAAAATCGCTGGGACCCCCTCTAATCTGATCTTTCTGATCACCCTTGGGAGCAGAGCTATCGGTGGAAAGAAGTACGGAAGATGAAACCGATTACACGGTAGAACCAGGGCGTCTACTGCAATTGCCTGCGGATCCCGGTACCGGGAGTCGAAGTTGGGCACCTTGGCATTTATCCTGGAGGCCATCAGGTCCACATCCGGGGTTCCCCAGCGTAGGCATATCTGCTGAAAGACTTCGGGATGTAGTGACCATTCCCCTGACGCTATACCCTGACGGCTGAGGAAATCCGCTGCCCAGTTCTCCTCGCCCGGAATGTGGACCGCTGATATCACAGAGTGATTTCTTTCTGCCCAGGTCAGAATATGTTTTACCTCCTGCATGGCCGCCCTGCTGCGGGTACCTCCCTGATGATTTATGTATGCCACCGCCGTGGCATTGTCCGATTGTATTCGGACCGGGCGGCCAGCCAGATGATGGTGAAAATGCCTCAGCGCCAGCCAAACAGCTCGAATCTCTAAAATGTTGATCGGAAGGGACGATTCCTGCCGACACCAAGTCCCCTGGGCTGTGTAGTGACGAAACACTGCTCCCCAACCGAGAAGACTGGCGTCCGTTGTGACTATCAGCCAATGGACTGGAGGGAAATATCGCCCCTGGTGAAGAGTGGTGCTTTTGTCCACCATGTAAGTGTCTGTCTGACCTGCAAGGACAGACGGCACCGACGATTGAGCGAGTAAGGACTCCCGTCCCATACTTCCAAGAGTGCATGCTGAAGGGGGCGGAGATGAAACTGGGCAAATGGAATGGCCTCGATTGCTGCCACCATCCTTCCTAGAACTCTCATGCAAAACCGGATGGTGTGAGGAATTGGTTGGCGCAGGATCCGTACCTCCTGACGGAGGACTAGGGCCTTGTCCCGAGGAAGGATTATCAACCCCTGAGTGGTGTCGAAAATCATCCCTAAAAAGGTGATCTTCCGAGATGGCACGGGAGATGATTTCTTTAGATTCACCAGCCACCCCAGGCGAGCAAGGGTGTCTAGCGTAATGCTGACACTTTCCTCGCAGGCATGAAAGGACGGACCCTTGATGAGGAGATCGTCTAAGTATGGTAAGATGACTATCCCCCGGGAGTGCAGAATGGACACAACAGCAGCCATGACCTTTGTGAACACCCTGGGGGCTGTGGCTAGCCCGAAGGGCAAGGCTGCAAACTGAAAATGAAGTTTGCCGATGGCAAACCGAAGAAACCTTTAGTGAGGAGGAAATATGGGGATGTGAAGATAGGCATCCTGGATGTCTATTGACGCTAGAAATTCCCCTTTTTCCATGGCTGCAATGACCGAGCGGAGAGACTCCATTCGGAAATGTCGAATTCTGACAAACCGGTTCAATCGCTTTAGATCCAAGATGGGCCTTACGGTACCGTCCTTCTTGGGTACTATGAACAGGTTGGAATAAAACCCTTGACCTTTTTCGACCTCTGGTACAGGAACAATGACCCCGCTGCGCCGAAGAGATTCGACTGCCTTGAATAAGGCGTGAACCCGGGATTCTTTTTTGGGAAGACGCGAGGGAAAAAAACGATTTGAGGGAAGGCTGACAAACTCTATTTTGTACCCCGAGGAGACTAACTCCCTGACCCACTCGTCGTGAGTAACCGATAGCCAAGTGGGGCGAAACCAGAGTAAGCGGCCGCCTACTCTGGGTAAATTGACCGGATTCTGCCTCCAGTCATTTGTCTGAATATCTTTGGGGCCTAGACCCTCTAGATCTTGGCTGTTGAGATCGCATTCTCCCCAAAGGATTGGTCTTGTAGGAGACCTGACGATCTCTGGCCTGATTAGGTCGACCTGAGCCACTAGAGCTGGCTGTCGCGGCCCAACCTGGGTTGCGAAAGGCCCTAAACCGAGGCTGAAGCTGTCGGCGAAAAGGCTGTTTAATTTTCTGCTGAGGCAGAAAACAGCTTTTCCCTCCTGTCGCGTCAGATATGAGCTGATCCAGCTTCTCACCAAATAAACGACCGCTCTGATACGGCAAGGACGTAAGTGATTTTTTAGAGGTTGAGTCCGCTCGCCAAGTTCTCAACCACAAGGATCTCCTGATAGCAATCGCATTAGCCGCAGCTAGTGCTGCGCAATTTGCCGCATCCATGGAAGCATTAATTAGAAAGTCTCCTGCAAGAGCTATCTGATTAGATATCTCAAATACTTCCGGCGGCACCTCTACACCGTGGAGAGCTCTATTTAGAGACTCTGACCAGGATATCATGGCCTTAGCAACCCAAGTCGCTGCAAAGGAAGGAGAGAGCGACGAACCAGATGCCTCAAACACAGAGCGAGCCAGGCTTTCAATCAGACGATCCGTTGGATCCTTAATCGAGGAACCGTTGGGAAGGGAGAGGAGCGTCTTAGACGCCAAACGCGACACAGGAGGGTCGACCACAGGAGATTCTGCCCACTTTTTAAGAAGTTCAGGAGCAAAAGGATATCTAGTATTGAGGGCTCTTTGTCCTGCAAAGCGCTTGTCCGGTTTTTCTCGGTGGCGCTGCACTAGTTCCTCAAACTCAGGATGAGTACCAAAGACCTTATGAGTCTGCCTGGCTCTCTTGAAGGACACCTTATGACCAGAGGTCAAGGTGGATTCATCGTCAACTCCCAGGGATTGATTGACAGCTTCAATTAGACTGTCAATTGTCTCCTGACAATTCGGAGCCTCTAGATTGAGGGACCCTTCAGAATCAGAATCCGAACATTGATCACCCGCCTCCAAAGGTGAGGGAGAGCGAGAAACGGAACTGATAGATGCCGAAGCCCTGGACGGCATAGGCGACGCAGTGTGGGTTCGCTTCCCCTGCGTTTGCCTGGTGAGAGCGCGGCCCCTGTAGGCCGGAGGTTCCTGAGACACGGCTAAGACGGGAGAACCACTGTCCCTGCTCCTATCGGGAGCTTGAAGGGACTCAATTGCTCTTGTCAATGACGCCACAGATTGAGACAGAGACAGGGCCCATTCCGGAGGATCTGACGCACTGGGCTCAGCTATAGGTGAGGGCTCTTGAGCACGTTCGGAGCCACAAGCTTCGCAGACCCGATCAACCTGGGCATGCGGAAAAGGAGACCTACAAGCAATGCATGCGGTATACAGCACCGTATGAGTCTTGGCCCTTCTGGACATACTGGATCTGTCACAGTGTCTTTCCTGCCGCACTGATCTTTTAGATGTGGCGGTACGGAGGTGCGGTGGAGGGGAGCGCAGAGGAGCGCAGCTAAGTGGAGCAACCAGGCTGGAGGTAGTAACACTTACCCCAGTCCTGTATCCCCAATCGTCTCTGGCAGTGTGGACAACACGACAGAGGCTCCAGCTTTCAAAAAAGGCACTTCCCTTTCAGGGAGGCGCGCCTGATATAGCCCAGCCTCAGAGGGAGGGGTCAAGGGGCGCGGCCTAGCGCCGGCCGAAGCCGCGGCCTAAATTTTTCGGAGGCCGGCCGAGGATCGGGGGCGGGCCCGCCGGAAGTTGTCGCCGCGGGAGGCGGAGACTGAGATCGCGGCCTACCCTCCGGCCTAAGCTTGGCGCCAGGCCGCTGGTTGCGGCCCGGTCCCCAGCCGAGGCCGGGGACTAAATTTGTACCTCAGGCCCAGCGCCGGCCGAAGCTGGGGGCTAAATTTTCGGCGGTCCAGGACAGAGGGGCGGGCCGCCGGAAGATGATGCACCCCTAGGTGGGGAGGGGGGGCTCAAGCCGGAGATCGCCTGTCCTGGCTGAAGCCAGCTGGCTCAGACGCCGGCTCTCTCCTGCTCCAGGACTCGCACCCTGAAAGGTGGGTTATTCTTTTCTCCTGCCATGTCTTCGGACCCCAGAAGCCAGAGGTGGGCCGCCGTGAAGGGGGGCTTGCAGGAAAAAAAGAGAAGATGGTGCAGGCACCCTAACTCCATCACCCCTCTGGGGGATGAGGAGAGGGACCGTCCACCTCCTTGCAGCACCGCAGTCAAGCATTGGTGGAGCAGTGGGGGCCGCACGGACTATCTCCTGCCTCTGTACAGCCTAGGGTTTCATCACTCTAGGGTGGTCAGGGCTGAGTCCGGCATCGTGTCCCACGTTGCGGGAAAGGATACGTGGAGGCGACACTCCACGTGCTCGCCCGTTGATGGTTTGGGGAGATCGGACCCCTTCAAAAGGATCCGTCGCCCCTATCTCAACCTCGTGGGGAAAAAAAAAAATGGTCTGAAGAAAAAACAGACGTGTGCCTCCATGAGACACTAAGCATAAACTGGGTTTGCCTGCGGCTAGTGCGGAGGTGTATACGGCGGAGGAGGAGCTAACCTCTTTTTATGTTTACTTAGTGTCAGCCTCCTAGCGGCAGTAGCATACACCCACAGTCTTGTGTCCCCCAATGAGACGAAGGAGAAATGGCCAGGTTTACCAGTGAATTGATGATGCATATTTTTGGGTGCATCATGAATTTATTTGTAATCCTGACTAGGTAGTTAACTATACATGCACACAAGTTGTATGACCTTTATTATCTCTCCAGTTTTGCTTCCATTTTCAGTGACGGTGGAGATAACACAACAAATATTTGTGTCACCTGGACTGCTGTTTCAAAGATTGATTTGGGGATGCACAAGCATCTGTAAATTTTTATTCCTGACAATGTGACTATAAATATAATTTGTATTTTCATCACTGTGACTTGATTTGGAACGCAGAGATAATAAAGATTATACATCTTGTTCAATACCAATGCCTGGTGTCATGCTGAAGTGGTGATGCCACAAATAACGCATCGTCACTTCAGAATGTATCACGCCTGGGCAGGTGAGTACACATGAGTTCTAAACAGCAGCATCGCTACAGTATGCTTCAAATAAATGCAGACTGAAGTAACGCTGCTGGTTAAAACTCATGTCTATTCACCTGCCCAGGTTTGATAGTAATGATACAAGGCCAGGGTATTGTACATATAAAGTGTATTTTCACCATCATCTCCTCAGTTTCTCCAACACACACTGAATAGAGGATGTGCTCAATTACAAGCTATATCTAGAATACATGGCCTTGTATCACAAAGTGAAATAATGTCAAAAACACACCAGACTCATTTAACTTTTTATGATATCTGGCAAGGTTAAATAGATATGCCTTGCACTCAACACCATCCTCTATTCAGTCTGTGCAATATTATCAGACAGACAGACTGGTGGTGAAAATACAAGTCATATATTTGTGTTTTGGAGTAAACATATCTCCATGAAGTACACAAACATGTGTCATTTCTGGAGTTATGTGTAGTCAAAAACGCAAAGTGTACGGCGCAGTGTGTGTACGTCGCAGTGTGTTGGCGGCGAAATAAACACAAAGTAAACCAAAATTACTAAAAGAAGATTGGCACATTTATTTTGTACAACAGTAAAACCACATTTTAATTGTCAATGAGGTTTTGGATGACATTTGTATACATCACATTAGTAAATTTTTGTAGTACAAAAAGAAAATATTTATATTCACACAAAGGTTTTGGATAGATCAGATTAGTACATTTATTGTGTATAACATGACCACTGGATTGTCACTGCCCCAGAAGTCATAGAAAAATCAGATTAGTACAATATGTGTCCAACATGCCATTGGTATTGTCACTGCCCCAGAAGTTATAGAAAAATCAGATTAGTACAATATGTGTACAACATGACCATCGTATTGTCACTGCCCCAGAAGTTATAGAAAAATCAGATTAGTACAATATGTGTACAACATGCCATTGGTATTGTCACTGCCCAGAAGTTATAGAAAAATCAGATTAGTACAATATGTGTACAACATGACCATCGTATTGTCACTGGCACAGAATTTGTAGAGAAATGTGATTTGTACAGATAAAAAAAATTTTTTTTATTGCGACTGACGTTTTGGTGGAGATTTCGATACTCTGGGGGTGTGCAGAGATGAAGAGCGGCTGGAAAGAGATGAAGGGGTTCGAGGGGGAGGAGCAACAAAAGTAGTGGGTGAAGGAAGATCAGACATTGAAGTAGAGACAGTTTGAGACACATTAGGAGGAGAGGGTGGATGGACCAACAAAGTTTTGGTTTTTTTCTTCTTGGGGACAGGAGTACCATGCATGGACCGACTTCTCTGTGTCCGCCTTGAGCTGGTTAACCGTGGCCTTGACCCAAAAAAGAGTGAATGTGGGTCACCCCTCTCATGCTCGGTGGTGGCAGTGGCGGTGGAAGTGTTGGCAGTGCTCTGAGTAGCACAAGTGGTGGCGGTGTTCCAAGGAGGAGAACTGGGAGCTGTGCTCCTAAATTGCTGTTGAATGGTGGCGGTATTCCTAGAAGGAGAAGTGGGTGCCGTTGAAATAGATTGTTGCTGACTGGTGGCGGCACTCATAGGATCAGTGGGTGCTGTGGCCGTAAATTGTTGCCGACTGGTGGCGGTACTCCTAGAAGGAGAAGTGGGTGCGGTGGCCATAAATGGTTGCTGACTGCTGGCAGTACTCCTAGAAGGAGAAGTGGGTGCGGTGGCCCAAGCAGGTACTGCGGTGGCTTGAGTCCATGACTGTGGACCAGTGTCTGTGGTGGTGTTGCTCCACACAGGAGCAGCGCTTGCCATGGTGGTGGCGACGGTGGAGTGTCCAACAGTACTCGGACTTGTAGTGGTGACTCGGAATGCTCGTGGCCGTGCAGTGGTATGCAGCAGAAGTCGGTAGTGATATGTGGCGAATCAGTGGTGGCACAGTTGGATATGCAACCACTGACTGCTGCACGTACCGATTCTGCTGCATAGCCTGCAAGTAAGCAGTGTTGCAGGCCTGCATCACACTCAGCTGTTGGTCAGGACTAAGGTGTTCCGCCATGCCCCGTTCAATTTTACTGAAAAAATGGTGCGCTGGTCTGTTGAGGTCGGCCTCCAGGCGATCAAGACGCTGTTCGACACTGTTGAAGCGGTGATCCATGTGGGTAAAACCCCGTTCCATCAGTGAAAAATCGCTTCCAACTGTGCCTGCCAGCGACTTGATATTGCCATGAAAGGCCTCGCTCAAGTGCATGAACTCGGGCAAGACATTCCTCTCCATGGCCCTCTGCCGCTGGCGGGAAGTGCCCGCATAACCAGTGGCAGAGACCTGGGAGAGGGGAAGACCTGATGGACCAGCTTCCTGGTCACCAGCTGTCCGTGTTGCTGACCTGCAAGTTGCTTCCAGGCTGTCGGATGGCTGGGACGGGTCCAAGGTCGTCCGAGGAAGGACCGCTTCAGGGACAGGCTGCATGGTGCTGCTCCAGGTGCTGTGGAAAGAAAACCAAAACATTACTATAATGCATTAACAAGAAGCATCAGCTGTAGAAAAAAAAATAAATAAATAAAATCAAAAAAACTTACGCTCTGCTGGCAAGGACCGGTCTCAGGAACGCCAACTCGCGATAGTAGCGATATTTCCTTCTGGGCCTTGCTGCTGAACCACTGCGAACCTGTCCCTCTGCTCGAACATCAGTGTTGAAGCGGTCCTTCATCGAGCGCCATCGTGTGCGGACTTTGTTCACTGTTGAGAAAAAAATAAATAAATTATACAATGCAGTCAGGGCAAAATCAGTCTCAACACACATACCTGAATTAAAATGTCAAACTGTCAATGCAGCATTATAAAAAGCTATACAATGCACAGGATATTCACTGTTGAACCAGATGAGACTGTTGTGTTTGCTGGTAGAATATATCTTCCAGCAAACAAAACAGTACCATCAGGAACAAGAGTGACTGCGGCATTAGAGAGAATGAAAATACTTACTAAACGCCTTTTTGAGGTTTGGAGAGGCGCTGTCCCAGCCATCCATCAACGCTGCGGCCACCTCGTTCCATAGCCGCCGGGTCACCACATTGTCCTTGTACTGCGGATCACGGCTGTCCCACAACGGGACACGCTCATGGACCTGGCAGATGAAGGCCTCGTTGTCCACATACAGGTCGTCGTCCCGTTGTGGAACCTAGAAGAAAACAAATAAAAATTACAATCTTGTATATTTTTTAGAAAGAAAATAACGATAGGAGTACAAAAGAAATAGACATTCAAAGGCTAGATACTTACATTCCGTCTCGCCACCGGGACTTGACTCGGCTGCGACTGCTCCTGCTGTTCTGACTCCTCAATGTCCGTGTCCGACGATGTCTGAAAAAGGAACCCAAACTTTAGCCATTTGTAGATTCAGCAGCTATACTTACCAAAGGCAGGAAGATACTCACATCATGCTCTGCTTCGGCCAGTTCTTGCCGGGATGGGGAATATTCGGATCCAGAAGACATGCTGCAAAAACAAAAAAAATTACATGAGCACATATTACATTGAAAAGGACAGGCAGTCATTTGGTTAAAGAATACTCACATTCTTGCACTTTGGATCGGTCTTCAGTCCAGGCGCACTGTCTCCAGTCGTTTTATGGTCCACGCTGTACTTTGGGTCCAGGCGATGTGTCTCCAGGCAGTATCCAGGCAGTGTAGTATGGTGCACGCTGTTTTCAGGCCTTTTATAGGGATCCAGGCTGTATCTTCAGGTCTCTTTATCAGCATGCAGTCTCCAGGCAGTCTGAGTAGGGCACTGACACCTTCCTTTATCTACACTGCTTTATCTACACTCGTGACAAACAATGTATCTTGTCTAGGGGGTGCTTGGACAAGTGTCTAGACATTGTTTACTAAAAAATCGCGTGGCGCGCACAAGCGCTGACAAGCGCACAGCCACGCGCACGCCAGCGCCCACATAGACGGCAATAATATTTATATGCGCATAGCGTGCGCACACGCCTTTTTAAATTGGTGTGCTGAAAAAAAAAAATGCAACATGTAGCGTCTAGCGCGTCTGAGCGCACACCTGGAAAATGAGCAGCGCACGCCAAACGCTAATGAGCGCGTGCAAGCGCTAGACCCTGCGCACGCCATGTTAATGATAGGGGAACATTGCGCATGCGACCGATAGCGCTCGATACGCAGCGCTAAAAAACGCAAGTGCGAAAGTAGCCTAATATGTTTAATGGCCAATGCGGTACGGTACATGCCCAGCTATTATGGCTCGTTCTCCTTAAATCTATCCCCTCTGATGATACTTATAATGAAATGGGTCAGGAGATTTTGGGAGCATTTATGATCTGATTCCTTTTGACTGTAGTTGGAGTAATGTGTGGCTGGATAAAGTAATGCCCCATCTTGTTTTCTACTTGGAGCATCAGTAACCTGGAGGATGATTATTAGATCATCATCCACATCCACGGTGAGATTGTTCCTTTTTTATTATTACGTTTACAGCTTTTGTGACCTTGCTATTTGCCTTTCCTTGTGGTTATACCCAATTGATTGCGGAATGATTAAAAGTTGTCTGTATTTTTTTTAGCTTTTTTATAGCCAGGAGGCTTTTTTAGATTTTATATTAATAAAGTTAAGCTTTATATACCTATCTCTACTCTTTCTGATAGGTATAACCACATGTGGTATGTGGTTATATCCTGATGAAGAAGTCTGAAGACTTTGAAACGTTTGACCATTCTTTCGGATTTCCCTCGGCAGCGCATTGCTGTTTTTGCTCCTCAGTTATTTCTTAAATACCAAATTGTAGCTCGCTGAATAAACTGTACGGATGAGATTAGCCTGCAAATTTTGGGAGAGGATTTTGGCCCAAGGTTGTACAACATTAGATAATACTAGTGAGTCATTTTATCATTTTCTTTTATTTATGAACCACAGCATGACATATGCAGCACATGCACATACAGTTGCAATCCAAATTATTCAACTCTTAGTGCAAATTAGTAACATTTACAAACTTTCTGCTGTTTGGAATAAACCCCAAAAATTATTAAGCAGGAAAGATTTAATCTGCAAGTAAATAGCTTCTGTGCTGAGCGAGCTTTCAATACAAGCACCTGGGTGTGCTTACAGCCGCCGCTCACACAAATTCATTTTCTCCCCATAGCCACACTACCAGTAAGGAAGCAGACAGCCTTGTAAACCTATTTACCTGCAGACTAACCATATACTGTACATGCAAGAAAATTGTTTTTTCGAGTTGACCAGTCACTTTAAATAGCACAACAAAACTAATGTAACAAATGGTTTCTCCACCTTCAACACAACTTTTCACGACTTATGCAGTCACAGAATTACTCACCCCATGACACATTGCAATATTGTATTGGTTTTCCTAGTGTCACATTGTGACAGTGAAACAGAGTCGCCCATATCTGTAAATGTGTTGGATTTTTTGTCGCACTTGCCATATATTTCCATACAACATGTGACTTACAACTTGGCTTTTTCATTTACAGCACATCTAAGAGGAAACATTTCTCCTTGTGGAGCATGCCAAGCTGATGCAAGGAGACTTACAGACCATGCAAAGCTCCTCTTGGAAATTAAAGGGAATCTGTCAGTAGGATCAACTACGTGAGACATGTAGATCAGTCATTACATGTCTCACACTCATAACACCTCCTTTCATTTAAAATAATCTCTGGAGGCAGATTCTCGTGCAGATCAGTGTCCAGTCCATGGCCCAGAACAGCTCATTTACATATTATTAAGAAAAATGTGGATTTCTCTGGAATAAGACATCAGATCGTCGATATCAAGATATTATTGTATTCAGCTTCCTATGACCTGTGTGCCCATATAGACAGCTTAGGGAGGGTTAATCCTACTGACAGATTTAGTTGTATTAATGTGGGTTGAATAATTCTGATTGCAAATGTATTTTCTTAATTAGTTGTACTAAATAAAATAAGATATGCCCACACAATATGCAATCATTTTTGATAGATATGGGACCCATCCTTGTTGCCACCCCGCACCCTATCTGAAGAATAGAGATCTCCCGACTAGCCTGTTGTAACAGCCTCTGGTCTCTGCATCCAAGTAGACAATGAATGGAGACGTAGCTGTGCTTTTATGCCGCTCTCGCAATTTACTTCTACAGGAGTTATCGAAACACCTGATTACAGATTGTCAGCTGCTTCCAGAAACTTTCATGGAAATGAATGGAGAGTGCCCTGCACCTGACACCTTCTCTCTTGGTTCAGACTATGCAGACACCATGTGAAGTTATTTATTGTTACCTTATACCAGTCATAGCTTGATGTTGGGAATCCATGTAAAATAATCACCACATCTGAGCTTCCAACAGCTCCAAAGGATTCTTAAAAGAAAAATATATAAAGCAGAAAACAGCGTTAGCTTTCATGCGCGCAAGCTTAGAGCGATGGATGGGGTGGAATCTCAGTTTATGAGGCAAGAAAAAACAATAAGGTTTCTAATCTTACGGAATGGAATCCAGTCCTGTCCTTGACTCTAGACATATGTCTCATGCATGCTGCCTATTAGGCCTCTTTCACACTTCCGTTGTGTGACGTCCGCCGATCCGTGAAAATGGCGGATCCGTCAGAAAAGTAAAAAAACGGATGCAAAACTGGTCAGTTTTCTGAAGGATCCACCAAGAAGATTTCACCTGGAAATGATGAAAATTTCGAGAGAGAGGGAGTGAGAGAGGGAGAGGGAGAGGGAGATAGGAGGGAGAGGGAGAGGGAGAGGGAGAGGGAGAGGGAGAGAGAGAGACCCCGGACACTGTTTTCTGCATTTTACTATGGTTTTCAATAGAGGCGACGGATCCGCAGGCGGATTCCGTCAAAAACGGATGCTGGCGGATCCGCCGCCCATAGGCGGCCATTGTACAAAATGGCGGATGCAGCGGATCCGCCGTTGTCCGCCATTTTGGCGGTCAAATAAAACGTTGCATTGGACGTTTTTTTTTAAATGACGGACGCCAATTTTTTGGCGGATCCGTCCAAAAACGGACCTAACGGACGACCATCCGTCAAAATCTGTCACTAATGCAAGTCTATGGGAAAAAAACGGATCCGCCAAAAAAAAATGGCGGATCCGTTTTTTTCACATTTTGACGGATTTTGACTGACGTCGCACGACTGAAGTGTGAAAGAGGCCTTACAATTCCCCACCCAATAGTCCAAGAGCTTATTTCGCTCAGCACAATTTTATCTATACCTCCAAATAGTACCTCTATAAAAGATCCTTTGTTCTTGGAATGTGAAAAATGCACCGGATGACCTCCATGTGAAGAGTGCCGGGGAGAGGTTGGGTGGAGGAAAGTGCAGGTAAACAGCAAGCAGAGGAACTGCAATCAGCCCAACCTGAATCCACCATTCCTTCATCCTGCAACACATATATAACCAGGTAACGTCATATGTTCATAGAGGCAAACAGCTGTACGTACATCTATGGTCATAAATATTCTGTGCTCTTGACGAGTTACCCCAAACCTGGGAGGACATGATATTATTCCTCTAAGCAAACCACAGATAGTCACATGTTGTATGCCCAGATCACTGAGGTTCTGATTCTTCATGGCTCAGCTAAATAATGGACTTGACACTCCGCAATTCACATTTCTGGATTTAAAGCCCAGCATCTTCAGGACCAATAAGGGTTTTCAGAACCACAAAGGCCAAGAGGAATTTTCCAGTGCTGATGCAGATATGGCTAAATAGGCACTACCAATGATGTGCGTTGGAGACTGTTGTGTCATAGATAAAAAACATAAATAACAGAAAATTGAAATGCACATCAAGAACTAGTCTGAACAGGTGCATACCACAAAACAGCTACTTACACGTACAATATACGAAGATGATTGCACTCAATCGAGTTAAAGCATATGAATATTAGGAAAAATACAAGAGACACTTTGCAGAAAATTTGGCTAAATAATGTCTGGCCATCAACCATCGTCAATGTGGTCTCAAGAGTCTGATGGGTCCCGAACCAATGTAAACACCTCTCTAAGGCTAATGTCAGTAATTAACATCACCTCATGGTGAAGGCCTGAGTGCTCAGTCAGGAAGCTAGCATACAAATAACAGAAAATGGATTTGCACATCAAGAACTAGTCTGAAGAGGTGCATACCAAAAAAACAGCTACTTACATGTACAATATACGAAGATTACAGCTGATTCCTGCCAACCCATAAATGCAGGCTTTACTGAGAGACGTGTCTACATTCACCCATGCATTCAGACATATGCCTAAGGCCGGTGTCACACTTGCGAGTGTTATGCAAGAAACTCGCATCAACACCCTGGCACTGCCGGCGGCACTCGGACCGTAGCGTGCGGCTGCATGTATTTCTATGCAGGCGCACACACTCCGGTCCAAAGTGCCGGCGGCAGTGCCGGGTGTTGATGCGCGAGTTTCTCACATCACACTCGCAAGTGTGACACCGGCCTTAGAGAGGTGTTCACATTGGTCAGGGATTAGTGATGAGCGAGTATACTCGTTGCTCGGGTTTTCCCCGAGCACGCTCGGGTAGTCTAACAGTATTTGGAAGTGCTCGGAGATTTAGTTTATGTCGCATCAGCTACATGATTTGCGGCTACCAGCCTGAATACATGTGAGGAATGCCTGTTTGTTAGGAAATCCCCACATGTATTCAGGCTGTCAAATAGCCACAAATCATGCAGCTGCGGTGACATAAACTAAATCTCCGAGCACTTCCAAATACTCGGAGATCACACCAGCAACGAGCATACTCGCTCGTCATCACTATCAGGGACTCAGTCATTAGACTCATGAGGCCACCTTGACGATGGTAGATGGGCAGACATTATTTGGCCAAATTTTGTGCAAAGCGTCTCATGTATTTTTCCTAATGTCCAAAAGCCATTTTTGCTATTCACATTTCACAGATTTCCCATTGACATGCTTTAACACGATTGAGTGCAACCATCTTTGTATATTGTATAGATAACAAATATGCCATTGACATAGCATTTTTGAGCACTGGCGGACTCCCCCCCCCCCCCCACTGTAAATACGGAGTCTGTGAATAAACTTGATCTATTTGTCAATAAAAGTGTAAAAACTTATCAAATACTTATAGTTGTATTTCAGCAACCATGGAAACATCTGAGCAACAGATACAAAAACGCTGAAGCAACAAAGTTTGTGAAAAGCAAAATCTGTGTCAGTCGCAAAAAATTTTGTTGCAGCTGTACACGTTATATGCCATATACGTACATCCAAGGAAAAAGGAAATCCCGGCACTCACATGTATTGATTTAATTTGCTTTATTCCACATCCAAGCAAAACGTTTCAGCTCATCCAGAGCCTTTACCAATCGACAAAGGCTCTGGATGAGCTGAAACGTTTTGCTGGGATGTGGAATAAAGCAAATTAAATAAACCCATGCGAGTGCCGGGATTTCCTTTTTCCTTGGATGAATCATTCCTTCCACGTGCACCACAATAGCAACTGGAATGCCGACTATTTTGCATTATCATACACGTACATCCAGCTGTACACATGTTATATGCCATATACGTACATCCAGCTATACACGTTATACGCCATATACGTACATCCAGCTGTACACATGTTATACGCCATATACGTACATCCAGCTGTACACGTTATACGCCATATACGTACATCCAGCTGTACACGTTATACGCCATATACGTACATCCAGCTGTACACGTTATACGCCATATACGTACATCCAGCTGTACACGTTATACGCCATATACGTACATCCAGCTGTACACGTTATACGCCATATACGTACATCCAGCTGTACACGTTATATGCCATATACGTACATGCAGCTGTACACGTTATATGCCATATACGTACATGCAGCTGTACACGTTATATGCCATATACGTACATCCAGCTGTACACGTTATATGCCATATACGTACATCCAGCTGTACACATGTTATATGCCATATACGTACATCCAGCTGTACATATGCTTTATACTATAAGCAGTCTTGCAAAATACTACTGTTCTGATAAAGATATCTGTTTTTTGAAAATATGGGGCTCCTGTCTGCACCTGCAAATGGTTGTAAGCAGCTTTATAGCCACAGACATTTAATCTTCTTAAGGTTTCTGCTTCCTCGGGACATAGTTGTGTAGCAGATTTATGAGCTCTTTAAAAATGTGTCAACAACACAATTAATAACCACTGATCCATATCACTTTGGAACAACTTGTCAGATCACTATAGCCTTTAGAGGCTTCAACCATATGCGACACGAGTAACTGACAGTTGGAAGTAGAAGTGTAGGTCTAAATATAAATAGTAGAAAAGGTGATGGGGCACAAAGATTATGTGCAAATAGGGCTGATCTGCTGCTTATTTCTGAAGTAGAAACCCCTAATAAATCGTGCAGGTTTTGTTTGCATTGCAAATGTCAAATCCACAGCATAAAGTTACATGTTGGAGGATTGAAAACTCACACTATAAGCCAAAATATTTTTTTGTTTTTTTTCCCCTCTGTAATAAGGGTGCATATTTTCTCTTCAACTAACTAGGAATATATCTCAGAGTTTCTCTGTGGATGCGGACTTATTTTGACTGGCCGACCCTGGAAGTGAAAAATCAAATACGTTCTGTGGTACACACCCAGTTGGGTCAAGGAAACATTTGCATCTTTATTACCGGGGTAGGGAGAGGGGGGATAACTTTGGAAAGAAGGGGCACAGAAGAATAAGTAAAACTATTCCAGAATCAGTAGCACCAATCGGAGAAGGGATTCAGTGTAAGGCCACGTTCACACATCAGTATTTTACATCAGTATTTGTAAACTAAAACCAGGGGAGGAGCAGTCAGCGAAAAAGTAGAAGAGAAACACGTCACCACTTCTGGATTGTTCACCCGCTCCTGGTTTTGACTTACAAATACTGATGTGACCAAATATTGTACTATGAATAGAATAGATTTACTAATAATCTGTATCATACTAATGGCTAAATCTGAAATATGGTCAAGGCTTCTATCATTTGGTATTTACAGCATAGAATTGGCCAGAAGTATACGAAAAGTGTGTCACTTTGGCATAAGAGAAAACATTTACCTGTCTACATAGAACCTGGACCAGAGAAGTGGTGTTCATGTGTTTTGGAGAAACATATGGGAAAACACATGAGAGAGAAAAAAAGAAAACAGCCCATCTACAGCATGATGTGTTTGAAAAACAATTCAAGGATTCCCACCCCCCCCCCAAAAAAAAAATCATTAAAATTGTGGAAAATAAAGACAATGCATCACTTGTAGCGTGTTTCATATTTCCCTATTCGCTTACAGACAACCTTGGGGGACAAAGAACACGCACTATAAAAAAGAACTTTCCCAAACTCCAACTTTACTTAGAGGGGTTGTCCAGGTTTATGATACTGATGAATTCTCCTTAGGATAAATTAAAAATTTTAAACAATCAGATTGGTGGGGGATCAACACCTGGAACCCACTTAGTCAGCGGACTGTTGAAATGAACAGCAGAGCTTCAGTCACCGTTTAGTAGACTACGGACTATGGCCGTGTTGCGCTTCTACAGGTCCATACTGGTTATGATTATAGACCCGTAGAAGCACAAAGAAGGCGCGACACGGCCATAGCCCGTCAGGTCTTTGTCTCACCTGTTAATCTCCCCTGCCACCTGCACCTCATGTTTTCCATGTAATGGAATAAAGAAATATACCACCAAGGATCAGGTGAGTGCTGCAATTCTTTCCAGAATTTTTGTGATTTTTCAGTCAACGGAATCATGACGATTGAACTTTATACTAATTGGATATATGACCAAATGTTTCTTCTGTATTGGAACAGTTGTATCGACAACAACTGCAACGGAAAAACAACTCCTATATAAATATTATCATTAATGTCCAGCACGTAATCTGTACTGATATGTCCCATTTCCATCAATCAGAGCAAATCATTACTATAGATGCAGTTAATACTCAAGACGGGTTGGGAGAAAAGTGGATGCAACAAAAAATGTCTTAAAAGCAACCTGTCACCAGAAGAAACGCAATTAACCTGAAGATATGGGGTCAATCTGCAGGTTACTAGAGTTATTAACCTGCATTTAGCCGAGCGCTGCGGGGAGAAAATTAACTTTATTCTCCCCCTGCAGGATTCAGATTTCAGTCACAGGTCTGAGAATACAGAACGGCGGCTATAAGCGCGCCCCGGGCCACCTCTGCATTGGGGTCGGCTGTCAGTCAGGGTCGGGGGTGCAGTTATAGCGGCCAATCTGTATAAAAGAAGAATTAGCTGGGTACAAAAGGGCAACATGAGCAATTGTAAGTACACAATGCTATGTAATATGGTGACTGCAATATATGAAGAGGGTAAAATCTTTGATGGCAGCGCTTCTTTAAATAACAATATCGGGTAATCTTTCCTTAGGACTCAGTATTATGTTATTTCTCTGATATTCCTCCTTGTAATGACTGAATACATTGATAATTGGGGATACTATTGTTCTTGTCACTGAGGTGTGCCCGTCTGATCGGACAGAACCAGAGGGTGTGATCACAAGTCCCATTCCATGGGGAAGAACAGAGGAATGATACAACGTATGTTCTCCAGTCACTGGAGCAATGTTAGGTACATATAGAGGTACGGTACAGCCATAACCCAGGTCTGGGCTCAGAGGTCAGAGTACATGTACACGGAGATATGGAGTTATCACTCACTCTGTTCACGATGATATCTGATCTTTTTTTTTTTTTTTTTTTTTTTAGAAAATGTGAGAAGTGCGGTTTATAAACTGTAGACAGAATTGACGAGTCTAGACAAACACCATGGGCTGCGCCGGCGCACCCCTCTATTTACCTTATGGTAAAAATGTAACGCAAGTCACAACATATAATGTAATTATGTAACAACCCAAACCGGAAACATCTGTCAAGTAATGAGGGCATCAAATCTAACAAAGCAGGAGGCAGCGGATACAAGGAGAGACCTCCCGGAGAGACATAGGGTCAGACGTGTTCTGGCAGCGGAGAACTCTGCTGACTTTTGTTATGGGGGCACTGGGACCACCTACTGTTATAAAGGCACCTAATTCATATTGTTGTGGTGGCACTAGGGCAATTACTGGTAGGGGAGAATTCTGCTTATCTCTTGTTATGGGGGCACTAGGACCATCTACTGTAATAAAGGAACATAATTGCTATTGTTATGGGGCACTAGGGCTCACTGGTAAGGGGACAACTCTGCCTGTCTTGTTATGAGGGCACTAGGGCTCACTGGTAAGGGGACAACTCTGCCTGTCTTGTTATGGGGGCACTGAGACCATCTACTGTAATAAAGGAACATAATTGCTATTGTTATGGGGCACTAGGGCTCACTGGTAAGGGGACAACTCTGCCTGTCTTGTTATGGGGGCACTGAGACCATCTATTGTAATAAAGGAACATAATTGCTATTGTTATGGGGCACTAGGGCTCACAGGTAAGGGGACCACTGCCTGTCTTGTTATGGGGGCACTGGGCATGTTTTGTTAGAACTATTGTTCTGGTAAGGGGGAGGGGTACACGGTTTCCATTCTAATGGAGACAGTGACACAAGCACAGTCTTTGTGGGGACACCATGTCTGATGAAGCAGCAATCTACAACCACGGACTGTCCGACCGCAGCAATGATCAGCCTGTGGAGCAGTGCAGCGATCTCCCTTCCACTGACATAGCGGCAATGAGCGCTGAGGGCAGAGGACGGCGGGTCACCGGCGGCCCCCTGCGTGCGTCCTCCTCTCACGGCTCGTCCTCCCTGCTGTCCTCCTTACCTGAGCTCAACTTCCCATCCTGTTGCCTGCACCTCCTCAGGCGCGTCCACAACGACAAAAGTCTGGTGTCAGTGCCGCACTGCTCACAGCTTCTACAGAGCCGAGCTCCTCCTGCCTGTCATGTGACGCTGGCCAGGGCGTCAGGTGACACCGAGGGGCGGAGCTCTGACGTCACACAGTGAGTGTTTCCACGGTCAGGAAACACTCAGTTAGGGCTCATACTCACTGGCGCGAAAAAAAATCGGTCAGTTTTCAGGATGGTCCGATTATGTGCAATTGTCATGCGATTTGCATGCGATTTTTTTATAGCACCATCTATTGCATTAGCGATTATCATGCCAAAATCACAACAAATCGCAGCATGTTGCGATTTTTTTTTTCAGGGCTCATACTCACTGGCGCCGAAAACGGATGATATTCAGCCGAAAAAAAATCGGATTCAAATCTGACCAATGTTATTCAATAGGTGACATCTCATTTGCGATTTTTTTCTCAGCCGAAATCGTGTGTGAGGGCTCATACTCACATGCGATGAAGTCGTGCGATGCTCGCATGTGAACTCTCAGCTCTGGCGCCGGCACTCGGGAGTGGAGCGAGCGGCTGCATAAAATACATGCAGCCGCTCGCTCCACTCCTGAGTGCCGGCGTCAGAGCTGAGAGTTCACATGCGAGCATCGCACGACTTCATCGCATGTGAGTATGAGCCCTGAAAAAAAAATCGCAGCATGCTGAGATTTGATGCAATTTTGGCATGATAATCACCAATGCAAGTCAATGGGTGCGAGAAATCATCGCACAGCACTCGCACCATGCAAGTGCTGTCCGATTTATACGCACCAGTCTCCTTTGAAAAGCCGGCAATTCATCCCCGGCTACTGTAAAATCACACTGACAGCTCACAAAACACTAGATATATACACATAGACTACATATATATATATACATGTCATTGTGACACATACATATATATATATTTATAATTCATACACTTCTACATACTGTAATAGCCGCTAATTCAATTGCAGGCTTTTGTGAAATCACAGAAGCCGACATGAAATGATACATTGTTTCCACACAGTTAACCATATCATTTCATGTATTTTGATATATGGTTTTAACTTACAATTACATAAGTGTATGTGTGCAAAATTTCAGACATGTAGGGGTTAATTAAAGGTTTAAATTCGTTGAAAAAAAATGCGTGGGCTCCCGCTGTATTTTCTCCACCAGACAGACAAAGCAAGCGAGTGGGGGCATATAATAACAGCCTAGGGAGGGTACATTTTTTTTGTGCCCCCCCCCGGCTACTAACATCTGCCCCCAGACACCCCAGAAAGGGCAAATCTCTAATTAGATTAGCCCTTTCTGGCATTTTGCCCGTCTATTCCAATTGCCCTGTAGCGGTGGCGAATGGGTTAATAAGGGGTTAAAACCACCTTGCAATTGAAAGGTCACTTTAAGCCAGGTTAATAATTGACAGCTGTCAATTAGACAACTATCAATTATTAATCCTATTGTATGAAAGAAAAATCAAACACACACACTTTAATAAAAAAGAAGTTTAATGAAATAATCAAACAGTTTTTGACCATATTTTATTTTCCTGCTAAAACCATTTCCTGTAATAAAAATAAAATAAAAAAGCAAAATTATTCTTACCAATCCGATGCACAGTCAGGTCCCACGCTGTAATCCATCAGAAAGGGTTAACAGGTTACAGCTAGCAGGGAGCTAATGCTGCCTGCTGAGCTGTTACCCCCCGAATGAATAAGTTCCTCTCCCAGCGAAAGGAGAGGAAGTGATTAATGAGTGGAGCTTAATTGATTTATTGCGACTTTCACTTCAGGTCAGGTCACCCTGACCTTACCTAAAGTGAAAGTGGGATGCAATCAATTAAGCTTCATTCATTAATCACATCCTCTCCTGTCGGCAGGAGATAAGCTCATTCCATTCAGGAGCTTTCAGCTGAGCAGGCAGGATTACTTGCGCTGCTTGGTTGAAAGCTAGTTAACTCTTAGTGAAGGATTACAGCGTGGGACGTGACAGATCTCCGGATAGGTAAGAATAATGTTGTTTTATTATTTTTTCTTTATTATAGGAGATCAAGGGCTTCGCAGGGATTAAGAGTTAAATAAAAGATGGTCAAAAAAATGCGTTTTTATTTCATTAAAATTATTTATTCTTAAAGTGTGTGTGTTTTTTTTATTTCCTTTAATAGGATTAATAATTGATAGTTGTCTAATTGACAGTTCTCAATTATTAACCTGGCTTAAAGTCACCTTTCAATTGCAAGGTGGTTTTAACCCCTTATTAACCTATTCGCCACCGCTACAGGGCAATGGGAATAGACGGGCAAAGTGCCAGAAAGGGCTAATCTAATTAGAGATTTGCCCTTTCTGGGGTGTCTGGGGGCAGATGTTAGTAGCCGGGGGGGCACAAAAAAAATGTACCCTCCCTAGGCTATTATTATCTGCCCCCACTCGCTGGCTTTGTCTGTCTGGTGGAGAAAATACAGCGGGAGCCCACGCATTTTTTTTTCAACAAATTTACACCTTTAATTAACCCCTACATGTCTGAAATTTTGCACACATACACTCATGTAATTGTAAGTTTAAACCATATATAAAAATACATGAAATGACATGGTTAACTGTGTGTAAACAATGTATCATTTCATGTCGGCTTCTGTGATTTCACAAAAGCCGGCAATTGAATTAGCGGCTATTACAGTATGTAGAAGTCTTTGAACTATAAATATATGTATGTATATATATATATATATATGTCACAATGACATGTGTATATATATATATATATATATATATATATATGTATTCCATGTGTGTATATGTATTGTTTCTATTCTTTATTAAAGCTGTCAGTGTGATTTTACAGTATAGCCGGGATGAATTAGCGGCTATTATACTATGTAGAAGTGTATGACCTATATATATATATTATATATATATATTATATACAGTATATATATATATAAGTAAATATATATATATTATATATATATATATATATAATTATTTGCTTTTTGTGTACATTTTTTTTTACAATGTGATTTTTACATGACTTTTTACATAGAGATAACTGCTCTATGTAAAACTTCATGTTAAAATCGCATTGCATACAGATGGAAAACTGATGGAAAACGCATGGTGCGATTTAAAATCGCATGCAAATCGCATGACATTTTACTAGAATCGTACCGTTTTTTCCGTCCAGAAAACGGACCGATTTTTTTCCCACTAGTGGGTATGAGCCCTTACACCGATTTCGGCTGAGAAAAAAATCGCAAATGAGATGTCACCTATTGAATAACATTGGTCCGATTTGAATCCGATTTTTTTTTGGCTGAAAATCATCCGTTTTCGGCTCAAGTGAGTATGAGCCCTAAGGGCTCATACCCATTAGTGGAAAAAAAATCGGTCCGTTTTCTGGAGGGAAAAAATGGTACGATTCTAGTAAAATGTCATGCGATTTGCATGCGATTTTAAATCGCACCATGCGTTTTCCATCAGTTTTCCATCTGTATGCAATGCGATTTTAACATGACGTTTTACATGGAGCAGTTATCTCTATGTAAAAAGTCATGTAAAAATCAGATTGTAAAAAAAAAAATGTACACAAAAAGCAAATAAATATATATATATATATATATATATATATATATAGGTCATACACTTCTACATAGTATAATAGCTGCTAATTCATCCCCGGCTATACTGTAAAATCACACTGACAGCTTTAATAAAGAATAGAAACAATACATATACACACATAGAATACATATATATACACATATATTTATAGTTGATACACTTCTACATACTGTAATAGCCGCTAATTCAATTGCCAACTTTTGTGAAATTACAGACCCGACATGAAATGACACATGGTTTACATACAGTTAACCATGTCATTTCATGTATTTTGATATATGGTTTTAACTTACAATTACATGAGTGTATGTGTGCAAAATTGCAGACATGTAGGGGTTAATTAAAGGTGTAAATTCATTGAAAAAAATGCGTGGGCTCCCGCTGTATTTTCTCCACCAGACAGACAAAGCAAGAGAGTGGGGGCAGATAATATTAGCCCAGGGAGGGTACATTTTTTTTGTGCCCCCCCTGGCTACTAACATCTGCCCACAGACACCCCAGAAAAGGCAAATCTATAATTAGATTTGCCCTTTCTGGCACTTAGCCCGTCTATTCCCATTGCCCTGTAGCGGTGGCGAATGGGTTAATAAGGGGTTAAAGCCACCTTGCAATTGAAAGGTGACTTTAAGCCAGGTTAATAATTGAGAGTTGTCAATTTGACAACTATCAATTATTAATCCTATTGTATGAAAGAAAAATCAAACACCACACTTTAATAAAAAATCATTTTAATGAAATAATCACACAGTTTTTTACCATCTTTTATTTTGCTGCTAAAACCATGTCCTCATCAACACCCACACCTGTGTTAATGGAGCAATCACTGAAAAGAGGTTAGCTGGTCCTTTTAAAGCAGGGCTGCAATGATGTTGAAATGTGTTTTGGGGGATTAAGTTAATTTTTTAGCCAAATATTGACTTTGCAAGTTATTGCTGTTAAGCTGATCACTCTTTATAACATTCTGGAGTATATGCAAATTGCCATTAGAAAAAGTGAAGCAGTAGACTTTGTAAAAATTAATATTTTTGTGATTCTCAAAACTTTTGTCCATGACTGTATTCTATGTGTATGTATCTAGTGTTTTGTGAGCTGTCAGTGTGATTTTACAGTAGCCGGGGATGAATTGCCGGCTTTTCAAAGGAGACTGGTGCGTATAAATCGGACAGCACTCGCATGGTGCGAGTGCTGTGCGATGAATTCTCGCACCCATTGACTTGCATTAGCGATTATCATGCCAAAATCGCATCAAATCGCAGCATGTTGCGATATTTTTCTCACACCGATTTCGGCTGAGAAAAAAAATCGCAAATGAGATGTCACCTATTGAATAACATTGGTCAGATTTGAATCCGATTTTTAATCGGCTGAATATCATCCGTTTTCGTCGCCAGTGAGTATGAGTCCTAAGGGTATGTTTCCAATATCTGGAATTCTTCAGTAATTGCTGCGTGCTTGACGCTGTGCGCTGGCGCAGCGTCAAACACGCAGCGTCCAGATGTTACAGCATAGTGGAGGGGATTTCAAGAAATCCCGTCTCCACTATGCTTAAAAACACGCAGGCGGCAGACCTGCGTTAACGGACATGCGGCGCATCTTTTTAGACTGCAGCATGTCCTATTCCCTTGCGGCGACGCTGCGTCGCCGCAAGGGAAATAACACAGGCCTGTGTAGCCTACGGTCATTCTGGATGTGTTCCATGGCTTCATTATACTTTGAGGGGGCTACATTATATTCTATGGGGGCTGCATTATACTATATGAGGAGGGCTACATTGTATTTTATGGAGGGGCTACATTATACTATATAAGGGAGCTCAATTATATTCTATGGGGGGCTTACATTATACTCTGTGGGGTGGTTGCATTATACTCTGTGGGGTGGTTTCATTATACTCTGTGGGGTGGTTGTTAGAACTCTCCTGTTAGTTTTTTTCTATCTCGCTGGTCACATGACCTTTTTTGCCTATTTAATCCTGCTCTGCCCTTCTGGCTTTGCTGGACTTCATTGTAATTTCTACTCTTAAGCTAGCCAGGTGCTCTGTTACCTTACTCAGTTAGTTTTGTTTGGTCTTCGGACCTCTATGTTCTATATTGTTTGTTTGTGTTTTACTGCTACAACTTCTGTTAGGAGGTGACCATCTTTCTCCCAGTCCCTAGTTCTTGTAGGGATCCCTCCCTCGCATCTATAGGTCTTCGTACAGACTAGCTGAGGACTTTAGCGGGTCTGATCGCAGGATCAGGTTCCCCGTTACATCGTAGGGATCTAGCTTAGTTCTATCGTAGGGACAGATTTCCCTTCTTTCCTTAGTGCTTGTAGCAGAACATAACAGTGGTTGCAATATACTCTGTGGGGTGGTTGCATTATACTCTGTGGGGTGGCTGCATTATGCTCTATAGGGTAACTGTATTATACTATATGTGGGCTGCATTATACTGTACCGAGGACTATGGGGAATACATTATACCATATGAAGAACTATAGGGTGCATTATACTATGGGAAGTGAATTGTACTACATGGATGACTATGGCGGCGCATTATACTATATGGAGCACTATGAGGAGTGTATTATACTATATAGATGACTGAGTGTATTTTAATATATTGAGGGCTATTAGGAGTGTATTATACTATATGGAGCACTATGGATACATTATATCCGATCGTTGCTGAGGGTAATGAACTGATTACTGAATGGCCTTTAGCTGGCGCTGAATGGTAGGATATAAGTGGCCTGAGTTCCCAGCAGCCTTGCCGGTTATCAATTGTTCCTTCTGGTCTTGCTTGAACTACTGCTAGTTTCCTGCTCTCCCTCAGATAAGTGTTTGCTGTTTTTTTTCCTCTGTTTGATTTTCTTTGCTGGTTTGCTGCTTGCAGTGGACTGCAGCCTGTCCCCTTTTGGGGGTCTGGCGCTGCAATTGTGCTCCGTTTGTGTCTGCACTTTTGCTTTGCTCCTTTGTTACTTTTTATTTGCTGAATAGCGTTTTGTTACACCAGAGATCTGATTTAGGTGGATGAGATCGTGTGATCTCAGGTTTTTTGGCAATCAGAAGTGTTGGTATTTTTGTTGGGGTTTTTTGTTGATTGCAGTCAGAATTCTTTCCTGTACTTTTCTGTCTAGACAAATTGGGCCCCAGCGTTTGCTCATTCTATTTTCTGTCTGTGTCCGTGCTTTCTTCTTGTCTAAACGCCATTACATTTTGGGGGCTTCCTATTTTCCTTGGGATCTGCTCCGGCAGATAGCTTTCATCTTTCTGCCTTTAGGGGTAGTTATCTCTCAGGCTGTGACGAGGCGTCTAGGATCACTGTAGGAACGCTCCACGGCTACTTCTAGTTGTGTGGTTAGTTCAGGTTACTGCATCCAATAGGTTCCAGCCTCTCTGGTGTATTACCGCTTTTGCTATTTTTTGCTATTTCTCCTCAGTTTACCGAAACATAACAGTATAACCGGCCCAAAAACTGAAAATTGTAGGGTACCACCCCTCTTTTCTCTGGGTGCTGAGGAGGAATTTTTTTTTTTTCTCTCAATGGAGTTTGCACAGTTGTCTGGCCGTGTGGATCACTTGCCACTGAGTTCGGAGTATTGCTACCTATCTTGCTGGGTTGCCGGTTGTGGAACCTAGGATCCCCATGCCAGATTTGTTTTTGGGGATCGATCTAAATTTCTGAATTTCAAAAATAACTGTAAGTGTTTTTTGCCTTAAAGCCTAAGTCCTCAGGGAACGCGGCACAGCAGGTTCAAATTGTCATCTCTCTGCTGCGCGGCGACCCTCAGGATTGGGCTTTTTCCCTGACACCTGGAGATCCTGTTTTGAATGATATTGATGTATTTTTTCAGGCTCTGGGTTGTTTTACGATTAACCTAATTTACTGATCAAGCTGAATAGATCTTGTTGGCATTAAATCAGGTCTTGAAGACGCTGAGTTGTACTGTCAGAAATTTCGAAAGTGGGCAGTCATGACCAAATGGAATGATGATGCTTTGGCAGCCCTTTTTCGAAAGGGTCTGTCAGAAAAAGAAAAAAGATGTTATGTGGGATTCCCTGTTCCCTCTGGTCTCAATGATTCTATGTCTTTGGCTATTCAAATTGACAGACGTTTGCGTGAGCGCAAGGTATGCGTGAGATAGTGTTGCCTTGTGAGCCAGCTCCTGAGCCCATGCAGTGTGATGGAGTGACTTCTGGGGCTCAGCGTCATGAGTTTCATAAGCGCAATGGGTTTGTTTCTACTGTGGTGACGCTTCCCATGCTATTTCTGTCTGCCCTAAGCGGGAAGACGTTTTTGCACGCTTAGTTGTCTTGGGGAGTGTTCAGACTAAATTTTTGTTGACTGTTACCCTGATTTGCCCCTGTCCACATTTTCTGCTCAGGCTTTTGTTGATTCAGGAGCAGCTATTAACCTGATGGATTTGACTTTGCAAAACGTTGTGGGCTTCCCATGATACCCCTGCGGAAGTCTATTCCCCTACTGGGCATTGATTCTACCCCTTTGGCGGAGAATAAACCCGTTTTCTACTCAGGTGATAATGAGGTTGAGCCAGATCATCAGGGGTGCAAATTTCTGGTGCTGCATAATCTGCATGACATTATTGTACTAGATTTCCCTTGGTTACAGTCTCATAATCCTGGATGGAAATCTGTGTCTGTGACCAGTTGGGGCTGCCAATGTGTTAATACTGACACTCCTGTTTTTTTCTGCCTCTTCCCAGTCTCAGGAGTCCCTGACTTTTGACTGATTTTTTCTGATGTGTTTTAGTGAAAGTAAATCTGCATCTTTGCCCCTCACAGACTTATGATTGCGCTATTGATTAGTGCCTGGTGGTAAATTTCCTAAAGGTCACCTTTTTAATGTATCTGTGCCTGAACACGATCTATGCGATCTTATATCAAGGAGTCATTGGAGAAGGGGTCATACAACCTGTTTCACCTTGGCGGGCCCTTTTTTTTTCTTTGTGGCCAAAAAGGATGGTTCATTGAGCCGTGTATTGATTATCGCCCCCTGAATAAGATCCTTTAAATATCAATATCCCTTACCTTTGATTTTGCCTATTTTCCAAGTGAAAAGTGCTAGTTGGGTTTTCCATCTTTAACCTCAGGGGGGGTAAAACCCTTTTTCGCATTAAGCACGAGATGAATGGAAGACGGCGTTTTAATACCCCAAGGGCATTTTGGTACCTATGATGCCTTTTGGTTACTAACGCCCCTTCCGTCTTCCAATCCTTCTAAAATGATATTTAGGTTTTGGGGTTTAAATTTGATTGTTTTTGGGGAAACTTGTTTTTTCCCAAAAGAGGGGGATCCATGTGAAACTTTGGGGACTGTTTCCCCAAATTTGAGAGAGAATCATGTTGTGAAATCAAAGGTTTTTTTGGCTACAGAAGTCCATTTCGAGATTCATTTTGTCTCCATTGTTATTGAATGGACCCGGTCGGGTTCAGGCCATTGTGTTGGGTTTCAACCTTTTTCTTTAAAAGGCTTTCAAGTTTTTGGGTTTGCCAATTTTTATCGAAATTTTTGGTAATTTCTTGGTTTTTTAAAACCTTTGACTATTTGCCCAAAAAAAGGTTTCCCCATGTGGTAAAATTGGGGTCCTGAGGCGTTTTGCTTTCGGGAATTAACGAGATTTTTTCCCTGTTCTAGGGAACCTGATTTTTTCTCCCCCCTTTCGGGGGGGGTTTATGCCTTGGATTGGGGTGGGGCCCTTTTGCCCCAAAAGGGGCCCGAGACCTTAAAGTAACCCTTGGCCCTTTTTTTCTCGAAAATTTTTTCCAATGAACATAATTATACTTGGGAAAACGGGAGTTATTCCCCTGAAGGGGGCCTTTAATTTTAAAATTTGGGGTGGAAGGACCAAACCAGGTGGGGGGCCTGGGGGCCATAAGAACCTGGTTTATCCGATCCCCAACGTCAAAACCCAGACTCCCCGGGGGGCCTTGTTTTTCCATGTTTTAATTTTGTGTTTTTTTCTTCCTGGCATAAGAATGTCAAGGGGGATGCCCCCTCGAGGATTTTTTTGCATTTTCTAGTTATCTGACCCCTTTTTTTTAAAGAGGGTGGTTTTTTTCCCCCTTTTTTGCCCAATTTGAGCGGGTTGGAAGGGGGTCGGAGGAAAAAATGAGCGCTGCCTTTGGGAATTGTTTTTTCCAGACCAGGGGAAAAAAAGGGGTGATGTCGAGATTCTTTTTCCGTGTTTGGGCACCCCGGGTTTTTTGGCCGGGGGTTTGGGGAGTCCCCCCTTTTGGTGGCTTTTTTTCTGTGCGTCAGGGACTTTTTGCAGTCCTGGGGGCTTGCTCCACCCCAATTTTTCTCTCGTTCTGTGGTTTTTTAAGCCATTCCTACCCAAGGGGCCCCGGGGGCCCCTATTTTATGGATTTTTTCTGACCTTCCTGTCTCTAGAGAATGACTTATGGGGGAATTTTTATAGGTTTTCAAGTTAAACATCTTTGCCATTACTAATTCCTTTCCTCCTGAGTTGTGTCTTTGTTCTTCCATGTGGTTCGGTTACTTTTTCATTCGGAGAAATTTTGTCTAAGAATCCAGTTTTTTCTAGTTTTGGGGGGGGGCATTTTTTTTAAAAATGGTGTTCAGTGTCTTTCTCCCTGCTTTTCCCCCCAGCCCAAATTTTTACAAACTGAAGAACAAACCGCCCTTTTGGGACTTATTTGAGTGTTTTTTTCTGTGATAAGATGATGGTCTTTTTTTTTCCTTTGGGGTGATTTTTCTCTTAATAATAGAAGCTTGCCCCCTTGATGCTCCATTTTCTGCAATTTCCCGGGGGTTTCCCCTCGTTTTTTTTCGGGGCAGGGGGGGCTTTTTTGCCCGGGGGGGGGTTACTCTATTTGCAGCGTATGCACGTTTTTGGGCAGGGAGTGGAGAGGTTGTCTCTCTCCGGGGAAAGGGGCCCCCGGGTTTGCCAACCCGGGGATAGGATGATGGTCCTCCTTTTAAAGGGGGGGCGGGGGTTTGGTTTCCTAAAGGAATATCCTTGAGGGCTCCCCCAAAATTTAACCAAGGGCATTGGGCCCCTTTAAGATCAGGGGAAATTTTTAAAACCTTTCCTTCCCCTTTTCTTCTAAACTGAGGGGAAAAAAACCCCCGGGGGGGCCCGGGAAGGCCCCCACGGGGAATTTTCAGGCCCCAAAAAGAAAAAATTTAAACAAAAAAAAAAAAAAAGAAAATGTCTTATCGTTAGCAGGAATGCGACACGCACAGGGTTTCAAAGAATCAGGAATAAAGGGGTTTGGGAAAAAACAATTGATACCGGAAAAACCCCATGGAAGGCGACCCCCCTTTTAAAAAGAAAAAAGTAAAACCTGTTTCCCCAAAACCCCCACAATTTTTACGGCAGAACCGCTTGTAACCCCAGGGGACTCTCTAAACTCATTTCAAGCCCCCTTACAACTCCCCCCCCCTTTTGAGGGGGGGCCCCCAACCCTCATTTTGAGAAAACCAAAGGTGGGGCAGGAGGGGTTTTTGATCCCCAAAAAGGAGAGTCTCCTAGCAGGGAAATGTCCAAAAGAAAAAAACCCAAAAATTTGGGTTTTTCCTGCCATAACCTCCCCCCCTTAACCAAATACGGGGTTTTTGTCTAAAAACAGAATAAAATTTTTTTCACCTAAAAACCCCCAATTTTTCCCCCAACCAAACGGGGGGGGAAAAAACAGTGGGGAACCCACTGGTCAAAAAACCCCTTTTTTAAAGGATTTGGGAAACATTATGGATTTTAAAAATTCCCCCGAAGAACAAACAAAAAAAAAAGGTTTTAAAAATCTCCATTTTTTTAAAAAGGCCCCCCCCCTGAACCTGGGGTTTAAAATTTTTGGGGATGCCATTCATAGGAAAAATTTTGGGGGCAACCAGAAAAAGCCCCCCCCTTTTTAAAATGAGGCCCCCCCTTTTCCCCCGGGGTTTGAAAAACCCCCCGGGCCCCTTTTTCCTGAAGGGGGAACAACCGGGCACTACGGGGCCCAAATCTGATGCATTACTTTCCCCAAAGAGTCAAACCTGGACAGAAAAAAAATCCGTCTGCCCCTGAAAAAAATCGGGGGGAAACCCAAAATTTTTCCAAAAAAAAGGAGAAAACAAATGGCAGAGCTAGCCTATTTTAAGAGCAAACTCAGCCGGGGGAAAAAAGAGCCCCATTTCATCGTGACAGCAAGACACAAACATCTTAGATAAGCTCCAATGCCCTGATTTTTTCCTCGTTTGACCATTGGTTGGGGGAAATAAACCCCGGAAAAGAAAGACAATGAACACCAATTTAGAACAAAAGGCCCCCCAAAAAATTTGGGAAAAAAACGGCCCTCTGTCAGACACAATGTTTCAAAAACCCCGGAAAAGAACCACGTCCCCAAAGGGGAAAAAAGGGGACAATTCAAGGGGGGAAAGGAAAATTGGGGAAAGGCCCAAAAAGAGTATCATTTGGGAAAAAAATATCACAAATCACCCAGATGACGGTCATTTTTGGGAAAACCGGGGTCAAAAAATGAAATCCATAAAAAATGGGTTGGCCCTTTGGGGGGACGGGAAAGGGGATCAAAACCCACGGGGCGGGAAGGGGCTTGGAGCGAGAGCAAGTCCCGCAGGATGAAAAATTTCCCCCGACATCCGAGCAAGGTAGGCCCCCAAAAGGACCGACAAAAAATCTCGGGGCCCAAAATTTTTCCGGGGTGCCCGGGCCCAAAGCGGAAAATGAATCTCAACATCAATTTTTTTTTCCCCGTGGTCCGGGACAAAAATTTTTCCCAACGGGGCCCAGCGCTGGGGGCCCATCCCCCCGACCCCCTCAGAGCCAGTCTCAAATGGGGGAGGGCGAAAAAAAATACCCTTCTTTAAAATTTAAAAAAAGGGGTAGTTAACTAGGAGAGTCCCGAAAGGGAAACCCCTTTTAAAGGCACCCCCCTTTAAAATTTTTTAGTCCCAAAGGAAGAAAGGAAAGCAAAAAAATTTAAAAATGTGAAAAACAAGGCCCCCCCGGCCTGAAAAGGTTAAAGCCCGCTTGGAAAGTTTCCCCGAAAAACCCAGATTCTTAGGGGGCCTTTAAAAGGCCACCCCCTGTTTTTGGGGCCCCTCCCCCCCAAAGTCTCCATTTTTTTAAAAGGGCCCCTTATGGCCAAAAAACCCCCGATTCCCCCGTCATAATTAATTCGTAGGAGAAAATTTTCGAAAAAAAAAAGGGGCCCAAAAAGGGGGTTTTTTTTGAGGTCTCGGGTTTCCCCTCTTTGGGACAAAAGGGGACCCCCCCCAATTTCAGAGGCATCAACCCCACCTGAAAGGGGAGAGAAACATAGGGGGGGGCCGGGGAACAGGGGGGAAGTGAAACTTGCTTAAATTCCCGAAATGCGGGGACTGCCTCAGGAGGCCAATTCCCCCCATCAAAACCCCTTTTTTTGGGGGAAAAAAGTTAAAAACTTAACAATAACCAGAAATTTTCCAAAAAATTTTTTTAAAAATTGGCAAACCCAAAAAAAATTTAAGAGCCCTTTTTAAAAAATAGGTTGGCCCCCAAAAAAAGATGGCCCGAACCCGACCGGGGGATTTAAAAAAAAATGGGGGGGAAAAAGTTTCCCAAAAAAAAGAGATCCTCTGTAGCCCCAAAAAACACTTTGATCCCTTTTTTAAAAGCATTTCTCTCAAAAAATTGGGGAAACAGTTCGAACATGTTACATAAGGGCCCCGTCTTGGAAAAAAACAAGATATTCCAAAAAACAATCGAAATTTTTTTTCCCCCAAAACCTGAAAAAGTCCTTCATGAAGGTGGGAAAACGAAGGAGCATTAGTAGCCCAAAGGGCTCACAAGGGGGTCAAAATTTCCCCCCAGGGTGTTTTTAAAAAAAATCTTCCATTCTCCCCCCGGCCTTTAACGAAAAGGTTATATGCCCCCCGAGGGGGAAACTTGGTAAACCAAGTACGTTTTTTTTCCCCTGGAAAAAAAGGGCAGAAATCAAGGGGGGCGGGTATTGTATTTCACAGTATTTTGTTTAAAAAGGGAAAAGTAATCAATACAGGCCCTTTTAAGAACCCCTTTTTGGCCACAAAAAAAAAAAAGGCACCTTAAAAGTGAAGAGGATGGTCGTTTTGACCTTTTTCCCCAAAAAATCCTTTATAAGACCGCATGCGCTGTTTCGGGGGGATAAATTTTTAAAAAACAAAAACCTTTAGGAATTTCTACCCCCCACTAAAATTTTAGCGCAATCAAGCTCCCAGGGGGGAAAGGTCAGATTTACTTTTGTAAAAACATCAGAAAAATCAAAACAAAAAGTCCCGGGGAAATCCTGAGCCCGGGGGGGGGCAGAAAAAAAAAGGGGTTGGGATTTTAAAAAATTGGCAGCCCCAACTGGTTACAGACACAGATTTCCAACCAAAACAGGATTATGAGATGTATCCAAAAGGGAACCCCCCGCCGAAAATTTTTTTGCAGATTTACAAACCAAAAAAATTTTTTGCTCTCCCCGATGATCAGGTTCAAAACCCCTTATCCCTGAGTAAAAATGAGGGTTTTTTTTTGCCAAAGGGTGAAAATTCCCAGTAGGGGGAAAAAACTTTGTAGGGGGCAAGGGGGAAAACCCCCAAAAATTTTCCCAAAAAAAAAAAACCCCCCCGGTTTTAAAAGCGCTCCCGAATCAACGAAAGCCCGACAAAAATGGGCAGGAGTGGGAAAGTAAGTGTACAGTTATTGTGTCTTGTAAAGGGGGGGTGAAAACAAGGGGGACAGGGTTTTTATGAGGTCTTTTATTTTTTCCAAAACAAGTGGCAAAAATAGTCAACATTTTTCAGATACAAAAGCAGGAACACAGGGGCCCCAAAAAACTTCTCGAAATTCACTCCCCAAAAAAGGTTCGGGGTCTCTTCTTGTTAGTAAGCCCCTGCAAACGGGGTTTTACAAAATAGAAAGGGTTTTCCAAAGTCCCGGGGTTCCCCAAGGGGTTCCCCAAAAAAAATAACTGGGTACAAACCCAAAAGGGTTCAGGAGTCAGGTCACGGGGTTTCTGCGGTTGATTTGAAGAAACTAAAGCCAGTTTGGGCGCTTAAGAACCCAAAGGAAAAATCGGGGGGGGCATGCAAACTAGAAATCCATATTGCTGGGGGGCAAGATAGCTGCACAAGAAGAAATAAAATGGTGAGAAAAAAAATGAGTTTCAGAACATGTACACGAACCTTAATTACTCCCCCCTTTTTGGGAAAACCCCCGGGATACCTCGACCCCCCTTGGGGGGGACCGGGAAAGGAACGGAGAAGGGAAAGGGGATTAACGTTTTTGACGGGTTCCCCAGGGTTTTGCCTCCAGGGGGCCCTCCTTTAATCGATATTGAAAAATGATTTTTAAACCGGGAAAATCTAACTAGCCTGGTCGGGGGAAGGGGAAGCTCCGGAAATTTTAATTTGGGGTTTTCGCCCTTTAGTGGGATAAGAAAGAAGGGGGATTTCATATTTTCTGGGCATTGAAGACGACAAGAACGGATTTATAATTTTACTGTTTTGGGGGCCCCAAATGTCTTTTTCCCAACTTAGACGATAACCCTTAACAAATTTTCCCGGGTTGACACCCAAAACCAAGTCCCCTACCTTGAAAGCTGGGGGGGGGTTTTTAGAAATTTATTGCTGCTTTTTAAAAACCTTTTCCTGACCGTTCCCCAGATTCCCCTTTAAAACCCCATATTCTTCTGTAAAGATGATTTTTTCAGCCACGGGGGGGAAAAGGGTTTCGGGGGGAAATCGGGTAGAATGGGGGGATGATAACCTAGATTGGAGAAAAAAGGAGATGCTTGGGGGGGCGCCTGAATTTTGTTTATAAAAAAATCAGCTTTTGGAAGGGGACCACCCAATCATCCTGTGGGGGCAGATAAGCGCGGGATACTGCTCGGGTTTTTTTTTTGGTTCGGGGGGTTGTCCTTAGTCGGGGGATAAAAGCAGAAAAAGGGTTTATTTTTAATGTCCAATGCTGCAAAAATTTTTTTTCCCAAAAACCCAAAAAAGGATTGCACCCCTCACCCGAAATCCTTTTTTTCCTACCATGAAAAAGAAACACATTTTTAAAATCAAAAAATTTTGTGTTTTGAGTGGGTAACCCCACAAAAGGGGGAAAAAAAGAGCTCCCTTTTTTTAAAAAGGGGCACCCCACAAAAGGGGTGTTCCCCCCTTTGGGGGTTTTGGTTTAACCCCAAAAGAATCCATAAAAAGGGGTTCCCCCCCGGGGGGCGGGTGGGGAGGCTGTAACAACCTTTTGGGGAGGAGCGGGGTTTTTTTCTTTTTTCAAAAAACTTCACTAAGTACATATTTTAAAAAAAACCCTTCCCCGCAAGGGGGGCCACCAAAGAAACGGGGAAAAAAAATTCCCCGTTCTTTAAAATTTCCCTCTATCCCCCGCTTTTTTGGGGTTCGGAATGAGTTGCAATCTCTCTCTACGTTTCGGGAAACGGGGCTTTTCCCCCCAATCCCCCAAAAACCCTTTTTAAAGGGGAAAAAAATTATTTCCCCTTTGGGGTTGTGCCAAAAAGGTTTTCCGGGGGGTTTCTTCCTTGATGCCCCCTTAAGTAGGTTTTTATTATGAATCACCCCCGGGGGAAACTAGGGGTCAGGAAGAATATTTTTGGGGGAGAAAATTGGGGCGTGTCCTGCTGATAAATCCAGAGGTGAAATCGCCTTTCCTTTTCGCGATCCTTTTTTAAAAAAAAAAGATAAAAAAAAAAATTTTTTTTAAAAAAGATTCCAGCGGTGGCGAGAGTCAGGCACTTCCCCCCCGAAAAAATTTAAGGTTACGTGGCTTCGGGGCGACTTTTTTGTGTGCACTCCCTGAAAAAAAGGGTCCCCCTTTTTTAAAGGGCGGAAATAATGGCCAAACCCTTTTCCCCCCATGTAGTTCCTCTCACCGAAGACAACTGCGGGGAAAAAAGGGGAAGGGATGCAAGCTTTTTTCCCCCGTTCTCTGGAGAGTTAGCCCCCAAAGCACAGTTTTTGAAGTCCACCTTATTATGAAGGAAAACCGGGGGGTTGGGGGTGTATGGGAAATGGTCAGTGGTAAATTTATCTTTTGAGGGAAAAAATTGTTCCTGGTTTGGGGGATCCGGAAAAAAATTAGTTTTTTCCGGGGGAAATTGGGGGATAGGTGACATCCTCAGAAAAATTTCCCAAATTTAAACGCCCTATAAATTTGGGGAAAACCCAAAAAAGGGGTGTACCTCCTTAAACATTTCTGGGGTTTTGGGCCCAATCCTTTTGGTTTGGGGGCTTGTTTCCATCCATAAAAATTCCCCTTGTTAGACGTACATCCCCCAAAATTTTAATTTGGGGCCCAGGAATTCACACTTTTCAAGTTTATGAAAGAAAATTTTTTTTTTGCTTTCCCCAAAACCATTTCATTTCCCCTGATGTTCCCTGTGAGTTAGAAAAAATTGAATATCACCCCAAAAAAATCACCACGAATTATCTAGGGACCCCCGAAAATTATTCCCCAAAGGGTTTTTGGAAAGTGGGGGGGGGGTATCAAAAAAAGGGGATAATTTATTCAAATTCCTAGCGTGACCTAAAAGCGTTTTCCTTCCCCCGGTCAAATTTGCAAAAATTATAGGCCCCACAAGTTTCTAGTTTAAAAAAATTTTTTGGCCCATGTGCCCCTCTCCCAAAAACTCGGGGTTTAAAAGGGAAAGGATGGGGGTTTTTAATGAAACCCTTTTTTGAGCCCCCTTTGTTTCCGGGGGCTCGAGACCCCTCTTTTTTTTTAAACAAAAAGAGGGTGCACTGCAGGAGTTAAGAGGGCATATGAACCCCCTTTTAATTTTTTTTTATGTCCCCCTTTTAAAAAGCCTTTCTCAGGCCCCCCGGGGGGTGATCTTCCCAAAAAAGGGTTTTTGCCCCCGGCAAAAATTTCAATTGGACAATAAATATGGCGGTGAGGGGGAAAATGGTCCGTTTTCCCCCGGGCACATAATCC
>JARQOD010000004.1:327685152-327812754 GCA_033576555.1 Oophaga sylvatica
AAATGAATAGATAGAAAAGGAGAATCGGTGAGACCCATATCGGGTCTACCATAAGTAGAAAGTTTGAAAATGTTTTATAAGTTTTTGCACAAGTTGAAAAGTACAACGTATATGATGCATATATATATTGCTAACCGTAGAATGCCCGGCTGGGTAAACAGTAACCAGAAAAAGTTTTGCACTTTAGTATAATAATGTGATATTATATTCATGTCTTTGGTTTTACAATGGACTTTGAGGTTGAGGACTGTGCCAACCCAGAACTTACTTGTACATAGTTGCGCTTCGGTGCCTTATCTTGGTTTTACATAAACCAGCACAACTACCTCTGAATACAAAAACCCGTGTGGTGTGGCACTGAGTGAGGTCTGCAATCGGATGTCCTGCAGCCCACCCAGGACCTACGTTGAAGGTTTGGTGCGGGTCCTTCACAAGTATATTGTATATTTATTGAATGCTATTTAATACTTTTTGTATTTCTATAATGTTTGCAACGTTCAAGATATCCTCACCTCCCGGATGGGACGAACCAATGTTAATTGTTTAATGTTTTCATGCATAACAAAATGTCTCTTTTGTATTTTACAGCCCGGGAGTGCTGTCTTTTACCATGGGGGAATGTGTAGCCCTGGTGTTAGGCACACGCAGTACCCTGGAGAGTGTGTGGCGAGACAGCAGTTTAATGCTAAATATCCATTCACTCAGCATATACTAGACACACCCTTAGGGTAGTGGAGTTTACTCTTGAGGGAGTGGTCAAGGTGTATGTGTTAGAGTGATTTTGGTCAGTTCAGTTCTGGACTTCAGAGAGAGAAGACGTCTGGAGGGAGGAAGCAGTCCAGATTGCTCTATCATCAGTTCGGAAAGTGGAGTCTAGTACAGGTGGTTTAATTCACCTCAGCCTAGTCAGAGCTGTACCTCATCAGCATACACTGGAAGGAAAGAAGAAGTTTAGTGCAGAAAGTCTTCAGTATCCTGTCTAAAGGACGGTGTAAGGTTCAGAGACGTGCTCCTGCCTATTGATAACTGAGCATCTGTAACTAACTTTGAAGTGAAGGAAAAGAAAGAAGTGACTGCTCGACCCTTGGCTAGTGTGAGTGCTTATGTTACCAGCGAGGACAAGGCGAAAGGCACAGTGGTTTATTGGAATAGTGCTTACGGATTGAAGAAGTCCTGCACATTGCTACCGGTCACTGGGGACCGAAGGATCACTACTGTTACAAGCATAGTGGTAAGAAAACCAGGAATTTACCGGACCTTAGGTCGCGGCAAACAAGCCCCATGTAGTCAGTACGTAACTGGGTCAGGGGGAGTGAAGACTTTTGAGTCAGTGCACGACAAAATAAGAATTCAGCTCTCTCGCAGGAAGGCTCCTGACACAAAGCTGACTGGGCGGTACAGCTATAGATTAGCTGGAGTTATTGAGGGAACTACGCTTCAGGCTGGTTGTACTCATTGTATTGGGAGTAAAGGAGGCCCCTAACTTGTCCAGCTGCTGTCTCAAGATACACTCTCCTTGGATCAGCCTCCCTGGGACCTGCCTGAACATCTTACAAGTAAAGGTATGGAAAGACGCTGACCGTGTGAGACTGTGTTCTTTATCTGCACCCGACTTCACCAACTTCATAGACTTTGAGGGACCAGTCCCACCTGTAGGGGACCCGACATCTAGCTGCCCACCATCCCCTCAGAGATCTACAGCAGCGCTGGTACTAATTACCAGAAGACTACAGGTGGCGTCACGAACTGTATATAAATCTATCCCCTGTAAATATATCCCCCAACATACGCCAGACCGCCCGGGCCACAGACCGAGCCACAGCTACCTGTGACAAAAACCCCATAGACTTCCATGGGCTCGGCTCTGAGTACCCCATTGCCCTGGTAATCCACAATTGTGGTGGCGGGTCGACACAGTGACAGCCATGGACACAACAATGGCAAAAAGGTTATAGTAGAAAACACACAAGAAGGTAGACAAGTAAACTATTAAAGGTTTATTGTGGGTAAAGAAAATTATTAAAAGAAACAATACATTTATCACACTCTGTCATCCTGCCAGTCAACACTACCTTCCGGTGACACAAAGTATTGAGCAAACTGGTCCCTCATTCTAGAAACTGCAACTGTACTGCGAGTGGTAATGTTGGTGTAGTTGTGCAAAGTTGTTTCTTGATTGTGGTCCTCCATAGAAATCGGTTCCTTGGTTAGGACAAAATTATGTAGGACCACGCACGCTTTCACTACATCATCAACAGTCTCGGTCTTAAAGTTAATTGCAGTCAAAAGGACACGCCATTTTGCTGTCATAATGCCAAAGGCACACTCCACCATCCGTCTGGCTCTTGTGAGGCGGTAGTTAAATACCCGCTTTGTATGTGTCAATTCTCTGCTGGCGTACGGCTTCAAGAGGTGTTCCGACAGCTGGAATGTCTCATCACCTACACAAACGAATGGCATTGGTGGGCCTGAGGTTTGAGGCAGTGGCCTAGGGGGGGGAAACTGAAAACTGTTTCCATACAATTTACGTCCCATAGCAGATATTTTAAACACTTGGGAGTCATTAGACCGTCCATAAGACCCAATGTCCACCGCGATAAACTTGTAGTGCGCATCTGCAATAGCCATCAGGACGACAGAGAAATATTTCTTATAGTTAAAGAATTCAGATCCAGTTCCTTTTGGCTTTTGAATGCGGATGTGCTTTCCATCAACGGCCCCCAGGCAATTGGGGAACTGGCAGATGGCTAGAAACTGGTCCGCTATTTCAAGCCACCGCTGTGTTGTTGGCTCTGGAATAAATTCTCCAACCAAACTATCCCACAGAGCACGACAAGTATACTTTATTATGCCGGATAGTGTGGAGATTCCAATCCGATACTGAAAATGGAGCGATGATAGAGTTTCGCCAGTTGCCAGAAATCTGAAAACAAATTAGAAAATACAAATTATTTCAGAAACGCAGCATTACATACCAGAACTCAGCTACGACTATTGGAGATACCAAAAATAATAATATCTAGGAGAAAGACTGTTTTATAACTAGATTTGGGGATACTCATGTGGTTTCCTAGTTGGCCTGTGATGTTCAATTAATGATAAAATTACAAGTGCGCTCAAGCAAACAGAACCAATACATATAGCTTACCTTATAGTCACCATGAGACGCTCCGCCGGAGATATCGAGAACCGACAGTAGGTGTCCGATTTTTTAATTTTGTCTCCAACACGCTCCAGCAAATCATCAAAGTTTTCTATATTCATCCGCAGATAGGCAAAAAACTTCTCTGGATTTAGTCGCAGCTCCATGTTCAGTGTGGAATAGACACCACGAGTTAATCTCTGTGACGTGATGGGGTGGATCCACATACGGCGGCGACTTCGCAGGCGCTGACGCCGCTGCTCCTCAAACTTTAGCTCCTTCTCCAGAACGATAAACCTCAATCGATTCATCTCCGCAGTAAAATCAACAAGATTCCTGAAGATATTGCCGATAATGGGTTCCATGTTCGCCAATCACTTGCTACTTGCTCTTCTCTCCAAACTGCACTTTCTCCTCTACAACCTGTCAAAGAAGGGATGTAGGAGCAGTGTATATATAGGATTACAGTAGCCAATCATATTTGGAACCCCAAAAAGGGCCCCAAAATGGGCGTGCTTAAAAGCCGGATCCGGCGCATTGCGGCGTCAACGGATGCCAACCGTATACACCGGATGAGACGTATGCGGTTTTTTGCCGCATTCGTGAACCGGATGCGGCGAAAAACCGGATGCGGCACATCCGTTGTTCAGAGAAAATACCGCATGCGGCGCTGCGGCTAAATGCCGGGGGCGCCGTTTAGGCGCCCGCCGGATGTGTGAAAGAGGCCTAAGAGTGGTGGACTGTTCTGTCGCATTCCTTTCCACCAATGACATCAATTGCATCAATGCTGTGTATTGTGAACAGTGTCCTGCATCTTTGTAAATATTGTGATGTAATGTTCCTGTGTAATGTATATAGAATGTGATATGCATGTAAGTATATGCATAGTGTATAGTAATGTAGGACATAGAGTACAGTATAAGACTTTGCACCCGCTCTCCCTTGTACATAACCCTTACCGAGTTACTGTTCACTGAAGACTGTGTTTTAGACCTGGGTCACACTTGCAAGTGTGATGCGAGAAAATCACCCGAGTCTCTCACATCAATGCCCGGCACAGCCGCCGGCACTCGGGACCGGAGTGTGTGGCTGCATGTATTTCTATGCAGCTGAACGCTCCGGTCCGAGTGTCGGCGGCAGTGCCGGGTAGTGATGCAAGAGACTCGCGCGAGTTTCTCGCATCACACTCACCAGTGTGCCCCCGGCCTTAGAATGAGAGTCTCCTTTATTGAACTTTGAAAGCTATGGTCCTGGTCGGCCAACACCATCGGCCACAGGTGGACTGCACAGGCAAAAGGCTCTCCCAGAACCAACATCAGCACCCACTCTTTCATGTAGCACACAGTGGTGTGACAGGAGAAGACCAGTGCCTTGCCTGCAGCTAACGCCCCGCACCGCGCTACAGCGACATGCACTGTTCTATCGTCGTTGTGGTGCTGGTTGTTGTTGTGTTGCTATGATGATGGGCATGATGACAACATCCTCTTTCCTATCATATGGGGCTCGGCTGGCCCACTTCATCACGGGGGTAGAACATCATGAAGGAGAGCGCGCTGACTTGCTGCACAATGCACGTTCATTATATAAATATTGCCCATATTTTAGCATTAGCCGCGCCTCTTGACGAAGCCCAGTGCGGTGAAAAGCGTGTTGATGTGCTTATGCTCCACCTTCTGTGCTTCTCTTGACTCTAATTGTATAACATGTCTCAAGGTATTTGTAAACCCTGCTGGCATCACTGCATGGCCTCCCATCCCTCACACACCTACTTGCTCACTGCTCCAGGTCATGCTGTGATTTCTGTCTGCTGCCAGCTCCATACCTCTGGCTTTCTATCTGTTCTGTGCTTGTTTCCTGACTGTGTACATGGGGGGGCGGTGCCAGAACTCTCTCGTTCTTATGGAGTGAGGATGCACCTGTCTATGTCCCTGACCAATTACCATTAGCCCTCTAGTATTTAGGGCAGCTCCACCCTGTGGATCTTGCCTGTGCAATGTGTTAACTCAGTTAGTGTCTTGCTGCTGAGCTGCCAGGTCTTGCTTTGTGTTCCTCCATTTTGGAGGCTTCACTCCTAACCTTGCCTTGTACCTGTTTGTCTGCCCGCAAGGAGGCAGAATATCCTGGTCTCTGTGCTATTGTTCCTCAACTTGTCATGTACCTGTTTGTCCGCCCTCCAGGAGGCAGAATATCTTGGTCCTTGTGTCTTTGTCCCTGTACCTTGTCTCGTGTCATTACCTTGTCTGAACTCTGTCCTACCTCTGCCTCTTAGTCTCCTTGTCTGTAGTTTCTTCCCTGCTGTGTCTTGCCTTGTGGTCACTCTGTATCTCTGCCTCTTGTCCGCACTTCTGCGTTTCAGCTCTTTCACTCCTGCAGCTGCAGAACCTCTTGCTGCATCTTCTCTCCGCATATCTTGCGGTTCCGCTCTGCTTCACTCCTGCAGCTGCAGAACCTCTTGCTGCAGCTTCTCTCTGCATATCTTGCGGTTCCGCTCTGCTTCACTTCTGCAGCTGCAGAACCTCTTGCTGCAGCTTCTCTACGCATACCTTGCAGATCCGCTTTGCTCTGCTCCCGCAGCTACAGAACCTCATGCTGCAACACCTCTCCGCTTATCTTGCGGTTCCGCTCTGTTTCACTCCTGCACCTGCAGAACCTCTTGCTGCAGCTTCTCTCCGCATACCTTGCAGTTCTGCTTTGCTTTGCTCCTGCCGCTGCAGAACCTCTTGCTGCTCTACAGTCCTTCTCCGCAGCCTTGCGGTTCTACTCCTGTGTGAACAGGTCTCTACCTGTTCCTCCATACACCATTCCTTCCAGTCAGTTCCAGTATCTGCAATTGCTGTGTGAACAGTTCTCTACCTGTTCCTCCATACACCATTTCTTCCAGTCAGTACCAGTACCAGCACTTGCTGTGTGAACAGGACCCTACCCTGTGTCTCATCCGTTCCTGCTAGCCCTGTTTCTCATCCGTGCCTGCCGCCCTGTGTCTCATCCGTGCCTGCCTGCCCTGTGTCTCATCCGTGCCTGCCTGCCCTGTGTCTCATCCGTGCCTGCCAGCCCTGTGTCTTATCTGTGCCTGCTAGCCCTGTGTCTCATCCTTGCCTGCCTGCCTTGTGTCTCATCCGTGCCTGCCAGCCCTGTGTCTCATCCGTGCCTGCCTGCCCTGTGTCTCATCCATGTGTTGTCAATGTTCTAGAAATTAATTCTGAGCAGAAGCTCCCTCTGGTGGTTACAAACAGTACTGAACCATTCAATGAGGATTGGCAATCAGGAATCACAGACTGGTCTTATATAAGGGAGGTTCCCTCCCATCATGGTTGCCGGTTATCAATTGTTCTTGTCTCAACTTTGTTTCCTGGTTCACTTGGAAGCTTGCTGAGTCTTGCCTCTTCTCCTGCTCTCAGATAAGATATTTTCTGTTTTTTGGTTTTGTGCTTACCATTTGCATTTTTCTCTGCATTCCTGTGAAGTTAGCCAGGTCCCCCTCCCCGGGGGGCTTGGGCTCTTCTCGGTTCCTCTGGAGACACTGTTATTTGTTCATTTGCCTTTTCCAGTTTTTTCAGTGGCTGCGGTTTAGTTTTGTTACACCAGAGAACTAATTTAGGTGGTAGAGGTCGTGTGATATCAGGTGTTTTTGCAATTAGTAGCGTTGGGTTTTTTTAGGGTTTTTTTTGGATTGCAGTAAGTATCCTTCCTATCCTTTTTCTGTCTAGGCAGATTGGGCCCCAACATTTCCTCATACTATTTTCTGTCTGTGTCTGTATTTCCTCTTGTCTAACTGCCATTACATGTTTGGGGGCTTCCTATGTTCTTTGGGGATCTGCTCCGGGGCAGATAGCTTTCCTCTTTCTATCTTTAGGTGTAGTTAACCTCTCAGGCTGTGACGAGGCGTCTAGGACCAACGTAGGAACGCTCCACGGCTGCCTTTAGTTGTGATGGTTAGACAGGGTACTGCAATCCAGTAGATTCCAACCTCTCTGGTGTATTGCAGTTTTTGCCTGCTCTCCTTAGCTACCAAAACATAACAGTATCACCGGCCCAAACTGAAAATTGCATGGTACTCACAGAAGGGGAATATAGTGTGGAAAGAAAAAAGGTTGTCAGAGTTGTCAGAGATTTTTTTTTTTCTGTTTGTTGCATTTTTTTCCCTCTTTTTCTCTGGGTGCTGAGAAGGATTTTTTTTTCTCTCTCAATGGAGTTTGCACAGTTGTCTGGCCGTGTGGATCAGCTTGCCACTGAGGTTCGGAGTATTGCTACCTATCTTGCTAGGTTGCCAGTTGTGGAACCCAGGATCCCCATGCCAGATTTGTTTTTGGGGGATCGAGCTAAATTTCTGAATTTCAAAAATAATTGTAAGTTGTTTTTTGCCTTGAAACCTAAGTCCTCAGGGAACGCAGCACAGCAGGTTCAAATTGTCATCTCTCTCCTGCGCGGCGATCCTCAGGATTGGGCTTTTTCCCTGACACCTGGGGATCCTGTTTTGAGTAATGTTGATGCATTTTTTCTGGCTCTGAGGTTATTGTACGATGAACCTTATATCACTGATCAAGCTGAAAAAACCTTGTTGGCATTAAATCAGGGTGTTGAAGACACTGAGTTGTACTGTCAGAAATTCCGAAAGTGGGCAGTCCTGACCAAATGGAATGACGATGCTTTGGCAGCCCTTTTTCGGAAGGGTCTGTCAGAGAATGTAAAAGACATTATGGTGGGTGTCAAGGACACCGCACTGCACATGCTCACTGAGCCAGTGCACGTGTCCTGAGTGAACCAACTGTGCCCCAAGATACCTGTAGACGTGTGTTTCTGTAGAACAGGACCTTCCGCAGCATGTGACTGCCAAGGGGCAGAGCCGGCCACACTTCTCTCAGAGGCAGCAGTAATGAATGATGTGTACTGCAGACTAACAGGACCTGCAGCACATGACTGCTGGGGGCGTGGCCTAAGCTCCAGAGATCTAGGAACTGCAGGAAAACTCCTAGCAGGGTAGCTACGAGATAAAGTTACCAAGGGGCAAAGACAGGGACGAAAACCAGGACAGGCCGAGATCAGAGCACAAGATAGCACGACAGTACCAAAGGGTTAGACAGAACGGATAGTCAGGACGTAGCAATAGATCAGTAAACCAGAGCGGGCAATAGACAGTACAATAGGGACAAAACTGTAACGGAGTATCGATAGCCAAGCCAGGAGGTCAGAATCGGGTAAGACAATATAAGCAAAACGTGAGACAGAGAGCAGAGTGAGCAAACAGACCGGGTCATACACGGGAATCAAACAAGCAGAGCAGTATACACGCAAACCAGGGGAGTCAAATACACAGTCACAACGAAAGTATAGCTGACAGAGAATCTCCCTCTGGACTGGGTATAAATACCCTCCCAGATCCAAAGGGAGGCCAGCAAAAGTTAACCCTGAATGGACAGGACATTAACCATGTCCTATACCATGACAGTACCCCCCCCTTAATGGGGGGCCACTGGACCCCCAGGCCTCTCAGGATATCTGGCATGAAAAGCCTGTACCAGTCGATCGGCATGTACCGAACTGGCCGGAACCCATGACCGATCTTCAATGGAGTATCCCTTCCAATGAATAAGGTACTGAAGTCTCCGGCGCACCCACCGCGAATCAATGATGCGCCCTACCTCATACTCCAGTTGACCCTCTACCAATACTGGTGGAACCACGGATGAGGGATCTTCCCTAACCGTCCCCACAGGTTTTAATAGGGACCTGTGGAAGATGTTAGATATTTTGAAGGAGGTGGGCAACTGAAGCCTGTACGCCACTGGATTGATCACCTCTACAATCTTGTATGGGCCAATAAATTTGGGGCCCAGCTTCATAGAGGGTATCTTAAGTTTGATGTTACGGGTGGACAACCAGACCTTTTCCCCCACTGCCAACACAGGACCCAACCCCCTCCTCCTGTCCGCAAAATGTTTGTACTTCTGGGCTTTGGAGATGTTCCCCTGCACCTCCCTTCAAAGGTTTTTTAACTGTTGAACCATCCCCTCGGCACCAGGACAACCAGAATCCATACGGGAAAATTCCCCAAACTGCGGAACAAACCCATAATTGACCTGAAAAGGAGACTTTCCGGTAGACTGATTGATACGACAGTTGAACGCAAATTCTGCCATGGGTAAAACCTCACACCAATCTTCCTGTCTGGAGGAGGCCAGGCATCTCAGAATCTGCTCCAACGACTGATTGGTGCGTTCAGTCTGTCCTTTGGATTCCGGGTGATAGGCAGAGGAGAATGATAATGTGACCCCCAACTTCTTACAGAACGCTCTCCAAAACCTGGCCACAAACTGCACACCCCTGTCCGACACCACAATCACAGGCACTCCATGCAACCGAACTATGTGCTGTATAAACAAACGGGCCAAGGTTTCAGCAGACGGCAATGCGGGTAACGGCACAAAGTGGCTTGCTTAGAAAATCTATCAACCACTACCCATACCACTGAATTGCCCTTGGATGAGGGAAGATTAGTGTAATGTATGTAGTACAGTTCATATAGCGTCTTGTGCTTGGGTGCGATGAAAACACAGGAGTCACAGGTTTGATATAGAAAAGTCCTGTATTACTTCATACAAGTTGGCAGAAATAGTCACACAGTTTGCAGACACAGAAACAGGAGACACAGCAGGCCAGAGTAATCCAAGCTCAGCAATCACTCTCCAATACAGATTCAGGATCTTCTTTCTCTGTTACCGTAAGTCCATGCAAACGTGGGTCTTTCAAAGAGCAGGGTTCAGAGTCCACAAGTGCTTCAGAGTTCCTCAGTAGGAATAGCTGGAGTACAAGGTCCAAGGCTTACAGGAGTCAAGTCACAGGTTCACTGCAGGCTAGATTCTGAAGCACTGATTGCTCAGCTGTGGCTGCTTAAGAAGCAAAGGAGAGAATCAGGGCGGGAACATGCAAGCTGGAAACTCCATTTTGACTGAGGGCAAGATAGCTGCAGCAAGACAGAAAGTAAAATGGCTGACGAACAAACTGAGTTTCAGGAATATATACATAGAACCTTACATTACTCCCCCCTTAAGGACAACCTCCGGATGACCTCAGACCAGGCTTGTGTGGGTACCTCTGATGATTCTGACGGAGCAAGCGAGGAGCATTAACGTTATTGACCGGTTCCCATGAGTTGTCCTCCACTGGGTAGCCCTGCCATTTAATCAGATATTGTAACTGATTTCTATACAACCTGGAATCTAAAATCCTTTCCACCACAAATTCTTCCTGACCATCGACTAGCACTGGGTCAGGGCAAGGAGAGGAACGTCCAGGAAACGTATTGGGTGTCGCAGCCTTTAGTAGGGATACATGAAAGACAGGGTGGATTCTCATAGTTCTGGGCAGTTGAAGACGACAAGCAACGGCACTTATAATTTTACTGATTTTATAGGGTCCAATGTACTTATGTCCCAACTTAGACGATGGAATCCTTAACTTAAGATTTCTGGTTGACAGCCAGACCAAGTCTCCTACCTTGAAAGCTGGTGCAGGTTTACAAAATTTATCTGCTGCTTTCTTGTACCTTTCTTGAGCCGATTCCAGATTTTCCTTTAGAAGATCCATATTCTTCTGTAAAGACGTGATTCTTTCAGCCACTGCTGGTAAAGGCGTTTCTATGGGAAATCGTGGTAGAATGTTAGGATGATAACCTAGATTAGAGTAAAAAGGAGACTGTTTAGTGGAGGCACTCTGAGAGTTGTTATACGAGAACTCAGCTAATGGAAGTAGATCCACCCAATCATCCTGTAGGTGGCAGATAAAGCAGCGGAGATACTGCTCCAGGGTTTGATTGGTTCGTTCGGTCTGTCCATTAGTCTGGGGATGAAAAGCAGAAGAAAGGTTTACTTTAATGTCCAATGCTGCACAGAAATTTTGCCAAAACCTAGAAGTGAATTGCACCCCTCGATCCGAAATAACCTCATCCGGTACTCCATGTAAGCGAAACACATCTTTAATCATCAAATCTGATGTCTGTTTTGCAGTGGGTAAGCCGACACAAGGGATAAAATGAGCTGCCTTTGTTAGACGGTCAACCACCACTAGAATGGTGTTCTTCCCCTGAGAGGTTGGTAACTCCACAATGAAGTCCATAGAAATGGATCCCCACGGGCGGGACGGGGTGGGAAGAGGCTGTAACAGACCAGTTGGTGAGGAGCGAGGTGTTTTGCATCTTGCACAGACCTCACATGAAGTGACATAATTCAAAACATCCTTCCTGCAAGTGGGCCACCAAAAGAAACGAGAAAGAAATTCCTGTGTCTTTAAATTCCTCTATGCCCAGCTATCTTGGAATCGTGAATGAGTTGCAATACTCTTAATCTGACTGTTTCAGGAATATACAGATGTTGTCCCTGAATCCACACACCATTCTTAAAGACAAGACTTACGTCCCTTGGGGGTTGTGCCAAAAAGGAATCCGCATGGTATGCTTCCTTGATGTCCTTAAGTAGGTCTTGATTATGAATTACTCCTAGGAATCTAGAGTCAGGAAGAATAGTCTTAGGAGGAGTAATTGGACGTGTCTCTGCTGAGTAAATCCTAGAGAGTGCATCAGCCTTTCCATTGCGCGATCCTGGTCTATAAGAGATGATAAAATTAAATTGGTTTAAGAAAAGATTCCAGCGAGCCTGGCGAGGAGTCAGGCACTTAGCCGACCTGATAAACTCAAGGTTACGATGGTCTGTCAGGACGACTATTTGCTGTGCAGCTCCCTGAAGAAGGTGTCTCCATTCTTTGAAGGCGGCAATAATGGCCAACAACTCTCTATTGCCCACATCGTAGTTCCTCTCAGCCGAAGACAACTGCTGGGAAAAGAAGGCACAGGGATGCAAGACATTCTTCTCACCTGTTCTCTGAGAGAGTATAGCTCCAACGGCACAGTCTGAAGCATCCACCTCTATTATGAAGGCAAGCTCGGGGTTGGGATGTACTAGGATAGGTGCAGTGGTAAATTTATCTTTTAGACGGGAAAATGCTTCCTGGGCTTGGGGAGTCCAGGAAAACCTAGACTCTTTCCGGGTAAGTTGAGTGATAGGTGACACTACCTCAGAGAAATTTCTAATGAAATGTCTATAGAAGTTGGCAAACCCGATGAAGCGCTGTACCTCCTTCACATTTCTAGGACTTGGCCAATCCTTGATGGCTTGGGTTTTGCTTCCATCCATACTAATTCCTTGTGTAGACAGTACATACCCCAGAAATTGAATTTCGGTCCTATGGAATTCACACTTTTCAAGTTTGATGTAAAGATGATTTTGTCTTAGACGTTCCAAGACCATTCTCACATGTCCATGATGTTCCTCTGTGGAGTTAGAAAAAATTAGAATATCATCCAAATAAATTACCACGAATGTATCTAGGAGATCCCTGAAGATGTCATTCACCAAGTGTTGGAAAGTGGCTGGGGCGGTACTCAGACCAAAAGGCATAACTAGATATTCAAAGTGTCCATAGCGTGACCTGAATGCAGTCTTCCATTCATCCCCAGGTCTAATACAGACTAAGTTATAGGCCCCACGAAGATCTAGTTTAGAAAAAATTTTGGCATGTCGCACTCTCTCCAATAACTCAGGGATTAAAGGCAATGGATAACGGTTTCTAATAGTAACCTTATTGAGTTCCCTATAGTCTACGCATGGTCTCAGAGATCCATCTTTCTTCTTTACAAAGAAGATGGGTGCACCTGCAGGAGATGAAGAGGGGCGTATGAAGCCCTTGGCTAGATTTTCATCTATGTAATCCTTTAAAGCCTTTAGCTCGGGCCCCGCCAGGGGGTAGATCTTACCAAAAGGTATCTCTGCTCCAGGCAATAATTCAATTGGACAATCATATGGACGGTGAGGAGGAAGCTGGTCAGCGTTCTTCTTGTCACATAAATCCACATAGTCCTGGTATACAGCTGGTAGTTCAGGGACTGACATGATTCCTTTAGGAACAGAGCAAGCTGAAACTTTTGGACTCATCTGTTTCTCTGGAAAGTGTAATTCCTTGGTCTCCCAGTTAATGGTAGGATTCTGAGCCTGCAGCCATGGTAGCCCTAGAATAATGGGAAAGTGGGGAGAAGAGATAAGCATAAAGGACAGTTTCTCTTGATGATCTTTACCCATAAGAACCCTCAAAGGCTCTGTTTCCTGATCCACTGGTCCAGAGGTCAGCAGGGAGCCATCCACAGTTTCCATCTGTACTGGAGTAGCCTTCTTCACTGAACGTATTCCCTGTTTCAGAGCAAAGGAGACATCCATAAAATTTCCACTTGCCCCTGAGTCGATCATAGCAGAGCTAGACACCCAAGCTGAGTCAACCCAGAGTTTGATGGAAAGAAAGCAATGAGAATTGTTTTTCTTACAACTCAGCTGGGACACCGCTGAGGTAACTTGAAAAATGGCAGCGTTTACACAGTCAACGTCCTCAGAGGTAACGGAGTTTAAGTCGAGAAATCAAGATCTGTTGCTGCAGATCTCTCTGGAGCCTGAGGCTCGGACCTGACAGATCCCCTCTCGCAACACTCACAATGAATGAGTGCTGCAGTAGTCTTACGAGAACGGCTGGGGCAGTTTATAATGAAGTGCCCTGACTTACCACAATAGAAACATAGATTCTCCTTAAAACGATGTTCCTTGCGTGCATCACTAACCCGTCGTTGTAAAGAGTCTACCTGCATGGGTTCAGGTTCAGGTTCCCGTGTAATCCTACTCAAAGGTTCCTTAGCTGGAGAGGAAGGTAGGAAAAGGTTAGTACGATTGCTTTCGAACCATCTCTCTTGCCTGCGTTCAGTCAGACGAGTATCAATACGGATGCAGTAGTTAATAAAGTCACCTAACGCAGTGGGAGGGTCGGACGAGCAAGTTCATCCTTAATCAGTGGAGATAACCCCTTTCGAAAAATAGATTTTTTGGCGGAACTGTCCCAGGTGGTATCAAGGGCCCATCTCCTGAAATCCAAGGCATATTCAGCTACCGAGTGCTTACCTTGGCGCAAAGCTAACATGGCTGCTTCAGCTGTTGCACCTCGATTGGGGTCATCAAACACCTGCCCCATGGCTGAAATAAAATCATCAAGGTGATTCAAACAATCATCCTCAGTCTCAATCAGAGGGTTTGCCCACATTAAAGCCTTGTTGGTAAGCAACATAATTATAGTAAGCACCTTAGATCGTTCAGTGGGAAATTGTGAAGCATGTGCAGAAAAAAAAAGATTGCATTGATTAATAAATCCCCTGAATTTCTCACGTTCACCGCCAAAACGAAAAGGGGGCAACTTGGGAATCCCAGCATTCGGGGCTACGGCAGGAGCCTGGACTCGCCCCTCTAGAACCTCAATCCTGGCTCGCAAATCCTGGGTAGTCTGTCCAACCACTTGCAAATTGTGATTATTGAGGTCCTGTAGATTTGTAAAACGGGTCTTTATATTCTGCAAATCTGCAAGGATATTATCAGTCACTCCGCAAAGTTCCTTTATGCGGGCCTCCATTTTCCAGATCTTTTAAGACAGGATTACTGGAAGAAGAGGAGAGAAAAAAAAACAATAGTGTTCACCTGTGGCAACACTGCAGAGAAGAAAAAAAAATTAAGGGAACTGCTCACCTGGAATGGTGGTGAGAAGTCACAACCACTATCATCACAGAAAGTTTCAACCAGACATCTGATATCCAGAGTTACAGCAGACAAAAAAGAGAAAAGAAAGGAAAAAAAAAAAAAACAATAGTGTTTACCTGTGGTAACACTGCAAAAGAAAAAACTTAAGGGAATTGCTCACCTGGAATGGTTGTGAGAAGTCACAACCACTGTCATCACAGAAAGTACAACCGGACGTCTGATATCCACAGTACAGCAGACACAGCCTTCCAGACCCAGCAGACACTAACGTTTTGGCTTCAGAATCTTGTAATGTATGTAGTACAGTTCATATAGCGTCTTGTGCTTGGGTGCGATGAAAACACAGGAGTCACAGGTTTGATATAGAAAAGTCCTGTATTACTTCATACAAGTTGGCAGAAATAGTCACACAGTTTGCAGACACAGAAACAGGAGACACAGCAGGCCAGAGTAATCCAAGCTCAGCAATCACTCTCCAATACAGATTCAGGATCTTCTTCTCTGTTACCGTAAGTCCATGCAAACGTGGGTCTTTCAAAGAGCAGGGTTCAGAGTCCACAAGTGCTTCAGAGTTCCTCAGTAGGAATAGCTGGAGTACAAGGTCCAAGGCTTACAGGAGTCAAGTCACAGGTTCACTGCAGGCTAGATTCTGAAGCACTGATTGCTCAGCTGTGGCTGCTTAAGAAACAAAGGAGAGAATCAGGGCGGGAACATGCAAGCTGGAAACTCCATTTTGACTGAGGGCAAGATAGCTGCAGCAAGACAGAAAGTAAAATGGCTGACGAACAAACTGAGTTTCAGGAATATATACATAGAACCTTACAATTAGTGATAAAGTCCATGGACAGGTGTGTCCATGGTTTATCCGGAATTGGCAAAGGCACCAATTCCCCGGCCGGCCGGACCTGAGAGCTTTTAGAGCGAGCGCACACCCCACGAGTATTAACAAAATTTTTTATATCAGTACCAATAGAGGGTGTAACGGGTCTGGTGGGTGGAACTACTGACGAGACAGGTCAGGTTGGTGGAACCACAAAGCTTTATTATACAAGAGATTTTACTTGTAAGAGAGCGGGTGGCACCTGGGAAAAGGGCAGGGATTCACGGCAGAGGATATAGGTAGTTTCTGGACAGGCAGGTTTGTCACAGCAAGTGACCAAGGAAGTCTCTGGGCAGGCAGGTTGTAACGGTAAGTAACCGAGGCAGTCTCTGGACAGGCAGGTTGTCACGGCAAGTGACCAAGGCAGTCTCTGGGACAGGCAGGTTGTCACGGCAAGTGACCAGGCAGTCTCTGGGACAGGCAGGTTGTCACGGCTAGTGACCAGGCAGTCTCTGGACAGGCAGGTTGTCACGGCAAGTGACCAGGCAGTCTCTGGGCAGGCAGGTTGTCACGGCAAGTGACCAGGCAGTCTCTAGACAGGCAGGTTGTCACAGCAAGTGACCAGGCAGACTCTGGGCAGGCAGGTTGTCACGGCAAGTGACCAGGCAGTCTCTAGACAGGCAGGTTGTCACAGCAAGTGACCAGGTAGTCTCTAGACAGGCAGGTATATACGACCTGATATGGTGGAGCCTCCAGGTAGGCTGCAGTCGGATGGCAGATGATCGCTCCCAGGTGAGCAGGCAAGAGCCGGGGATCTCTGCAGATGATGTCCGAACTTCCAGATGGAGCTGCAGTCGGATGGCAGATGATCGCTCCCAGGTGAGCAGGCAAGAGCCGGGGATCTCTGCAGATGATGTCCGAACTTCCGGATGGAGCTGCAGTCGGATGGCAGATGATCGCTCCTAGGTGAGCAGGCAAGAGCCGGGGATCTCTGCAGATGACGTCCGAACCTCTGGATGGAACTGCAGACGGATGGCAGACAGGCAAGCCGACAGGTAACAGGCAGGTAACTGGAATCAGGAGCTGATGGCTGAAACAGAGTTAGACTGCACAGGAACAACATTGCTCGGGCACCTACATTAAGGAGGAAGCCCTTAATATAGGGTGGAGTCCTCCAGCATTGGCTGGAGACTGATTTGGAAAATGCGCGCGGCTCCTTTAAGAGCGGGGGAGGGTGCGGGCGCGCGCCCTAAGGCCAGTAGCAGGGAAGGAGCGCGCGGGACCAGCAGGGCGGAAGGAGGGCACCGAGGATGCCAGAGGCGCAGAGGAGGCTGAGAGCACTGAGGACGCTGAGCGCAGGTGAGGAGAGCGACGTCCCTGTCTGGCAGCAGGCAGGGACGCGGGCGCTACAGTACCCCCCCCTCTAGGCCCCCCCTTCTTTAGGCCAGAAAGAAATTTAGCTAGGATAAGAGGGGCATGGATGTTCTCCCGAGGCTCCCAGGTTCTCTCCTCAGGACCAAACCCCTTCCAATCCACCAAAAAATAAGTCTTTCTTCCTACCTTTTTGTGGCCAGAATGTTCTCTACCTCAAATTCATCATCAGCAGACACTGGAGCAGGAGGTGTACCTGTAGACTTAAAAAAAGAGTTAAGAACCACAGGTTTGAGGAGAGATACATGAAAAGAATTAGGAATTCTCAAATTGGCCGGAGTTTCAATTTATAGGACACCGGATTGATCTGACTGATGATCTCAAAAGGACCGATGAACCGAGGACCTAACTTGTAGGACGGAATTTTGAGTCGAACATATTTGGACGAAAGCCAGACTTTGTCCCCAGGACGGAATTGAGGAGGATCCAGACGTTTTTTGTCAGCATGTCTTTTCATGCGCTCGGATGACTGAATGAGTGCGGACCGGGTACTCTCCCAGATGGAGGAGAATTCTCTAACCAGAGATTCCGCAGCTGGATTGTCCACAGAGATGGAAACAGGGACAGGGATCCGAGGGTGCTGACCGAAGACTACAAAAAACGGAGACTTGGTGGAAGATTCGCTCTCATGATTATTGTAGGAGAATTCGGCCCAAGGCAGGAGCTCCACCCAGTCAGAATGGTGGGCATTAACGAAGTGTCGAAGATAACTGGTCAAATTATGATTTATTCGTTCAACTTGTCCATTGGACTGTGGGTGGTAAGCGGAGGAAAAATCCAGGGTGACGTCTAGCAACTTACAAGTGGCTCTCCAGAAACGTGAGGTGAACTGAACCCCACGATCCGACACAATGTGATGAGGCAGACCATGAAGACGGAAGATGTGGCGGATAAAGTCTTTAGCCAACTCGGGTGCAGACGGAAGACCTGGCAGAGGAATGAAGTGAGCCATCTTGGAAAAGCGGTCAGCGACCACCCAAATGACCGTACAACCGGCAGAGACGGGCAGATCTGGTATGAAGTCCATGGCTATATGCTGCCAGGGGGCAGCGGGTACAGGAAGCGGAAGAAGACGGCCGGTAGGCAGGTGTCTCGGAACTTTGTTGCGGGCACAGGAAACACAGGCAGAAACAAAGTCTATTACGTCTTTGTGCAGGGTAGGCCACCAATAATGCCGGGTAATGAGTTGGAGGGTCTTTTTTTGACCAGCATGGCCAGCGAGTTTAGACGAGTGACCCCAATGTAGGATTCTCTTCCGATCGGTTTCTGATACGAACGTCTTACCAGGAGGGAGACGATTTAGACTCACGGGAGCCACCTGCATCACTCTGGCGGGATCGATGATATGTTTAGGCTCATCTTCGAGATCCGACACCAGGAAAGACCGAGACAAGGCATCCGCCTTGACGTTTTTGTCAGCTGGGCGAAAATGCAAAAGAAAATCGAAGCGGGCAAAAAACAAGGACCACCGGGCTTGGCGAGGATTAAGTCTCTGTGCCTGCTGGAGGTATGCCAGATTTTTGTGGTCCGTGTAGATGATTACCGGATGAAGAGCCCCTTCGAGTAGGTAACGCCACTCCTCCAATGCCAACTTAATGGCCAATAACTCTCGATCTCCTATGGAGTAGTTGCGCTCGGAGGAGGAGAAGAGTTTGGAGAAGAAACCGCAGGATACCATTCTCCCGGATGGCGATTTTTGGGTAAGAACCGCTCCGGCTCCAGCAGAGGAAGCGTCCACCTCCAGGAAGAACTGCTTGTTGCCATCCGGGTGATGCAGCACTGGAGCGGAAGAGAAGGCCTGTTTCAGAGAAAGGAAGGCCTCCTCTGCTTCGGTCGTCCACTGTTTGGGGTTAGCATCCTTGCGAGTGAGCGCTGAGATTGGAGCAGTCCTGGAAGAGAAGTGCGGTATGAAGAGACAGTAATAGTTGGCAAATCCCAGGAACCGCTGAATGGCCTTCAACCCCTCCGGTCGGGGCCACTTCTCGATGGCAGACAATTTTTCCGGATCCATTCGTAGGCCTGTCTGAGAAATGATGTAGCCCAGAAACGGAAGCGATGTCTGCTCAAAGAGGCACTTCTCATATTTGGCGAAGAGGTGATTCTGCCTGAGCCTGAGCAGAACCTGACGAACATCCCTCTGGTGAGACTGAAGATCCGGAGAGAAGACCAAGATGTCGTCAAGGTACACCACAACGCAGGAATAGAGGAGGTCCCGGAAGATGTCGTTGACCAACTCCTGAAAGACTGCTGGAGCATTACAGAGACCAAAGGGCATCACCAAGTACTCGTAGTGGCCGTCCCGGGTGTTGAATGCCGTCTTCCATTCATCTCCTCGACGGATACGAACCAGGTTGTATGCTCCACGAAGATCTAGTTTGGTGAAGACTCTAGCCCCTCTAAGACGATCAAACAGTTCTGGAATGAGCGGAAGAGGGTACTTATTCTTCACCGTGATCGAATTTAGGCCTCTGTAATCAATACAGGGACGGAGAGATCCGTCTTTCTTTTTAACGAAGAAGAAACCTGCTCCCGCTGGGGAGGTAGATTTCCGAATGAATCCCTTTGCTAAGTTCTCCTCGATATATTCGGACATCGACCTGGTCTCAGCAGCAGACAACGGGTAAATACGCCCACGGGGAGGCGTAGTACCAGGTAACAGGTCAATCGGGCAATCATATGGTCTATGCGGGGGTAATGTCTCTGCTTCCTTTTTATTGAAGACATCAGCAAATGACCAATATGGAATCGGGAGTCCAGGTAGATTAGCAGGTGTAGGAGAAGAATAGACAGGATGAACAGGCACCAGACACGTTTTATGACAGTCCTGTCCCCAACGAATAACCACTCCATTCTGCCAGTCGAGCACAGGTGCATGTTTTTGGAGCCAAGGCAGACCTAGTAAGAAAGCATGAGAGAGTCCGGGTAAAACATGAAACGAGATGCTCTCAGAATGCAACATTCCCACCTGCAGGGTTATGACTTCGGTGATAAGTCGGATGGGACGAGGTAGGAGGCCCCCATCCACAGCAGCAACAGATACAGGTTCAACAAGAGGTTTGGTGGGAATGTGATACTTCTCTACTAGAGCCTGTGACACGAGATTCCCAGCTGCTCCAGAATCAAGTTGGGCCATTTCGAAGTGGCGGTTCTTACCGATCAGAATTGAAACCGACAGCAGCAGGGATGAAGAGGATTTATTTTTGTCTAGATTGACCTCTCCGAGCGAACCTAGACACAGGCGTTTCCCGACCTCTCCGGACAGGTTTGGATCCAGTGCTCCTTACTGCCGCAGTAGAAGCAACTTTTCTCGGCACGGCGTGAGTCCTGACGGGCTTTGACCATCTTGGTCTGGTCGACCTGCATAGGCTCAGCAGTGTGCACCTGAGGAGAAACGGAAGAGGTTATAGATCTCTGACACGAGGGTGCAAGATGGGAAAATTCTTTTTTACGGGTGATCTCTTTGGCTCGTTCCTGGAACCGTAGATCAATTCGATTGGCAAGATTTATTAAATCATCTAGAGAGGTTGGAACGTCCCGACCGGCAAGTTCGTCTTTAATACGGCCGGACAGACCCTCCCAGAAGACCGAAATTAGAGCTTCATTGTCCTAAGCTAGTTCTGAGGCTAAAGTCCGGAACCGTATGGCATATTGACCAACGGTGAGACTCTCCTGACGGAGACGCAGCAGAGATGATGCAGCGGAAGTCTTCCGTCCAGGTTCGTCGAATACCTTCCGGAAGGCCGAGAGAAAAGCAGGCAGGTCAGATACCAGAGGATCCTCTCTCTCCCAGAGAGGATTAAGCCAGGCCAGGGCTTCTCCGGTGAGATGGGACATGATGAAGGCAATTTTGGCCCGGTCAGAGTTAAACTGGTGTGCCAGGAGTTCAAAATGCATGGTGCACAGATTAATGAAACCCCGAGCCAGAGCAGGATCGCCTCCAAACCTAGGAGGAGCTGACAGTCGGGGTCCGGGAATGGAAACCACGGAATTGGGAATCAGCGGGACTGACGGATTATGAGTCATGGCTCCAGCGATGGTTGCAAGTGATGATTTCAGAGTGTCCAGACGGGATTTGACGTTCCGCAGGTGACCCAGGATGGTCTCCTGTTGAGACCTCTGGCGAGACAGCTCATGACACAGTTCCGGGAGTGAAGGGGTTTGGGTGCCACCGGGTTCCATGGCCCGAGCAAACTGTAACGGGTCTGGTGGGTGGAACTACTGACGAGACAGGTCAGGTTGGTGGAACCACAAAGCTTTATTATACAAGAGATTTTACTTGTAAGAGAGCGGGTGGCACCTGGGAAAAGGGCAGGGATTCACGGCAGAGGATATAGGTAGTTTCTGGACAGGCAGGTTTGTCACAGCAAGTGACCAAGGAAGTCTCTGGGCAGGCAGGTTGTAACGGTAAGTAACCGAGGCAGTCTCTGGACAGGCAGGTTGTCACGGCAAGTGACCAAGGCAGTCTCTGGGACAGGCAGGTTGTCACGGCAAGTGACCAGGCAGTCTCTGGACAGGCAGGTTGTCACGGTTAGTGACCAGGCAGTCTCTGGACAGGCAGGTTGTCACGGCAAGTGACCAGGCAGTCTCTGGGCAGGCAGGTTGTCACGGCAAGTGACCAGGCAGTCTCTAGACAGGCAGGTTGTCACAGCAAGTGACCAGGCAGACTCTGGGCAGGCAGGTTGTCACGGCAAGTGACCAGGCAGTCTCTAGACAGGCAGGTTGTCACAGCAAGTGACCAGGTAGTCTCTAGACAGGCAGGTATATACGACCTGATATGGTGGAGCCTCCAGGTAGGCTGCAGTCGGATGGCAGATGATCGCTCCCAGGTGAGCAGGCAAGAGCCGGGGATCTCTGCAGATGATGTCCGAACTTCCGGATGGAGCTGCAGTCGGATGGCAGATGATCGCTCCCAGGTGAGCAGGCAAGAGCCGGGGATCTCTGCAGATGATGTCCGAACTTCCGGATGGAGCTGCAGTCGGATGGCAGATGATCGCTCCTAGGTGAGCAGGCAAGAGCCGGGGATCTCTGCAGATGACGTCTGAACCTCTGGATGGAACTGCAGACGGATGGCAGACAGGCAAGCCGACAGGTAACAGGCAGGTAACTGGAATCAGGAGCTGATGGCTGAAACAGAGTTAGACTGCACAGGAACAACATTGCTCGGGCACCTACATTAAGGAGGAAGCCCTTAATATAGGGTGGAGTCCTCCAGCATTGGCTGGAGACTGATTTGGAAAATGCGCGCGGCTCCTTTAAGAGCGGGGGAGGGTGCGGGCGCGCGCCCTAAGGCCAGTAGCAGGGAAGGAGCGCGCGGGACCAGCAGGGCGGAAGGAGGGCGCCGAGGATGCCAGAGGCGCAGAGGAGGCTGAGAGCACTGAGGACGCTGAGCGCAGGTGAGGAGAGCGACGTCCCTGTCTGGCAGCAGGCAGGGACGCGGGCGCTACAGTGGGCCACCAGAAACCTCTAACCACTGCCCCCCGGGTAGCTGCAATACCAGGGTGTGCACTTAACACAGAATCATGAAATTCTTGCAGGAGTGTGAGACGGAGCTGTTCGGGTACGAACAATTTACCTGGGGGTTTATTCCTGGGAGCTTGTGCTTGTGCTTCCAGAATCTCTCTCTGTAACTCAGAGGAGACTTCGGCTACAACCACTCCCGGTTGAAGAATGGAGGAAGGAGGTTCTGAAGGGGACACAGAATCAAAACTTCGGGATAAGGCATCTGCCTTTACATTTTTAGACCCTGGTCGGAATGTGATGGTAAAATGAAAGCGAGAAAAAAAAAGTGCCCACCGAGCCTGTCTGGGGGTCAATCTCTTAGCGGACTCGATATAGGCCAGGTTCTTATGATCAGTGATGACCGTAATGGGATGAGCGGCCCCCTCCAAAAAATGCCTCCATTCTTCAAAAGCCAGTTTGACCGCTAACAATTCCCTGTTGCCGACATCATAGTTTCTCTCTGCCGAAGAGAACTTTTTAGAGAAAAAGGCACAGGGTTTAAGATTAGTCAGGGTAGAGGGGCCCTGGGACAACACTGCCCCCACCCCCACTTCCGAAGCGTTGACCTCCACGATAAAAGGTCTTGATGAATCGGGTTGTACCAACACAGAGGCTGAAGTAAAGCATTTCTTCAATGTAAGGAAGGAATTTTTTGTGGCCACGGACCAATTTTTTACCTCTGCCCCCTTAAGAGTGAGGTCCGTCAAAGGTTTCACTACCTGTGAAAACCCTTTAATGAACTTCCTATAATAGTTAGCGAAGCCCAAAAATCGTTGCAACCCCTTCAGATCATGAGGCTGCACCCAATCTGTAATGGCCTGAACCTTCCCTGGATCCATGCGGAATCCCTCCCCGGATACAATTACACCCAGAAAAGACAGTTCTTGCATAAAAAATAAACACTTCTCCAGCTTAGCATACAAATGGTTCTCCCGGAGTCTCATAAGAACCGCACGTAAATGATGCAAGTGTGACTGACTGTCTTCTGAGTATATCAGAATGTCATCCAGGTAAATGACTACATAACGTCCAATTAAATCAGAAGAAACAACATTGATGAAGTTCTGAAAAACAGCAGGGGCATTAGTGAGACCGAAGGGCATAACCAGGTTTTCAAATAGCCCCTCAGTTGTCAGGAATGCTGTTTTCCATTCGTCCCCCTCCCGGATCCTTATAAGGTTATAAGCCCCTCGTAGATCGAGCTTAGAAAACCATTTGGCCCCCGTGAGTTGATTGCATAGATCGGGAATCAACGGGAGAGGGTACGTGTTCTTAACGGTAATTTTGTTCAGTTCCCGAAAGTCGAGACACGGTCGCAACCCACCATCTTTTTTCTTTACAAAGAAAAACCCCGCTGCCACGGGTGACCCCGAGGGCCGAATATGCCCTTTGCGAAGGCTTTCTTTGATGTACTCTTTCATGGCTTGGCGCTCAGGCCCGGACAAATTAAACAAACGAGCCTTGGGTAATTTGGCTCCAGGTAACAAATCAATGGCGCAATCATAGGGTCTATGTGGTGGGAGCGCCTCAGCCTCACTTTCGGAAAAATACGTCTTCAAAGTCTTTCAGGTACTCCGGAATACCCTCCAGACTGACAGACGACACAGATACAGATTTTATCGGTTTGACAAGAGAAACGGAGTTACAACACAGACCATTATTATTACATCCCCATCGGGTGATCTCCCCTTTTGCCCAATCAATGAGAGGATTGTGGCGTTGCAGCCAGGGCATCCCCAATACCAGTCCTGCAGGCAGATTATTCAGAATAAAGCAACTTAATTTTTCCACGTGAGTGGAACCCACTTTCATAGAAAAAACTTCAGACATAAAACAAATTCCATCCCGGGCAAGAGGGGATGAATCCACCGCCACAATTTTAACAGGATCTTTCAACCTGACTGTCCCTATCTTATTAAGAGTCACAAATTGGGCATCAATCAGATTAATGGAGGAACCACAGTCAACAAAGGCGGTGGTCATAACAGAACCGCCAGCAAGCTCCAATTCAACCTGGAGCACCATTTTAGCAAGCGAAAAAAAATGTACCTGGGAGTCTGGGCAACCTCCACGATTGTTGCCCAGACTCAGTCGTTTTCCTGATGATTTTATAGAAGAAGGGCAGGAGGGACAGTCCCTTTTCCAATGTCCAGAGGCTCCACAGTAAAAGCATAGACTGTTGTCTTTACGGTGTCTTCTCTCTTGTTCCTTTCCTGAGACAGCCTCCATCTCCATGGGCTCAGATGCGGGTGCGGTGTAACACAATTTGGAGTACAAGGGAGTCTCTTGTTGCATCATTCCCTAGCACGGAGTCTCCGGTCCATACGGACCGCCTGCATCATGGCGTCCTCCAGAGTATCGGGAGGAGGATGTAATGCCAGAGCGTCCTGCAGACGGTCAGATAGGCCCCTGCGGAACAACCCCCTCAGGGCGGCATCATTCCAGGATACTTCCGCGGTCCAACGTCTGAACTCTGAGCAGAACCATTCAGCAGAGTTCCTCCCCTGTGTCACACTCATCACCATATCCTCAGCCAGACGCACTCTATCAGGCTCGTCATAAATGTGCCCCAGAGCCTCCAAGAACAGGTTCACAGACATACGTTCAGGAGCAGAGGAAGAGAGAGAGAAAGCCCATACTTGCGGAGCCCCCCTTAATAAGGACATTACGATCCCCACCCTCTGCCTTTCATTTCCAGAGGTCCGGGGATGCAATTCAAAGAACAACTTGCATCCCTCCTTAAAAACCCTAAACAATTTTTTATCTCCAGAAAAATTGTTGGGTAATTTTACAGGGGGGTCGGGGTCCGCAAGAGATACATCAGTGGGGCCCCCCTCCTGGAACCCCGACGGAACAGACCCCATTAGAGCGTCTGCCACATCTCTCTGTACCTGTTGATGCGACTGAACCAGATTTTGCTGCTCCATAGACAGCTTCTGCATTAGCTGGGAGAGCTCATTAACCTGTTCAGTGAGGGCCCGTACCGGATCCATAATGTGCTAACACCCCACCACCAGGGAAAGACTGTAATGGTCAGCTATAATGTCAAGGACACCGCACTGCACATGCTCACTGAGCCAGTGCACGTGTCCTGAGTGAACCAACTGTGCCCCAAGATACCTGTAGACGTGTGTTTCTGTAGAACAGGACCTTCCGCAGCATGTGACTGCCAAGGGGCGGAGCCGGCCACACTTCTCTCAGAGGCAGCAGTAATGAATGATGTGTACTGCAGACTAACAGGACCTGCAGCACATGACTGCTGGGGGCGTGGCCTAAGCTCCAGAGATCTAGGAACTGCAGGAAAACTCCTAGCAGGGTAACTACGAGATAAAGTTACCAAGGGGCAAAGACAGGGACGAAAACCAGGACAGGCCGAGATCAGAGCACAAGATAGCACGACAGTACCAAAGGGTTAGACAGAACGGATAGTCAGGACGTAGCAATAGATCAGTAAACCAGAGCGGGCAATAGACAGTACAATAGGGACAAAACTGTAACGGAGTATCGATAGCCAAGCCAGGAGGTCAGAACCGGAGAAGACAATATAAGCAAAACGTGAGACAGAGAGCAGAGTGAGCAAACCGACCGGGTCATACACGGGAATCAAACAAGCAGAGCAGTATACACGCAAACCAGGGGAGTCAAATACACAGTCACAACGAAAGTATAGCTGACAGAGAATCTTCCTCTGGACTGGGTATAAATACCCTCCCAGATCCAAAGGGAGGCCAGCAAAAGTTAACCCTGAATGGACAGGACATTAACTGTTGTGAATGGGTTTGAGATGAGTTCTGAGCAGAGGCTCCCTCTGGTGGTTACAAGCGGTACTAGTGAGGATTGGGAATCAGGTGTTACTGATTGGTCTTATTTAAGGGAATCATTTTCCCATCAGGGTTGCCGGTGATCAATTGTTCTGGTCTGAATCCTTCTTTCCAGTTTCCCTTGTAGCCTGCTGTGTCGTGTCTGCATCTCCTGCTATCAGATAAGACAATTTCTTATTTTGTGTTTTTGCTATATTTTTGCATTTTGTCCTGCCCTTCTGTGGGGGCCTTCTGGGTCCCCTCCGGGGGCTTTTGCCCTCTCAGTTTAGTCCAGCCACTGTGTTTTGTACTTTTGCTTTTTGCAGTTTTTTCAGTGGCTGCTGTTTTTGTTACACCAGAGAACTAATTTAGGTGGTTGAGGTCGTGTGATCTCAGGTGATTTTGAAATTAGTAGTGTTGGTGTTTTTCAGGGTTTTCTGGGATTGCAGTAAGTACCCTTCCTGTCCTTTTCTATTTAGATAGTTTGGGCCCCAGCGTTTGCTCATACTATTTTCTTTCTGTGTCAGTATTTCCTCTTGTCTAACCGCCATTACATGTTTGGGGGCTTTCTATTATCTTTGGGGTTCTGCTCCGGGGCAGATAGCTTTCCTATTTCTATCTTTAGGTGTAGTTAGTTTCTCAGGCTGTGACGAGGCGTCTAGGACCAATGTAGGAACGCTCCACGGCTGCCTCTAGTTGTGGTGGTTAGTCAGGGTACTGCAATCTCATAGATTCCAACTGCTCTGGTGTATTTCTTTTTTTACCTGCACTCCTCAGCTACCGTAACATAACAGTATCACCGGCCATAAAAATTGTATGGTACTCACAGAAGGGAAAAAATATTTTGAAGGAAGAAAAGTTGTCAGAGATATTTTTCTGTTTGTTGCATTTTTTTTTTTTTTTTTTTTTTTCCCTCTGTATCTCTGGGTGCTGGGGAGGATCTTTTCTCCCAATGGAGTTTGCACAGTTGTCTGGCCGTGTGGATCAGCTTGCCACTGAGGTTCAGAGTATTGCTGCATATCTTGCTAGGTTGCCTGTTGTGGAACCTAGGATCCCCATGCCAGATTTGTTTTCAGGGGATCGAGCTAAGTTTCAGAATTTCAAAAATAATTGTAAATTGTTTCTTGTCTTAAAATCTAAGTCCTCAGGAAACGCAGCGCAGCAGGTTCAAATTGTCATCTCTCTCCTGCGCGGCGATCCTCAGGATTGGGCTTTTTCCCTCACACCTGGGGATCCTGTTTTGAGTGATGTTGATGCATTTTTTCAGGCTTTGGGGTTATTGTACGATGAGCCTAATGTCACTGATCAAGCTGAAAAAGCCTTGTTGGCATTAAATCAGGGGCTTGATGACGCTGAGTTATACTGTCAGAGATTCCGTAGGTGGGCAGTCCTGACCAAATGGAATGACGACGCTTTGGCGGCCCTTTTCCGGAAGGGTCTGTCGGATAATGTAAAGGATGTTATGGTGGGATTCCCTGTCCCCTCTGGTCTCAATGATTCTATGTCATTAGCGATTCAAATTGACAGACGTTTGCGTGAGCGGAGAAGTATGCGTGGAGTGGTGTTGCCTTGTGAGCCAGCTGCTGAGCCCATGCAGTGTGATGGAGTGGTGTCTGGGGCACAGCGTCATGAGTTTCGAAAGCGCAATGGGTTATGTTTCTACTGTGGTGATGCCTCTCATGCTATTTCAGTCTGCCCTAAGCGGGGAAGACGTTTTGCACGCTCAGTTGTCTTGGGTAGTGTTCAGACTAAGTTTTTATTAACTGTCACTCTGATATGCTCTCTGTCCTCATTTTCTGCTCAGGCTTTCGTTGATTCTGGAGCAGCTATTAACCTGATGGATTATGATTTTGCTAAACGTTGTGGATTTCCCTTGATACCCCTACAGAAGTCTATTCCCCTACTGGGGATCGATTCTACCCCTTTGGCTGAGAATAAACCCCAGTTTTCTACTCAGGTGATAATGAGGGTTGAACCTGATCACCAGGAGTGCTGCAAATTTTTGGTTCTATATAATCTGCATGACATTATCGTGCTGGGTTTCCCTTGGTTACAGTCTCATAATCCTGTTTTGGATTGGAAATCTGTGTCTGTAACCAGTTGGGGCTGCCAATGTGTTAATACCAACACTCCTGTTTTTTCTGCCTCCCCCCAGGCTGAGGATGTTCCTGACTTTTTGTTTGATTTTTCTGATGTGTTTAGCGAAAGTAAATCTGCATCCTTACCTCCCCATAGGAGCTATGACTGCGCTATTGAATTAGTGCCAGGTAGTAAATTCCCTAAGGGTCGCCTTTTTAACTTGTCTGTACCTGAACATGACGCTATGCGGTCTTATATCAAGGAATCATTGGAGAAGGGTCATATCAGACCATCCTCTTCACCCTTAGGTGCCGGTTTTTTCTTTGTGGCCAAAAAAGATGGTTCATTAAGGCCGTGTATTGATTATCGTCTCTTGAACAATATTACTGTGAAATATCAATACCCGTTACCCTTGATTTCTGACCTGTTTTCCAGGGTGAAAAACGCTACTTGGTTTACCAAGCTTGACCTCAGGGGGCGTATAACCTTATTCGCATTAAGCACGGGGATGAATGGAAGACGGCATTTAACACCCCTGAAGGGCATTTTGAGTACCTAGTGATGCCCTTTGGGCTCACTAATGCTCCTTCCGTCTTCCAGTCCTTCATGAATGACATTTTCAGGGATTTTGTGGACAAGTTTCTGATTGTTTATTTGGATGATATCTTGATTTTTTCTAATGACTGGGACTCTCATGTGAAACATGTTCGAACTGTATTCCAGATTTTGAGAGAGAATGCTCTGTATGTGAAGGGATCAAAGTGTCTTTTTGGCGTACAGAAGATCTCATTTCTGGGATTCATTTTGTCCCCATCTGTTATTGAAATGGACCCGGTCAAGGTTCAGGCCATCTGTGATTGGGTCCAACCTACTTCATTAAAGGCTCTTCAGAGATTTTTGGGTTTTGCCAATTTTTATCGTAAATTTATTGGTAATTTCTCTGTTATTGTTAAACCATTAACTGATTTGACCAGAAAGGGTTCTGATGTGGTGAATTGGCCTCCTGAGGCAGTCTCTGCGTTTCAGGAACTTAAGCAGAGATTCACTTCTGCTCCTGTTCTACGGCAGCCTGATGTTTCTCTGCCATTTCAGGTGGAGGTTGATGCCTCTGAAATTGGGGCAGGTGCCGTTTTGTCCCAAAAAGATCCAGAGACCTCTAAAAGTAACCCTTGTGCCTTTTTCTCTCGAAAATTTTCTCCTACTGAACGTAATTATGACGTGGGTAATCGGGAGTTATTGGCCATGAAGTGGGCTTTTGAAGAGTGGAGACATTGGCTGGAGGGAGCCAAACATCAGGTGGTTGTCCTTACGGACCATAAGAATCTGGTCTATCTGGAATCTGCCAAGCGACTCAATCCTAGACAGGCCAGGTGGGCCTTGTTTTTCACACGTTTTAATTTTGTGGTTTCCTTTCTTCCTGGCACTAAGAATGTTAAGGCGGATGCCCTCTCGAGGAGTTTCCTTGCGGACTCTCCTGAGCTATCTGATCCCTCTGTTATTTTGAAGGAGGGTGTAGTTCTTTCCGCCATCTCGCCTAATTTGAGACTTGCTCTGGAGGGGTGTCAGGAGGATAGGCCCGAGCGCTGCCCTGTTGGAAAATTGTTTGTCCCGGACCAATGGAAAAAGAGTGTGATGTCTGAGATTCATTGTTCCGCATTGGCTGGGCATCCCGGAATTTTTGGTACCAGAGACTTGGTTAGTCGGTCCTTTTGGTGGCCTACCTTGTCTCGCGATGTCAGGGAATTTGTGCAGTCCTGCGGGACTTGCTCTCGCTCCAAGCCTTGCTCTCGCTCTAGTGGTTTGTTGATGCCATTGCCTGTGCCCAAGAGACCATGGACCCATATCTCTATGGATTTCATTTCCGATCTTCCTGTTTCTCAGAGAATGACCACCATCTGGGTAATTTGTGATAGGTTTTCCAAAATGATACATCTTGTGCCATTACCTAAGTTGCCTTCCTCCTCTGAATTGGTGCCGTTGTTCCTTCAGCACGTGGTTCGTTTACACGGCATTCCTGAGAACATTGTGTCTGACAGAGGAGTCCAGTTTGTTTCCAGATTTTGGAGGACTTTTTGTTCTAAACTGGGTGTTCAATTGTCTTTCTCCTCGGCATTTCATCCTCAGACCAATGGTCAAACTGAGAGAACAAACCAGACATTGGAGACTTATCTAAGATGCTTTGTGTCTGCTGATCAGGATGACTGGGTTCCTTTTTTGCCTTTGGCTGAGTTTGCTCTTAATAATAGGGCTAGCTCTGCCACTTTGATGTCTCCGTTTTTCTGTAATTCTGGGTTTCACCCTCGATTTTCTTCAGGACAGACGGAGGCTTCTGTCTGTCCAGGTGTTGACTCTGTTGTTGAGCGTATGCAGCAGATTTGGGACCAGGTAGTGGAGAGGTTGTCCCTCTCTCAGGAGAAGGCCCAGCGGTTTGCTAACCGGCATAGGACTGATGGTCCTCGGTTTAAAGTGGGGGACTTGGTCTGGTTGTCCTCAAAGAATATTCCTATGAGAGTAGCATCTCCTAAATTTAAGCCTAGGTTCATTGGACCTTATAAGATCATGGAGATTATTAATCCTGTTTCTTTTCGTTTGCTTCTTCCAGGGACATTTAAGATCCATAACGTGTTCCACAAGTCCTTGTTGAAGAGGTTTGTTGAGCCAGTGGTTCCTGCTGCTGTGCCTCCTGACCCTGTTTTGGTTGAGGGCAATCTGGAGTATGTGGTTGAGAAAATATTGGATTCTCGTTTTTCTAGACGAAGACTCCAGTATTTGGTTAAATGGAGAGGTTATGGTCAGGAAGATAATTCTTGGGTGTTTGCTTCGGACATCCATGCTAGGAGACTTATCCGTGCGTATCATAGAACTCATCCTGACCGACCTGGTTGCTCAAATGAGGGTTCGGTGACCCCTCCTCAAGGGGGGGGTACTGTTGTGAATGGGTTTGAGATGAGTTCTGAGCAGAGGCTCCCTCTGGTGGTTACAAGCGGTACTAGTGAGGATTGGGAATCAGGTGTTACTGATTGGTCTTATTTAAGGGAATCATTTTCCCATCAGGGTTGCCGGTGATCAATTGTTCTGGTCTGAATCCTTCTTTCCAGTTTCCCTTGTAGCCTGCTGTGTCGTGTCTGCATCTCCTGCTATCAGATAAGACAATTTCTTATTTTGTGTTTTTGCTATATTTTTGCATTTTGTCCTGCCCTTCTGTGGGGGCCTTCTGGGTCCCCTCCGGGGGCTTTTGCCCTCTCAGTTTAGTCCAGCCACTGTGTTTTGTACTTTTGCTTTTTGCAGTTTTTTCAGTGGCTGCTGTTTTTGTTACACCAGAGAACTAATTTAGGTGGTTGAGGTCGTGTGATCTCAGGTGATTTTGAAATTAGTAGTGTTGGTGTTTTTCAGGGTTTTCTGGGATTGCAGTAAGTACCCTTCCTGTCCTTTTCTATTTAGATAGTTTGGGCCCCAGCGTTTGCTCATACTATTTTCTTTCTGTGTCAGTATTTCCTCTTGTCTAACCGCCATTACATGTTTGGGGGCTTTCTATTATCTTTGGGGTTCTGCTCCGGGGCAGATAGCTTTCCTATTTCTATCTTTAGGTGTAGTTAGTTTCTCAGGCTGTGACGAGGCGTCTAGGACCAACGTAGGAACGCTCCACGGCTGCCTCTAGTTGTGGTGGTTAGTCAGGGTACTGCAATCTCATAGATTCCAACTGCTCTGGTGTATTTCTTTTTTTACCTGCACTCCTCAGCTACCGTAACATAACAATTAACCATGTCCTATACCATGACAGTGGGTTTCCCTGCTCCCTCTGGTCTCAATGATTCTATGTCATTAGCGATTCAAATTGACAGACGTTTGCGTGAGCGTAGAAGTATGCGTGGAATAGTGTTGCCTTGTGAACCAGCTTCTGAACCCATGCAGTGTGATAGAGTGGCTTCTGGGGCACAGCGTCATGATTTTCGAAAATGCAATAGGTTATGTTTCTACTGTGGTGATGCCTCTCATGCTATTTCAGTCTGCCCTAAGCGGGGAAGACATTTTGCACGTTCAGTTGTCTTGGGTAGTGTTCAGACTAAAGTTCTGTTGACTGTTACCCTGATTTGCTCCCTGTCCACATTTTCTGCTCAGGCTTTTGTTGATTCGGGAGCAGCTATTAACCTGATGGATTTTGATTTTGCTAAACGTTGTGGGTTTCCCTTGATACCCCTACGGAAGTCTATTCCCCTACTGGGGATTGATTCTACCCCTTTGGCTGAGAATAAACCCCAGTTCTCTACTCAGGTGATAATGAGGGTTGAACCTGATCATCAGGAGAGTTGCAAATTTTTGGTGCTGTATAATCTGCATGACATTATTGTACTGGGTTTCCCTTGGTTACAGTCTCATAATCCTGTTTTGGATTGGAAATGTGTGTCTGTAACCAGTTGGGGCTGCCAATTTGTTAATGCCAACACTCCTGTTTTTTCTGCCTCTCCTCAGGCTCAGGATGTTCCTGACTTTTTGACTGATTTTTCTGATGTGTTTAGCGAAAGTAAATCTGCATCCTTGCCCCCCCATAGGAGCTATGACTGCGCTATTGAATTAGTGCCTGGTAGTAAATTCCCTAAAGGTCGCCTTTTTAACTTGTCTGTACCTGAACATGACGCTATGCGGTCTTATATCAAGGAGTCATTGGAGAAGGGTCATATCAGACCATCCTCTTCACCCTTGGGTGCCAGTTTTTTCTTTGTGGCCAAAAAGGATGGTTCATTAAGGCCGTGTATTGATTATCGTCTCTTGAACAAGATCACTGTGAAATATCAATATCCGTTACCCTTGATTTCTGACCTGTTTTCCAGGGTGAAAAGTGCTACTTGGTTTACCAAGCTTGACCTCAGGGGGGCGTATAACCTTATTCGCATTAAGCACGGGGATGAATGGAAGACGGCGTTTAATACCCCAGAGGGGCATTTTGAGTACCTAGTGATGCCCTTTGGGCTCACTAATGCTCCTTCCGTCTTCCAGTCCATCATGAATGACATTTTCAGGGATTTTGTGGATACATTTCTGATTGTTTATTTGGATGATATCTTGATTTTTTCCAATGACTGGGACTCTCATGTGAAACATGTTCGGACTGTGTTCCAGATTTTGAGAGAGAATGCTCTGTATGTGAAGGGATCAAAGTGTCTTTTTGGCGTACAGAGGATCTCATTTCTGGGATTCATTTTGTCTCCATCTGTTATTGAAATGGACCCGGTCAAGTTTCAGGTCATCTGTGATTGGGTCCAACCTACTTCATTAAAGGCTCTTCAGAGATTCTTGGGTTTTGCCAATTTTTATCGTAAATTTATTGGTAATTTCTCTGTTATTGTTAAACCATTGACTGATTTGACCAAAAAGGGTTCTGATGTGGTGAATTGGCCTCCTGAGGCAGTCTCTGCGTTTCAGGAACTTAAGCAGAGATTCACTTCTGCTCCTGTTCTACGGCAGCCTGATGTTTCTCTGCCATTTCAGGTGGAGGTTGATGCCTCTGAAATTGGGGCAGGTGCCGTTTTGTCCCAAAGAGATCCAGAGACCTCTAAAAGTAACCCTTGTGCTTTTTTCTCTCGAAAATTTTCTCCAACTGAACGTAATTATGACGTGGGTAATCGGGAGTTATTGGCCATGAAGTGAGCTTTTGAAGAGTGGAGACATTGGCTGGAGGGAGCCAAACATCAGGTGGTGGTCCTCACGGACCATAAGAATCTGGTTTATCTGGAATCAGCCAAGCGACTTAATCCTAGACAGGTCAGGTGGGCCTTGTTTTAATTTTGTGGTTTCGTTTCTTCGTGGCACTAAGACTGTTAAGGCGGATGCCCTCTCGAGGAGTTTCCTTGCGGACTCTCCTGAGTTATCTGATCCTGCTGTTATTTTGAAAGAGGGTGTTGTTATGTTTCGGTAGCTGAGGAGTGCAGGTAAAAAAGGCAATACACCAGAGTAGTTGGAATCTATGAGATTGCAGTACCCTGACTAACCACCACAACTAGAGGCAGCCGTGGAGCGATCCTACGTTGGTCCTAGACGCCTCGTCACAGCCTGAGAAACTAACTACACCTAAAGATAGAAATAGGAAAGCTATCTGCCCCGGAGCAGAACCCCAAAGATAATAGAAAGCCCCCAAAAATGTAATGGCGGTTAGACAAGATGAAATACTGACACAGAAAGAAAATAGTATGAGCAAACGCTGGGGCCCAAACTAACTAAATAGAAAAGGATAGGAAGGGTACTTACTGCAATCCCAGAAAACCCTGAAAGGCACCAACTCTACTAATTTCAAAAACACCTGAGATCACACGACCTCTTCCACCTAAATTAGTTCTCTGGTGTAACAAAATCAAAACAGCAGCCACTGAAAAAACTGGAAAAAGCAAAAGTACAAACATCAGTGGCTGAACAAAACTGAGAGGGCAGAAGCCCCCGGAGGGGACCCTGAAGGCCCCCACAGAAGTGCAGGACAAAATGCAAAAATATAGCACAAACACAAAAGAAGAAAAAGTCTTATCTGTTAGCAGGAGATGCAGACACGACACAGCAGGCTACAAGGGAAACTGGAATAAAGGATTCAGACCAGAACAATTGATCACCGGCAACCCTGATGGGAAGGTGACTCCCTTATATAAGACCAGTCAGTAACACCTGATTCCCAGTCCTCACAATCTTCACTGGACAGACTAGCACTGCTTGTAACCACCAGAGGGAGCCTCTGCTCAGAACTCATCTCAAACCCATTCACAACAGGGTGTAGTTCTTTCCGCCATCTCGCCCAATTTGAGACTGGCTCTGGAAGGGTGTCAGGAGGATAAACCCGAGCGATGCCCTATTGGGAAATTGTTTGTCCCAGACCAGTGGAAGAAGAGTGTGATGTCTGAGATTCATTGTTCCGCGTTGGCCGGTCATCCCGGAATTTTTGGTACCAGAGACTTGGTAAGTTGGTCCTTTTGGTGGCCTACTTTGTCTCGTGACATCAGGGAGTTTGTGCAGTCCTGTGGGACTTGCTCTTGCTCCAAGCCTTGCTCTCGCTCTAGTGGTTTGTTGATGCCATTGCCTGTGCCCAAGAGACCATAGACCCATATCTCTATGGATTTTATTTCCGACCTCCCTGTTTCTCAGAGAATGACCGTTATCTGGGTGATTTGTGGTAGGTTTTCCAAGATGATACATCTTGTGCCATTACCTAAGTTGCCTTCCTCCTCTGAATTGGTGCCTTTGTTCCTTCAGCACGTGGTTCGGTTGCACGGCATTCCTGAGAACATTGTGTCTGTCAGAGGAGTCCAGTTTGTTTCCAGATTTTGGAGGACTTCTTGTTCTAAACTTGGTGTTCAATTGTCTTTCTCCTCTGCTTTTCATCCTCAGACCAATGGACAAACTGAGAGAACAAACCAGACATTGGAGACTTATCTGAGATGCTTTGTGTCTGCTGATCAAGATGACTGGGTCTCTTTTTTGCCTTTGGCTGAGTTTGCTTTTAATAATAGGGCAAGCTCTGCCACTTTGATGTCTCCATTTTTCTGCAATTTTGGGTTTCACCCTCGATTTTCTTCGGGACAGACGGAGGCTTCTGTCTGTCTGGGTGTTGACTCTGTTGTGGAGCGTATGCAGCAGATTTGGGACCAGGTAGTGGAGAGGTTGTCCCTCTCTCAGGAGAAGGCCCAGCGGTTTGCCAACCGGCATAGGACTGATGGTCCTCAGTTTAAAGTGTGGGAGTTGGTCTGGTTGTCCTCAAGAAATATCCCTATGAGAGTTGCATCTCCTAAGTTTAAGCCTAGGTTCATTGGACCTTATAAGATCATGGAGATTCTTAATCCTGTTTCCTTTCGTTTACTTCTTCCAGGGACATTTAAGATCCATAACGTGTTCCACAAGTCCTTATTGAAGAGGTTTGTCGAGCCAGTGGTTCCTATGGCTGCGCCTCCTGACCCTGTTTTGGTTGAGGGCAATCTGGAGTATGTGGTTAAGAAAATATTGGATTCTCGCTTTTCTAGCCGGAAACTCCAGTATTTGGTTAAGTGGAGAGGTTATGGTCAGGAGGACAATTCTTGGGTGTTTGCTTCGGACATCCATGCTAGGAGACTGATCCGTGCGTATCACAGAGCTCATCCTGGCCGACCTGGTGGCACAAATGAGGGTTCGGTGACCCCTCCTCAAGGGGGGGGGTACTGTTGTGAATGTTCTAGAAATGAATTCTGAGCAGAAGCTCCCTCTGGTGGTTACAAACAGTACTGAACCATTCAATGAGGATTGGCAATCAGGAATCACAGACTGGTCTTATATAAGGGAGGTTCCCTCCCATCATGGTTGCCGGTGATCAATTGTTCTTGTCTCAACTTTGGTTCCTTGTTCACTTGGAAGCTTGCTGAGTCTTGCCTCTTCTCCTGCTCTCAGATAAGATATTTTCTGTTTTTTGTTTTTGTGCTTACCATTTGCATTTTTCTCTGCATTCCTGTGAAGTTAGCCAGGTCCCCCTCCCCGGGGGGCTTGGGTTCTTCTCGGTTCCTCTGGAGCCACTGTTATTTGTTCATTTGCCTTTTCCAGTATCCTTCCTATCCTTTTTCTGTTTAGGCAGATTGGGCCCCAACGTTTGCTCATACTATTTTCTGTCTGTGTCTGTATTTCCTCATTATGAGTTTATGAGTTTATAGACATCAAACATGTCTAGGTTCTTTATTATCTAAGTGATGAAAAAAAATTCCAAAGATTGTTAAAAAAATAAATATAATTGCGTCATTTTCCAATACCCATAGCGTCTCTATTTTTTGTGATCTTGGGTTGCGAGAGGGCTTATTTTTTGCGCATCGAGCTGATGTTTTTTATTGATACCATTTTGGTGCAGATACGATCTTTTGATCGCCTGTTATTGCATTTAAATGCAGTGTCACAGTGACCAGAAAAAGTAATTCTGGGGTTTTGACTTTTTTTCTCACTACACCGTTTAGTGATTAGGTTAATCCTTTTCTTTATTGGTAGATTGGGCGATTCTGAATGAGGCGATACCAAATGTGTGTAGGTTTTCTTTTTTTTATTGTTTTATTTTGAATGGGGCGAAAAGGGGGTGATTTGATTGTTTAAATTTTTAAAAACATTTTGGTGCAGATGTGATCTTTTGATCGCCCGTTATTGCATTTTAATGCAAGGTTGCGGCGACCAAAAAAGAGTAATTCTGACGTTTTGACTTTTTTCTCGTTACGCCGTTTAGCGATCGGGTTAATTCTTTTTTATATTGATAGAACGGACGATTCTGAATGCGACGATAGCAAATATGGGTATATTTGCTTTTTGTTTGTTTTATTCTGAATGTGGCAATGGGAGGGTGATTTGAACTTTTATTTTTTTTATTTTTTTATATTTTTAAAAACATTTTTTTTTTACCTTTGGCATGCTTCAAAAGTCTCCATGGGAGACTAGAAGCTGCCATAACCTGATCGCCTCTGCTACATACAGGCGATGATCAGATTGCCTGTATGTAGCAGAATTGCTGACTTGCTATGAGTGCCGACCACCGGGCGGCGCTCATAGCAATCCGGCAGTGACAATCATAGAGGTCTGCAGGAGACCTCTGGTTGTCATGCCAACCCATCGGTGACCTGTGATCACGTGACGGGGGGTCACTGATGGGCGGATTTCCGGCACACTTGCAGGAAGCACATGTTAAATGCCGCTGTCAGAGTTTGACAGTGGCATTTAACGGGTTAATAGCCGTGGGTGGCTCGTGATGCCACTATTACACCTGCGGCTGTTAGAGGCACATGTCAGCTGTTCAAAACAGCTGACATGTGCTGGAAAGATGTGGTCTCACCGCCGGAGGCAACATCAAAGGGAGGGTGGCCGACATCGGCGTATTATTACGCCCGATGTCGGAAAGGGGTTAATGGAGCATTTTGCACTAATGAAATTGGAAAGGTTTCTTGGTGAGAACTGTACCTAATTTATTAACAGGCACATTCCTCTTAATAAATCTGGTATGTCTGGAACTGTGTGTTGAAATATGTTGTTACTCTGTCATAAGTTACTGCACATTTGTTCTACTAATATTTGGTCTTTTTAACCTTGCCTTTGATAAAAGAATCTAAAATTAGTTTTGCAACTCAAGCACTGTTACTTTTCTTGTCTGCCTTCTTTTTTTAGAATGCTGTAGAGGTGAATGTTGCAAGTTTTTTAGTGTTATGGTAAATATTTATGCTTTGCTTTGATATTATTTGGACAATTAAATCTACCTATATATATTTGATAATTCTGTATTTTAGTATTAGCTTTGTAAGTGTTATTTATAAAAGCAATAACACATGGCGTTGATTCTGATATAGAGGGGTCTCTATGTTAAACATTTCTTTGTCTCTGAAAGTATAGTAAGCTGGGTAGAACCATAAGGAATTTTGACAGAATCCATAATTGATGACCTTGTTATTCCCAACTAAAATACTTTCTTACTTAAGGGTATGCCACACTAAACAACATCGCTAACGGGATCGCTAAAAAACGTCACTATTTAGCGATCCCGTTAGCGATGTTGTTGTGTGCGGCAGCTGCCAGCGACGAGCTTCCTGCTGTGATCTCGCTCATCGCTGGAATCGTTCCGGACCCTATTTTATCGCCGGCGCTCCCGCTGGGTAAGTATAATCGCTAAGTGTTGCACCTTTTCTTAGCGATTTAGCGGTACTTTTGTACCGCTAAAGTCGTTAAGGAGATCGCTAACCGCGATAGCGTCCTTAACGACATCGCTAAGTTAGGTAGCTACTAGCGATATAGAAACAATCCCGCTAGCGATCTCATTAGTATGCGACGCTAACGAGATCGCTAGCGGGATTGTGTAGTGTGGCAGTACCTTTAGGTAATGAAATGTTTAAAGCCATTCCCACTTTCCTTATCTCTGTAGTTGTAATAAAGAATTGTGACTGGACATCTGAGAACCAGATAAGAATTGTACACTAACAAACACTGGCTGTATGTATTTTCTTATCTCAGATGCATCATATTTATTTTATTTCATTTTAATTTGAACCAATAATGGCAGATTGGATTCTCCAGATTGTTCTCTGAACTAAAATATGTAATATATAGTAATGACCATTGGGGAAGATATTATCCTGAAAGTCCATTCAGTATTCTAGCTACATAACACTACAGTATCATTGCCTGTACATATCAGTTAAATGTAGGCCCAACCCACCAGTTTTTGTAAGGTTTGGCCAACCATTCTGCTTCAAGGACAGTTTTGGAGACAGAAGGATTGAGCAAGTTAATTTTCAATAAGCCCAACCCCCAAAGGGCTTGTCTTCTGCTCTTCAATGAAAAAACATAAATGCTCAGCCACACCGAGCGTGCATGTGTGTGGGCCAATCAGGAGAAAAAACTATTCAGCAAACAGCTGTTGCACTTGTATTGATATCATCCAACATGAAATGACTGCATTCAGTGAGCAATGAATTACTTTCACATAAACTTTATGTTTAGTAAACCAGTAACCGCTGTGGCAAGCTTCATGTCATGATCCAGATCGGGTTTTGGGTCTTGTCTCTCCTTTCCAGATCTGGTCATGTCGGTGGTAAACTTTCTCAGCCTCGTTCCGGTGTCCGGTCTGCTATTTCTCTGCGCTGCGTCCTGCAGACAGCGCCAGTTATATTTCCTTCCTACAGCGTGTGTAGCTGGCTCTGGTGAGACCCTGATTTGTCCTGCTGCGTTTAGCTGACTTTGCCCATGTCTATTCACTCCTCTCCTACCCGTCCTGACTCTATGTGACCCTGTGTGTTTGGATTTCCCGGTACCCGACTCTGCTTTGGCTCTGACCTAATTTTGTCCTTTCATTCTGGTACTTCTGCTACGGACCAGTACTGACCTTTTGGCGCTCCTCTGACTCTGTGTTTGGGATTCCCCTTGGTACTATGCTACCTTCTGGTATCAAACTCGGCTTGTCTGACTATTCTGCTGCAACCTGGTGGTAGCCTCGCTGCATTTCTGCTGGTCTGCTCTGAGCAGGATTTCAGCCCTCTCTCCACTCTGCTGCCATCTAGTGGAGTTTGCGTTACTCTGCATTTACCGGCAGTGCTGCAGCGTGACACTTTACACTTGCTTTTACTATAATTATTATTATTTTAAGGCTTATACAATACAAACTTAAACAAATGTGTAATATTATTGTATATTGTTGCAATCAAAATTATTTAAACCCCCCCCAGTTTAGATCAGGTTCATTAGATAAATTTACAAATTTTCTGCTGTTTGCAATAAATCAATGGATCACTAATGTTTTAAATAGCTCAACCAACTAATATAAGTGATTTCCCCAAATACACACACACAAAACAACACTTTTACTGACTACTGCAGTCTTAAAATTATTCAACCCCTTCCTGACAAGTATCGTTAGTAATTAGGATTTTATGCCATGATTAAGAACCTAACAAAATGGGTTTGAGATGTCTGTACATTTTTATTACTTGGGATGTCTGTAAATGGTTATTACACTGGATTTTAAAATTATGCAATAATGTATAAAAAAAAAATTGGGACAGGAGATGAGTGCTGGAACTGTGTAGAGCACATTTGGCTGTTACGACCTGCTGGAAAGGCTAAGCCTAGGCAAATGCCAGCTTTTGGCAGCATTTCTGAGGAATCCTCATGGGCAATGACTTCCAGCTCACTAATATTATTGGGTTTTTGTGCTGTAAATGTCTTCATCTATGGGGTTCAAGTCAGGCAACTGTGACGGCCACTCCAGAATCTTACAAGTCTGGAGTGCAATTCGTTTCTATCTATACTTTATATTTGTATGAGAGTTGGCAGGATCACACTTCATAGTATCCGCTGTTTGGTAACATGGAGAAGCATAGTACATGTAGGAGCTGTAGAAACACAATTAGAAATTATTACCTAAGACCTATTGCAAAATTGCTTAATTTTCATTTGTTGGGACAATATAAAATTGTTATAAAATTTTCCATTGCCTTTAAATTGAAGAAATGCTCCTTTTGAACAGAAGATGTATTCATCACACAGGCAGTATTCCTTATCTTGCACAGCTTATCGAGACAAGGCTTGTTTTCATATGTGCTTATTTAGAAACAAGGCCACATGGGTTAGCGGGCTAAGTGCAAAATTATATTTACTAATATGCTCCTAAAATGGAAAATTCACAATGTGCTTCTTTCCCACACTTCACAGGTAACTAATGTTTTCATCTGAGTCACTTGTCATGCAATATTTTCAATGAAAATTAATAGAAATACTTTATGATCCAATTCAGTGCCCTAAACAAATATGGATTTTCCTCTGGAAAGGACATCAGTTGTATCTTTCTGCTTTTAAAAATCTACCTCTTCCCTTTTATGTGTACCTGTTGCTCCATGTACTGAATTTCACTTATTCTACAGCACTGCTCTATGGGTTCCCAAAGGACAAAGCCACTGTCAGATCAGAGCTGTTCCCTCCTCTTTCCTGCATTGATTGATGATTGATGTTCTTGAGTACTTTCTTGCAGATTTTTATCCTGTAGGATGGAGTTTACCCTTTATTTATACAGTGGGAGACTGACTAACTATGCAAGATGGAATTAAAAGAAGCAACTCCCTGTAGTCCAACAGTGTGGTGCGCAATTCCGTATGACTGTCTAACCATGGGTGGGGTGACCCAACTTTCTTAAAAGGATCTGATGACCCACCCTTCTTAAAATGTTCTGGTCCCATCCAATCAATAGAAAAAAAGTTGCATAGAGTTTTGGACCGGGGCCAATTTAATGGGGTGGTCTGAAATCCAAATTAATTTTCATCATAAATTCCTATCTATTTAATATCATAATCTAAACTATTTTAGGGGTTTTATCATGTGTTTTCTGGAGCACAATGTTCTCCTGCCTCCTGTTTTGTCAGAAGTGATTGACAGTTCAGGTTGGTGGAATTGACGTGTCATTGACTTGAATTATGCACTTTCCAAACTTGCAGGCAGCGGCATCTTTTGCTCCGCATAGTCAGAGTAGAACGTGGACACTGGTCAGATCCAGTGATGCAGTCAGCCTCCGAGCAGCACATACAAGCTCTACAGCAAAGAGTTTTTAAGCATTACACTACTTGTTAAAAAAGTATTCTCCTGCTAGATCTGGGTGAAACTTGTCAGTTTAAAAATACCTCTACCCCTCCAAATACACTATCCTTAGCTTCACATTTTACAGGTGACATACAGTACATGACTTAAAATAATTTTCACCTGTAAAAATTGTCTGTCTATCCCACATCTATCTATTTATCTATCTGTCTATCTATCTAGGAATCAAAAAAACAGGAGCAGCACACTGTTGTTTGTGAAAAAAGAGCTATTTTATTTAGTCCATAATTGCGACGTTTTGTTCCAAAACAGTGAACCTTTTTCAAGCCTTGTAGCCTATGTCCTGGATACGTCTGTGTGTGTGGTGGCTCTTGAAGCAACGACAACAGCAGCAGTCCACTTCTTGCGAATCTCCCCAAATTTTTTAAATGACCTTTTTTTAAACAATCCTTTCAAGGCTGTGGTTATCCCAGTTGCTTGTGCACCTTTTACTACAACACTTTTTCCTTCCACTCAGCTTTCGATTAATATGCTTGGATACAGCACTCTGTGAACACTGTTATGAATGTTTTAGAAATGAATTCTGAGCAGAAGCTCCCTCTGGTGGTTACAAACAGTACTGAACCATTCAATGAGGATTGGCAATCAGGAATCACGGACTAGCTGGATATAAGGGAGGTTTCCCCCATCATGGTTGCCGGTGATCAATTGTTCTTGTCTCAACGTTGTTTCCTGGTTCACTTGGAAGCTTGCTGAGTCTTGCCTCTTCTCCTGCTCTCAGATAAGATATTTTCTGTTTTTTGTTTTTGTGCTTGCCATTTGCAATTTTCTCTGCATTTCTGTGAGGTTGGCCAGGATCCCCTCCTCGGGGGGCTTGGGCGCCTCTCGGTTCCTCTGGAGCCACTGTTGTTTGTTCATTTGCCTTTTCCAGTTTTTTTCTGTGGCTGCGGCTTAGTTTTGTTACACCAGAGAACTAATTTAGGTGGTAGAGGTCGTGTGATCTCAGGTGTTTTTGCAATTAGTAGCGTTGGCTTTTTTTTTAGAGTTTTTTTGGATTGCAGTAAGTATCCTTCCTATCCTTTTCTGTCCAGGCAGATTGGGCCCCAGCGTTTGCTCATACTATTTTCTGTCTGTGTCTGTATTTCCTCTTGTCTAACCGCCATTACATGTTTGGGGGCTTCCTATGTTCTTTGGGGATCTGCTCCGGGGCAGATAGCTTTCCTCTTTCTATCTTTAGGTGTAGTTAGCCTCTCAGGCTGTGACGAGGCGTCTAGGACCAACGTAGGAACGCTCCACGGCTGCCTTTAGTTGTGGTGGTTAGTCAGGGTACTGCAATCCAGTAGATCCCAACCTCTCTGGTGTATTGCCTTTTTTGCCTGCTCTCCTCAGCTACCAAAACATAACAGTATCACCGGCCAAACTGAAAATTATATGGTACTCACAGAAGGGAAAAATAGTGTGGAAAGAAAAAAGTTGTCAGAGTTGTCAGAAATTTTTTTTTTTTTTCTGTTTTGTTGCATTTTTTTTCCCCTCTTTTTCTCTGGGTGCTGAGGAGGATTTTTTTTTTCTCTCAATGGAGTTTGCACAGTTGTCTGGCCATGTGGATCAGCTTGCCACTGAAGTTCGGAGTATTGCTACCTATCTTGCAGGGTTGCCGGTTGTGGAACCTAGGATCCCCATGCCAGATTTGTTTTTGGGGGATCGAGCTAAATTTCTGAATTTTAAAAATAACTGTAAGTTGTTTTTTGCCTAAAAGCCTAAGTCCTCAGGGAACGCAGCACAGCAGGTTCAAATTGTCATCTCTCTCCTGTGCGGCGATCCTCAGGATTGGGCTTTTTCCCTGACACCTGGGGACCCTGTTTTGAGTATTGTTGATGCATTTTTTCTGGCTCTGGGGTTATTGTACGATGAACCTAATGTCACTGATCAAGCTGAAAAAACCTTGTTGGCATTAAATCAGGGTGTTGAAGACGCTGAGTTGTACTGTCAGAAATTCCGAAAGTGGGCAGTCCTGACCAAATGGAATGATGATGCTTTGGCAGCCCTTTTTCGGAAGGGGCTGTCAGAGAATGTAAAGGATGTTATGGTGGGATTCCCTGCTCCCTCTGGTCTCAATGATTCTATGTCATTGGCTATTCAAATTGACAGACGTTTGCGTGAGCGCAGAGGTATGCGTGAGATAGTGTTGCCTTGTGAGCCAGCTTCTGAGCCCATGCAGTGTGATAGAGTAACTTCTGGGGCACAGCGTCATGAGTTTCGAAAGCGCAATGGGTTATGTTTCTACTGTGGTGACGCCTCTCATGCTATTTCAGTCTGCCCTAAACAGGGAAGACGTTTTGCACACTCAGTTGTCCTGGGTAGTGTTCAGACTAAATTTCTGTTGACTGTTACCCTGATTTGCTCCCTGTCCACATTTTCTGCTCAGGCTTTTGTTGATTCAGGAGCAGCTATTAACCTGATGGATTTTGACTTTGCCAAACATTGTGGGTTTCCCATGATACCCCTGCGGAAGTCTATTCCCCTACTGGGCATTGATTCTACCCCTTTGGCGGAGAATAAACCCCAGTTTTCTACTCAGGTGATAATGAGGGTTGAACCAGATCATCAGGAGAGTTGCAAATTTCTGGTGCTGTATAATCTGCATGACATTATTGTACTAGGTTTCCCTTGGTTACAGTCTCATAATCCTGTTTTGGATTGGAAATCTGTGTCTGTGACCAGTTGGGGCTGCCAATGTGTTAATGCCGACACTCCTGTTTTTTCTGCCTCTCCCCAGTCTCAAGATGTTCCTGACTTTTTGACTGATTTTTCGGATGTTTTTAGTGAAAGTAAATCTGCATCCTTGCCCCCTCACAGGAGGTATGATTGCGCTATTGAATTAGTGCCTGGTGGTAAATTTCCTAAAGGTCACCTTTTAAACTTGTCTGTACCTGAACACGATGCTATGCGATCTTATATCAAGGAGTCATTGGAGAAGGGTTATATCAGACCATCCTCTTCACCCTTGGGTGCCGGTTTTTTCTTTGTGGCCAAAAGGATGGTTCATTGAGGCCGTGTATTGATTATTGTCTCTTGAATAAGATCACTGTGAAGTATCAATATCCGTTACCCTTGATTTCTGACCTGTTTTCCAGGGTGAAAAGTGCTAGTTGGTTTACCAAGCTTGACTTCAGGGGGGCGTATAACCTTATTCGTATTAAGCACGGGGATGAATGGAAGACGGCGTTTAATACCCCAGAGGGGCATTTTGAGTACCTAGTGATGCCCTTTGGGCTCACTAATGCTCCTTCCATCTTCCAATCCTTCATGAATGATATTTTCAGGGATTTTGTGGATAAATTTATGATTGTTTATTTGGATGATATCTTGATTTTTTCCAATGACTGGGACTCTCATGTGAAACATGTTCGGACTGTGTTCCAGATTTTGAGAGAGAATGCACTGTATGTGAAGGGATCAAAGTGTCTTTTTGGCGTACAGAAGGTCTCATTTCTGGGATTCATTTTGTCTCCGTCTGTTATTGAAATGGACCCGGTCAAGGTTCAGGCCATCTGTGATTGGGTCCAACCTACTTCATTAAAGGCTCTTCAGAGATTTTTGGGTTTTGCCAATTGTTATCGTAAATTTATTGGTAATTTCTCCGGTATTGTTAAACCATTGACTGATTTGACCAAAAAGGGTTCTGATGTGGTGAATTGGCCTCCTGAGGCAGTCTCTGCGTTTCAGGAACTTAAGCAGAGATTCACTTCTGCTCCTGTTCTACGGCAGCCTGATGTTTCTCTACCATTTCAGGTGGAGGTTGATGCCTATGAAATTGGGGCAGGTGCCGTTTTGTCCCAAAGAGATCCAGAGACCTCTAAGAGTAACCCTTGTGCCTTTTTCTCTCGAAAATTTTCTCCAACTGAACGTAATTATGACGTGGGTAATCGGGAGTTATTGGCCATGAAGTGGGCCTTTGAAGAGTGGAGACATTGGCTGGAAGGAGCCAAACATCAGGTGGTGGTCCTCATGGACCATAAGAATCTGGTTTATCTGGAATCAGCCAAGCGACTTAATCCTAGATAGGCCAGGTGGGCCTTGTTTTTCACACGTTTTAATTTTGTGGTTTCTTTTCTTCCTGGCACTAAGAATGTTAAGGCGGATGCCCTCTCGAGGAGTTTCTTTGCGGACTCTCCTGAGTTATCTGATCCTACTGTTATTTTGAAAGAGGGTGTAGTTCTTTCCGCCATCTCGCCCAATTTGAGACTGGCTCTGGAAGGGTGTCAGGAGGATAAACCTGAGCGCTGCCCTATTGGGAAATTGTTTGTCCCAGACCAGTGGAAGAAGAATGTGATGTCTGAGATTCATTGTTCCGTGTTGGCTGGTCATCCTGGGATTTTTGGTACCAGAGACTTGGTGAGTCGGTCCTTTTGGTGGCCTACTTTGTCTAGTGACGTCAGGGAATTTGTGCTGTCCTGTGGGACTTGCTCTCGCTCCAAGCCTTGCTCTCGCTCTAGTGGTTTGTTAATGCCATTACCTGTGCCCAAGAGGCCATGGACCCATATCTCTATGGATTTTATTTCCGACCTCCCTGTTTCTCAGAGAATGACCGTTATCTGGGTAATCTGTGATAGGTTTTCCAAGATGATACATCTTGTGCCATTGCCTAAGTTGCCTTCCTCCTCCGAATTGGTGCCTTTGTTCCTTCAGCACGTGGTTCGGTTACATGGCATTCCTGAGAACATTGTGTCTGACAGAGGAGTCCAGTTTGTTTCCAGATTTTGGAGGACTTTTTGTTCTAAACTTGGTGTTCAGTTATCTTTCTCCTCTGCTTTTCATCCTCAGACCAATGGACAAACCGAGAGAACAAACCAGACCTTGGAGACGTATTTGAGATGTTTTGTGTCTGCTGATCAAGATGACTGGGTCTCTTTTTTGCCTTTGGCTGAGTTTGCTCTTAATAATAGGGCTAGTTCTGCCACCTTGATGTCTCCATTTTTCTGCAATTTTGGGTTTCACCCTCAATTTTCTTCGGGACAGGCGGAGGCTTCTGTCTGTCCGGGTGTTGACTCTGTTGTGGAGCGAATGCAGCAGATTTGGGACCAGGTAGTGGAGAGGTTGTCTCTCTCTCAAGAGAAGGCCCAACGGTTTGCCAACCGGCATAGGACTGATGGTCCTCAGTTTAAAGTGGGGGACTTGGTTTGGTTGTCCTCAAGAAATATCCCTATGAGGGTTGCATCTCCAAAATTTAAGCCCAGGTTTATTGGACCTTATAAGATCATGGAGATTCTTAATCCTGTTTCCTTCCGTTTGCTTCTTCCAGGGACATTTAAGATCCATAACGTGTTCCACAAGTCCTTATTGAAGAGGCTTGTCGAACCAGTGGTTCCAATGGCTGCGCCTCCTGACCCTGTTTTGGTTGAGGGCAATCTGGAGTATGTGGTTGAGAAAATATTGGATTCTCGTTTTTCTAGACAGAAACTCCAGTATTTGGTTAAGTGGAGAGGTTATGGTCAGGAGGACAATTCTTGGGTGTTTGCTTCGGACATCCATGCTAGGAGACTGATCCGTGCCTATCACCGAGCTCATCCTGATCGGCCTGGTTGCACAAGTGAGGGTTCGGTGACCCCTCCTCATGGGGGGTACTGTTGTGAATGTGTTAGAGATGGTTTCTGAGCAGAGGCTCCCTCTGGTGGTTACAGACAGTACTGAACCTTTCAGCGAGGAGTGGCAATCTGGGTTCACTGACTGGTCTGATATAAGGGAGGTTCCCTCCCATGATGGTTGCCGGTGATCAATTGTTCTTGTCTCAGTTGTGGTTCCTGGTTCATTTGGAAGTTTGCTGGAGTCTTGCCTGCATCTCCTGCTTTCAGATAAGATATTTTTTGCTTTTCTTTTTGTGCTTGCTTTTTGCACTTTTGTGGTGGTCAGCCAGGTCCCCTCCTGGGGCCTGAGCTCCTCACAGTTTATCTGCAGCCACTGTTATTTGCTCATTTGCTCTTTCCTGTTTTTCAGCAGCTGCGGCTTGGTTTTTGTTCACACTGAGACCTGATTTAGTGGGTGGCGAGATCGTGTGATCTCAGTATTTTTGTAATCAGAATTGTTGGATTTTTGTAGGGTTTTCTGGGTTGCAGAAAGTAATCTCTCCTGTCCTATCCTATTTAGTCAGCTTGTGGCCCCAGCGTGTGCTCAGTCTATTTTCTGCCTATGTTTGTATTTTCATCTTGTCTAACCGCCATTATATGTTTTGGGGCTTCCTATTTTCTTTGGGGATCTGCTCCGGGGCAGATAGCTTTCATCTTTCTGCCTTTAGGTGTAGTTATCTCTCAGGCTGTGACGAGGCGTCTAGGATCAACGTAGGAATGCTCCACGGCTACCTCTAGTTGTGTCGTTAGTTTAGGAATCTGCAACCCATCAGTTACCAACATCTCAGGTGTTTGGCTGCCCTGCTGTTGTTCCTGTCCTCCTCAACTACCGAAACATAACACCCACCTCTTCCTTTCCTTGTCCTCCCCTCTTTTGAAGTCCACTCTGTCCGCATCTACTCTCCCTACCTCCAAGTGGCTGTCATATACCGACCTCCAGGCCCAACCACTGCCTTCATGGACCAATTCTGTACATGGCTCCTTCACTTTCTCTATGCTGACATTCCCACCATCATCATAGGTGACTTCAACATCCCCATTGACACCCACCAGTCGGCAGCTACTAAACTCCTGGCCCTTACTTCATCCTTTGGACTTACACATTGGTCCTCTTCAGCCACCCACACAGACGGACACACATTAGACCTGGTCTTCACCCGCCTCTGCTCCCTATCTAACTTCACAACCTCCCCTCTCCCTCTATCTGACCATCATCTACTCTCTTTCTCATCCCTGTCCTCCTCACCTGTCACCCATGTCCAGCAACACGTGCACCCCCGCAGAAACCTTGCACATCTAGACACTCATACACTCTCTGACTCTATCCTACCACTGTCCTCCTTATCTTCATTACACGACAGAGACACTGCCACTAGTTTTTACAATGCCACTCTTGCATCAGCCATCAACTTGGTCGCCCCTGTCATGCATAACAGAGTGCGACGAATCCATAGACAACCCTTGCACAATAACACCACTAAAAAGCTTCGGCAAGCATCCAGAATTGCTGAATGGCGCTGGAAGAAAACGCATTCACAAGACGACTTCACAGCACTCAAACAAGCAACACTTGCATTCAAATCAGCTCTCACCTCTGCTAAACAGGCCTACTTTACATCCCTTGTATCTTCCTTATCCCACAACCCCAAACAGTTGTTCAATACTTTTAACTCCCTCCCTCCCCCGCCCACCACTGCCCCCTCCTACCTCTCTCATCTCTGCTGAGGACTTCGCCATGCACTTCAAAAACAAGATAGACCAAACACGGCAAGTCTTTATTAGTCAACCACCACAACCCCTTTGTATACCTGACCAATGCCCAACACCCATAACCTCCTTATCCAACATCACGGAAGGGGAGCTTGCTCATCTTCTCTCAAAATCACACCTCACCACTTGTGCACTCGACCCCATCCCATCCCACCTCCTCCCCAATCTCGCCATCACTCTTATCCCATCACTTACCCACATCTTCAACCTATCACTAACTTCCGGTACCTTCCCTTCTGCTTTCAGACATGCCACAGTCACTACTATCCTCAAAAAGCCAACCCTCGACCCAACCGCTATGTCCAGCTATCACCCAATATCGCTGCTCCCATTCGCTTCCAAACTCCAGGAGCAGCACGTCCACGCTGAACTTTCCTCCCATTTCTCATCTAACCTGCTCTTTGACAATCTACAATCTGGTTTCCGCCCCCATCACTCCACTGAGACAGCCCTGACCAAAATTACTAACGACCTACTTTTAGCCAAAGCGAACGGACAATATTCTATACTCCTCCTTCTAGACCTGTCCTCTGCTTTCGACACAGTTGACCACTGCCCCTATTACAGATCCTCTCTTCCTTTGGCATAAAAGACCTCGCCCTATCCTGGATCAAATCATACCTCTACAACCGCACATTCAGCGTCTCCCACTCCCACACTACCTCCTCATCTCACCCTCTCCCTGTTGGAGTCCCCCAAGGCTCGGTTCTAGGACCCCTACTCTTCTCAATCTATACACTTGGCCTGGGGCAACTCGTAAAGTCCCAACGGATTCCAGTACCACCTTTATGCGGATGATACTCAGATCTACCTCTCTGGCCCAGATGTTAACTCTCTGCTCTCCAAAATCCCGGAGTGTCTATCAGTCATATCCTCTTTCTTCTCCTCCCGCTTCCTCAAACTGAATGTGGACAAATCTGAACTGATCATCTTTCCCCCATCTCACAGATCTTCCTTACCTGACCTATCTGTAACAATTGACAACATCACTCTTTCCCCCGTACTGGAAGTCCGCTGCCTTGGAGTAACCCTCGACTCTGCTCTGTCCTTCAAACCGCACATCCAAGCTCTCTCCACATCCTGCCGCCTCCAGCTCAAAAATATTTCCAGAATCCATCCCTTCCTCAACCCTCACTCTACTAAAATGCTTGTGCACGCCCTCATCATCTCCCGTCTCGACTACTGCAACATCCTTTTCTGTGGCCTCCCTGCTAACCCCTTCGCACCTCTCCAGTCCATCCTAAACTCTGCTGCCCGACTAATTCATCTCTCTCCTCGCTACCCCTCCGCTTCTCCCCTCTTCAAATCTCTCCACTGGCTCCCACTCCCTCAGCGTATCCAATTCAAATTACTAATACTGACCTACAAAGCCATCTATAACCTGTCTCCTCCATATATCTCTGAACTAATCTCCCGATATCTTCTCTCACGTAATCTCCGATCCTCCCAAGACCTCCTTCTCTCCTCCACACTTATTCGCTCCTCACCCAACCGCCTCCAAGACTTCTCCCTTGAATAGCCCCCATCCTCTGGAATTCTTTGCCCCAACACGTCCGACTATCAACCACACTCGGATCCTTCAGACGGAACCCACCTCTTTAGGAAAGCTTACAGCCTGCAATGATCCCCTCTGCCTCCTCACCACTACTGGAGCTACCGCCTCACCATCACTGGAGCTGCTGCAACCCCCCAACCTACTGTCTCCTTCCCCACCATCCTGTAGAATGTAAGCCCGCAAGGGCAGGGTCCTCTCTCCCCTCTATCGGTCTGTCATTGTTAGTTTGTTTACCGTAAGTGATATCTGTAATATGTATGTAACCCCTTCTCATGTACAGCACCATAGAATCAATGGCGCTATATAAATAAATAATAATAATAATAACCCCTTCGCAATCCCTATGTTTCACCCTTGCAAATCAATAACATTTATACTCATCTCTGAATCTCTCACTTTCTCCTGATGTATGTGATCCATCCGAAGGCGGGAAGGGTGAAGCCAACGCTGATTGGCTTAAGGGATTGAGCGACATTACATCACGTGATCCCCGAGAGAGCCAGTGCCGACACCATTGGAATGGCGCTGGCACCGGAGTAGGTTATAGGCGTAATTATTTTACAAAGAGGAAACATAGGGATTGAGGAGGGGTTGTTCTAGTAGTTGACAATTCCTTTAAATTATACCACCCCCTTGCCAAGTACCATGCAAAAATTGAAAAGCATGTATGTCAGCATTTTGTTGCTACTTGAGACCGAATTTTAGTACTTCTATCTTAGTAAGTGTCCCTGATTGAAAATTATTGAAACCTTGCAGCGTTATCAATATTTTACACTGCCTGTGGCTAGCGGCTTCCTGATAAATAGAATCTGTTAATTAATGTCAATCTATAGTCTTTTGCTGACACAGCACTACAAAATAATATCTTCCTTTATTGGTTTTACTGAAAAGTTTATAAATGTCGGATGAGTAGTAAAATGAGAGGTCTTCTGCAATCTGCACATTAATAGATAGCCCATTCCCTGGTAACAGAAATTAAAAGGAAATGATGAAAAGTGACCAATGACAAAGGTAAATATACGTTTATTGTTTCAGGTAAGATGCAATGATATTTAATTCTGTATTGTTGAGAGAAATACAGAGAATTAATAGGGGTGATTCTTTACATGTTCCATAATTGCCATGAGTGCCAGCCACGTCTCTTCTGCTGTGGGTATGATCTGCTCAGCAGGAAGGAGGAAGCCATGTTTTCCTGTGTCTCTTAACTCAAAGGTGTAGGAATACTTAATGCCATTATTATATGCCCAGTCAGTTGTTGTACCATCTGCTCGGTCTGAAGAGAGCGCAATACATTCAAAGTAAAAAAGAAAACAAAATTATTTCCAAAATGACTCATTATTGCATCTCTAACTGTAGGATAATATATAGTGTATGATAATATATGATAGTTTTGCATTATATATATATAGATATATATATATATATATATATATATATATATATATATATTAATTGCATTCAGCAAAGATTTGGAAATAGTTGGTCTTATTCAGAACTTGATTTTATGTTAATAAAGATTAATATCTAGTTAAAGGGGTTGTCCTGTCTCAGCTCAGAAACCAACAAATCCCCACAGCGCACAGTGTGTGTGCTGGGGGGATTCATACTGTAAGTCTGCAGTCACACAGAGTGACTGCAGACCTATAATTGTAGACCGGACAAATCCTTTCATGAAAAGTTCTGCAACTTTCTAATTTACTTTATATGTGAATAAGTGAATAACTTACCTTTTACAAGATCTCTCATTGCTGTCAATAGATAAAAATTAAATCCAAAGCATCCAGAGAATGAAAATCTATACACATCTAGGCTAGTGCTGCAGACATTTTGGTATATTTACATCCAGTTCTCTGGGAGTTGAACATAAGGACTATTAGATGTTGTTTTACACTGATTCATCGCAGCAGATTGTTAGAAGCGAATGGGGAAATGTTATCACTGTCAGGACTCGTTCACACAACTCCAGCAGTGCAGTTGAGCAACTTTTGTCACTGACCATATCTGGGTGTGGAAAAAATTGCAGCATGCACTAGTTTCCTCTGAAAATCTGATGAGACTAACCCATTCAAGAAGGCACTTCGCCGAAACACGCGTTGGGGTGGGTGGTACCGCGGTCCTGCAGGTAATTCCTTATACCTTATTGTTATGGTCTTTGCTCTCCTACTTGTTTCTATTGTGGCTATTTGTCTCTATGTACTTCCCTTGTTACACCTGTGTATCTTGTACTTTTTGATGTGATTTACATCTATATTACTTATTTATTGGTACACTTTCTTGCACTTGCACTGTGCACTTTTGAGCTGACCAACATGTTTACAGCTTGACTATTGTGCCTTTTGGACTTTCTTTTCCTGCATACAACCATAGGTCCACCATTCTTTCGGCTTACCATTGTCATCTCCCTGTGATTTTTTTCTACGGTTTTATATTTTGTGTCTTGACGTGTATCTAATAAAGCTTTGTATTTTTTGGTACATTGATTCTTTTTGGTGCTTTTTTTCTTGATATGATTTATACCTGTTGAACAGAACCTAAGGTCCCCTGTCATATCGGTAGCTGTAACCGGTCTAATGGAAGGGGAGGTAATAAGGGCTTGTGAACTACAAGTGAGTAAAGAAAGCAGATAACACTCAACTATGATTCCTGTTTAGAAGAGGTGATTCAGGGCAAAGAGAATTGGCGAACAGCAACCTGCCCTGGCCCACCCACCAGGTGCATAAAAAAAAATTGGATGCTATATAGAGCCACAGTATAGCATCTGAGTTTTACAGATACATTGCAACTCTTTAGCATAGGAAACTGTAAGTGGTCCTATAGATGATTAATAAGTGCTGCTGTAAAAAAAAACAGATTGTATGCATGCTGCACACTGTTGACAAGTGATAAAAAAATCGTCCCACTTTTCTGTATGAAATTCTGAATGATTTTTTATAGGCTTGTGTGAACCTACCATTAGGGTGGAGCAACAGTGCCATTAGCCCCATTGAAAACTAATAGAGCAGCTTTCCAGTGTCTTGCCCACAATGCTATTTTATAGCAGGAAAAAGTTCCTTCTTTGAGATAAAAGTTCCCTGATCAGTGCAGGTCCCAGGGGTGGGACATCCACCGATCGCCAATTATTATCACCTATCCTGTTGATAGGTGATAACCCCTTTAAGGTCCATTTACACAATGGTTCTTTAATGGCCTGTGTAAATTAATGCTCTTAACAAGTCGTACTGAACAATGTATAATAGATAGCTCAGTGCACATAGAATGTCATTTTTCTTTGTAGAGCAAATCCTGTTTTACACAGGACAACGCGCTGCCAAGAATGATGATCTTATGTGCAGCATAAACAATCATTTCACCTGACGAACAAACAATTTGCTCGCTCATCGGGTGACCGTCAGCCTGCTTAGACTGCACAATTATCATGAAATTAGTGTTTCTAGGAACAATGGTTCATAATAATCTTGCAGTATAAAAGCACCTTTATGAAGGGAGAAGTATTTGTGCCGAAATTAGCACTTAGAGGATACCATTGTATGTACCTCTGATAATACATTATCCCATAACCTAATCAAGACAATTATTATAGTAGTGTAGTACTTACAAATGGTAGCAATAGTGGTTCCATAAGTATAACGAGTTCCATGCAAAGATGCCAAGGCCGCCGCCGTTTGTTTAGCCAGTTCCATCTAAGAACATAATGAATATTATTAGGTGTATAAATAATACATTTATGAAACAAAGGAGAGCAAGTGTAAAACACTTTTCATGTTCCTTATGTGTCTATTATTTTCTGTATCTAAAGTAAAGTAAAAAGTAAAGAAAGGGGTTACAAAATCCGGCTGCAGCTCACCAGCCTCAAAAGTTCACAAGCGTACAACATTCATATAACTTATTTCGTCCTTTTTGTCTTTCTAATGTGAACAATGGCATACACTATAATCCTCATCCTTACCTAAAATGTCCTCAGCTTAACGTTTAACTTAAAATTTGTAGCTTATACTTCGTCACTAGCACATGTAAAGGTGGATCGGTGGCATTTCAGCCCTTGTTCTAGGTTCATATCCAGCCAGGAGCACCATTTCAGAATGTACAGGTTGTACTATACATTGTCCCCGTATATGTATGAATTGCCAGATAATCTGACCTTATCACATATTATACTGATAAATTAGTTGACTTTCTATAAGATTGCTACAACAGTATGTAATATACGATATTTGTGAGCCCATTGGGGCTAAAAGAGTAAGCCAAAACCACATAACCAATTGGAAATACATAAAGCTTTACAGGACAACTGTTGTAGCTTTAATACCATTATCACGTATTATGTGGCATTTGGTATTTTGAGATATTTCTCTTGTGCTGGAACACAACATGGCCCTGCACACTCACCAATCACTTGCTATATTATATAAAGGATGGATCTACCTATACAAGTATGAAAGGTAATAGCATGTCTTCATAGTTGAGTATCTAGCTACATATAGTAAATGTACAAAATAATATAACTAAACTTAGCACTGTTGCACATACTTGACTGTTCTCTAGTAGATTTTTATTTTGCTCAACAAGAGAATTTTCCAGGATTTTACAAAAATTTGCCTAAGAGTAGTGAAATAAATGTGACTTTTGCATGTATGACACCAGTGATAGGCCAGTGATTTGCCACTGAAGTCATGTGAATAATGGAGGTCAAGTCATTGCTTGTTTATTCTTACCAGCTCCTCGTGGTCAGGTGCTAGATCAGTAGTGTAGCCATAGGGAAAGAGAAGCATCTGCGAGTAGCTGTGTATGGTAAGCATAGCTTTCACATTGCCATGAGCCAAAATAAAATCCACAACAGAGTTAACCTCAGGCTCAGAGTGAGGATGTGCTCCATGATACGTCTCATCACATGGATTACTGCTGGAACCAGGGCCTGCAAAACAATAAAACCACTTGTCCAATAGTTTTCTTATGTCCTTTAGGTGCTGTAAATATATCTAATCCTCTAAAAATTATGACTAAATAATAATAAGTCATCAGAGCAGTCTGATCTTAATATTAGTGACCAGTGCCTGATTGCATTTTGAAAGTAATTTTCTAGAATTTACAATAGGCTCACGGAGCTTTGCTTAAATGGAATCTGTCACCAGGTTTTTGCCACCTAATGTGAGAGCATGTAGAGACAAAGACTCTGATTCCAGCGATGTGTCACTTACTAGGCTGCTTGTTATTATCAGCAGGAGATTATCACTAGAGGCCTATTAAACTTTCTGCAATGTTTATTTTTATTTTAACAGCCTCGAGCCATGGCAACTTGATGGATGAACGCTCTGTAGAAAAATCGATGTTGTGCAAGCTTAGATAGGTCCAGTTATCTTGATAGTATCAAGCCATTGGGTTGCTGGTATTACTCTTTGCCTTGTTCCTTCTATTCTTCCGACCACGATGTCCTTCTCCAGTGATTGCTCTCTTTATGTGATGTGTCCAAGAGAGACAAGTTGTGTCTTGGTGATCCTTGCTTCGAGTAACATGTCCAACTTGATTTGTTCCAAAATTGATTTGTTTGGTCTTCTTGTCATCCATGGTATTTATAACATTCTTCTCCAGCACCACATTTCAAAGGCGTTGAATCTTCTGTCTTGTTTCTTTATTGTCCAGGTTTCACATCTATATATTACTACAGAAAAGACCAGAATATGTACGAGACGTGTCTTCATCACCAGTGAAATGTTCCTCAATTTGAAGACCTTGTCCAATGACTTCATTGTTGATTTTGTCATAGCTATTCTCCTATTGGCTTCCGATGTCATCGCTGCATCTTGAGTGATCATTGATCCGAGTAGGTTGAAGTACTTTACAACTTTCAGTTCGTTGCCATCAATCTCAAATGTGTCCCAATCATACCTGGCAGTAGTCAATATATAAGGGCGTCAGGGCTTAGCCCCTTTAAATGTTTATTCTTCTATGTACATTTACCTGTATATTATTGTAATATTTTCCTTTTGACGTATTTTCGTATCTGTCGTATTATTGCTACATTATTCTGTATGTAAGATAGGGTCAGTGCAGTTAGGGAAAAGGGACACTAGATGGGGCACTGAGTACACTGCATAGTAAGGTTTAGCTGTAGGACATTTAGAGGTTAATTCTAGGAGGGGTAGCTGGGGAATAAGGTAGTGGTATTTCCCGGTTATAGTCAGTCCGGGGGTAGACCCCGGTGTGTGCTCAGGCGGCCTATGGCCTGGGCTGCTCAGCTATCACACAACGTTTGCAAGTAGACGCCCAGTCATCCATGGAAAAGAGTGGGAGTGGAAAGAAAGGAAGAGAAGAGCAAAGTGCATGGTATCCGCAGCAACGTAGTGAAGAAGTCAGTGAAGAAGTTACTGATGAAGTTACTGGAGAAGTTTGGGTGCTGAAGTTGTAGAGTGGACCACCAGTGAGTGTGCGGGCAGGATAACCAAAAAGAGGTGAACAACCTAGTAGATGAATATTTCCTTGTCTGGGCTGAAGTCGGTTCCAGGGAGATAGGTAGAAGTGCTGTTTTCACTGGGCTCCTCGTCCCGTTGTCACTTCGTGGTCTATTCAGTGAAGTAGAAGAAGTGAGGGAAAGATGACGAAAATGCATTGCTGGTACTGTGACAAGTGTGCTGGTAGTGTTATGGATGTGCTGTGTCCTGAAGAGAATAAATCCGTTATGTTTAAAGTTGTTTTGGACTCTGCCTCCAGTCTTTTGAGTGAAAGAAAGAACATGGGAAGCAGCAGGAAAGGAGCAGCGGCCGGTACAGTGAGTACGGATGGTGCTGTCATGATCACCACCTGGCCGGCGTTCTACAAATATCTTTGTCTTCTTTGTATTGAGTAGGAGTCCCATGTTCGAGCTTTCCATCTTGACACTCTGTAATAAGGTCTTCATACCATCTACGCAATGTAGTCGTCCATATTCATGATCTCTATATAATCCCTCCGTCAGCCCTCAAGCTGATTAGCATCTTTTTCCATATGCATAGTGTACTCAAAAGCTGTAAATTAGTAGTGTGGGTGGGGCTATACACAGCTCAGCATTCAGAGCACTGGCAGATCTGCAGCAGATAAACCAGTGATTTTATCACAACTGCAGCAAACAGCCCAGTAAGTGACACATTGCTGGAATCAGGTTTCTGCATATCCATTATGCTGCTCACAGATAGGCTAGCAAGAGTCTGGTGACAATTTCTTATACATTACTATCCACCTTAAAAATACCCGACAACATAGTGTAAGAAACTGTCAAAACCAAAATATTTTTACTGTAGAGAGATTTAACCTAGTTTGGTCTCCTTGGGATTCCTTGAGGTCCATATTATAAACAGTAAATGACCTATTTTAGATGGATATAACAAGGTCATAACATTCCACATAATTTCCCCCCTTTCCTTTTGTCTGAGTCTGTGTGTTTGTTTGTTTGTAAAATTTTACTCTTTATCTACTTGAAAATGTTTAACTATTACTATAGTATAAGATTGGTTGTTAACCTATAAATGATAGTGAAAAATCTAAGATGCCTAATTATTTTTTCTTTTCCTGTAAAAATGTGAAAATATTTCAGTAAAAATTACAATTAAAAAAAACATTTTTTCTATTAGATCACAAAACATTAGACAAAAATTATTTAAAAGAAAATGCTCCTGTGTTTAGATAGTGCTATTACATACTTTTTATGGTGCCCCTTGATGTTATTTTGATCCCCTTTTATAATGTCTACTATCTTTTGAGTCCTAGAGGCTTGTTGCACAACAACAGACATCCTTCAGCGGCCTATGTATATAAAGATCCAGAACGTAGAACTGAACTACTGAATTTGTCACCATCAGGACTGGGCACAGTAAGCGGATCCTCTGACAGGAAATGTAAAAATCACCATGAGGCGCCATAATAAGTAAGTAATAACAATATCTAGACATGAAAGCATTATTTTGATCTAACAAACAAATGTAGCATTAAATTGTGGGGAAAAAAATATTATGATATAAATATGAATCATTTAATCAAGTTTTGTACCTCCAAAACCTGCATTCCAATTCCTGTTGGGATCCACACCAATACAAGAAGAGCCCACATTGATCGACCTGGTCTTTCTCCACATGCGATTCTGAAAGAACCCGTGCATTAAAGTAATTTAAATAAGCCATGAATGAAACAGTACAAAAGTGTGAACATGTGAAAATGTTTCCCAACAGTAGCCAAATTCAATGGGTTATTCTCAAAAAGTAAGTTGTCCCCAATTCATAGAATAAGAGGTAATTGCAGAACAGTGTCAGACCTATAGGACTCTCCGCAATCTCGAAAATGGACCTCGGAAATCGGGAGGAGTGCTGTGCTCAGCTTTCTCCAGCAGTTCCATAGACAATGAATAGAGTGGAGGTTGAGTATGCTCACTGGTTTCTGGGTTCCACAGCTCGGTTCTTGGGATTGTTGGGCATCCAGTGAGTAGGGCATAACTTATTATCTTGAGATTAACCCTTTTTAACAGTGCTGTGAAGAACCATCAAATGAGAAATTTAGTAGCAGTATATGTCCCCTGTAAGGCGGCAGCTGGACAGGTCCTGGACAAGAGGTATGTGTCCCCGAGGCTCCAAGCCTCGGTGATGTAAGACCAGGAGAAGCAGGCTCCAGTGCATATAGTGCTGAAAGGTTTTCATGGGTCCGAGTTTTTGGAGAAGCTGAAAGAGCTGGGTGTGATCGGCTGCACACTTACCTCCAGTTCCAGGTCTTGGAACGGGCTATAAAAGGCAGTTCATCCGCCTCATTTAATGTCTCAATGGAGGTGTGCAGGCCTCCAGTGTTGTGTTTATCTATGCTAAGGATAAAGAATTGGACACTAACTCGAGCGGGCAAACCCGCACTACTGTATGGACTGTTGTCTGGAGAGATTTATGGACTAAAAGAAATCTCTCTCATTTGCACCCAGAGACTTTGTGCTTGTGCCTTCCTGAAGCCGCAGCCAAAGAGTGAGTGGATCCCTACACTCCCAATACTGTGTATCAGATTACCTATTTAATTTACTATTGTGTGAAGGAAATCAGAGGAAAGTTGTTACAAAGTTGTGCTATCCTGCTGCACTGACAATTACGCAATCTCTGATTATTAATCTAGTTTACCAGCGCCAATCTTACCGTACTGTGCGTGTATGCATAGCCATCAGGGTTGGTAACAATCTCCAAAAATATGTCAAAATGGTTTAGAATATCAGTAAGGGATGAGTCGACACCATAGCTGCTTGCAATCTATAAATACAATTGGAACATGCATCCATTTATTAACCAAGGTACACAATATCCTTTTAGCAGCTATCAAGCAGCTATCAATTGAAAGTTAATATGAAATAGAAGGATTACAGTAAATATATTATTATGATTATTATTATACATGATAATTTTGACCATAACCTTTTTAGCTGTCCATACACCTGTGGCCTGGGTGATCCACTCACGAGAATGAATTCCTGGGGTCGATCCATATAGCTGGTTTGTTTCCACCTGTACTGAACTAAAACAGACAAAAAATATGTATTTAGACGTTATCTTAGTTTTGAATGTCAATAAAAGAACAAAATACACAAAATAATTTTTCAGAAGTCCTGTCTATCTTCCTTTAACCCCCTCTTCTGCCTTCATCATATTTTGACTCATAATACAGTCAAAACTGGTATAAATATGATTTCTCTTATGGTGTCCCAGGAGATCAACCACTTCTCTCCTGTTCCCTCTAAGAGTATGTGCCCACGATCAGTAAACGCTGTGTCCAGAGACGCCCATGGCTCACCCGCGGAGACGGACATGCGGAGCATCTTTCCAGACCACAGTATGTCGATTTCTCTTGCAGAGATGCGAGCCTCCACAAGAGATATTTCACCCATACAATGTATTGGACGCGGTGATTCCACACGGTTCAATTAACACATGCAAATTCACCTGCATTCAATAGACGGCAGCGCTTTGGATGCAACAAAGCAAACATGCCCTGCATCCAAAGCACTGCTGGTTCCTGATCCTGGGCATATAGCCTAGCAATCCTGTGTCTGGCTGCAAAAGGAGCCTCCCCCCACTGCTCAGTCTGCAACAGTAAGCCTTTCTTTAACCCTTCACAAAGGTGCATAAATACAGTATTTAAGCATCTCCTTGTTGCAATCTTTACCTTCAAAGCATATATTGGACGACCTTCATAGCTCTGACCAATATCAATCTTTTTGACTAATTGTGGATATTCCGTCACTAAACTGTCAATCCAGCTGTAAATCTGAAAAAATACAATGAAATAGATGACTGTAAGGTTAAGTTCACATGAGCTTATAAAAAATTTCACAACCTGAAAAAAAATAATGATTTTTCATGTGTATTGTATTTCATCCGTTTTTATACATCAGCAACTATTAAAATATACAAGACCAAATCCAGTTTCTTATGGTAATAGTGCCCAAGAAAGAAAAAATGTGCCAGGACCCCAAGTGCAGTTGCAAAAACCATCAAGCGCTACAAAGAAACTGGCTCACATGAGTACCACCCCAGGAAAGGAAGACGAAGAGTCTCCTCTGCTGCTGAGGATAAGTTTATCCGAGTCACCAGCCTCAGAAATCACAGGTTAACAGCAGCTCAGATTAGAGACCAGGTCAATGCCACACAGAGACACATCTCTACAACAACTGTTAAGAGGAGACTTTGTGCAGCAGGCCTTCATGGTAAAATAGCTGCTAGGAAACCACTGCTAAGGACAGGCAACAAGCAGAAGAGACTCATTTGGGCTAAAGAACACAAGGAATGGACATTAGACCAGTGGAAATCTGTGCTTTGGTCTGATGAGTCCAAATTTTAGATCTTTGGTTCCAACCACCGTGTCTTTGTGCGACGCAGAAAAGGCGAACGGATGGACTCTACGTGCCTGGTTCCCACCGTGAAGCATGGAGGAGGAGGTGTGATGGTGTGGGGGTGCTTTGCTGGTGACACTGTTGGGGATTTATTCTAAATTGAAGGCATGCTGAACCAGCATGGCTACCACAGTATCTTGCAGCGGCATACTATTCCATCCGGTTTGCGTTTAGTTGGACCATCATTTTTTTTTCAACAGGACAATGACCCCAAACACACCTCCAGGCTGTGTAAGGGCTATTTGACCAAGAAGGAGAGTGTTGGGGTGCTACGCCAGATGACCTGGCCTCCACACTCACCAGACCTGAACCCAATCGAGATGGTTTGGGGTGAGCTGGACCGCAGAGTGAAGGCAAAAGGGCCAGCAAGTGCTAAGCATCTCTGGGAACTCCTTCAAGACTGTTGGAAGACCATTTCCGGTGACTACCTCTTGAAGCTCATCAAGAGAATGCCAAGAGTGTGCAAAGCAGTCATCAAAGCAAAAGGTGGCTACTTTGAAGAACCTAGAATATAAGACATATTTTCAGTTGTTTCACACTTTTTTGTTAAGTGTATAATTCCACATGTGTTAATTCATAGTTTTGATGCCTTCAGTGTGAATGTACAATTTTCATAGTCATGAAAATACAGAAAAATCTTTGAATGAGAAGGTGTGTCCAAACTTTTGGTCTGTACTGTACATATAGAAATTGTATTAAATAATAAAAATATACACAGCATAATAAAAACTTCCAACATTTATAGACACAAACAAGAAAAACTCAGCAGGTGAGAGAGTCCAAAGGAGTTGTGGGTATCCTGATAATATAAATTGTGGTATTAATGGGTATATATAATAGGGAGACAGTCTCCAAAAAAGAAGAGATTTAGAGGTCACCTTATAGTAGTATCACTCCTGATGGAGCAACTGTGAAATGCACGTCGGGTACCTGGTGGGTGAGTACCTCCATGATGTCCATACTTTAGATCTGATGTACTATGTTATACTTTATAAAGGGGATTTTGTATACTCTTTTAAATTGTAATATACGGTATATCTATTATACGTACTCAGTGATATGTTAGACTTTCCCTATGTTATGTAGTTTATGGGCTTTCAGTATTTTGATACTACTATAAGGTTTCCTCAACCTCCTCTATTTTGAAGACTATCCCCCTACTATATATACTTGTTACCCATTAATACCACAATTTATATTATCAGCGTACCCACAACTCCATTGGACTCTCTCACCTGCCGAGTTTTTCTTGTTTGTGTCTATAACTGTTGGAAGTTTTTATTATGCTGTGAATATTTTTGTATTTAGTAAAATTTCTATATGTATTTTTATGAACTTTTTGGTCCTGACACATTTTTTCTTTCTTGGGCATTATTCATTATAAGTGCATTACGGTACACATTACCCCTTTCCGAGTTTTACAAGTATTTGATGTTCTTATGGTAATAACTGCATTAATAAAAAAAATTGGATGCTCTATGGTGTCTCCAAATTTTTTTTTGTGCACCCATAGACTTGAACATGTTGGGATTTTTGTCACTCAGATATTCAGTCCTTAAAAAAATAAATAAATTTGAACAGCCCTAATGAATAACATTGGTCCGAGTGCTGTCTGATTTTTCCCAGACAGCACTCAGACCAAAAAAATGGCCATGTGAATGTGTCCTCATTCTGTAATTTTCAATGTAACTTTTAAACTTATAGATAGGTATATGCCTGAAATTTACTGGGAATTTACTGTGTACTGTAATTATTTAACCATATTTTCCATAAAAATTATAGAGCAGAAAGCAAATTTCTAAACTGAACTAGCATAGTAGTGAATGTCTTGTCCTATGATAAGAGGAGAGATAGAAAAGTCTTGTGGATTTTTATTGAATGTCTATGGTCATATTTAGGGCTCGTGCAGACGACCATTTATCTGACAAAAAATCAGATCTCACTCGGACCAATGTTATTCTATGGGGCTTTGCACATGTTCGAATTTTTTCCTCCAACCGATTCAGTCCGAGGAAAACATGCCTAAGTTAGATCCGATTGTCGGCCATGTAAGTCAACGAGTCCATGAGAAACATTGGACTGCACTTGGATGACATTTGCTTGCAGTTCGATTTTCATGGACTGATACCATGTAGAAGATGAATACCGGTAAATTTTTTTTATATCTTCTCCTCATCCTAGAAAATAGGAGCACACTATGTTGACACTGTGATCAAACTCTAATTGGAGTGTGAGTAGCAGAATCGTTCTGATTCACTTGGATAAGGGAATTCATGATGAGATGATCCTAGCCTCAGTCTCTATCATTGATCCACTAGAGAACAGGAGCTATTTTTTAAGAACAAAATGTGAATTAACCTCTTCTATAGTGTGATAAGTGGAATAAATAAAGCTATTAATGCTTCTCTCACGGAACTTTGCGGATTGCATTTCCTCCTGCTCCTGGTCCAGTAATGCCTGCGAAGAAATAGAAAATAAAGTTGACTGAATACGACAGCAACGAATAGAAAAGAATAAAGACCAGGACAAGATTTACTTTACCATAACCCATCACGTATCGTATGGTAATAATGTATATACTGTAGCTCATATATGTGTAACTTGTGTTCTGCCCTAAACAACCAATTTATGTAAGAGTAGAACATTTATTTTGGTTTCCCACATCATGTATTTTTCATGGAATTTCAGTTGTACAACACAATGTAAGAAAAAAGGGTTTTCACAATAACCTTTTCCTTACAGTACAAGGCAATGAGATAAATCTTAATAGTTAGTTGTGATATCCCAGTGTAAAGAAGTCCTGGCAAACCATAAGTTTATAAGTAGTACCAAAATATATAATAACATTCAAATTTCAAGTTTATATAATAGCTAATCGCAACTGCTTCAAATCTTTAATGCTATCAGTCAACCATACACTGTGCAACCAATGTCAAACCACATTTAATACAAGCCATATCAAATAATAAAAGTAAAATGACTAAAGGAATTGAAATTACAAATAAAGGAATAGAATAGCAAACATACCAAATCTGCTTTGAATATGACGAAGAAAGAGTGAAACGCGCGTTGAGGTGGCGAGAAAAGCACTTTACTGACATCCATTTGTAAGTACCTATATGCAATAAAATTAATTCTTATCTCTTCTTCTGCCTATATACTGTTTTCTAATGTCTACACTAGAATACATTATTAGACACTGCCTGCATACATATTTGGTAGGTTGACTATTACATACTTGTATTTGTTTTTTCAATTTATATTCACTGCTCAAAAAATAAAGGGTACACTTAAACAACAGAATATAACGCCAAGTAAATCAAACTTCTGTGAAATCAAACTGTCCACTTAGGAAGCAACATTGATTGACAATCAATTTCACATGCTGTTGTAAAAATGGAATAGACAACAGATGGAAATTATGGGCAATTATTAAGACACACTCAATAAAGGAGTGGTTCTGCAGGTGGGGACCACAGACCACATCTCAGTACCAATGCTTTCTGGCTGATGTTTTGGTCACTTTTGAAAGTTGGTTGTGCTTTCACACTCGTGGTAGCATGTGCGGTACTCTACAACCCACACAAGTGGCTCAGGTAGTGCAGCTCATCCAGGATGGCACATCAATGCGAGCTGTGGCAAGAAGGTTTGCTGTGGCTGTCAGGACAGTTAATACAAGCCATATCAAATAATAAAAGTAAAATGACTATAGGAATTTAAATTACAAATACAGGTACAGAATAGCAAACATACCAAATCTGCTTTGAATATGACGAAGAAAGAGCGAAACGCGCATTGGGGTGGCAGGGAAAGCACTTTACTGACATCCATTTGTAAGTACCTATATGTCAAAAATTAATTCCTATCTCTTCTTCTGCCTATATACTGTTTGCTAATGTCTACACTAGAATACATTATCAGACACTGCCTGCATACATATTTGGTAGGTTGGCTATTACATACTTGTATTTGTTATTTCAATTTATATACACTGCTCAAAAAAATAAAGGGAACATTTAAACAACAGAATATAACTCCAAGTAAATCAAACTTCTGTGAAATCAAACTGTCCACTTAGGAAGCAACACTGATTGAAAATCAATTTCACATGCTGTTGTGCAAATGGAATAGACAAAAGATGGAAATTATTGGCAATTATCAAGACACACTCAATAAAGGAGTGGTTCTGAGGTGGGGACCACAGACCACATCTCAGTACCAATGCTTTCTGGCTGATGTTTTGGTCACTTTTGAAAGTTGGTTGTGCTTTCACACTCGTGGTAGCATGTGCGGTACTCTACAACCCACACAAGTGGCTCAGGTAGTGCAGCTCATCCAGGATGGCACATCAATGCGAGCTGTGGCAAGACGGTTTGCTGTGTCTGTAAGCGTAGTGCCCAGATGCTGGAGGCCTTCCAGGAGACAGGCCAGTACACCAGGAGACGAGAAGGGGGCTGTTGTGAACACTTTTACACTGGCTTCTGAGTTTGGGCTCCCTCTGGTGGTTGCTGCTGCTTGTAATGGAGCTGCTGTGGCAGACAGAAGTCAATCACCTGGGGGATGATTGAAGATCAGGTGTTACTGACTGGGGATATTTAATTGAGCAGCCTTCCCATAATGGCTGCCGGTGATTTGTTTTCTTCCTAGCCTTTTGGAAGTCTGCTTGCTCCCTGCTGTGTCCTGCATCTTTCAGATAAGTTATTTGGCTGTTTAAATCTGTGGCATTTGTTTACCTTTTTGCCTTTCTCAGTTTTCTGCCTTGCTGGAGTAAGTTCAGCTGGGTTCCTTGCTGGGACCTGTGCTGGACTCTGTTTTCATTTGCCGCAGCTTGTGTCAGTCTTTTCTGTATTTCTAGTTCCCTGTTATTTCAGTATATGTTGTTTTGCGTCCAGTTCACACTAGAGTTCTGATTTAGCGGGGAGAGGTCGTGTGGCCTCAGTATTTTTGCATATCAGATGCGTTGGGATTTTTCTTAGGGTTTTGCTGGATTGCAGACAGTATCCTTTTCTGTCCTGTTCTATCTAGACAGTTTGGGCCCCAGCATTTGCTTACTCTATTTTCTCTCTGTGTTTGTGCTTCATCTGTCTCACCGGCAATATATGTTTGGGGCTATCTATTCCTTTGGAGCTCTGTTATGTTTCGGTAGCTGAGGAGAAATAGCAAAAATTGTCGAAGTAGCAATAAACCAGAGAGGCTGGAAACTACTGGTGTTGTGAATGTGCTAGAGATGGTTTCTGAGCAGAGGCTCCCTCTGGTGGTTACAGACAGTACTGAACCTTCCAGCGAGGAATGGCAATCTGGGATCACTGACTGGACTGATATAAGGGAGGTTCCCTCCCATGATGGTTGCCGGTGATCAATTGTTCTTGTCTCAATTGTGGTTCCTGGTTCATTTGGAAGTTTGCTGGAGTCATGCCTGCGTCTGCTGCTTTTAGATAAGATATTTTTGCTTTTCTTTTTGTGCTTGCTTTTTGTATAGTTTTCTGCACTTTTGGAGTTCAGCCGGGTCCCCTCCTGAGGCCTGTGCTCCTCTCAGTTTTTCTGTAGCCACTGTTATTTGTTCTTTTGCTTTTTCCTGTTTTTTCAGTGGCTGCGGCTTGGTTTTGTTACACCAGAGATCTGATTTAGGTGGATGAGATCGTGTGACCTCAGGTTTTTTGGCAATCAGAAGTGTTGGTATTTTTAGGTTTTTTTTGGATTGCAGTCAGAATTCTTTCCTGTACTTTTCTGTCTAGACAGATTGGGCCCCAGCATTTGCTCATTCAATTTTCTGTCTGTGTCCATGCTTTCTTCTTGTCTAACCACCATTACATGTTTGGGGGCTTCCTATTTTCTTTGGGGATCTGCTCCGGTGCAGATAGCTTTCATCTTTCTGCCTTTAGGTGTAGTTATCTCTCAGGCTGTGACGAGGCGTCTAGGATCAACGTAGGAACGCTCCACGGCTACCTCTAGTTGTGTGGTTAGTTCAGGTTACTGCAATCCAATAGTTCCAGCCTCTCTGGTGTATTACCGTTTTTGCTATTTCTCCTCAGCTACCTAACATAACATACTGGGTTGCAGAATCCTAAACTAACCGCAACACTAGAAGTAGCCGTGGAGCGTACCTACAGTTATCCTAGACGCCTCGTCACAACCGGAGAGATAGCTACACCTAAAGACAGAAAGATGAAAGCTAACTGCCCCATAGCAGAACCCCCAAAGAAATAGGAAGCCCCCAAACATGTAATGGCTGTTAGACAAGAAGAAATTACGAACACTGACAGAAAATAGAATGAGCAAACGCTGGGGCCCAATACTGTCTAGATAGAAAAGTATAGGACAGAATTCTGACTGCAGCCCAAAAAACCCTGACAAAAATAACCAACACTTCTGATTAACAAAAAACCTGAGATCACACGATCTCTACCACCTAAATCAGATCTCTGGTGTAACACACAGCAATTCAGCAAAAAAAAGTGACAAAGGAACAGAGCAAAAGTGCAAACACAAACTGAGCACAATGCAGAGCCTGGCCCCAAAAGGGGACCAGGCTGAAGTCCACTGCAAGGCAGTAAACCAGCAAGGAAAATCCAACCAGAGGAAAAAAAAACAACAAGTCACTTATCTGAATGAGAGCAGGAATGCAAGCTGAGCTCCAAGCAAGACCTGGAAGAACAATTGATTACCGGCAAGGCTGATGGGAGTTCAGGTCACTTATATCAGACCAATCGGACCCAGCTGAAAGCCATTCAGCAATTGGTTCACTACCCTCAGCAACCACCGGAGGGAGCCCCAGCTTCGAAGTCGCCTCAAACGTGCTCACAACAGGGCTCTACTCCAGGGTAGTTAGCTTTCCTCTTTCTCTCTTTAGGCTTACTTAACTCTTTGGCTGTGTCGAGGCATCTAGGGCATCGTAGGTACGTCCCACGGCTAATTCTAGTTGTGTTATCAGTTTAGGGGTCTGCAATCCGCTAAGTTACCAACTTCTCTGGGTGTCTGGTTGCCTGGCCTATTTTTCCTGTTGTCCTCCTCGGTTACCAAATCATAACAGGGGGCCATAGGAGGGCAACGACCCAGCAGCAGGACCACTACCTCCGCCTTTGTGCAAGGACGAACATGAGGAGCACTGCCAGAGCCCTGCAAAATGACCTCCAGCAGGCCACAAATGTGCATGTGTCTGCAAAAACGGTTAGAAACCGACTCCATGAGGATCGTCTGAGTGCCCGACGTCCACAGATGTGGGTTGTGCTCACAGCCCAACACCATGTAGAACGCTTGGCATTTGCCACAGAACACCAGGAATGGCAAATTCGCTCTTCACAGATGAAATGAGGTTCACATTGAGCACATGTGACAGTCGTGACAGAGTCTGGAGATGCCGTGTAGAGTGATCTGCTGCCTGCAACATCCTTCAGCATGACCGCTTTGGCCGTGGGTCAGTAATGGTGTGGGGTAGCATTTCTTTGGAGGGCCGCACAGCCCTCCATGTGCTCGTCAAAGGTAGCCTGACTGCCATTAGGTACCGAGATTAGATCCTCAGACCCCTTGTGAGACCATATGCTGGTGCAGATGGCCCTGGGTTCCTCCTAATGTAGGACAATTCCAGACCTCATGTGGCTGGAGCGTGTCAGCAGTTCCTGCAAGATGAAAGCATTGAAGCTATGGACTGGCCCGCCTGTTCCCAAGACCTGAATCCGATTGAGCACATCTGTCTTGCTCCATCCACCAACGTCACGTTGCACCACAGACTGTCCAGGAGTTGACGGATACTTTAGTTCAGGTCTGGGAGGAGATCCCTGAGGAGACCATCCGCCGCCTCATCAGGAGTATGCCCAGGCGTTGTAGGGAGGTCAAACAAGCATGTGGAGGCCACACACACTACTGAGCATCATTTTGACTTGTTTTAAGGAGATTCCACTTTAATTTTGTGGGTGACTCCAAATCCAGGCCTCCATTGGTTAATAAATTGGATTTCCATTGATGATTTTTGTGTGATTTTGTTGTCAGCACATTCAACTTTATACAGAACAAAGAATTCAATGAGAATATTTCATTCATTCAGATCTAGGATGTGTTCTTTGAGTGTTCCCTTTATTTTTTTGAGCAGTGTAGTAATTTTACATTGGTTCCCCTGCACGATTATTATTTGATATGGCTTGTATATTCAATATACAGCATATATTGAAAATAATGTTTTTTTTTAAATGTACGGTATTCAGGTTTACAATTTATTATTTCTTTCCATTGCAGTTCTACTATTTGTACAGATTATTTTTTTAATTGCTGTGTATATAGAATAATGGCTGACATACAACAATAGCAAGGAGTCAGTCTCAGTTATAGTCTTATTTTCCATTGAAATGTTCTCTGGATGAACACCAATAAAAATAATGTGAGGTTACATATGTTAGGTACCTGAACATCTTCTATCATGATGGAATAATCAATGCTGTAAGATTCCAGAAACTCCTTCACTTGCTGTAAAGCGGCATTAGGAACCATCATGTCGACAGGTAGATCAGGGCTTGAAGGACTGCGCCAGTAATCAACCTAAAGAAAAGAAGTAATCTCCTGATAATATCATTAAATCTATAATTTGGAGATCACATTTAGAATTATGTAGCTTGGGTTTTCTGGTTCCAGGAGGAATTTTTGCACTTGTCATTTTTTTTTTACAGCAAAAGATACAGTAAGTAACCTACTAACATGATATATGAAAGGAGCTTTACACTCCCATAAACTTTATAGGGGTTGTCCAGGGAAAAGAAGTGATCATCTATCCCCATATTCATGGGGAACTTATATCCCCATTAGAATGGAGTGGAAGTGTGCAAGCTCGACCAATGTTCATTCCCTATACCGGCAGCCAAGCACTGTGCTCAGCTTTCTCTGACATTCCTACAGAGTAGGGGTGGGCAATTAATTTTCCCAAAGGGCCACACGGGAGACCGTGATTGTTGTGGAGGGCCGAACCAATAGACTGAAATTAATTCTGCTCATTATTAATATTGATATTATAATTATCATATTATTGATAATTTTATTAATATTAATTGTATCACTTAATATTGAGCAGAATTAAATATGCTGACATCCGAGTACAGCCCCTTTTGTATATCGTATGAGCCCCCCAACAGCCCCTTATATGCGTCATGAGCCCCACAGAGCCTCCCCATATGCGTAATGAGCCCCACAAAGCCTCCCTCATCTGCAGCATGAATCCCACAGCCTCCCTATATACACTGCATGAGCCCCACACAGCCTCCCTATATACACTGCATGAGCCCCACACAGCCTCCCTATATACAGCAGACGCCTCACACAGCCTCCCTATATACACTGCATGAGCCCTGCACAGCCTCCCCATATACTGCATGAGCCCCACACAGCCTCCCCATACACTGCATGAGCCCTACACAGCCTCCCCCATATACAGCATGAGCTCCACACAGCCTCCCTATATACAGCAGGCGCCCCACACAGCCTCCCTGTATATAGCAGGCGCCCCACACAGCCTCTTTATATACACTGCATGAGCACTGCACAGCCTCCCCACATACCGCATGAGCCCCACACAGCCTCCCCTATATACAGCATGAGCCCCACACAGCCTCTCTATATACACAGCATGAGCCTCACACAGCTTCCCCATTCACTGCATGAGCCTTACACAGCTTCCCCAAATACTGCATGTGCCCCACACAGCCTCCCCCATATCCAGCATGAGCCCCTCACAGCTTCCCAATATACACTGCATGAGTCACACAGCCTCCCTATATACACTGCATGAGCCCCACACAGCCTCCCTATAAACGGAGCACCCGCCAGGACGGGGAATACTCGGTACCCGGCCGGTTCTTAAAGGGATGTGTCACAGCAGCAGTTGTTATGTTCTGCTACAACACTAAGGAAAGAAAGGGATATCTGTCCCTGCAATAGAACTAAGCTCAATCCCTACGATGTAACGGGGAACCTGATCCTGCGATCAGACCCGCTAAAGTCCTCAGCTAGTCTGAACGAAGACCTATAGATGTGAGGAAGGGATCCCTACAAGCACTAGGGACTGGGAGAAAAGATGGACACCTCCTAACAGAAGTTGTAGCAGTAAAAAGAAAAACAAAACAACATAGAACATAGAGGTCTGAAGACCAAGCAAAACTATTTGAGTAAGGTAACAAAGCACCCGGCTAGCTTAAGAGTAGAAATGACAATGAAGTCCAGCAAAGCCAGAAGGGCGGAGCAGGATTAAATAGGCCACAAAGGTCATGTGACCAGCAAGATAGAAAAAACCTAACAGGAGAGTTCTAACAGTACCCCCCCTTCTAAGAGGTTCCTCCGGATCCCCTAGGCCCAGGCTTACCCGGAAACCTCTTGTGAAACGCTCTGACTAGTCTGGACGCAGAAACATCATCCGCCCTCACCCATGAGTTATCCTCGGGTCCAAAACCCTTCCAAGCGACGAGATACTGTAAACTCCCTCTATACCGTCTAGAATTTAGGATGCGGGAAATTTCATATTCCCCGTCCTCCACCACCGTGGGAACAGTGGCAGAGGCGTCTCCATCCGACACATCAGCTCTTTTCAATAAAGAAACATGAAACACCGGAATAATCTTCCAGGAGGTATGAACCTCCAACCTAACAGCCGATTGGTTAACAACCTGAAGCACCTTAAAGGGCCCTACAAACTTGGGACCCAATTTTTTAGAAGGAATCCTCAACCTCAGATTCTTAGAGGATAATCAAACCATGTCACCAATAGCAAACAAAACCTCTTGCCGTTTCCTATCAAAGTACCTTTTAGATTTTCTGTTAGCCTCCTGAAGATTACCACGAACATCCGTCCAAACTCTCTCCAAATCACCGAAAAATTCTCCTCATGGCCGATACCAATTTGGAGAATGATCCAAACGACGGATGTCTCCCAGTACAAACAAAAAAAAAGGCGAACAACCAGCAGAAGAGGATGTATGGTTGTTAAGAGCGAATTCAGCAAGTGGCAGAAACTCAGACCACCCCTCTTGATTGTCTGCCACAAAACAACGCAAGAACTGCTCAACATCCTGATTTTTCCTTTCTGTCTGGCCATTAGACTCAGGATGATATCCGGATGAAAACGACAAATGAACTCCCAACCTGTCACAAAAGGCTCGCCAAAAACGAGCCACTAACTGAGGTCCCCTATCAGAAACAATGTCAGTAGGAATGCCATGTAGTCTGACAATCTCCTTGACAAAGGCCTTAGCGAGAGTCTTAGCGCAGGGCAGTTTGATGAAAGGAACCAAGTGACACATCTTGCTAAAACGGTCCCACGACCACCCAGATGACAGTGAAACCCTCAGAGGGGGAAGGTCAGTAATAAAGTCCATAGCTAAATGTGTCCAAGGAGAACTAGGTACCTCCAGAGGGCAAAGCAACCCCGCAGCAGGAGTATGTGAAGACTTAGATCTAGCACACACAGTGCATTCACGCACCCACTTAATGACTTCCTTCTGCCATCCAGGCCACCAAAAACTGCGACCCACAAGTCTCTTGGTCTCAGAGATTCCAGGATGACCTGCCAACCGAGACTCATGACACTCAACAAACAAATCTCTCCTAAAGGTCCCAGGCACAAACAACCTCCCATGGGGAGTGTTAGATGGGGCATTCTCCTGTGCTTTAAGAATCTCATCTTCCAACAGAGAGTCCAAAGCAGCAATCACAACCCCTTCTTGTAAAATGTTCTCCTCCTCCTCAGCACCAACCATGGGAGAAAAGCTGCGAGACAAAGCATCGGCTTTCACATTCTTAGTACCTGGGATGTAAGTAACGGAAAAATTAAACCGCGAGAAAAACAGTGCCCACCTAGCCTGACAGGCATTCAAGCGTTTGGCAGCATCAAGATAGATCAGATTTTTATGATCAGTGAAAACCTGAACGGGAAATTCAGTACCTTCCAAGAGATGCTGCCAGTGTTCAAATGCGAGTTTAATGGCCAACAATTCCCGATTACCAATATCATAATTCAGTTCAGTCTCAGAAAATGCACAAGGATGTACTCCATCCGTGTTTTCCTGAGACAACACCGCGCCGACCCCCACAGAAGAAGCATCAACCTCAACCAAAAACGATTTAGTCACATCAGGTTGCATAAGGATGGGAGCAGAGCTGAACCTCTCCTTTAAAAACACAAAAGCTTCAATGGCCTCAGTAGTCCACTGAACCACATTAGCACCTTTCCTGGTGAGATTGGTCAGTGGTTTGACAATAATATAAAAATTTTTAATGAATTTTCTATAATAATTGGCGAAACCCAAAAACCTCTGTAACAATTTCAAACCAATAGGCCTAGGCCATTCCTGCACAGCTTGAACTTTCACCGGGTCCATCTCAAAACCTTCGCTGGAGATAATGTAGCCCAAAAAACTAATTCTCTGTACAGCGAACTCACATTTCTCCAGCTTAGCAAAAAGCGAATTGTCACTCAATAACTGTAATAACTCACGAACGCTCCGCCAATGAGACTCCAGATCCGGCGAATAAATCAAAATGTCATCCAAATACACAACCACATTTTTGCTGATCAAAGGTCTAAGGATGTCATTAATAAGATTCTGAAAAAATGCAGGAGCATTGGTAAGGCCAAAAGGCATAACCAGATTCTCAAAATGACCCACAGGAGTGTAAAAAGCAGTCTTCCATTCGTCACCCTCCTTCATGCGCAACAAATTGTATGCCCCCCGAAGATCAATTTTAGAGAACCACTTGGCCCCCGCTAACTGGTTAAACAAATCAGGAATAAATGGCAGCGGTTAAGGATTGCGTACAGTAATTTTATTAATTCACGAAAGTCCAGACAAGGACGTAAACCACCATCCTTTTTTTTAACAAAAAAAAATCCAACAGCCACAGGAGACTTGGAAGGCCTAATGTGACCGGTGGCCAAACTTGTCTGTATGTATTCCTCCAAAGCCTTTCTCTCAGGAATAGTAAGATTAAATAAACGACTTTTAGGAAGAGTCGCTCCAGGGACAAATTCAATAGTACAATCATAGTCTCTATGGGGAGGTAAAATCTGCGACTCCTTCTCAGAAAAAACTTTCCAAAAATCCTGAATAGGTACAGGTAGTTCCCCTTTATCCACAGCAGCAATACGCCCGTTACAGCACTTGTCATAACACTTAGAACTCCAGGACTTAATTTCATTAGTAGACCAATCCAGAACAGGATTGTGCAATTTTAACCAGGGTAACCCCAAAATTACCGGAGAAGGTAAATTATTCAATACTACCAAATCCAAATTCTCTTGGTGAACACCATTAATAGTGAGGGGAAATTCACAGACCTTGTGAGTAACATTCTTCAAGGAGAGCCATCAACAGAAACCACGGCAATAGGGGATGACAAAGGTTTGGGTCTTAATTTAAGTTTTTCCAAGAATCCCCATCAATCACATTCAGAGTTGACCCACAATCGACAAATACCCGAAAATCCATTAATTCTTCCTGAGCCGCAGTAGTAGTGGCAGAAAGAAAGACGCCCTTAGTATTTAAACAGGCTATACGGGCGGAACTGACCTTTTTTTTTTCTTTGTTCATACGAAGCACACAGTTCTTAATGAAATGGTCAGATTTGCTGCAATAAAAGCACAATCTTTCAGAAAACCTGCGGTCTTTTTCCTGAGAGCGAGGTGCCATCGCTCCAATCTCCATGGGCTCTCCAATGTCAGTACAGACCCTCTCAAGACTTGGGGCTGCCATGACATAGGATTTACTCTCATAAACTCTTGCACGCAGTCTCCTATCCACCCATATAGCTAATTGCATAGCTGTCACGGGTGTGTCGCGGCGGAGATCGTCGCGATTGCACACCCTGACTTCGCACAGCTGAGTTTCTGGTGCTGGGTGTTTTTCGGCACTGAGGGAGTTAATTCTTTCTCTCTCGGTGCTAGGCTTACCAGCCTCGCCCAGCTGCGATTGATGTTTTGTTAATTAGCTTTCTTCATATACCTGCTGGTCTGCTGGGGAAGTTGCCGGTGAAAGCATTCATTCAGACCAGCAGAGCGGATCGTTTCTGAGAAGACTTAAGCTAAGAGTGCCTGTTGTGGTTTTTCCTCTCCTCGCTTATTGTTTATCTCCTTAACCTTTTGTGTTCCTCTGTAGTGGAAGTGTTGTATGCAAGGCTGTGTTTTCTTTACCCCTTGTCTGTCTCGTTTGTCTAAGACTGTGTGTAAGCTGTGACCTGCCCATTCCCTGTGGTGGTAATCAGGGTCCTTCTCAGGACTAGATTACAGTGGTCAGGGATCTACAGGAGACAGGGTTACGCTGGCGGCCTGGACCTCTGTACATTAACAGTACCTCCAGGTAGAGGGACTAGTCAGGACCCCAGTTCAGGGTCAGCATAGACCCCGGTCCACCTCTATCCAGAGACAGCGTGACACATACACAGTATTGACCCACAATACATAGGATTTTATGTCAGGTAAGACATTGCTGGCAGATACTATGTATACATGTTGATTTTCTCTATTATATGAAATTTAGAATTATGTCACATTAGATATAGTTTGCTATCTTTGAATATATCTGTTATACGTCGTGACAATAGCCTCTTGCAAGTTACCAGGTATGAGATAAGCAATCAGCAAATCTTTAACCCTTTCACTTAGCCCTGAAAGAAACATACTTTTCAAAGCTGAATCGTTCCACCCCACCTGAGTAGACCACCGTCGGAAGTGAGTACAATATTTTTCCACATTACCTGATCCCTGCCTCAAACGTCTCAATTCTGTCTCAGCTGATGAGACACGATCAGGATCATCATACAATAACCCCAAAGCAGAAAAAAACTATCCACTGATCTAAAGCATGGATCACTAGGTTGCAGAGAAAAGGCCCACTCCTGAGGTTCTTTGCGCTAAAGTGACATTATGAACCCTATGCGCTGTGATTCATCACCAGAGGATCTGTGTCTCAAACGAAAATACAACAAGCAAGCATTTTTAAAAGAAAAAAAATCTTGTTGTTCACTAAAAAATAAATCAGGCAAACGTACCTTTGGCTCCACTAAATGTGCTCCAGAACAGCTACTCACGTGTTGCTGAAGCTCGGACACCTCCAGAGTGAGTCCCTGCAGGCATTGAGCCAATTCCTGAACCGACACCATAATGGAAACTGGTAATCTTTCCTTAGAGATTTTTTTTGGGCTGGACTTACTGTTATGTTCTGCTACAAGCACTAAGGAAAGAAAGGGATATCTGTCCCTGCAATAGAACTAAGCTCAATCCCTACGATGTAACGGGAACCTGATCCTGCGATCAGACCCGCTAAAGTCCTCAGCTAGTCTGAACGAAGACCTATAGATGCGAGGAAGGGATCCCTACAAGCACTAGGGACTGGGAGAAAAGATGGACACCTCCTAACAAAAGTTGTAGCAGTAAAAAGAAAAACAAAACAACATAGAACATAGAGGTCTGAAGACCAAGCAAAACTATTTGAGTAAGGTAACAAAGCACCCGGCTAGCTTAAGAGTAGAAATTACAATGAAGTCCAGCAAAGCCAGAAGGGCGGAGCAGGACTAAATAGGCCACAAAGGTCATGTGACCAGCAAGATAGAAAAAACCTAACAGGAGAGTTCTAACAGCAGTGACCCGGTCCTTGGCCCTGGTGTCATGAGCTGCTTTGTTTGTGGGATTAGGTAGTTCAGAGGGCAATCTGGACGACCTCACTCTGGGATTCTGGGTGGCTTCTTATAGCCTCATTGTGGAGCCATTCCCTGTCACTTATACTTTGACCCTTGGCCGACTGTGTGTGACCCTGTGCTTTGTGCTTGTGCTTCTTTATGCTTGCTTGGTTTTGACTTGGTTCTGTTCCCGTTACGAGTTCTGCCTGCCCCTTCTGTACTACGTTGCTATCTCCGTGTATGACTCCTGGCCTTCGTCCTGACAATTCTCTGCTTATCCCTCTTGTACTGCGCTGCTATCTCCGTGTATGACTCCTGGCCTATGTTCTGACTATTCTCTGCTCGCCCCTCCTGCACCGCGCTGTCCTCTCCGTGTATGACCTCCGTTTGTCCGACATGAGTTTCTCTCTTCACTTCTCCAGGGTCCCTGTAGCATTCTGCACTCATCTCCATCAGCAGGATGCTAAGCCTCGCCCCCTGTGGTCACATGATTGCAGGTCCTTTTGCTTTCTGCTACCTTCAGCGTCTCCTCTCACCATGCTGCTCAGGTCCCGTCTGCCTGAGCTTCCCCTGCAGCATCTGACCCCGGGCCCTTCTGCAGTGTGGGTGAGTCACCCTGCTCAGCCGTGGCAGTTCGCCGGCGCTGACAGCAGGATCATGATACCTGGGCGTCCAATGAAAATTATGATAAGGGGATAATAAAGTTTATAAAAGATAGTTTGTAACGCCACCTGTGGTATTTGGCAAATAAGGTGTTAGCCGACGCTGCAGATTCAGTCCACGGGGGCAGTTGTTGATGCAGCAGAGTTGGTTCAGCTCTCCACAGGCAGAGCTCTTCCCCAGGGCGGTGAAAGCGTAAAATGATGATGATGATTGTTGTATTGCAGGGCTGTGGTGACGCAGAAAATAAACAGGAGGACACAGCATTGTGCAGTCTTCACAGGTTTTACTCACAGTTCTGATGTTACAATCCCAGCCGGGGTGCTGTGTCCTCAGGGTCTGTGGTCCAGTCAGCTCTCAGGTAGCTTGGGGTGCACATTGCCAGGGCTCCCTTAGATGTTTCTTTCCTGGCCGTCTCACTACGCTGGCTACCGACTCTCCTGCCCTGCATCTTCACACACAGTGTCCTGAGCTAGTAGACTCGGATCTTGTCGGGTGACGTTGGTCAGACCCCTGGATCCTATATGTTTGCCTTTTCAGCAAATGTGTTGGATGTGGCTGCAGCACATGCAGATACTGCAGTCTCTGGTTTTCTAGCTGAGTCCTTAGTTTCTCCACTAGTTTTGGGGCCGGTCCCCTAACTGCGACCTGGTCCCTCCACCGACTACGCCGGTGGATATGGGCCCCACAGATGGATTCCTCACTATCCGTGCCTCTTCTTCCTCTCCTCCTCTGGAGCCTATCTCTTTCTCGCTCTGTCGTCTGGGGACAAGCTGCTCTCAGCTTCAGCCCCCTGTAGACTCTTTCTCTGTCTGACAATATTTTATTAATTAGTCTGGAGTGTTAGTAGGGTATAAAACAAATAATAATAATAACAAAAAAACAAAAACAAAATAATCACGTAAGCTATACTAAATTATACCTACCAGTTCATAGAATTGATATGGCCTTTATTCTTAATATCCACGATTCAATATTGCACCCCTGTGGTGTCTCAGTATTTGTAGACAGACTTATAGATAGCATGGTGGAATTGTAATTGTTGACATTTTAACCAATTTAGTAAAAGTTAGATTTTATACTTATAGTCCGCCAAAGTCAGTGAATTTTAGAGTTAGTGGGCTCCTTGAGTTCTGTAGTCCCTTGATCAGTTTTTTCTTTTTTTATTAGGGGTGGCCCTTGGAATCCATAAATTCCATTTGGGGGGTTGCAGTGGTCGGACTCCAATTGTCACGGGGTTACCGCGACAGTGTTGAGCCAGCAGACTGCAGCGTCTGATTGCTCCTACTCGGGCTGTCATGGGGCTACCGCGACAGTGTGGAGCCAGAAGAGCGCAGTGTCTGATTGCTTCTACTCAGGCGCTGAGAAGAAGCACTTCTCCTTAATTTTAAATGTGTTTATTTTTTCAGGCAGAACAGGGGTTAATCGACCATGTTGGAAATCCCTGTGCTCACAGCTCAGGTCAGTTATCCACTCCTTTTCCCTTTGTAACCTGGCTCAATTACAAATCCTTGTCAGAGGAAGCATTTGCTGCATGGCTAACGGAGGGAGAGGAGTTCATATGAGGAGTGTTGACGCAGTTATTAGTGACTGTTGCTCGGTTTGTATGCGTGGTAATTCCCTATCCTTCTCTGTTTTGTTTTTTTCCCCTACCTCCACGCCCCGGTGCATTCCTCTGTTATATGTGAGTGAAAATTTCTATGCCTGGAGTTTTCTGTTAACCCTTGTTTGTGTTGCCTTGTTTGTCAGGTTGGTACACTACAGTGCACAGTAGCACCCTTTTTCCTTGGGTGGGGTAAGAGACCAGACAGAGGGCTAATTCAGGAGATAAGGCAAGGTTGGAGGCCCCGGCATCTTCACCTTCAGAAGTATCCTGGGGAGTAGGGCAAGCTAGGGCGCCCCCTAGTGTTAGCTAAAGAGAAGGAGTCCATGGTCCCGGTCATCCAACAGCTGTGTCGTGACACCAATGCTCCATAAATTATCACTATCCTTTGGATAAATGATAATGTCTTTTTCATCAAGCACCTTTTTAAGATATTCTCTCACAATGGGTGGAATAGTTTTTAGCGTTTAATTCCAAAATTAAATTTTATTTGGTACAGCCTAAACTATTATACTGTATATGATGATAAATTGTATATTTAGCGGTAATAATAATATCAGTTAAAGTGTCATGTGAATGTGTTGTCCTATGTAAGAAAAGTGTATTACAGGTATAGGATCTCTTTTCTACTAGCCTAAACAACACAATCATTTTGGTGTGTACATTAAAGGGGTTAGCTGGTCCAAATAATTCTGTGATGGCGTAGTGTGTTACTAACAGTAATGTTTGAGACTGTGGTCCCAGCTCTCTTCAGGTCATTGACCAAGTCCTCCTGTGTAATTCTGCACTGATTCCTGACCTTCTGAGAATTATCCTTACCCCACGAGGCGAGATCTACATGGAGCCCCAGACCAAGGAAGATTGACAGTCATCTTGTGTTTCTTCCATTTTCTAAAAATTGAGCCAACAGTTGTTGCCTTCTCACCAAGCTGCTTGACTATTGTCCTGTAGCCCATCCCAGCCTTGAGCAGTCTACAATTTTTTCCTTGGTGTCCTTAGACAGCTCTTTGGTCTTGGCCATGGTGGAGAGGTTGGAGTGTGATTGCGTGTGTGGACAGGTGTCTTTTATACAGGTAACGAGTTCAAACAGGTGCAAATAATACAGTGTAAGCTTTTCAGGGGATATAGCTCTGGGATCGCCGTCCTGGTAGACGGAGCGGCATAGAAACAGTTCATTCAGACAGCAGTTCTGGTGTAAACTGGCCGCAACCAGCTTTATTAAAGTCCACAGCAAACAGAACGTGATCAAAACAACTCATAAACAGAAATCCTAAGCCTCTCCGGCTACTCACTTCACATAGATAGATTTCCCTCACTATCAGGGACCAGACTCTAACAGCCTGGGCCAAAACAACACATTATATTCAGCATTTACCAGCATGGAGTTACACAGAGACTCCTCTTTGTGTCTGAAGGCACATCCCACGTCCAGACTTGAGAAGCTCCCCTCCTATTCAGTAGTTTTGCAGCATGGAGTTTCACAGAGACTACTCCTGTGTCCGGGTACATCGAGCACCCAGACTGAGACAGCTCCCCTCCTGGAGTCTCCTTCTGTGCCTGGACTCCTTGTCCAGACTAAGCGAGCTCTCTGACTGTGTTCCCAGACACCTACTTCTGGTTTCCTAATTAACACCTGAGTGGTTTCAGGCCTGAGCTGCAAGTGTGTACTGAATGGAAGGTGTAGTGACCTTTCTCTACCACTAGGTTTACAAAGCCATACATTTTCCTTATACCAGTCAGCAAAGTACCTAGGTGAAATGTACACCCCATTCACTACATATGCTTTCACTGTCTCACATATCCCCCCCCTCTTCTCCAGACCGGAGGGCTGGTCATCCAGACCGGAGGGCTGGTCAACAATCCAAAAGAGACAGTGAACTCTGGACCAGTCATGGCCCTCATCAGCTTCATCTTCACTATTGTCATCTGTATCTTCACCTGAGCCATAGCCAACATCAGCTTTATCTTCATCTGAAGCATCCGCACTACCCTGTACCCTCCCAGGCCTATGCTCTCTGCGGGCCTCGGGTATCCTGCACGGTTTCAGCTTGACCTTAGGGCCGGGCTCAGTTTCGGTATAGTGCCTCACCAGAGAAGCACGACCAGACACGTCAGAACACCTCTGCTGATTCTTCCTCAGAAACTCTCGTATTTCCTGTTTTTGGTGCACTGACCATGTGTCACCAACTATCACAGGAGGTATAGGGGGTTTTTCACCTTTCTCCAGGAGATCCACATCTTCTAACCAGTCAAGGTTCTTCATCTTTTCTGCTCTCACCTCCTCGTGTAGTTGCTGCATTTGCTCTTGCAATGAAGAGATTCCCTGTATCCCTTCTTTTACTTCATTGACCTTCTCAAGAAGCTGCTCATGGCTTTCATCACGCACCTTCATCCCAGTTTGGAGATTTTTCTGAGAAGTAATCAATTCATCTTGTACCTGTGCAACCACTTTTTCTTGATCTTGCAAGGTACCATATACACTTTCCCTTTCACCTCATGCTCTCTGGAGCAACTGCTGGAACCGCTCACGTTCCTGGCGAAGAGAAACCACATCCAGTTTCACACTGCTGAAGCCGCTCGCGTAATGCAACATTATCAGTCTTTATTTCTTTGGTGGAGACCTCATGGAGACGCATCTTCTCCTGTAGCTGTTGGACGTCCTTTACGTCCTCGGCCCCTTCTTCAGGCTCTTCTGGTAGAACATGCTCAGAAGCCCTACCGTCAGTCTTACATTCTACCTCTTCAGTCACATCACTATGGTATCCAATATCTCCATTTATACCAGCTTTCAAGTTCTCCTTGATAGCTGCATCTGTATACTCAGAACCCGCCTGGCTCTTCTCTTCCACCACGTTCTGCATCCCATCTGGGCTCCCGTGTATCTGCAGCGGCAACGGAGTGATACATCGCTTTTCCCATTCGTTGGGACGTGGCTCAGATGTAGACTCCATGAAAGTGCGCTTGAGCTCACCAATGCCAGCCTGATGTCTCAAAATCTCATCTTGTGATTTATCCAGATCCTTTGTGTCGCTCGGGAACACTGATGAATCACCTGGTGCCGAACTTCCAGCCTGAACTTTGCGAGTTGCCGCTACTGATCCGGACAGTACACCATCCACGCCACTGTCTCTGGCCGAAACAGATTCCTGGGCAGAGTCAGCCCCCACATCCTCAGTCTTGTTCCTCACAGCTTCACTTGAGACCTTAGCTTCTGATGAGGCATCTGGCTTGGTGACTACCACTTCTATGGCTTTTTCCACCTCTGCAGTATCTCCTTCAGAGTCCTTGGCATGATGCAGATCCACACCATACATTGATAACTTCTCATTTCCAACAGCTTCTACTTGTGCTGTGTTCAGTTTCAGAGTCCTGCCTTTAAAGCTCAGCTCTCCTCCTTTCACCTTAATCTTCACCAGGGAATCGGCCAACTGTAAAATATCTTCAGATGCCATCTTCTGTCCGGCTGTAAGGTCAGCATCAGCTTTCTTCTCAGGACTCTCAACCTCCTCTGCTACCATGCCTTCCTCATTTGCACTGGTTGCTTGATCGTCATCAGATGATTCACTATCACTACCACTATCCCTGTCTGACCCCTTTTTCTCAGCCACATCCGGCTCACTTTCAGGATTATACAATTCATTCTCATTCGCATCCTGCTCACTTTCAGGGTTATACAATTCATTCTCATTCACATCCTGCTCACTTTCAGGGTTATACAATCCCTCATCTTGATCTGGAACCTTAGTTAACATGTCATTCACAACATTAACTTCACCATCTGGTCCCTGGTTTCCCTCAGGTGGTCCCTCAAGTATGTGACTATGTGACAACCCCAGCACTATACTTCTATATAGCTCAGGTACTAGGAGCTGGTTCACGACCTCTCCCTGGACTTCAGTGTCCCTATACAATAGGTTATTGTCCATGGCAGCATGAGGAAACCTCTCCTCAGAGCCAGGCTCTTGGGAAACCTCATTTAGAACCCTTATATTTTCCTGTGCCGTTTTAAGAGTGGGGTCTCTCCACTGCTCACTCCCAAAATTATCACAGGACACAGGTAGGTCAGGGACACTCGGTTCCCGAGAACCACCATCCTCGTCTCCCAACATCACCTGCAAAGGAATTTCATCTTTATCACGGTCATCATCATTATCAGTATCATTATCATGATTATGATCAGTATCATCATCATCATTATCATTATCAGTATCATTATCATGATTATGATCAGTATCATCATCATCATTATCATTATCAGTATCAGCATCATTATCATGATCATCATCATCATCATCACATAAGTTTAACGGCCCACTAGCATTGTGTTCCGCCCCTCGGGACTGCGCACCCTCAGTAGGAGCTTCATCACACTGTCCAACAGAATCATTTTTCCCCCAGAGATCCTCAGATCGGGGAAAGTCATTACCCAATATGACTGGGTGCACCAGGTTCTTCACTACCCCTTCACATGAAACCTCCCCGAGTTTGGGGACCAAGTCCACGGCAGTCTCTGGGTAGACTTTGGTGTCTCCGTGGATGCACACCACACTCAGGTGTTTATCAGGGATGAAGTCCCTATCAATCAGGCTGTCACGTACGAAAGTCACTGGACTCTCTGAGTCCAAGAGGACCTGTGCTGGGCAGTCATTTACAACCACCGGGGACACCTGTGGTCCAGTCTCTTCGGCTGAGGTGGCCACACACACAGGTTCTGCGCAGAGAGAGAGGGACCTGCCAACATCACAGTACATAGGCTCCCCCTCTAGTGGACAGTTGGCTGCAATTTCACGACATCTCCAACACTGTCCATCACACTTTTCCACCCACATGTCCCCTCGGGCCTGAATCCGCTTATCAGCATACCCCATGTCCCCAACAGCTGGAACGCTCTTACCGGGAGAGTTCGGCGTCCAGGAACTCTGAAGTGACGACCTCTCAGACGGCTGGTCACGGAGGCAGTCTTTGCTGGCGAAGGCCTTCTCCATCAGGCTGACCAGACGATTGGCGTCCTGGTGGTCTCCTTGTCCGACCTCTGGCTGTACCTCAGGAGGACATGCTCGGGTGTAGCGGTCCACTATCACCTCTTCAACCATACCGACACGACGGCCGACGTCAGGCTCCAACCGCTTCTTTACTGCAGGCAACGCAGGTGCCTTTACAACATTACTCGGGGACGAGGTGCTGAGAGCTGCAATCTGCTCCAATAACAACCGGTTAGTCTCCTGCTGCTGCTGCTGCCAGCTCTGCTGGGCCTGCTGCATGCTCTGCAGGTGTTTCTTAACAAGCTCCTCCAAACTGTCATCCATGCTGTCAGACTTCTCTGTCTCAACAACGGCAGTCTTATGTTGCACATTAACTTGCGCCATTTGTTTAATCAGCTTCTCCAGGCTGTCATCCATACTGTCAGACTTCTCTGTCTTAACAACGGCAGTCTTCACTCAAGACATACACACTCCACAGTCTTTTCCACAGAAAATTCAGCTTTGCTGTGCAGACACTTTTTTTTTTTTCTTTGCAAAGTCTATTAGGGCTACTGTCTCTTTAAGACTGCTTCAATAAAAGTTTCTCCTCTGCTGACAAACTTCAGCCACTATGCTGCCCGCATTCTCCACCAATTGTAAGCTTTTCAGGGGATATAGCTCTGGGATCGCCGTCCTGGTAGACGGAGCGGCATAGAAACAGTTCATTCAGACAGCAGTTCTGGTGTAAACTGGCCGCAACCAGCTTTATTAAAGTCCACAGCAAACAGAACGTGATCAAAACAACTCATAAACAGAAATCCTAAGCCTCTCCGGCTACTCACTTCACATAGATAGATTTCCCTCACTATCAGGGACCAGACTCTAACAGCCTGGGCCAAAACAACACATTATATTCAGCATTTACCAGCATGGAGTTACACAGAGACTCCTCTTTGTGTCTGAAGGCACATCCCACGTCCAGACTTGAGAGAGCTCCCCTCCTATTCAGTAGTTTTGCAGCATGGAGTTTCACAGAGACTACTCCTGTGTCCGGGGTACATCGAGCACCCAGACTGAGACAGCTCCCCTCCTGGAGTCTCCTTCTGTGCCTGGACTCCTTGTCCAGACTAAGCGAGCTCTCTGACTGTGTTCCCAGACACCTACTTCTGGTTTCCTAATTAACACCTGAGTGGTTTCAGGCCTGAGCTGCAAGTGTGTACTGAATGGAAGGTGTAGTGACCTTTCTCTACCACTAGGTTTACAAAGCCATACATTTTCCTTATACCAGTCAGCAAAGTACCTAGGTGAAATGTACACCCCATTCACTACATATGCTTTCACTGTCTCACAACAGGTAATGAGTGCAGAGTAGGAGGGCTTCTAAGGGTATGTTTCCACTTTGCGCATTCATTGCGCTTTGGACGGAGCGGAAACCCTGCTCCGCCCAAAGCCCCGCCCTCTTCTGTACGTGCGGTGATTCCGGATGTGTTCATTGAACACATCCGGAATTGCCGCACGGTATGCATAAGACTCTGTTATTTACCTTGCGGAGACGGAGCATCGCCGCAAGGTAAACAGACATGCTGCGGTCTAAAAAGACGCGCCGCATGTCCAGAAACGGAGGGCCGCCGAATGCGTATTCACACGCATAGTGAAGACGGGATTTCATAAAATCCCCTCCACTATGCTGTAACATCTGGACTCTGCGGATTGAACTCTGCGGCTGTACGCAGCGTTCAATCCGCAGCTAATCCGGATGTAATCTGGCCTGTGGAAACATACCCTTAAAGAAAAACTATCAGGTCTATGAGAGCCAGAATTCTTGCTGGTTGGTAGGCGATCAAATAGTTATTTCATGCAATAAAATGCAATTTTGGAATTTAAAAATCATACAAGGTGATTTTCTGGATTTTTTTAAGATTCTATCTCTCACAGTTGAAGTGTACCCATGATAAAATTACAGACCTCTGTAGGTGGGAAAACTTGCAAAATCGGCAGTGTATCAAATACTTATTTTCCCCCATGCATATGAGCAATTATATTTTTCCTATTATTTTATATACCGTATTTTTCGGACCATAAGACGCACTTTTTTCACCCAAAATTTTTGGGGAAAATGGGGGTGCGTCTTATGGTCGCAATATACTTACTAATCCGGTGGCGGCGGTCTCGTGGCGGCGTCCCAATGCAGCCTCCCTCTGCTCTGTGGTGTGGTGGTGTCCGGGCTCTGTAGTGTGGCGGCAGCCGGGCTCTGTGCTGCATGGGGGCTCCGCCGGCATTTCGTCATAGCCGGAAAGCCCCCCAAAAGCTCAGCTGCTGCGACGCTGTGGCTTCCTGAAAGATGGCCGGCAGGGGCCTCCGCAATGATGGCCGCTGGAGCCGCATACTCAGATTCAGATCTCGGCTGCGAGATCTTGTCCCGAGATATCGGGAAGAGATCTCGTTGCCAAGATTTGAATTTGAGTATGCAGCGGCCATCTTTCCGGAGGCCCCTGTCGGCCATCTTTGAAGAAGCCACCGCATTGCAGCAGCGGAGCTGCGGGGGGCTTTCCGGCTATGACTAAATGCTCGCGGAGCTCCCTCACGCAGCACAGAGCCCCACTGCCGCCATACTACAGAGCCTGGACACCACCACACCACAGAGCAGAGGGAGGCTGCATCGGGACCGCCGCCACATGATTAGGAAGTATAATGCCACCCCACGGACCACAGCCACCCCACGGACCACAGCCACCCCACGGACCACAGCCACCCCACAGAGCACCCCTGCAACACAGAGCACCACCACCACACCAGCCTGGATCACCGAACGACCCCTGTGACCACTCCTCTACCTGTGCTGATCCCTTCGCTGGTAAGCTGAATTCGGACTGTAAGACGGACCCCCATTTGACACATTATTTTTTTTCCCTATTTTCCTTCTGAAAATTTGTGGTGCGTCTTATAGTCCAAAAAATACGGTACTTGCTGTCTCATTTCATGCCTAAATTACAAGGTATTTTATTTACAACAATAGTATAAAATATTGATTAACCAAAAATACAACATTAAAAAATTAAAAGCTGCAGAACCATCGCTTGTCCTATCCTGATGGAATGGTGCCAGCCCTGACATGGGTTTCAGCAATCAGCCTTCATCTGGGGGTAATGTCATGCCAGCGGAGGGCCAGTTTTATGGCAATGTCCAATAGAAACGACTCCTGCATTACCGTATAGTAATGGACAGTCATGGTTCTATATGGGATTCACTTGATTTTTCACAAACTGTTCCTGCATTTTGGCCTAGTTTATGTTAAATAAATGGCACAGTGCAATTTGTCAATAGTTCTTGTTCATTAGTGGTTGTGTTTACCTAATTTTAACACATTCTAAGGACCGGATATTATTTTATTATGTCCTCATGCATAAAACCATGGAATTACTTTTTCTCATGACTGCACTGTATATTGATGAGTAAATAAATTAATTTTGCTGCAATTTTCTAGGAGACAAAATACTAATGAAAAGTGTACTTTAGATTCATAATCATCTTTTGCATATATACATTTATCACAATAGGTAATATACGCAAGTACATGTCAAACATTACACATTATAAATGCCGATCAACACAGAAAAGGATATAGATGAAGTAGGAAATGTTGAGCTGGTCTTTCCTGTTTTTGCACCAGCTCTGCACAATGAATTCTATATAGTTTGTAATAAAGGTCATAGTAGGTACCTGTAAATGCTTCATGGCTTCCAGTTCTCTTAATATATCCAATTGTGTTTCATCTTTGGCATATGCGCGTAGAACCTGATCTCTATATTCCCAGAAAATAAAAATATTTTGAATAGTATGTTACATATCTTCAAGCAAATCATGACATAGATTGTATGTTGAATAGAAACATAGTAAAATATAGTAGAGTTTACAAGAGTCTATAACCTGCTGTTTTTTACATAGAGGAACAAAACAGCCGTCTAGCGAAAGCCATTGGGTAATAGATGACGGTCTCTCTATTTGCCGGGAAAATTAAAGACTGTAGTAGTCGTTATCTGCTAAAGCAGACTGGAAAACTTCGACCCGCAGACCATACTTGGCCCTTTGGCTGTTCATATCAGGCCCACAAAAGGGCTAGAAGCAATGGTTCGTGAGTTGCATGCCGCTGCCTGCCCTCCCCACCTCAGTCCGACGTCTTGATTTCACCACTATTTGCATCCTCAGGATGCAGATAACAGTGAATATAATGGTGGCGGAAGGATACATTACCATCGGCTAAGTCTTCCACAATTCTGCCTGTGTGACAAAGGCGTCACCACAGCGAGCAGGACGATGTCATTAGTGTCATGACTCAGGACAGAGGGTTCCTGCTCCGTCCTGGTTAGGTCAGGGTTAAGTTTTGATAGCCTCCTTTTGGTTCTGGGGCGGCTATTTAGTGCTGGTAGTTCCTGGGTCGGGTGTCGGTGATACTTCAGTTTGTCTCGACTAGTGTGGCTGACCCAGGTTACTCAGTTAACAATCGTTGTTCCTCTGTGTGTGTGTGTGTACTTATCTGTGTATGATCCGGTTTGACCTTTGACTCGTCTCTGTCTCCTGTTCTTGTACCGTCCTGACTTCTCTGGTTTTGACTCTCGGCTCCCATTCCGATTATTCTCCAGTCCTGCACTTTGGATACCACGCTCTCTACTGGCTTCTGACCCTCAGCTTGTTTATTGACTCCTCTCCTGTCTTACAACTCGGCTCCTGTGTACCTCGTCTGGCTTCTGACCTCCGGCTTGCTCTGACTACGTCCCTGCCTCCACCTCCCGCTGGCTCCCATTCCATCATGTGGTGATAAGCTCCGCCCACCGTTCCTCCCTTTGCCTTCGCACGTCCTGTGAGGCTTTGGTGCAGTGTGCAAGGCACCTTGCGGTGCTCTCGCTAAGCCCTCGCTGGTCTGTGTCTCGGCTAAGTGCCCCTTAGGCTTCACCTCTGGCTACACACTTGTGGTGTAGCATTACAAATAGTTTGCGCCTGCTCAGAACCTGTTACTCCTGTGTTCAACTGTTACCCTGCTGGAAGATATCACACTACACTGTGATTAACTTCTTCCGTTTCAGTAAAAAAAATAGGTTCATATACACTTTCTGTTCCTATGTGCATCCACATACCTGACTCTGCTTCATCTGGGCTATCTGCTTTGCTTGGCACGTGATTGTCGGCCATCCTGCATACCCTGCTTTCCTGGCCCTTGCTGATCCACGTGTAATCCATAAAGACCCACACCCACTCTACTACCTCAATGGCTCCGGTCATTGCTGCTCTTGACAGCTTAGAGAATCCACTTCACCAGGTGATTCCATAACATATGTCTTGCTGAAACTATACATTACAAAACTTCTCACACATTCTATACAAAACAGAATTCCTGAGTTGCTCAATGTACTGCTTTTCATTATCTTTCCTACACCTCTCAAATAATAATTATTTATTATTTGAGTGGTATGGTGAAACATCACCCACAACCCAGTCAATCAGGGCAAGTGTGTGAGACAGGGTCACACCTCGGTTATGCAAGGTCATCTTCTGGAGTCCGGAAGTTGATGTGTCATCACCGGATGCCAGTGGAGGCTGCAGCCGGGGGTCACGTTACAGGGACTAAGCTAGCAGTGATAGGGCCGCCCAGAGACAAATATGTCAACATAAGATATTTTTAAAAAAAAGTCTCATTTGAAAGGTTTAAATCGTTATGTACAATATACATTGTAGTGGACTATCTCTTTAACCCCTTAACGACCGCCGATACGCCTTTTCACGGCGGTCATTAAGGGTACTTAAACCACAGCGCCGTTAATTAACGGCGCTGTGGAAAAAGTGAATAGCGACCCCCAGAGGCGCATTTTCTCCGGGGTCCGGGGTAGCAGAGACCCCAGAGAACATGAATCGGGTCTGTTTTTACCGACCCCGATGTTGCGATCGCCGTATTAACCCTATAACAGCGATCGCAACAACAACAAAAAAATGGTGTGCCATTTAATTTCTCTCTCCTCTGATGTGATCGGACATCAGAGGAGAGAGAAAAAGGGTCCCCGATCTCCCCCTTGTGGCCCCCAAAATCCTTTTCTGGCCCAAGGGCCCTCCGGTGTCCCCAGGTGCCGCCGCCATGGCGCAAAGGGGAGAAAATGGCGGGCGCATGCTCAGTGCGCCCGCCGCGATGTGCTGGGGGAGCTTGGGCAATTTTCTCTGGGGTCTCGGCTGCCGGGAGTAGCCGAGACCCCAGAGAACATGATCCGGGTCGGTATTTACCGACCCCGGTGTCGCGATCGCCGTTATACTGAGATGTGATCGCACATCAGAGGGGTGAGAATTAGGGTCCCCAGGACCCCCGATCCACCCCCTTGTACCTTCCGGTGTCCCCCGTCCTCAGGCAGGTCCTGCAGCTCCGTTCTCTTCATGCTGAAAAAAAAAATGCCTGGCGACAGATTAAAAAAAAAAGAATGAATAAAAGTACATTTTGATCACTGTAATAAACTATCACAGTGATCAAAATAAAAAAAACACTACATAAATCCCCCCTTTATCACCCCCTTAGTTAGGGACATAAAATATAGAAATTATATTTATTTTCATTTTTCATTAGGGTTATAATTAGGGTTAGGGTTATAATTAGGGTTAGGGTTAGGCTGGGTTCATACTGCGTTATGGCAGTCTGTTAGACGGAGTGCGTTACACCGCGGTGTAACGCAGTCCGTTAACGCTGCCATTCACCCCCATTTGAGGGCGCATCGCGACGCATGCCGTAAAGCGGCATGCGTTCGCGACGTGCCGTCATTCAGTGACGGAGCCTCGGACGCGGGCTGCAGCGTCTGGACTCCGTCACCGCTAGCGCAGATGAATTATCTGCTGATTCCTCTGCGCTAGCGGGTATAGCATAACGCGATCGCGTTATGCTATACCATTACCAGCCCGTCAACACTATGTGTTGAACGGGCTGGTAAAACGCAAAATGAACCTAGCCTTAGGGTTAGGGTTATAATTAGGGTTAGGGTTGGAATTAGGGTTAGGGTTACAATTAGGGTTGGAATTAGGGTTGGGAATTAGGTTAGGATTAGGGTTAGGGTTGGGATTAGAGTTAGGGGTGTGTTGAGGTTAGGGTTGGAGCTAGAATTGAGGGGTTTCCACTATTTAGGCACATCAGGGGTCTCCAAACACGACGTGGCATTCAAAAAGTCAAATGGCGCTCCCTCCCTTCCGAGCCCTGCTGTGCGCCCAAACAGTGGTTTACCCCAACATATGGGGTATCGGCGTACTCAGGACAAATTGCAAAAAAACTTTTGGGGTCTTGTTACCCTTGGGAAAATAAAAATTGGGGTGAAAAGATCGTTTTGGTGGAAAAAATATGATTTTTTATTTTCACGGCTCTGCGTTTATAAATTTCTGTGAAGCACTTGGGGGGTTCAAAGTGCTCACCACACATCTAGATAAGCTCCTTGGGGGGTCTAGTTTCCAAAATGGTGTCACTTGCAGGGGGTTTCTACTGTTTAGGCACATCAAGGGCTCTGCAAACACAACATGACGCCCGCAGAACATTCCATCAAAGTCTGCATTACAAAATGGCGCTCCTTCCCTTCCAAGCTCTCCCATGCGCCCAAACAGTGGTTCCACCCCACATATGGAGTATCAGCGTACTCAGGAAAAATTGGACAACTTTTGGGGTCCAATTTCTCCTGTTACCCTTGGGAAAATAAAAAAATAGCGGGCTAAAGAATCATTTTTGAGGAAAAAATGATTTTTTATTTTCACGGCTCTACGTTATAAACTTCTGTGAAGCACTTGGGGGTTCAAAGTGCTCACCACACATCTAGATAAGTTCCTTAAGGGGTCTAGTTTCCAAAATGGTGTCATTTGTGAGAGGTTCCACTGTTTAGGCATATCAGGGGCTCTTCAAACGCGACATGGCGTCCAAATTCAATTCCAGCCAATTTTGGTTTGAAAAAGTCAAGCGGCGCTCCTTCCCTTCCAAGCCCTGCCATGCACCCAAACAGTGGTCCCCCCCACATATGGGGTATTAGCGTACTCAGGACAAATTGGACAACAACTTTTGTGGTCTAATTTCTCCTGTTACCCTTGGTAAAATAAAAAATTGGGGACTAAACCATCAGGTTAGTGGAAAAAATATGATTTTTTTATTTTCACGCCCGGGCGTTATAAACTTCTGTGAAGCACTTGGGGTTCAAAGTGCTCACCACACATCTAGATAAGTTCCTTAGGGGGTCTAGTTTCCAAAATGTGGTCACTCGTGGGGCTTTCCACTGTTTAGACACATCAGGGCCTCTACAAACGCGACATTTCATCCAGCCAATTCTGCGTTGAAAAAGTCAAACGGCGCTCCTTCCCTTGCGACCTCTGCCGTGCGCCCAAAAAGTGTTTTACCCCCACATATGGGGTATCGGCGTATTCAGGAAAAATTGCACAACAAATTTTGTGGTTCATTTTTTCTTTTAACACTTGTAAAAATAAGAAAAATTGGTTCCTAAGTAAAGTTTTTGCAAAAAAAGTTCAATGTCAATTTTTTCCTTCCACATTGATTCAGCTCCTGTGAAGCACGTAAAGGGTTAATAAACTTCTTGAATGTGGTTTTGAGCACCTTGAGGGGTGCAGTTTTTAGAATGGTATCACTTTTTGGTATTTTCTATCATATAAACCCCTCAAAGTGACTTCAAATGTGATGTGGTCCCTAAAAAAAAATGGTGTTGTAAAAATGAGAAATCGCTGGTCAACTTTTAACCCTTATAACTTCGTAACAAAAAAAATTTTGTTCCAAAATTGTGCTGATGTAAAGCAGACATGTTGTAAATGTTACTTATTAAGAAATTTGTGTGATATATCTCTCTGATTTAAGGGCATAAAAATTGAAAGTTTGAAAATTGCTAAATTTTCAAAATTTTTGCCATATTTCCATTTTTTTCATAAATAAAAGCAAGTCATATAAAAAATTTTTTTACCACTAACGTGAAGTACAATATGTCACGAAAAAACATTCTCAGAATCAGCTGGATTCGTTAAAGCATTCCAGAGTTATAACCTCATAAAGTGATAGTGGTCAGAATTGTAAAAATTGGCCCGGTCATTAAGCTGCAAAATGGCTTTGTCACTAAGGGGTTAAATACTTTAGTACAGATTTTTTTATGTCAGCTTGTCATACAGGTCAGATTTACTGTGTCAGTATGTGAATTCAGTCTCTTCGTCCAATAACATTTATTTGAAGATTTTACAATTGTCATATATAAAAAGTATAGAATATTTAATTTAAAAAGCAATAATAACATTTGAGATTCCCGTAACTTCTTGGCATTCCAATACACAGAGATAAATACAAGAAAATAACTTAAAAATCTAGTATCTTAGGACTGCTGTGAACCTATACATAGTTACATAGTTATTAAGGTTGAAGGAAGACTTTAAGTCCATCTAGTTCAACCCATATCCTATCCTAACCTGCCCTAACATGTTGATCCAGAGGAAGGCAAAAAAAAACCAAGTGGCAAACAGTAAGCTTCACATTTTGGAAAAAAATTCCTTCCCGACTCCACATACGGCAATCAGACTAGCTCCCTGGATCAACGCAGTATCTAGGAAACTAGTGAATATAGCCTGTAATATTATACTTTTCAAGAAAGGCATCCAGTCCCTTCTTAAATTTTAGTAAGGAATCACTCATTACAACATTAGACGGCAGAGAGTTCCATAGTCTCACTGCTCTTACAGTAAAGAATCTGCGTCTGTGATTATGGCTAAACCTTCTTTCCTCCAGACGTAGAGGATGCCCCCTTGTCCCCGTCACAGGTCTAAGAGTAAAAAGATCATTAGAAAGGTCTTTGTACTGTCCCCTCATATATTTATACATTGTAATAAGATCACCCCTAAGCCTTCGTTTTTCCAAACTAAATAACCCCAAGTGTAATAACCTGTCCTGGTATTGCAGACCCCCCAGTTCTCTAATAACCTTGGTCACTCTTCTCTGCACCCGCTCCAGTTCAGCTATGTCTTTCTTATACACCGGAGACCAGAACTGCACACAGTATTCTAAGTGTGGTCGCACCAGTGACTCGTATAGAGGTAAAATTATGTTCTCCTCATGAGCATCTATGCCTCGTCTAATGCATCCCATTATTTTATTTGCCTTGGCAGCAGCTGCCTGACATTGGCCACTAAATGTGAGTTTGTCGTCCACCTATACACCCAGGTCTTTTTCAGTGACAGTTTTGCCCAGTGTTTTACAATTAAGCACATAATTATACATCTTATTTGTTCTACCCAAGTGCATGACCTTACATTTATCCCCATTAAAGCTAATTTGCCATTTATCAGCCCAAGCTTCTAGTTTACATAAATCCTCCTGTAATATAAAATTATCCTCCTCTGTATTTATTACCCTGCAGAGTTTAGTGTCATCTGCAAATATTGAAATACTACTCTGTATGCCCCCTACAAGGTCATTAATAAATATGTTAAAGAGAAGCGGCCCCAATACTGACCCCTGTGGTACCCCACTGCTAACCGTGACCCAGTCCGAGTGTGCTCCATTAATAACCACCCTTTGTTTTCTATCCATGAGCCAGTTCTTAACCCACTTACACATATTTTCACCTATCCCCATTGTTCTCATTTTATGTATCAACCTTTTGTGTGGCACTGTATCAAAAGCTTTTGAGAAGTCCATGAACACCACGTCCACTACATTCCCTTGGTCCAGTCCTGAACTTACCACTTCATAAAAGCTTATCAGATTAGTCTGACAAGAACGGTCCCTCGTAAACCCATGCTGATACTGTGTCATGAGGTTATTCAGCCTCAGATACTCCAATATAGTATCCCTTAAAAAGCCTCCAGGATTTTACCCACAGTAGATGTTAAGCTCACTGGCCTATAATTTCCAGGTTCAGTTTTTGCCCCCTTTTTGAATATTGGCACCACATTTGCTATACACCAGTCCTGTGGTACAGACCCCGTTATTATGGAATCTTTAAAGATTAAAAATAATGGTCTATCTATAACTGTACTTAATTCCCGCAGTACTCGGGGGTGTATCCCATCCAGGCCCGGGGATTTGTCAACTTTAGTGATTTTTAGACGCCGCCGTACTTCCTGCTGGGTTAAGCAGGTGACATTTAATGGAGAAATTTTTTTATCACTGATCATGTTATTTGTCATGGGATTTTCTTGTGTAAATACAGTTGAAAAAAAGTTATTTAGCATATTGGCTTTTTCCTCATCCTCATCCACCATTTCACCCAGACTATTTTTAAGGGGACCAACACTATCATTTTTTAGTTTCTTGCTATTTATGTAGTTAAAGAATATTTTGGGATTATTTTTACTTTCTCTGGCAATGAGTCTCTCTGCCTCAATCTTTGCTGTCTTGATTTGCTTTTTACAGAATTTATTCAGTCTTCTGTATTTATTTAATGCCTCATCACTTACCTACACTATGTCAAACTTCAAAATCATAAAATTAAATAGATGAAGGAACCTATTTCATTATTTATTTTTTTTATTTAGAATAAAATTAAGTGACACCTAAAGTAACAAAATGAAGTATATGCATATTCAAAGATATAGAATAATAGTACATCATAGAAACAGCTTCTAGCAGCATAGTTAACAGAAAAAGGGAAATAACATGTAAGTTTACATCATGCAATGACTTTGCTTCAAGGTTCTTCTTGAAGAGGAAAAATTTTATTCCAACTGTTCCATTTGTTCTGATATCTGGGCAGCGTCATTATTTCTGGCATAAATAAGTTTGTATAGACTATGCAGACATATGTTTTCAATAAGTTCAGATAATGAAGGAATTTCTGGCAATTTCCATTTCAACACAATTAAATTCTTAACCACTAAAAAGATTAGGGGTAATAATTATTTTAATTGTGGGATTCGATGGATCAGTGAAAATATATAATTCCACGTGTTTTTTAGATTAGGACAAACCCAAAAAATAATGGCACTCTATGCATTATATTTATGACATCTACTTTGTTTCTGATTAGAATTCTAATTAGGACACAGTTTTTGTTTATAGGTCCATATTATATGATGCCCAGATAATTTCCCATATACCATGATTTACGTTTGTTTGCATTATTACTATCATACAATTTGATCTAACTTTTTATGGCTAGTCAATATTGCTTGTTCCAACTTTTTGTGTGTATTATATATTCATCGAGGTTGTACCTCCTTGAGGGATCTTTTTGTCTCTTCCTTCCGGTAATGAATTTTATCTAATACGATCATGTTTTCATCTCTATCCTGATTGGTGTGTTGTTTGAGCAGATCTCTTGTCATGCATATGTACCATATACTGTTTTGTAAGTAGCTAATAAACTTTATTTTATATATTTGGTTATCCTTTATATGCTTTTCTATTATAGTATTATTTTGATCATGCAAAGATAATCTTGACTTGAAAGCTTTTTTTTCGGTTGTTCATGTTTGTCTTTTTTAGGAATTTCAAAGTAGTGGACAACTTTTTGTAGGTTAATAAATCCCCAAAATATTATGTATATCTCCTGTGATTCCACATGCTTTGCCAACATAGAGGGTATTGTTCTTTATATGCCTTTAACAATCTATTAGGATTTAGATATCATCTTGTTATTAGCTTATAATGACATTCGTACAGTGTCGAACATAAATTAGATGCATAAGGAAGTCTCAAACTGTTTTTAGGCTGTTCCATAGTAGCTGTAAATTTAAGGTCTTTTTCCCAGTTATTTACCGTATATACTCAATTATAAGCTGACCCGAGTATAAACCGAGGCACCTAATTTTGTCACAAAAAACTGGGAAAACATATTGACTTGAGTATAAGCCGGGTATGCATTGTCCCCTCATCCTCATCCTGGTATGCATGCTTCCTCATCCCTATCCTTGTATGCATAGCTCCTTATCCCTATCCTTGTATGCATGGCTCCTCATCCCTGTCCTGGTATGCATGGCTCCTTATCCTTATCCCCATCCTTGTATGTATTGCTCCTCATCCCTATCCTGTTATGCATGGCTCCTTATCCCCTTCCGTGTATGCATGGCTCCTCATCCCTATCCTTGTATGCATGGCTCTTTATCCCCTTCCTTGTATACACGGATCCTCATCCCTATCCTTGTATACATGGCTCCTTATCCCCTTCCTTGTATGCATGGTTCCTCATCCCTATCCTTGAATGCATGGCCCCCATGAGAAAAGCATAAAAAAAACCTACTTACCTTCCCTGTGCGCCCTCTTAGCATCTTTTCTTCGGGCTTCCAGCAACTCCTAAGGCCGAGCGATCACATGACCCCGCTCATTAAGGTAATGAATATTCACCTCGCTCCACTCACCTGGGACACGTGCTGCTTGAAGTTGAAACAGAATGCTGCGAGGTCATGCAGGGAAAGTAAGTAGGAGGTTTTTTTTACAGCTGCTGGAAGCCGGCGGCTATAGCTGTAACTGTGCGCGCTATAAGGGAAATGAATATTCATTGCCAGTGCAGTGAATATTCATTTCTCTTTAGCAGAGGGCACAGTTACAACCGCTAAAAAGGAAAGATTTATATTTTTATTTGGTCATAGTTACTTCATTTTAATTTATTTTTTACATTTTCTAAACTTTTCCATGCCATTAAGAGCAAATAGTTTGGTATAGTGGGATTTTAGCATGCTTAATATTAATATATTTTATTAATAATAATTTAAGTGGAGAGTTATTATTGAAAGAAGATTCAGTACCCACCCAACTAGTGTTTGTGCCATTGGTTAACCATTTCTGGCATTCCTTAATTAGATTTGTAAGGTAATTACAAAATATCTTAAGTAGTTTAAAACCACCTCAGTTTTTTTTTTAATTAAAATCGTTTTAGAAACTCTCGGTTTCTTATTGCATCACGTAAAAATATTTAATGTCTGAATCTTGTTGAACCATTTTGATGGACACTTAAAGCGAACCTGTCAGCAGGTTTTTTCCAATTAAACTACAAGCATTGTCAGTTTGGCAATGTAAAACTGCTTAAAATGATACATACTGATTAAAATGATACCTGGGTTAAAAGTTTTCAGTTATGAGATTTTTGTGATCCGGGGCGGGACTGTAGGCAGAGTCTTATCTCCTGTTCTAAGCCAGAGAAACCAGGGAAAGACCTGTACACAGGCCCACCCCGAAGCACAAATAGTCTTTCTCTCTGTCTCTATGATGAGGAACATGTTTGTGCTTCGGGGCGAGACTGGACAGGTCTTTCCTTGGTTCCACTGGCTTAGAGCAGGAAGATAAGACTCTGTCTACAGTCCCACCCCGGAGCACGGGCATATCATTAACTGAAAACTTCTAATACTGATTACACAAGAACCACAAGACGGATTTCTTCACCTCATTTTATTCATTTTAACACTGTCAACCTGACAATGCCTGTAGATTACTTAGCAAAATCCTACTGACTGGTTTGCTTTAAGGGAATAGCCTTAAATAAATAAAATCTTAGGTAAAGTTACCATTTTAAAAGTTATTATTTTTCCTAACCAGGTTAAGTCTTTATTATAGTGAGCAATGTCCTCTTGAATGGTTTTATACAATTACTCTAGATTTATGTCTACAACATTATTAATGGGATTAACAAGAAAAATACCTAGATATGTAATATTCTCATTTTGCCATTTATATTGACTTTCATTTTTAATAATCTCTTAAAGTTGGTTAATGTTATCTATGTTATACTGTAAAATGTTTGATTTTTCTCCGCATTTATTTTATAGTAGGACACTTTTGAGAACCTTTATATTATGGTGTATTCCTCTCTAATGGAATTCATTGGATCTGAAAATGATAAAATTCTATTGTCTGCAAACAAAGAAATCTTGTATTGATGAGAACTAACATGACTACATTTAATCATATTATTTAATTGAATATGTTCTGCCAATGGCTCCATAACCAAAGCGAACAATAAGGGTAATAGTGGACACCTTTGGTGAAGGAAACTATGTTAATACTTTTCTGCTTAAAAACAGTAAAAATTGGGCCACACTACAGACAGGGAAAACATGCAGTGGGTATATAGCCTTAAGAGATTTTATCTCTTTTGGAGAAATATATTTTTCTCTTTATAAATCTAAGTATCACCTGTATTATCTCACTCACACTTTGTAATTATATATTGTGCTGTCCACTAGATTTTTAGAATTTTTGGTTCCCTGATGGATGAACCTGCTATACAGTGAGGAGAAACATGTTGAATCCTCAATAATTTTCTAGTAATTGCTGTATGATAAAATATTTTCTTAAATATTACAATCTACATGTTTGCATGTACAATTTACACCATGTCTCCAGAGGCTGGCTCAGGCTGGATGGCAAATTTTGCCCTGGGGGTAAGCACAGAGAACTGGTCCATGAGTGGCACGGCCCATCCTTCGGTCTTATGTAGCACTCAGTGTGTGTAGTGCGTGTCTGAGGTGCGACTACTAGCAACTTAATTTATGAAACACACAGCCTGTTTTTGCTGTATCATTAGAAATTAATCACAAATGGTATACTTATTGTTAATGGCTGCAAAAAAAACAAAGAAGTCTGCTCTTAATTTCTGCTTAAACAGTGGAAACATAGAATCATAGAATGTTAGAGTTGGAAGGGACTTCAAGGGTCATCGTATTCAACCCCTGCTCAATGAAGGAAACATGCTGCTATTTGAATTATTAATTAATTATTATTACTAAATAATTAATGATGCCTTCCCCCGAGTATAATAACATTCAAAAAAATGCACCCCTGTTGTTTATTTACAGTGGGTTCGGAAAGTATTCAGACCCTTTTAAATTTTTCACTCTTTGTTTCATTGCAGCCATTTTGGTAAATGCAAAAAAGTTCATTTTTTTCTCATTAATGTACACTCTGCACACCATCTTTATTGAAAAAAAAACAGAAATGTAGAAATTTTTGCACATTTATTAAAAAATAAAAACTGAAATATCACATGTTCATAAGTATGCAGATCCTTTGCTCAGTATTATTGAGTAGAAGCAACCTTTTGAGCTAGTACAGCCATGAGTCTTCTTGGGAATGATGTAACAAGTTTTTCACACCTGAATTTGGGGATCCTCTGCTATTCTTCTCCTCTCCAGTTCCGTCAGGTTGGATGGTGAACGTTGGTGAACAGCCATTTTCTGATCTCTCCAGAGATGCTCAATTGGGTTTAGGTCAGGGCTCCGGCTGGGCCAGTCAAGAATGGTCACAGTGTTGTTCTGAAGCCACTCCTTTGTTATTTTAGCTGTGTGCTTGGGGTCATTGTCTTATTGGAAGGTGAACCTGTCATGATCCAGGCCAGGTATTGAGTCCTGTCTTTCTCTTTCCCGGTCTGGTCATGTCAGGGATTAACTTTTCTCTGCCTCGTTCTGGTGTCAAAACTGCTATTTCTCTCCACTGCTTCCTGCAGGCAGTGTCAGTTATATTTTCTGCCTACGGTGTCAGTAGTTGACTCTGGTGATACCCTGATTTGTCCTGCTGTGTTTAGCTGACTTTACTCGTGTCCGTTCCTTCCTCTGCTCCCGCCCCGACTCTGTGTCTCCCTTAGTGTTTGGATTTCCTGGTATTTGACTCGGCATTGGCTCTGACCTGATTATGCCTCTTGTTTCTATTACTTCTGCTTCTAACCGGCATTGACTTCTGACATGGCTCTGACTCTGAGATTGGTACTGCCCTTGGTACTCAGTTACTCTCTGGTATTGACCAGGCTTGTTTAACTGTTCTGCTGCCACCTGGTGGTAGCCTCACTGCAATGCTGCTGGTCTGCTCTGTGCAGTATTGCAGACATCACTCCACTCTGCTGCCATCTAGTGGAGTTTGCATTTACTTGCAGAGCTGCAGCGTGACAGAACCTTCGGACAAGTCTGAGGTCCAGAGCACTCTGGAAGAGGTTTTCATCCAAGATATCTCTGCACTTGGCCGCATTCATGTTTACTTCAATTGCAACCAGTCGTCCTGCTCCTGCAGCTGAAAACACCCCCATAGCATGATGCTGCCACCACCATGTTTCACTGTTGGGAATGTATTGGGCAGGTGATGAGCAGCGCCAAGTTTTCTCCACACATACTGCTTAGAATTATCACCAAAAAGTTATATCTTCTTCTCATCAAACCAGAGAATCTTATTTCTCATAGTCTGGGAGTCCTTCATGTGTTTTTTTTTAGCAAACTCTATGCGGGATTTCATATGTCTTGCACTGAGGAGAGGCTTCTGTTGGGCCACTCTGCCATAAAGGCCCAGTTGGTGGAGGGCTGCAGTGATAGTTGACTTTGTGTAACTTCCTCCCATCTCCCTACTGCATATGTGGAGCTCAGCCACAGTGATCTTGGAGTTCTTCTTTACCTCTCTCACTAGGCTCTTCTCCCATGATTGTTCAGATTGGTTGGATGGCCATATCTAGGAAGACTTCTGGTGGTCCAAAACTTTTTCCATTTAAGGATTATGGAGGTCACTGTGCTCTTAGGAACCTTGAGTACTGCATAAATTCTTTTGTAACCTTGACCAGATGTGTGCCTTGCCACAATTCTGTATCTGAGCTCTTTGGCCAGCTCCTTTGACCTCATGATTCTCATTTGGTCGGACATGCACTGTGAGCTGTGAGATCCTATATGGACAGGTATATGGCTTTACAAATCAAGTCCTATCAGTAAAATTAAACATAGCTGGACTCCAATGAAGGAGTAGAACCATCTCAAGGAGGATCACAAGGAAATGGACAGCATGTGACATAAATATGAGTGTATGAGCAAAGGGTCTGAATACTTATGACCATGTGATATTTTAGTTTTTCTTTTTTTAATAAATTTGCAAAAATTTCTACATTTCTGTTATCAGTCAAGATGGTGTGCAGAGTGTACATTAATGAGAAAAAAATGAACTATTTTGCATTTACTAAGTGGCTGCAATGAAACAAAGAGTGAAAAATTTAAAGCGGTCTGAATACTTTTTGAACCCACTGTATATACATTTCACTAAATCAATTGCCATAACCTGCATCCCAAGATCTAGAGCACTACTTTGCCAAATTAAGTACTGAACCACATTAAGTGCAAAACCAGTAGAGATGGGTGAACCTGAACAGTACATCTACTGTTCGGGCACGGACACCGAACACGGACTTCAGGAAGTCCTTGTTGCTGCTCGGGTTTGGCTGCCTGTACACCGGGTTTTTGTCACACTGTCATTTGCATGGCAGCTCTGCAAACACCGCTTCTGATTGGCGGTGAAATCATCCCCGCACGTCAGAGAGCCGCGTTTCCCACGTTGTCAAAAGACAGCATGAGCGCTCAGCTTTGATTGGAGGTATAAAGTTTACCTCTGGTCACTGGTGTCAGCTGATGGGACAACAGCTCCCATCATCCGACACCTGCTGCCGCTAATAACAGTGAGAAAAGGAGCGGCGGATGGGAGTATTCATTAGTCGCTACTGCGCTGTAAATAAATAGTTTTAAAAAAAAATGTTATGGGTTCCCCTGTAATTTTGCTAACCAGCAAGACAAAATCCTCAGCTATCAGCATCAGCAAGGCTAGTTATCAAGAATAGAGGGGTCCTCACGCTGTTTTTTTAAATGATTTAAATAAATAATTTTAAAAAACAGCGTGGGGCCCCCCATTTTTTATAACCAGCCTTGCTAAAGAAGACAGCTGGGTACTTATTCTCAGGATGGTAAGGGCCATAGATATTAGCCCCTCCAGCCTAAAAATAGCAGCCCGCAGCTGCCCAGAAAAGGCACATCTATTAGATCTATTCTTTGCGTTCTTCCCACTTGCCCTGTAGTGGTGGTTGATGTCACCTTTGTATTGTCAGGTGACATCAAAACCATGGCTTAGTAATGGAGTGGCGTCTATAAGACACCTATCCATTACTAATCCTATAGTCACATTGTAAGAAAATGCAGACACCAAGAAAAAAGTCCTTTAATTGAAAGAATGACACAGACTCCTTTAATAATCTTAATTAAACCATACTTACAACCTCGCCTAATTCCACCGAAGCCTTCGATCTCCTGCAATAAAACTAAAATAAAAAAACAACTATATACCATAACTGTCCGTTGTTCTGTCCCACATCGTAATCCGTGTCTGGGGATAAACAGTTTTCAACCTGGACGGTGCCAAGATGCGACTGTCCAGGCTGAGGACCACTGGTGACTGAGCGTCTATGAGTGCAGCGTCAGTGACTTCAGGGTGATTTCATAGAGGTTACATCCGGTCACTGAGGCTCCGTTACCAGGCGAGCTGAACTGTGGTGACCTCGTTGAGTTCCCCGCTAGCAGAGTGAGAGTTTTTCTGACAATACTAAGGTGACATCAACTCCCGCCCAACTATCACCCCAATTGCCACCATTACAGGGCAAGTGGGAAGAGCTGGGCAAAGCAACAGAATTGGCGCATCTAATAGATGTGCCTTTTTTGTGCAGCTACGGGCTGCTATTTTTAGGCAGAGGGCCAAAATCCATGGCCTGTTACCAACCTGAGAATACCAACCCCCAGCTGTTTGCTTTAACAAGGCTGGTTGTCAAAAATGGGGGGACCCCACGCCGATTTTTAAAATTATTTATTTAAATAATTAAAAAAACAGCATGAGGACCCCTCTATTCTTGATAACTAGCCTTGCTGAAGCTGACAGCTGAGGGTAGCAGCCCCCAGCTGTGAGTTTTGCCTGGCTGGTTAGCAAAAAAACAGGTGAACCCACGCCGTTTTTTTAACAATTATTTATTTACAGCACAGTAGCGGCTAATGAATACTCCCATCCGCCGCTCCTGCTCTCATTGTAATTAGCGTCAGCAGGTGTCGGATGATGGGATCAGTAGTCCCATCAGCTGACACCAGTGACCGGAGGTAAGCTTTATACATCCGATCACAGCTGAGTGCTCACGCTGTCTTTTGACTCTGACCGGTGGGGATGATTTCACCGCTTATCAGAAGCGGTGTTTGCTGAGCTGTCATGCACATGACAGCATGGCAAACACTGGATGCTTGGGCCCCCCATTCAAGTGAATGGGGTCCGGATTTGTAACTGTTCGGCCGAACCTGACAGACCAGAACATCCAGGTGTCCGCCCATCTCTAATAACCAGTGCTACACAACCAGACACACTCAAAGAGGTGACACACCGATATCAGCTCTCAACAATCTGAACATTACTTAATGACTAATATGAATGATACTGCTAAATGAATGATTGATTTCCATTGTCATCAGGAAAATGGTGTCTTTTAGCCCACAAGGCCTTATCTCTGGTAAGTAGCATGAAGAGGAATGTTCCATCTATATAAAATCCCTGCTGTACATCACTCCATAGCACTTCTATATGTAATACTCTCCTGCAGTACACCACTTCTTTCAGCTTCCTTGATATACAGTGCCATAATGCAGTACTTCACTCTTCTCAGCCCTATATATAAGGTTCCATCCAGCACCACCTGTCAATCCACAGCCCCCTCCTGCAGTACAACATTTTTTTGACCCCGTTTTGCAGTACATCACTCCTTATCTATCTCCTGCAATACATCGCTCTTTGGCCTCTTTCTGCTATACTTTGCTCCTCACCCCTCTATTGCACTACATTGCTCCACAGACACCTCCTGCAGTATAATAATAATAATAATAATCTTTATTTATATAGCGCCAACATATTCCGCAGCGCTTTACAGTTAAACAGTTTCAAAACACAAGTCATAAGTAACAACGATAACAATACAATAATTAAAGCAAAATAAGCCGCCCATGCTCGTGAGAGCTTACAATCTACAATGAGGTGGGGGAGATACAAAGTACAGGTGTGTATATACAATGGTGCATTTGCAATGATGGTCCAGCCATCTTGAGGGGGTGAGGGATGGATGGAGATAGTGAATGGGCTACACATACACACACATAGAATGACTTTGATTAGTGAATGTGATAGGCCGCTCTGAACAAATGTGTTTTGAGGGAGCGCCTGAAACCATGCAAATTGTGGATAGTCCTAATTTCTTGGGGTAGAGCATTCCAGAGGATTGGCACAGCGCGGAAGAAGTCTTGGAGTCGGGAGGTGCGGATTAGTCGAAAGTCGTTTGCAGAGCGCAGCAGTCGGTTAGGCCGATAGATAGAAATGAGGGAGGATGTTGTGAATGGGTTTGAGATGAGTTCTGAGCAGAGGCTCCCTCTGGTGGTTACAAGCGGTACTAGTGAGGATTGTGAGGACTGGGAATCAGGTGTTACTGATTGGTCTTATATAAGGGAGTCATTTTCCCATCAGGGTTGCCGGTGATCAATTGTTCTGGTCTGAATCCTTCTTTCCAGTTTCCCTTGTAGCCTGCTGTGTCGTGTCTGCATCTCCTGCTATCAGATAAGACAATTTCTTATTTTGTGTTTTTGCTATATTTTGCATTTTTTACCTGCACTCCTCAGCTACCGTAACATAACAGTATCACCGGCCATAAAAATTGTATGGTACTCACAGAAGGGAAAAAATATTTTGAAGGAAGAAAAGTTGTCAGAGATATTTTTCTGTTTGTTGCATTTTTTTTTCTTTTTTTTCCCTCTGTATCTCTGGGTGCTGGGGAGGATCTTTTCTCCCAATGGAGTTTGCACAGTTGTCTGGCCGTGTGGATCAGCTTGCCACTGAGGTTCAGAGTATTGCTGCATATCTTGCTAGGTTGCCTGTTGTGGAACCTAGGATCCCCATGCCAGATTTGTTTTTAGGGGATCGAGCTAAGTTTCAGAATTTCAAAAATAATTGTAAATTGTTTCTTGCCTTAAAATCTAAGTCCTCAGGAAACGCAGCGCAGCAGGTTCAAATTATCATCTCTCTCCTGCGCGGCGATCCTCAGGATTGGGCTTTTTCCCTGATACCTGGGGATCCTGTTTTGAGTGATGTTGATGCATTTTTTCAGGCTTTGGGGTTATTGTACGATGAGCCTAATGTCACTGATCAAGCTGAAAAAGCCTTGTTGGCATTAAATCAGGGGCTTGATGACGCTGAGTTATACTGTCAGAGATTCCGTAGGTGGGCAGTCCTGACCAAATGGAATGACGACGCTTTGGCGGCCCTTTTCCGGAAGGGTCTGTCGGATAATGTAAAGGATGTTATGGTGGGATTCCCTGTCCCCTCTGGTCTCAATGATTCTATGTCATTAGTGATTCAAATTGACAGACGTTTGCGTGAGCGGAGAAGTATGCGTGGAGTGGTGTTGCCTTGTGAGCCAGCTGCTGAGCCCATGCAGTGTGATGGAGTGGTGTCTGGGGCACAGCGTCATGAGTTTCGAAAGCGCAATGGGTTATGTTTCCACTGTGGTGATGCCTCTCATGCTATTTCAGTCTGCCCTAAGCGGGGAAGACATTTTGCACGCTCAGTTGTCTTGGGTAGTGTTCAGACTAAGTTTTTATTAACTGTCACTCTGATATGCTCTCTGTCCTCATTTTCTGCTCAGGCTTTCGTTGATTCTGGAGCAGCTATTAACCTGATGGATTATGATTTTGCTAAACGTTGTGGGTTTCCCTTGATACCCCTACAGAAGTCTATTCCTTTACTGGGGATCGATTCTACCCCTTTGGCTGAGAATAAACCCCAGTTTTCTACTCAGGTGATAATGAGGGTTGAACCTGATCACCAGGAGTGCTGCAAATTTTTGGTTCTATATAATTTGCATGACATTATAGTGCTGGGTTTCCCTTGGTTACAGTCTCATAATCCTGTTTTGGATTGGAAATCTGTGTCTGTAACCAGTTGGGGCTGCCAATGTGTTAATACCAACACTCCTGTTTTTTCTGCCTCCCCCCAGGCTGAGGATGTTCCTGACTTTTTGTTTGATTTTTCTGATGTGTTTAGCGAAAGTAAATCTGCATCCTTACCTCCCCATAGGAGCTATGACTGCGCTATTGAATTAGTGCCAGGTAGTAAATTCCCTAAAGGTCGCCTTTTTAACTTGTCTGTACCTGAACATGACGCTATGCGGTCTTATATCAAGGAATCATTGGAGAAGGGTCATATCAGACCATCCTCTTCACCCTTAGGTGCCGGTTTTTTCTTTGTGGCCAAAAAAGATGGTTCATTAAGGCCGTGTATTGATTATCGTCTCTTGAACAATATTACTGTGAAATATCAATACCCGTTACCCGTGATTTCTGACCTGTTTTCCAGGGTGAAAAACGCTACTTGGTTTACCAAGCTTGACCTCAGGGGGGCGTATAACCTTATTCGCATTAAGCACGGGGATGAATGGAAGACGGCATTTAACACCCCTGAAGGGCATTTTGAGTACCTTGTGATGCCCTTTGGGCTCACTAATGCTCCTTCCGTCTTCCAGTCCTTCATGAATGACATTTTCAGGGATTTTGTGGACAAGTTTCTGATTGTTTATTTGGATGATATCTTGATTTTTTCTAATGACTGGGACTCTCATGTGAAACATGTTCGAACTGTATTCCAGATTTTGAGAGAGAATGCTCTGTATGTGAAGGGATCAAAGTGTCTTTTTGGCGTACAGAAGATCTCATTTCTGGGATTCATTTTGTCCCCATCTGTTATTGAAATGGACCCGGTCAAGGTTCAGGCCATCTGTGATTGGGTCCAACCTACTTCATTAAAGGCTCTTCAGAGATTTTTGGGTTTTGCCAATTTTTATCGTAAATTTATTGGTAATTTCTCGGTTATTGTTAAACCATTAACTGATTTGACCAGAAAGGGTTCTGATGTGGTGAATTGGCCTCCTGAGGCAGTCTCTGCGTTTCAGGAACTTAAGCAGAGATTCACTTCTGCTCCTGTTCTACGGCAGCCTGATGTTTCTCTGCCATTTCAGGTGGAGGTTGATGCCTCTGAAATTGGGGCAGGTGCCGTTTTGTCCCAAAAAGATCCAGAGACCTCTAAAAGTAACCCTTGTGCCTTTTTCTCTCGAAAATTTTCTCCTACTGAACGTAATTATGACGTGGGTAATCGGGAGTTATTGGCCATGAAGTGGGCTTTTGAAGAGTGGAGACATTGGCTGGAGGGAGCCAAACATCAGGTGGTGGTCCTTACGGACCATAAGAATCTGGTCTATCTGGAATCTGCCAAGCGACTCAATCCTAGACAGGCCAGGTGGGCCTTGTTTTTCACACGTTTTAATTTTGTGGTTTCCTTTCTTCCTGGCACTAAGAATGTTAAGGCGGATGCCCTCTCGAGGAGTTTCCTTGCGGACTTTCCTGAGCTATCTGATCCCTCTGTTATTTTGAAGGAGGGTGTAGTTCTTTCCGCCATCTCGCCCAATTTGAGACTTGCTCTGGAGGGGTGTCAGGAGGATAGGCCCGAGCGCTGCCCTGTTGGAAAATTGTTTGTCCCGGACCAATGGAAAAAGAGTGTGATGTCTGAGATTCATTGTTCCGCATTGGCTGGGCATCCCGGAATTTTTGGTACCAGAGACTTGGTTAGTCGGTCCTTTTGGTGGTCTACCTTGTCTCGCGATGTCAGGGAATTTGTGCAGTCCTGCGGGACTTGCTCTCGCTCCAAGCCTTGCTCTCGCTCTAGTGGTTTGTTGATGCCATTGCCTGTGCCCAAGAGACCATGGACCCATATCTCTATGGATTTCATTTCCGATCTTCCTGTTTCTCAGAGAATGACCACCATCTGGGTAATTTGTGATAGGTTTTCCAAAATGATACATCTTGTGCCATTACCTAAGTTGCCTTCCTCCTCTGAATTGGTGCCGTTGTTCCTTCAGCACGTGGTTCGTTTACACGGCATTCCTGAGAACATTGTGTCTGACAGAGGAGTCCAGTTTGTTTCCAGATTTTGGAGGACTTTTTGTTCTAAACTGGGTGTTCAATTGTCTTTCTCCTCGGCATTTCATCCTCAGACCAATGGTCAAACTGAGAGAACAAACCAGACATTGGAGACTTATCTAAGATGCTTTGTGTCTGCTGATCAGGATGACTGGGTCTCTTTTTTGCCTTTGGCTGAGTTTGCTCTTAATAATAGGGCTAGCTCTGCCACTTTGATGTCTCCGTTTTTCTGTAATTCTGGGTTTCACCCTCGATTTTCTTCAGGACAGACGGAGGCTTCTGTCTGTCCAGGTGTTGACTCTGTTGTTGAGCGTATGCAGCAGATTTGGGACCAGGTAGTGGAGAGGTTGTCCCTCTCTCAGGAGAAGGCCCAGCGGTTTGCTAACCGGCATAGGACTGATGGTCCTCGGTTTAAAGTGGGGGACTTGGTCTGGTTGTCCTCAAAGAATATTCCTATGAGAGTAGCATCTCCTAAATTTAAGCCTAGGTTCATTGGACCTTATAAGATCATGGAGATTATTAATCCTGTTTCTTTTCGTTTGCTTCTTCCAGGGACATTTAAGATCCATAACGTGTTCCACAAGTCCTTGTTGAAGAGGTTTGTTGAGCCAGTGGTTCCTGCTGCTGTGCCTCCTGACCCTGTTTTGGTTGAGGGCAATCTGGAGTATGTGGTTGAGAAAATATTAGATTCTCGTTTTTCTAGACGAAGACTCCAGTATTTGGTTAAATGGAGAGGTTATGGTCAGGAAGACAATTCTTGGGTGTTTGCTTCGTACATCCATGCTAGGAGACTTATCCGTGCGTATCATAGAACTCATCCTGACCGACCTGGTTGCTCAAATGAGGGTTCGGTGACCCCTCCTCAAGGGGGGGGTACTGTTGTGAATGGGTTTGAGATGAGTTCTGAGCAGAGGCTCCCTCTGGTGGTTACAAGCGGTACTAGTGAGGATTGTGAGGACTGGGAATCAGGTGTTACTGATTGGTCTTATATAAGGGAGTCATTTTCCCATCAGGGTTGCCGGTGATCAATTGTTCTGGTCTGAATCCTTCTTTCCAGTTTCCCTTGTAGCCTGCTGTGTCGTGTCTGCATCTCCTGCTATCAGATAAGACAATTTCTTATTTTGTGTTTTTGCTATATTTTTGCATTTTTTACCTGCACTCCTCAGCTACCGTAACATAACAGGAGGAGATGTAGGGGGGTGCTGCACTGTGGAGAGCTTTGTGGGTGAGAACAAGTACTTTGAATTGGATCCTATAATGAATGGGCAGCCAGTGTAAGGACTGGTGAAGAGCGGACGCGTCCGAGTACCGATTAGCCAGATGGATGACCCTGGCTGCTGCATTAAGGATGGACTGGAGAGGGGATAGTCGAGTAATGGGGAGGCCAAGTAATAGAGCGTTGCAGTAGTCCAGGCGGGAGTGGATCAATGCTACAGTGAGGGGTTTTTTGTTTCCATGGTGAGAAAAGGGCGGATTCTAGAGATGTTCTTTAGGTGTAGGTGGCAAGAACGGGCAAGAGATTGTATATGGGAGGTGAAGGAGAGATTGGTGTCAAACATAACACCCAGACAGCGAGCCTGCTGCTGGGGTGTTATTATGATGCCGCCCATGGAGAGGGAAATGTCAGATTTAGGGAGGTTAGTAGACGGAGGGAGCAGAAGGAGTTCAGTTTTGGAGAGGTTAAGTTTCAGATAGAGAGCGGACATGATGTTGGAGACTGCGGACAGACAGTCGGTGGCGTTCTGTAGAACAGCGGGGGTAAGGTCGGGGGATGACATGTATAGTTGTGTGTCATCAGCATAAAGATGGTACTGAAAGCCAAATCTGCTGATGGTCTGTCCAATTGGGGCCATGTAGAGAGAGAAAAGAAGGGGGCCAAGGACTGAGCCCTGGGGTACACCGGCAGTGAGAGGAAGAGGAGATGACGTGGAGCCAGAGAACGAAACACTGAAGGAGAGGTCAGAAAGATAGGAGGAGAACCAGAAGAGAACAGTGTCCTTAATACCTAGTGACTGGAGCCTATACAGTAGGAGACAGTGGTCAACTGTGTCGAAAGCTGCAGAAAGGTCGAGAAGAATGAGCAGAGAGTGGTCGCCGTTACGTTTTGCTGTCAGAAGGTCATTGGTCACTTTGATGAGTGCAGTTTCAGTCGAATGTAGGGGGCGGAAGCCGGACTATGAAGGGTCTAGAAGGGAGTAAGTGGAGAGGTAACGGGTGAGGCGGGAGTAGACTAGGCGCTCCAAAAGTTTAGAGATGAGGGGAGATTGGAGACCGGTCTGTAGTTGTTTGTGCAGGAAGGGTCAAGAGTGGGTTTCTTTAGTAGTGGAGTAATGATGGAGTGTTTGAAGGAAGATGGGAAATTGCCAGAGGAGAGTGAGAGATTAAAGATTGTAGTTAGGTGAGTTGTGACAACTGGAGAGAGAGACTGGAGGAGATGTGCGGGAATGGGGTCGGTAGTGCATGTAGTCGGACGAGATGAAGAGAGGAATCTGGAGACTTCTTCTTCTGTGATGGGATCAAATGTGGATAGTGAGCCAGAGGAAATGCAGGGTGGGATGGGAGTCACAGCACTTGGTGGTTGAGAGCAGATTTCCTGACAGATAGTATCTATTTTTTCTATAAAGTGGGAGGCCAGGTCGTCAGCACAAATGTCTGTGATAGGGGCTTGTGCTTTTGGCCTGAGGAGGGAGTGAAAAGTGTCAAAAAGTTTCTTGGGGTTGTTGGCTAGTGAGGAGATCAGGGTGGTGAAGTAGGTCTGATTGGCGAGGTGAAGGGCAGCATTATAAGTTCTTAACATGAATTTAAAGTGGATGAAGTCTTCTGGTGTGCGGGTTTTTCTCCAGAGGCGTTCAACACTCCTAGAGCATCGCTGAAGAAGTCGAGTTTGCAATGTGAGCCAGGGCTGTTTTACTGTGTGTTTGGAAATTCTGAAGGTGAGTGTTGCTACTTGGTCAAGGGTGCTTCTAAGAGTGTCATTGTAGTATTGAACAGCCAGATTAGGACAAGACAAAGAGGAGATTGGGGACAGCGATGAGTGTAGGGAGTCTGAAAGTGTCTGAGGGTTAATCGCTTGTAGATTTCTGAATGTATGGTAGGTAGGAGTGCGCTGGGGTGGTCAAGGATTTGTGAGGATGAAGGAGAGAATGTTTTTGTCAGAGAGTGGAAGCGGTGAGTTATTTAGGTGGGAGATTGAACAGAGGCGGACAAAGACCAGGTCAAGGGTGTTACCATCCTTGTGTTCAGAGTGAAAGCTGTGAGAGGCCTAGAGATGGTTAGTGATAGAAGCTGAGATGCAGATGTGGAAGTAGAGCTGTTAATGGGGATGTTGAAGTCTCCAAGGATAAGGGTTGGTAGTTCTGAGGACATGAAGTGCGGCAGCCAGGCTGAGAAGTGGTCAAGGAACCGGGTGGGCGAGTCTGGGGGCCGATATATGACCGCTACTCTGAGGGAGAGGGGACGGAAGAGCCTGATGGTGTGGACCTCAAAAGAAGGGAATGAGAGTGATGGAATTGGGGGGATGACCTGGAAAGTGCATTGTGGGGGCAGGAGTATGCCAACTCCACCACCCTGTCTGTTTGCGTATATCACCCCAGGCCCCCTCCTGTAGTACATCACTCCACTCCATCCTGAAGTCATCTGTATCACTGAAGGCATCTCAAGATATGTACAAGTTACAACATACAGACGTGTTTTCGTGTATTACATCTTCTGATACAGCCTGAAATTTTGACAACACATCCATTTATGTAACTTGATTTCAATAGTATATCTTTAGTTAAATTGAACTTTTTTTTTATTCTTTATTTACTATTATAAAAGGTCTCACTACAAAGAAAGCCACATGACATCAATCCAAAAAATAAATGGTTACAAAGCAAAACACCAAGTAAATGGCTAAAAATAAAGGCAGACAATAGAGTAGGTACAAAACAATTTGCATGACCTGATCCCTCAGCCAGATCAGAAAACTATGGAAATTGATTACATGCTCAAAGGGCAATATATGTCTCTGTAATAAGAGAATAGAGAACCAGAGACTCTTCACAAAAACACAGCCAGGAACACTCTACAGTATATCTGCCAGAACATCATGGCTCTATCACGAGGGACACAGATTTAGCATTCTACAGGAGGACAGGTTAGGGGACCACGGCCCTGGCTGAAAGAATACAGATCTGCTCAAATGACCATCACTGAACCCATGGATACATTTGGGAAAGCCAGGATTTGAACCCACCGGTCAAGTTTGGTAAACACCGGATTGGGATGCAGAGGTCAGCTGAATCCATGGAGATGTTCGGAGAAGCCAGTTTGTGACCCTCCGGTCACCTGGCATCGAGCCTCAATGGACTGTCAGCTTCCTAAGCTTGCCGTTACCTCTTAACTTTGCGTGTCACAATTGGGGGTAGTTGGCAATGGAAGTCCCAGTTGCTTTAATCCCGGCGAGTCAGCCGAAGGGTGAGACTCTGTAATTTTGCACCATCTTAGGTATTTTGCTGGGACTGTTCTATGAGTTATTGTCTATTCATGGTTCAATAACGTATTGTTTTACCCTCACCCTGTGTTGTCTGAGTAGTATTATTCCCATGGTAAAAGGAGAACTGGTGTTCAGTGGGATGATTCCTGTTCCATGTGATCTCGAGTCAGCGGACTAGAGGGAATCTGTGGGAGCTCACACTGTACACAGGAGGCTATGTGGGGGTTCATACTGTATATACAGGGGCAATGTGGGGGCTTATACTGTATGCAGGGAGCTGTGTGTGGGCTCTTATGGTATATAAGGGCTGTGTGTGTGATCATACGGAATGTAGGAAGGCTGTGTATGGGCTCATACGATATACAGGGGGATTTCCGCATACTTAATTCTGCTCAATATTAAGTGATATAAATATTATTAATATAAAATTAATATAATCAGTATGTTAATATTTATATTGATTAGAATTTATCTCAACCTACTGGTTCAGGCCTCCACAACAATAACTGTCTCTCATGTGGCCCTCTGGGAAAATTATTTGCCCACCCCTGCTGTAGAGGATGGAAATTCTAACAGGATTATCACGAATTGTAGTAACTGTTAAGTTGATCATGGACAGATGAGGTGAGATCTTACATAAGAAATGTATCATTAATCTTGGAGAAACATAATGCTATAGTGATAGGTGTCTTTGTCTTGAAGAGAAGTTGGATACATGCCCTGGCTATATAGACCAGATGGCGGGGAACAGAATAATTATATACTATCTTGGATATTTTGCAATTGAAATGAAGGAACCAGATTCAATCCATTCTTAAACCAGTTACCTTTTGAATAATTCGATGGACTTTTCACCAAAAAGAAGTATTTTATAGGACCAAAAAATATGCAGAAAGCTACCATCCTCCTCTCTACACCTCCAGCACAGCTATCTAAACTCAGAAAATATCACGAGGAGTTGAGTGGGGACTCTGTGTAAGGTTCTGTGTATCTGTTTCTGAAACTCAGTTTGTTCGTCGGCCATTTTGCTTTCTGTTTTGCTGCAGCTATCTTGCCCTCAGTCAAAATGGAGTTTTCCAGCTTGCATGTTCCCGCCCTGATTCTCTCCGTTTGCTTCTTAAACAGCCACAGCTGAGCAATCAGTGCTTCAGAATCTAGCCTGCAGTGAACCTGTGTTCTGACTCCTGAAGCCTTGGACCTTGTACTCCAGCCATTCCTACTGAGGAACTCTGAAGCACTTGTGGACTCTGAACTCTGCTCTTGAGAGCCTCACGTTTGCATGGACTTGCGGTAACAGAGAAGATCTGAATCTGTTGTGGAGAGTTATTGCTGAGCTTAGATTACTCTGGCCTGCTGTGTCTCCTGCTTCTGTGTTTGCAACCTGTGTGTTTATTTTTGCCAATTTGTATGAAGCAATACAAGACTTTCTTTATCAACCTGTGTCTCAAGTATTTTCATCGCACCCAAGCACAAGACGCTATATGAACTGTACCACATACATTACAAGATTCTGAAGCCAAACGTTAGTGTCTGCTGGGTCTGGAAAGGCTTGTCTGCTGTACTGTGGATATCGGATGTCCGGTTGTACTTTCTGTGATGACAGTGGTTGTGACTTCTCACAACCATTCCAGGTGAGCAATTCCCTTAAGTTTTTTTTCTGCAGTGTTATCACAGGTAAACACTATTGTTTTTTTTTTTTTTTTTTTCTCTTCTCTTTTTGTCTGCTGAAACTCTGGATATCAGATGTCTGGTTGAAAGCTTTCTGTGATGATAGTGGTTGTGACTTCTCACAACCATTCCAGGTGAGCAGTTCCCTTAAAGTTTTTTCTTTCTTCAGTGTTGCCACAGGTGAACACTATTGTTTTTTTTTCTCTCCTCTTCTTCCAGTATCCTGTCTTAAAAGATCTGGAAAATGGAGGCCCGCATAAAGGAACTTTGCGGAGTGACTGATAATATCCTTGCAGATTTGCAGAATATAAAGACCCGTTTTACAAATCTTCAGGACCTAAATAATCACAATTTGCAAGTGGTTGGACAGACTACCCAGGATTTGCGAGCCAGGATTGAGGTTCTGGAGGGGCGAGTCCAGGCTCCTGCCGTGGCCCCGAGTTCTGGGATTCCCAAGTTGCCCCCTTTTCGTTTTGGTGGTGAACGTGAAAAATTCAGGGGATTTGTTAATCAATGCAATCTTTTTTTTTCTGCACATGCTTCACAATTTCCTACTGAACGATCTAAGGTGCTTACTATAATTATGTTGCTTACCAACAAGGCTTTGATATGGGCAAACCCTCTGATTGAGACTGAGGATGATTGTTTGAATCACCTTGATGATTTTATTTCAGCCATGGGGCAGGTGTTTGATGACCCCAATCGAGGTGCAACAGCTGAAGCAGCCATGTTAGCTTTGCGCCAAGGTAAGCACTCGGTAGCTGAATATGCCTTGGATTTCAGGAGATGGGCCCTTGATACCACCTGGGACAATTCCGCCAAAAAATCTATTTTTCGAAAGGGGTTATCCCCACTGATTAAGGATGAACTTGCTCGTGCCGACCCTCCCACTGCGTTAGGTGACTTTATTAACTACTGCATCCGTATTGATACTCGTTTAACTGAACGCAGGCAAGAGAGATGGTTCGAAAGCAATCGTACTAACCTTTTCCTACCTTCCTCTCCAGCTAAGGAACCTTTGAATAGGATTACACGGGAACCTGAACCTGAACCCATGCAGGTAGACTCTTTACTACGACGGGTTAGTGATGCACGCAAGGAACATCGTTTTAAGGAGAATCTATGTTTTTATTGTGGTAAGTCAGGGCACTTTATTATTAACTGTCCCAGCCGTTCTCGCAAGACTACTGCAGCACTCATTCATTGTGAGTGTTGCGAGAGGGGATCTGTCAGGTCCGAGCCTCAGGCTCCAGAGAGAGCTGCAGCAACAGATCTTGATTTCTCGGACTTAAACTCCGTTACCTCTGAGGACGTTGACTGTGTAAATGCTGCCATCTTTCAAGTTTCCTCAGCGGTGTCCCAGCTGAGTTGTAAGAAAAACAATTCTCACTGTTTTCTTTCCATCAAACTCTGGGTTGACTCAGCCTGGGTGTCTAGCTCTGCTATGATCGACTCAGGTGCAAGTGGAAATTTTATGGATGTCTCCTTTGCTCTAAAACAGGGAATACGTTCAGTGAAGAAGGCTACTCCAGTACAGATGGAAACTGTGGATGGCTCCCTGCTGACCTCTGGACCAGTGGATCAGGAAACAGAGCCTTTGAAGGTTCTTATGGGTAAAGATCATCAAGAGAAACTGTCCTTTATGCTTATCTCTTCTCCTCACTTTCCCATTATTCTAGGGCTACCATGGCTGCAGGCTCAGAATCCTACCATTAACTGGGAGACCAAGGAATTACACTTTCCAGAGAAACAGATGAGTCCAAAAATTTCAGCTTGCTCTGTTCCTAAAGGAACCATGTCAGTCCCTGAACTACCAGCTGTATACCAGGACTATGTGGATTTATGTGACAAGAAGAACGCTGACCAGCTTCCTCCTCACCGTCCATATGATTGTCCAATTGAATTATTGCCTGGAGCAGAGATACCTTTTGGTAAGATCTACCCCCTGGCGGGGCCCGAGCTGAAGGCTTTAAAAGAGTACATAGACGAAAATCTAGCCAAGGGCTTCATACGCCCCTCTTCATCTCCTGCAGGGGCACCCATATTCTTTGTAAAGAAGAAAGATGGATCCCTGAGACCATGCGTAGACTATAGGGAACTCAATAAGGTTACTATTAGAAACCGTTATCCATTGCCTTTAATCCCTGAGTTATTGGAGAGAGTGCGACATGCCAAAATTTTTTCTAAACTAGATCTTCGTGGGGCCTATAACTTAGTCCGTATTAGACCTGGGGATGAATGGAAGACTGCATTCAGGTCACGCTATGGACACTTTGAATATCTGGTTATGCCTTTTGGTCTGAGTACCGCCCCAGCCACTTTCCAACACTTGGTGAATGACATCTTCAGGATCTCCTAGATACATTCGTGGTAATTTATTTGGATGATATTTTAATTTTTTCTAACTCCACAGAGGAACATCATGGACATGTGAGAATGGTCTTGGAACGTCTAAGACAAAATCATCTTTACATCAAGCTTGAAAAGTGTGAATTCCATAAGACCGAAATTCAATTTCTGGGGTATGTACTGTCTACACAAGGAATTAGTATGGATGGAAGTAAAACCCAAGCCATCAATGATTGGCCAAGTCCTAGAAATGTGAAGGAGGTACAGCGCTTCATCGGGTTTGCAAACTTCTATAGACGTTTCATTAGAAATTTCTCTGAGGTAGTGTCACCTATCACCCAACTTACCCGGAAAGAGTCTAAGTTCTCCTGGACTCCCCAAGCCCAGGAAGCATTTTCCCGTCTAAAAGATAAATTTACCACTGCACCTATCCTAGTACATCCCAACCCAGAGCTTGCCTTCATAATAGAGGTGGATGCTTCAGACTGTGCCGTGGGAGCTATACTCTCTCAGAGAACAGGTGAGAAGAATGTCTTGCATCCCTGTGCCTTCTTTTCCCAGCAGTTGTCTTCGGCTGAGAAGAACTACGATGTGGGCAATAGAGAGTTGTTGGCCATTATTGCCGCCTTCAAAGAATGGAGACACCTTCTTCAAGGAGCTGCACAGCAAATAGTCGTTCTGACAGACCATCGTAATCTTGAGTTTATCAGGTCGGCTAAGTGCCTGACTCCTCGCCAGGCTCGCTGGAATCTTTTCTTAAACCAATTTAATTTTATTATTTCTTATAGACCAGGATCGCGCAATGGAAAGGCTGATGCACTCTCTAGGATTTACTCAGCAGAGACACGTCCAATTACTCCTCCTAAGACTATTCTTCCTGACTCTAGATTCCTAGGAGTGATTCATCATCAAGACCTAATTAAAGACATCAAGGAAGCATACCATGCGGATTCTTTTTTGGCTCAACCCCCAAGGGACGTAAGTCTTGTCTTTAAGAATGGTGTGTGGATTCTGGGACAACGTCTGTATATACCTGAAACAGTCAGATTGAGAGTATTGCAACTCATTCACGATTCCAAAATAGCCGGGCATAGAGGAATTCTAAAGACACAGGAATTTCTTTCTCGTTTCTTTTGGTGGCCCACTTGTAGGAAGGATGTTTTGGACTATGTCACTTCGTGTGAGGTTTGTGCAAGATGCAAAACACCTCGCTCTTCACCAACTGGTCTGTTACAGCCTCTTCCCACCCCGTCCCGCCCGTGGGGATCCATTTCTATGGACTTCATTGTGGAATTACCAACCTCTCAAGGGAAGAACACTATTCTAGTGGTGGTTGACCGTTTAACAAAGGCAGCTCATTTTATCCCTTGTGTCGGCTTACCCACTGCAAAACAGACATCAGATTTGATGATTAAAGATGTGTTTCGTTTACATGGAGTACCGGATGAGGTTATTTCGGATCGAGGGGTGCAATTCACTTCTAGGTTTTGGCAAAATTTCTGTGCAGCATTGGACATTAAAGTAAACCTTTCTTCTGCTTTTCATCCCCAGACTAATGGACAAACCGAACGAACCAATCAAACCCTGGAGCAGTATCTCCGCTGCTTTATCTGCCACCTACAGGATGATTGGGTGGATCTACTTCCATTGGCTGAGTTCTCTTACAACAACTCTCAGAGTGCCTCCACTAAACAGTCTCCTTTTTACTCTAATCTAGGTTATCATCCTAACATTCTACCACGATTTCCCATAGAGACGCCTTTGCCAGCAGTGGCTGAAAGAGTCACGACTTTACAGAAGAATATGGATCTTCTAAAGGAGAATCTGGAATCGGCTCAGGAAAGGTACAAGAAGGCAGCAGATAAATTTCGTAAACCTGCACCAGCTTTTAAGGTAGGAGACCTGGTCTGGCTGTCAACCAGAAATCTTAAATTAAGGATTCCATCGTCTAAGTTGGGACATAAGTACATTGGACCCTATAAAATCAGTAAGATTATAAGTGCCGTTGCTTGTCGTCTTCAATTGCCCAGAACTATGAGAATCCACCCTGTCTTTCATGTATCCCTACTAAAGGCTGCGACACCCAATACGTTTCCTGGACGTTCTTCTCCTTGCCCTGACCCAGTGCTAGTCGATGGTCAGGAAGAATTTGTGGTGGAAAGGATTTTAGATTCCAGGTTGTATAGAAATCAGTTACAATATCTGATTAAATGGCAGGGCTACCCAGTGGAGGACAACTCATGGGAGCCAGTCAATAACGTTAATGCTCCTCGCTTGCTCCGTCAGTTTCATCAGAGGTACCCACACAAGCCTGGTCTGAGGTCATCCGGAGGTTGTCCCTAAGGGGGAGTAATGTAAGGTTCTGTGTATCTGTTTCTGAAACTCAGTTTGTTCGTCGGCCATTTTGCTTTCTGTTTTGCTGCAGCTATCTTGCCCTCAGTCAAAATGGAGTTTTCCAGCTTGCATGTTCCCGCCCTGATTCTCTCCGTTTGCTTCTTAAACAGCCACAGCTGAGCAATCAGTGCTTCAGAATCTAGCCTGCAGTGAACCTGTGTTCTGACTCCTGAAGCCTTGGACCTTGTACTCCAGCCATTCCTACTGAGGAACTCTGAAGCACTTGTGGACTCTGAACTCTGCTCTTGAGAGCCTCACGTTTGCATGGACTTGCGGTAACAGAGAAGATCTGAATCTGTTGTGGAGAGTTATTGCTGAGCTTAGATTACTCTGGCCTGCTGTGTCTCCTGCTTCTGTGTTTGCAACCTGTGTGTTTATTTTTGCCAATTTGTATGAAGCAATACAAGACTTTCTTTATCAACCTGTGTCTCAAGTATTTTCATCGCACCCAAGCACAAGACGCTATATGAACTGTACCACATACATTACACTCTGTACCATTGATAGAGAGTTTTAAAGCCCATATTTTGAAACTGAGAACAGATGGAAGATTTTTATGTCAATGAATAAATTCAGACTCGTACTCTGATAAGGGAGAGGCCTGAGTCTGATTCCAATTGGGACATATATGCAAGAGGTTGTTATTCAGGAGTTGATAGTATAAATGAAAATGAGATTGATTATAATGTGATGGATCTGGTATTATCCTCAAAGAGAACATCTCCAAAGCTGTCTTAATTTTCCCATATGTGGATCTAGGATGTCATATTTTTAAAAAATGAAGAAATTGATTAATTACTTCAAGAATCTAAAGGAACTGGTTGGGAATTCAATGCCAAAGAATAAAGTGTTGTTTTGACCACATATGATCTCATACATTGCTTTTGTGAGATTTGTATATCTGAAAAAGGTAGTTTTCTTCATTGTTAAAATGATCAATCCTCCTAAGGTATTAGCTAAGGCCTTTCTGTAAGGTGGTGTCAATTAAAGGAGTTTGAAATCTCAAGCATATGAAGTCTACACAAGTCAAGATAATCCTGCAAAGTGAACGATCAATCATTGTAGTCTCTAACAAAGTCTAGTTCAATCGTAGTCTTTGTCTTTCTCTTTAAAACAAAGTGAAAACATAAGGTTCTAGAGAGATACCGTATATACTCGAGTATAAACCGATCCCAGTATAAGCCGAGGTACCTAATTTTACCTCAAAAACCGTGAACACTTATTGACTCGAGTATATGCGAGGGGGGATATGCAGCAGCTACTGGGTCCACGAAACTCTCATCTCTCTGAGAGTCTCCCCTCTCCCCATCGGTCTGCGAGTCTCCCACGGGGTGTTTCTTACCCAAATCTTTACAGCAGTGGCGGAGCAACGCCATCCTGTCATATATGGAGTCCCAGAGGTAGCGGCGTGTCGGTAACCTATGGAGCAGCGCCATCCTGTCATGTATGGAGTCTCATAGGTAGCTGCGTGCCAGTAACGTATGGAGCAGCAGTAGCAGTCATGTAGGCAAGTGGCAGCCGTACGGCCTATATTTTCGCTGCGCACACTTCACTTCCGGTCCCGCTCATTATGGCTTATAAATAGTCGTGACATCACCGGAAGTGAAGCATGCAGCCCTGAAAATACAGGCCGCCCGCAACCTCCACCTGCCGTACGGCTACCGCTTGCCCCATACGTTACCGGCACGCCGCTACCTCCTGGACTCAATACATGGCAGGTGTTATGAATGTGCTAGAGATGGTTTCTGAGCAGAGGCTCCCTCTGGTGGTTACAGACAGTACTGAACCTTTCAGCGAGGAATGGCAATCTGGGATCACGGACTGGTCTGAAATAAGGGAGGTTCCCTCCCATGATGGTTGCCGGTGATCAATTGTTCTTGTCTCAATTGTGGTTCCTGGTTCATTTGGAAGTTTGCTGAGTCTTGCCTGCATCTTCTGCTATCAGATAAGATATTTTCTGCTTTTATTTTTGTGCTTGCTATATGCATTGTTTTTTGCACATTTGTGGAGGACAGCCGGGTCCCCTCCTGGGGCCTGAGCTCCTCACAGTTTGTCTGTAGCCTCTGTTGTTTTTTCATTTGCTTTTTCCTGCTTTTTCTGCGGCTGCAGCTTGGTTTTGTTCACACTGAGATCTGATTTAGTGGGTGGCGAGATCGTGTGATCTTAGTATTTTTGTAATCAGAATTGTTGGATTTTTGTAGGGTTTTCTGGGTTGCAGAAAGTAATCTCTCCTGTCCTTTCCTATTTAGTCAGCTTGTGGCCCCAGCGTTTGCTCAATCTGTTTTCTGCCTGCGTTTGTGTTTTCATCTTGTCTAACCGCCATTATATGTTTGGGGGCTGCCTATTCCTTTGGGGCTCTACTCCAGGGCAGTTAGCTTTCCTGTTTCTATCTTTAGGTATAGCTAGCTCTCAGGCTGTGACGAGTCGTCTAGGATCAACGTAGGAACGCTCCACGGCTACCTCTAGTTGTGTGGTTAGTTCAGGTTTCTGCAACCCATTAGTTACCAACATCTCAGGTGTTCGGCTGCCCTGCTGTTGTTCCTGTCCTCCTCAGCTACCGTACATAACAGCCAGGATTGCGCGGCTCCGCCACCGCTGCTGTGAAGGAGGGGGTAAGAAACACCCCCGGGGAAGAGAGACGGATCGGGGAGAGGGGAGACAGACCGGTGGGGGTGACTCGAGTATAAGCCAAGAGGGGCACTTTCAGCTTAAAAAAATGGGCTGAAATTCTCAGCTTATACTCGAGTATATACGGTAAGTATTATAGACATAAATCAAAGAAGAGTAGTACACAGGAACTCAAGTTTTTTAGTTTTTAGAATAGAGAGTCTAGACTCTAGAGACTGCTATTAAGTTCTATAGTTCCATGCAGGCCTTGATTTTTGTGGGTCTTGAATAGTAAAGTTTTAGCACAAAACCAGTAGACCTGTCTGAAGTCAGGCCTGGTGTAAATGTCTGACCCGAGAATTCCAGAGCAGTCTCTCCAATAAAAGGAGGTGGCTGAAACCAAACTGTCTCCTGGACTACTAATCCTGAAAGTCTGCATTGATAGTTTTATATCGGCTTCAAGTCCCAGCCTTCAGCAAGTGAATAATCATTCGTGTGTTATGACAAACATAGAAAGGAGAGCAATCAAGCATTGCAGCTATGCACATTATCCAGAGGTCCCAGTCAGGAGAGAAGACACAGAGAGCCCTAGAAGCAATCTATTGATATTGACCAACAAGAATGTTATAGCCCTTCTTCAGCCTCTGCAACATCAAACTGTACATCAAGTCCAGACTGAGTACAGCAGGACCATCTGTTTCTTCTGATCCTCTGAAGTCATCAAGAGGACCTGTGATAATATCTTTGTTTTAAGTGCAATGAGATCTATCTCTTATAGTGAAATTCCTTAATACAAGCAAAACAACATGTTTAAAGGGAACCTGTCAGCTGTTTTGGCCAAGATGCGGCCACTGCCTTTCAGGGCTTATCTACAGCATTCTATAGTGCTGTAGATAAGCCCTGATCCGACCTGCAAGATAAGAAAAATAAGTTTTATTATACTCACCCAGGGGGTGGTCTGGTGTGGTCCGGTCCGATGGGTGTTGCAGGTCCGGATCCGGCGCCTCCCATTTTCGTGCGATGCCGCCCTCCTGCTTGCTTCACAGGCTCCCCGGCATCGTGCTGCTGCGCAGGCGTATTTCTCTGTTGAGGGCAGAGCAAATTCCTGCAGAGTGCAGGCGCTGGGCCTCTCTGACCTTTCCCGGCGCGTGCGCACTGCAGTACTTTCCTTTGCCCTCAACAGGGCAGAGAAGTACGACTGCGCAGGATCGCTATGCCAGGGAGCCATCAAGCAAGCAGGAGGGCGACGTCGCAAGAAGCTGGGAGGCGCCGGACCCAGACCTGCGACATCTATCGGACCGGACAGCCCCCTGGGTGAGTATAATAAAACTTATTTTTGTTATCTTGCAGGTCGGATCGGGGGCTTATCTACAGCATTATAGAATGCTGTAGATAAGCCATGAAAGGCAGTGGCCGCATCTTATAGAGGCCAAAACAGCTGACAGGTTCGCTTTAACTAGTGAAAATTAGGTTGGGAACCTTTCTTTACTTCATGCGAAGTAGAAATTGCCCACTCTGACCCTCTGCATCTGAAGCTTACTCTGACTACCTCTGAATTCCATTTTATGTCAAGTTGGAGTATAGCAAAACCAGCAAAAAAGAGACAAGAACAGGCAAACATCTCTTTATGGGTGCTACAGACCATGGATATTTGGCTTAAACAATCCCCTTTATGGGCTACTGACCAATTTACCATCATAGTCTGGCCCTGATTGAAGGAGAGCACTGATCTCAAAAGCAGCACTTTTTCTTCTGCTCTTTATTATTATTATTATTGACACTATTATTTACTATATTTGCCACATTGGAGGGTAAAGAAGTATGAAAGCACATTTTTAACGGCTCACTTTATAGGGATCTTTGTAGAGATGTGCTCACTAACAGAGAAAGAGTTCTTATAGAAGAGGCGGCAAGGAAAAATTTTGAGGAGGTGCATGTGGTCTCACAAGACTTGCACATGTAACTACAGATGCTGCTGTAGGACAGTGGCTAGCACTGTTTTTCATTTACCCAATAGCTTGTAAGGCAGTTGAATGTATTCATTAGCTTCCCAACAAACAAATGTTAGCATCATAATATCACCTGCTAATCAGAAGTAAATGTCCCCTTTTGCTCTGTGCTAACTACCAAGTACGAAAATGCTCTGAGCAAGTGAACTTTGTAATATGATACTGCATCAACAAAGTAGAAACAGTTTGTAACTGCTACTATTTGCACACAATTCTTCACTTTCCATTACTATCAATTGTAGTGCAGCAAGCGGTGTCCACGTTCTGCAGTGATGAGGCAGTGACCCAAGCAAGTTCAAAACAAAACATGTTTAATGTCCAAAAAAGCTCACACAGTGCACAGAACGCTGTATCCTCCAGGTCGCAGCCGGGAAAACAAAAGACAGTCCGGGACCGGTTGCGGCGAACGACCGCAGTGCCGTGTACGTAGAGGGTGCCAGACCTTTTGGCTCTGCTTGCCCCTGTGTTACCTCACACAGGGAGAGCTCTGCAAACCAACTGCTCTGTCTGCTTCCAAGACCAAAACTGACACACCCAAAACCCTCTTGCAGGGTTTTTTCCCTTTGGCTGCAGTCAAACGAGTTAGAAATACGGACGAGTGCAGTGCGAGAAAAAATCGCATTGCACTCGGACCAATGTTAATCTATGGGGCAGCTATCATCAGCAGATTTTTTCTCGGCCATTTTATACCTGCAAGTGAAGTCACAGCATGCTGCGATTTGCACCGTATATCGGCGGAGACTCACCAATGCAAGTCAATGGGTGCGTGAAAACATCGGATTACACACGGACCACATGTGTGACTTGTGAGAAATACGCACCAATGTCCTTTAGAAAAGCCGGCAATTCATCCCCGGTTATACTGTAAAATCACACTGACAGGTTTAATAAAGAATGGCAAGAATACATATACACACATAGAATACATATATATATATATACACATGTCATTGTGACATATATATATATACATATAGTTATAGTTCATACACTTCTACAGTCTGTGGGGACTCCGCACAGCATCACTGACGTCAGAGGGAGTCCTCGACTGACCTGAAGTGAACTGAATAGCGAGGGAAACAATCAATTAAGCTTCCCACACTAATCAGCTCATCTCCTGTGAGCCGGGGAGATGAACTCATTCATTCGGGGGTTTACAGCCGGGCTGTCAGCATAAGCAGCGGTCTGTTATGTTTCGGTAGCTGAGGAGAAATTGCAAAAAATAGCCAAAGAAGCAATACACCAGAGAGGCTGGAAACTATTGGATTGCAGGACTGTTATGAATGTGCTAGAGATGGTTTCTGAGCAGAGGCTCCCTCTGGTGGTTACAGACAGTACTGAATCTTCCAGCGAGGAATGGCAGTCTGGGATCTCTGACTGGACTGATGTAAGGGAGGTTCCCTCCCATGATGGTTGCCGGTGATCAATTGTTCTTGTCTCAATTGTGGTTCCTGGTTCATTTGGAAGTTTGCTGAGTCTTGCCTGCATCTTCTGCTTTCAGATAAGATATTTTCTGCTTTTATTTTTGTGCTTAATTTTTGCATAGTTCTCTGCACTTTTGTGGAGGTCAGCCGGGTCCCCTCCTGGGGCCTGTGCTCCTCTCAGTTTATCTTTAGCCTCTGTTATTTGTTCATTTGCTTTTTCCTGCTTTTTCAGTGGCTGCGGCTTAGTTTTGTTACACCAGAGATCTGATTTAGGTGGTGGAGATCGTGTGATCTCAGGTGTTTTTGCAATCAGAAGAGTTGGTATTTTTTAGGGTTTTTTTTGGATTGCAGTAAGAATCCTTTCCTGTACTTTTCTGTCTAGACAGATTGGGCCCCAGCGTTTGCTCATTCTATTTTCTGTCTGTGTCCGTGCTTCTTCTTGTCTATCCGCCATTACATGTTTGGGGGCTTCCTATTTTCTTTGGGGATCTGCTCCGGGGCAGATAGCTTTCCTCTTTCTGCCTTTAGGTGTAGTTATCTCTTAGGCTGTGACGAGGCGTCTAGGATCAACGTAGGAACGCTCCACGGCTACCTCTAGTTGTGTGGTTAGTTCAGGTTACTGCAATCCAATAGGTTCCAGCCTCTCTGGTGTATTGCCGTTTTTGCTTTTTCTCCTCAGCTACCTAAACACAACAGTATCACCGGCCCCACTGAAAATTATATGGTACTCACAGAAGGGAAAAATAGTGTGGAAAGAAAAAAAAAAGTTGTCAGAGTTGTCAGAGATTTTTTTTT
>JARQOD010000004.1:327812854-327941530 GCA_033576555.1 Oophaga sylvatica
AAATTGTAGTAACTGTTAAGTGGATCAGGACAGATAGGTGAGATCTTACATAAGAAATGTTCATTAATCTTGGAAAAAATGCTTGTGATAGGTTCTTTGTCTTGAAGAGAAATGGATCATGCCCTGGTATTAGACCAATGGCGGGGAACAGAATAATTTTACTATTTTGGATATTTTGCAATTGAATGAAGGAACCAGTTCAATCCATTTTTAAAACCCCGTTACCTTTTAAATAATTCGTGGATTTTCACAAAAGAAGTATTTTAAGGACCAAAAAATTGCGGGAAAGCTCCATCCTCCTTCTACACTCCACACAGCTATCTAAACTCAGAAAATATCACGAGGAGTTGAGTGGGGACTCGTCCATTGATAGAGAGTTTTAAAGCCATATTTGAAAATGAGAAAGATGGAAGATTTTTATGTAATGAATAAATCAACTGTATTTCTGTAAGGGAGAGGCCTGAGTTGATTCCAATTGGGACATATATGAAGAGGTTGTTTTTTCAGGAGTTGATAGTATAAATAAAAATGAGATTGATTATATGGATGGATCTGGTATTATCCTCAAAGAGAACATCTCCAAAGTGTCTTAATTTTCCCTTGTGGATCTAGGATGTATATTTTTTAAAAAATGAAGAAATTGATTAATTACTTAAAGAATCTAAAGGAACTGGTTGGGAATTCAATGCCAAAGAATAAATTGTTGTTTTGACCACAATGATCTCTACATTGCTTTTGTGAGATTTGTATATCTAAAAAAAGGTAGGTTTCTCATTGTTAAATGATCAATCCCCTAAGGTTTACAAGGCCTTTTGAAAGGGGTGGTGTCAATTAAGGAGTTTGAAATTCAAGCTATAAGTCTCACAAGTCAAGATAATCCTGCAAATGAACGATCAATCATTGTATCTCTAACAAAGTCTAGTTCAATCGTAGTCTTTGTCCTTTCTTTTAAAACAAAGTAAAAACATAAGGTTCTGAGAGATACCGTATTACTCGGTAATAAAACCGATCCCAGTATAACCAGGACTAATTTTACCTCAAAACCTTTAAACACTTATTGACTCGATAATGACGGGGGGGGGATATGCAGCAGTAGGGGCCAGAAACTCTCATCTCTCTGAGAGTCTCCCCTCTCCCCATCGGTCTGCGAGTCCCCACGGGGTGTTTCTTACCCAAATCTTTACAGCAGCGGCGGAGCAACCCCCTCCTGTCATATATGGAGTCCCAGAGGTAGCGGCGTGTCGGTAACCTATGGAGCAGCGCCTCCTGTATGTTGGAGTCTCTAGGTAGCTGCGTGCAGAAGTTGGAGCAGAAAGTAGCATCAGTAGGCAAGTGGCAGCCGTACGGCCTAATTTTCGCGCGCAACTTCACTTCCGGTCCCGCTCATTATGGCTTTTTAAATAGTCGTCATCACCGGAAGTGAAGATGCGGCCCTGAAAATACGGCCGCCCGCAACCTCCACATCCGTAGGCTACCGCTTCCCCCATACGTTACCGGCACGGCTACCTCCTGGACTAAAACATGGCAGGTGTTTGAAGTGCTAGAATGGGTTTCTGAGAGAGGCTCCCTTGGTGGTTACAGACAGATGAACCTTTCAGCGAGGAATGGCAATCTGGGATCACGGACGGTCTGAAAAAGGGGGTTCCCTCCCATGATGGTTGCCGGTGTAAATTGTTCTTGTTCAATTGTGGTTCCTGGTTCTTTGGAGTTTGTGATTTGCCTGCTCTTCTGTATCAATAAGATATTTTTGCTTTTATTTTTGTGCTTGCAAATTGCATTGTTTTTGCACATTTGTGGAGGACAGCCGGGTCCCTCCTGGGGCCTGAGCTCCTACATTTTTGTCTGAGCCTCTGTTTTTTTTTTTCATTTGTTTTTTTCCTGCTTTTTTTGCGGCTGCAGCTTGGTTTTGTTCACACGAGATCTGTTTAGTGGGTGGGAGATGTGTGATCTTGTATTTTTGTAATCAGAATGTTGGTTTTTGAAGGGTTTTCTGGGTTGCAGAAAGTAATCTCTCCTGTCTTTCCTTTTAGTCATTGTGGCCCCACGTTTGCTCAATTGTTTTCTGCCTGCTTTGTGTTTTCATCTTTTTCTACCGCCATTATATGTTTGGGGGTGCCTATTCCTTTGGGGTTATCCGGGCGTTAGCTTTCCTGTTTTATCTTTAGGTATAGTAGTCTCAGGCTGTGACGAGTCGTTAGGATAACGTAGGGAAAGCTCACGGCTACCTTAGTTGTGTGGTTAGTTAGGTTTCGCAACCCCTTAGTTACCAACATCTCAGGTGTTTCCTGCCTGTGTTGTTCCTGTTCCTCGCTACGTACATAACAGCCCGGATTGCGCGGCTCCGCCACCGTGCGTGAAGGGGGGGTAAGAAACACCCCCGGGGAAGAGGAGGATGGGGGGGGGGAGACAGAGGTGGGGGTGACTCGGTTAAGCCAAAGGGGATTTCAGCTTAAAAAAATGGGCGAAATTCCAGCTTTACCGAGTATAACGGTAATTTTTATAGACATAAATCAAAGAAGAGTAGAAAGGAACTCAATTTTTTAGTTTTTGAATAGAGAGTCTAGACTCTAGAATGCTATTAAGTTCTTTAGTTCCAGAGGCCTTGATTTTTGTGGGCTTGATATAAAGTTTTAGCACCCAAAACCAGTAGACCTGTCTGAAGTCAGGCCTGTGTAAAGTTGACCCGAGAATTAGAGCGTCTCTCCAATAAAAGGAGGTGGCTGAAAACCCAAACGTCTCCTGGACTACTAATCCTGAAAGTCTGCATTGATGTTTTAATCCTTCAAGTCCCAGCCTTCAAAGTGAATAATCATTGGTTTATGAAAAAATAGAAAGGGAGCAATCAAACTTGCAGCTATGCACATTACCAGAGGTCCCAGTCGGAGAGAAGAACGGGGAGCCCTAGAAGAATTATTGATATTGACCAACAAATGTTTAGCCCTTCTTCAGCCCTGCAACATCAAACTGTAATCAAGTCCAGATGGTACAGCGGGCCCATCTGTTTCTTTGACCCTAATCATCAAGAGGACCTTTGATAATACTTTGTTTTAAGTGCAATGGATCTATTCTTATATGAAATTCCTTAATCAAGCAAAACAACAGTTTAAAGGGAACCTGTCAGCTGTTTTGGCCAAGATGCGGCCACTGCCTTTCAGGGCTTATCTTCGCATTTATGTGCTGTAGTAAGCCTGATTTCCCAACCTGCAAGATAAAAAAATAAGTTTTATTATACTACCCAGGGGGGGGGGTCGGTGTGGTCGGTGATGGGTGTTGCGTCCGGATCCGGCGCCTCCCATTTTCGTGCGATGCCGCCCTCCTTCTTGCTTCACGGCCCCCGGCATCGTGTGCTGCGCAGGCGTTTTCCTGTTGAGGGAGAGCAATTCCTGCAGAGTGCAGGGCTGGGCCTCTCTGACCTTTCCGCGCCGTCGCACTGCAGTACTTTCCTTTGCCCCAACGGGCAGGAAAGTTACGACTGCGGCGGATCGCTATGCCGGGAGCCTTTAAGCAAGCGGAGGGCGCGTCGCAAGAAGTGGGGCCGCCGGCCCGCCTGGGAATCTATCAGACCGGACAGCCCCCTGGGTGGAATTTAAAAAATTATTTTTGTTATCTTGCGGTCGGATCGGGGGTTATCTACAGCATTATGAATGCTTGTTTAAAAATAAGCCATGAAGGCATGGCCGCATCTTATAGGGCCCCCAAACAGCTGACAGGTTCGCTTTAACTAGTGAAAATTAGTTGGGGAACCTTTCTTTACTTATGCGAAGTAGAAATTGCCCACTCTGACCCTCTGCATCTGAAGCTTACTCTGACTACCTCTGAATTCCATTTTATGTCAAGTTGGAGTATAGCAAAACCAGCAAAAAAGAGACAAGAACAGGCAAACATCTCTTTATGGGTGCTACAGACCATGGATATTTGGCTTAAACAATCCCTTTATGGGCTACTGACCAATTTACCATCATAGTCTGGCCCTGATTGAAGGAGAGCACTGATCTCAAAGCAGCACTTTTTCTTCTGCTCTTTATTATTATTATTATTGACACTATTATTTACTATATTTGCCACATTGGAGGGTAAAGAAGTATGAAAGCACATTTTTAACGGCTCACTTTATAGGGATCTTTGTAGAGATGTGCTCACTAACAGAGAAAGAGTTCTTATAGAAGAGGCGGCAAGGAAAAATTTTGAGGAGGTGCATGTGGTCTCACAAGACTTGCACATGTAACTACAGATGCTGCTGTAGGACAGTGGCTAGCACTGTTTTTCATTTACCCAATAGCTTGTAAGGCAATTGAATGTATTCATTAGCTTCCCAACAAACAAATGTTAGCATCATAATATCACCTGCTAATCAGAAGTAAATGTCCCCTTTTGCTCTGTGCTAACTACCAAGTACGAAAATGCTCTGAGCAAGTGAACTTTGTAATATGATACTGCATCAACAAAGTAGAAACAGTTTGTAACTGCTACTATTTGCACACAATTCTTCACTTTCCATTACTATCAATTGTAGTGCAGCAAGCGGTGTCCACGTTCTGCAGTGATGAGGCAGTGACCCAAGCAAGTTCAAAACAAAACATGTTTAATGTCCAAAAAAGCTCACACAGTGCACAGAACGCTGTATCCTCCAGGTCGCAGCCGGGAAAACAAAAGACAGTCCGGGACCGGTTGCGGCGAACGACCGCAGTGCCGTGTACGTAGAGGGTGCCAGACCTTTTGGCTCTGCTTGCCCCTGTGTTACCTCACACAGGGAGAGCTCTGCAAACCAACTGCTCTGTCTGCTTCCAAGACCAAAACTGACACACCCAAAACCCTCTTGCAGGGTTTTTTCCCTTTGGCTGCAGTCAAACGAGTTAGAAATACGGACGAGTGCAGTGCGAGAAAAAATCGCATTGCACTCGGACCAATGTTAATCTATGGGGCAGCTATCATCAGCAGATTTTTCTCGGCCATTTTATACCTGCAAGTGAAGTCACAGCATGCTGCGATTTGCACCGTATATCGGCGGAGACTCACCAATGCAAGTCAATGGGTGCGTGAAAACATCGGATTACACACGGACCACATGTGTGACTTGTGAGAAATACGCACCAATGTCCTTTAGAAAAGCCGGCAATTCATCCCCGGTTATACTGTAAAATCACACTGACAGGTTTAATAAAGAATGGCAAGAATACATATACACACATAGAATACATATATATATATATACACATGTCATTGTGACATATATATATATACATATAGTTATAGTTCATACACTTCTACAGTCTGTGGGGACTCCGCACAGCATCACTGACGTCAGAGGGAGTCCTCGACTGACCTGAAGTGAACTGAATAGCGAGGGAAACAATCAATTAAGCTTCCCACACTAATCAGCTCATCTCCTGTGAGCCGGGGAGATGAACTCATTCATTCGGGGGTTTACAGCCGGGCTGTCAGCATAAGCAGCGGTCTGTTATGTTTCGGTAGCTGAGGAGAAATTGCAAAAAATAGCCAAAGAAGCAATACACCAGAGAGGCTGGAAACTATTGGATTGCAGGACTGTTATGAATGTGCTAGAGATGGTTTCTGAGCAGAGGCTCCCTCTGGTGGTTACAGACAGTACTGAATCTTCCAGCGAGGAATGGCAGTCTGGGATCTCTGACTGGACTGATGTAAGGGAGGTTCCCTCCCATGATGGTTGCCGGTGATCAATTGTTCTTGTCTCAATTGTGGTTCCTGGTTCATTTGGAAGTTTGCTGAGTCTTGCCTGCATCTTCTGCTTTCAGATAAGATATTTTCTGCTTTTATTTTTGTGCTTAATTTTTGCATAGTTCTCTGCACTTTTGTGGAGGTCAGCCGGGTCCCCTCCTGGGGCCTGTGCTCCTCTCAGTTTATCTTTAGCCTCTGTTATTTGTTCATTTGCTTTTTCCTGCTTTTTCAGTGGCTGTGGCTTAGTTTTGTTACACCAGAGATCTGATTTAGGTGGTGGAGATCGTGTGATCTCAGGTGTTTTGCAATCAGAAGAGTTGGTATTTTTTAGGGTTTTTTTTGGATTGCAGTAAGAATCCTTTCCTGTACTTTTCTGTCTAGACAGATTGGGCCCCAGCGTTTGCTCATTCTATTTTCTGTCTGTGTCCGTGCTTCTTCTTGTCTATCCGCCATTACATGTTTGGGGGCTTCCTATTTTCTTTGGGGATCTGCTCCGGGGCAGATAGCTTTCCTCTTTCTGCCTTTAGGTGTAGTTATCTCTCAGGCTGTGACGAGGCGTCTAGGATCAACGTAGGAACGCTCCACGGCTACCTCTAGTTGTGTGGTTAGTTCAGGTTACTGCAATCCAATAGGTTCCAGCCTCTCTGGTGTATTGCCGTTTTTGCTTTTTCTCCTCAGCTACCTAAACACAACAGTATCACCGGCCCCACTGAAAATTATATGGTACTCACAGAAGGGAAAAATAGTGTGGAAAGAAAAAAAAAGTTGTCAGAGTTGTCAGAGATTTTTTTTTCCTGTTTGTTGCATTTTTTTTTCCTCTTTTTCTCTGGGTGCTGGGGAGGATTTTTTTTTTCTCTCTCTCAATGGAGCTTGCACAGTTGTCTGGCCGTGTGGATCAGCTTGCCACTGAGGTTCGGAGTATTGCTACCTATCTTGCTAGGTTGCCGGTGTTGTGGGACCTAGGATTCCATGCCAGATATTGTTTTTTGGGGGATCGGGCTAATTTCTGAATTTTCAAAAAATTACTGTAAGTTGTTTTTTTGCCTCTAAAGCGTAAACCCTCAGGGAGAACGCAGCCACAGCTGTGTTCAAATATGGTCAATCTCTCTCCTGCGCGGCGACCCTCAGGATTGGGCTTTTTCCCTGACACCTGGGGATCCTGTTTTGAATGATATTGATGTATTTTTTCAGGCTCTGGGGTTATTGTACGATAAACCTAATATCACTGATCAAGCTGAAAAAACCTTGTTGGCATTAAATCAGGGTCTTGAAGACACTGAGTTGTACTGTCAGAAATTCCGAAAGTGGGCAGTCCTGACCAAAAGGAATGATGATGCTTTGGCAGCCCTTTTTCGGAAAGGGCTGTCAGAGAATGTAAAGGATGTTATGGTGGGATTCCCTGCTCCTTCTGGTCTCAATGATTCTATGTCATTGACTATTCAAATTGATAGACGTTTGCGTGAGCGCAGAGGTATGCGTGAGATGGTGTTGCCTTGTGAGTCAGCTACTTGGCCCATGCAGTGTGATGGAGTGATTTCTGGGGCACAGCGTCATGAGTTTCGAAAGCGCAATGGGTTATGTTTCTACTGTGGTGACGCCTCTCATGCTATTTCAGTCTGCCCTCAGCAGGGAAGACTTTTTGCACGCTCAGTTGTCTTGGGTAGTGTTCAGACTAAATTTCTGTTGACTGTTACTCTGATTTGCTCCCTGTCCACATTTTCTGCTCAGGATTTTGTTGATTCAGGAGCAGCTATTAACCTGATGGATTTTGACTTTACCAAATGTTGTGGGTTTCCCATGATACCCCTGCGGAAGTCTATTCCCCTACTGGGCATTGATTCTACCCCTTTGGCAGAGAATAAACCCCAGTTTTCTATTCAGGTGATAATGAGGGTTGAACCAGATCATCAGGAGAGCTGCAAATTTCTGGTGCTGCATAATCTGCATGACATTATTGTACTGGGTTTCCCTTGGTTAAAGTCTCATAATCCTGTTTTGGATTGGAAATCTGTGTCTGTGACCAGTTGGGGCTGCCAATGTGTTAATGCTGACACTCCTGTTTTTTCTGCCTCTCCCCAGTCTCAGGATGTTCCTGACTTTTTGACTGATTTTTCGGATGTGTTTAGTGAAAGTAAATCTGCATCCTTGCCCCCTCACAGGAGCTACGATTGCGCTATTGAATTAGTGCCTCGTTGTAAATTTCCTAAAGGTCGCCTTTTTAACTTGTCTGTACCTGAACACGATGCTATGCGATCTTATATCAAGGAGTCATTGGAGAAGGGTCATATCAGACCAATCTCATCCTCTTCACCCTTGGGCGCCGTTATTTTCTTTGTGGCCAAAAAGGATGGTTCATTGAGGCCGTGTATTGATTATTGTCTCTTGAATAAGATCACTGTGAAGTATCAATATCCGTTACCCTTGATTTCTGACCTGTTTTCCAGAGTGAAAAGTGCTAGTTGGTTTACCAAGCTTGACCTCAGGGGGGCGTATAATCTTATTCACATTAAGCACGGGGATGAATGGAAGACGGCGTTTAATACCCCAGAGGGGCATTTTGAGTACCTAGTGATGCCCTTTGGGCTCACTAATGCTCCTTCCGTCTTCCAATCCTTCATGAATGATATTTTCAGGGATTTTGTGGATAAATTTCTGATTGTCTATTTGGATGATAACTTGATTTTTTCCAATGACTGGGACTCTCATGTGAAACATGTTCGGACTGTGTTCCAGATTTTGAGAGAGAATGCACTGTATGTGAAGGGATCAAAGTGTCTTTTTGGCGTACAGAAGGTCTCATTTCTGGGATTCATTTTGTCTCCGTCTGTTATTGAAATGGACCCGGTCAAGGTTCAGGCCATCTGTGATTGGGTCCAACCTACAGTCATGGCCAAAAGTTTTGAGAATGACACAAATATTAATTTTTACAAAGTCTACTGCTTCACTTTTTCTAATGGCAATTTGCATATACTCCAGAATGTTATAAAGAGTGATCAGCTTAACAGCAATTACTTGCAAAGTCAATATTTGGCTAGAAAATGAACTTTATCCCCCAAAACACATTTCAACATCATTGCAGCCCTTCCTTAAAAGGACCAGCTAACCTCTTTTCAGTGATTGCTCCATTAACACAGGTGTGGGTGTTGATGAGGACATGGCTGGAGATCAATCTGTCATGATTAAGTAAGAATGACACCACTGGACACTTTAAAAGGAGGCTGGTGCTTGGCATCATTGTTTCTCTTCTGTTAACCATGGTTATCTCTAAAGAAACACGTGCCCAATCTGTCTAGATAGAAAAGTATAGGAAAGAATTCTGACTGCAATCCAAAAAAACCCTGACAAAAATACCAACACTTCTGATTAACAAAAAACCTGCGATCACACGATCTCTACCACCTAAATCAGATCTCTGGTGGAACACACAGCAATTCAGCAAATAAAAAGTGACATAGGAACAGAGCAAAAGTGCAAACATAAACTGAGCACAATGCTGTCTTCCAGTCATCCCTATGCTTAATGCGAATAAGGTTATACGCCCCCCTGAGGTCAAGCTTGGTAAACCAACCAGCACTTTTCACTCTGGAAAATAGGTCAGAAATCAAGGGTAAAGGATATTGATATTTAACAGTGATTTTATTCAGGAGGCGAAAATCAATACACGGCCTCAATGAACCATCCTTTTGGCCACAAAGAAAAAACCGGCATCCAAAGGTGAAGAGAATGGTCTGATATAATAATAATAATAATAATAATAATAATAATCTTTATTTATATAGCGCCATCATATTCTGCAGCGCTTTACAGTTTAACAGTTTCAAAACACAAGTCATAAGTAACAACGTTAACAATACAGTAATTAAAGCAAAATAAGACGGCCCTGCTTGTGAGAGCTTACAATCTACAATGAGGTGGGGGAGATACAAAATACAGGTGTGTATATACAATGGTGCATTTACAATGATGGTCCAGCCATCTTAAGGGAGTGAGGGATGGATGGAGATAGTGAATGGGCTACACACACACACACACTTACACATAGAATGACTTTGATTAGTGAATGTGATAGGCCGCTCTGAACAGATGTGTTTTGAGGGAGCGCCTGAAACCATGCAAATTGTGGATAGTCCTAATTTCTTGGGGTAGAGCATTCCAGAGGATTGGCGCAGCGCGGGAGAAGTCTTGGAGTCGGGAGTGGGAGGTACGGATTAGTGCAGAAGTTAGTCGAAAGTCGTTTGCAGAGCGCAGCAGTCGGTTAGGCCGATAGATAGAAATGAGGGAGGAGATGTAGGGGGGTGCTGCACTGTGGAGAGCTTTGTGGGTGAGAACAAGTACTTTGAATTGGATCCTATAATGAATGGGCAGCCAGTGTAAGGACTGGCGAAGAGCGGACGCGTCCGAGTACCGATTAGCCAGATGGATAACCCTGGCTGCTGCATTAAGGATGGACTGGAGAGGGGATAGTCGAGTAATGGGGAGGCCAAGTAATAGAGCGTTTACAGTAGTCCAGGCGGGAGTGGATCAATGCTACAGTGAGGGTTTTTGTTGTTTCCATGGTGAGAAAAGGGCGGATTCTAGAGATGTTCTTTAGGTGTAGGCGGCAAGAGCGGGCAAGATATTGTATATGGGAGGTGAAGGAGAGATTGGTATCAAACATAACACCCAGACAGCGAGCCTGCTGCCGGGGTGTTATTATGGTGCCGCCCACTGAGAGGGAAATGTCAAATTTAGGGAGGTTAGTAGACGGTGGGAGCAGAAGAAGTTCAGTTTTGGAGAGGTTGAGTTTCAGATAGAGAGCAGACATGATGTTGGAGACTGCGGACAGACAGTCGGTGGCGTTCTGTAGTACAGCGGGGGTAAGGTCGGGGGATGACGTGTATAATTGTGTGTCATCAGCATAAAGATGGTACTGAAAGCCAAATCTGCTGATGGTCTGTCCAATTGGGGCGGTGTAGAGAGAGAAGAGAAGGGGGCCAAGGACTGAGCCCTGGGGTACACCGACAGTGAGAGGGAGAGGAGATGAAGTGGAGCCAGAGAACGAAACACTGAAGGAGCGGTCAGAAAGATAGGAGGAGAACCAGGAGAGAACAGTGTCCTTAATACCTAGAGAGTGGAGCCTGGACAGTAGGAGACGGTGGTCAACCGTGTCGAAAGCTGCAGAAAGGTCGAGTAGAATGAGCAGAGAGTGGTCGCCGTTACGTTTTGCTGTCTGATATGACCCTTCTCCAAAAACTCCTTGATATAAGATCGCATAGCATCGTGTTCAAGTACAGATAAATTAAAAAGACGACCTTTAGGAAATTTACCACCAGGCGCTAACTCAATAGCGCAGTCATAGCTCCTGTGAGGAGGTAAGGATGCAGACTTACTCTCACTAAACACTTCCGAAAAATCAGTCAAAAAGTCAGGGACATCCTGAGACTGGGGAGAGGCAGAAAAACAGGATTGTCAGTATTAACACATTGGCAGCCCCAACTGGTCACAGACACAGATTTCCAATCCAAAACAGGATTATGAGTCTGTAACCAAGGGAAACCCAGTACAATAATGTCATGCAGATTATACAGCACCAGAAATTTGCAACTCTCCTATGATCTGGTTCAACCCTCATTATCACCTGAGTAGAAAACTGGGGTTTATTCTCCACCAAAGGGGTAGAATCAATGCCCAGCAAAGGAATAGAATTCTGCAGGGGTATCATGGGAAACCCACAACGTTTGGCAAAGTCAAAATCCATCAGGTTAATAGCTGCTCCTGAATCAACAAAAGCCTGAGCAGAAAATGTGGACAGGAGCAAATCAGGGTAACAGTCAACAGAAATCTAGTCTGAACACTACCCAAGACAACTGAGCGCGCAAAACGTCTTCCCCGCTTAGGCCAGACGGAAATAGCATTAGAAGCGTCACCACAGTAGAAACATAACCCATTGCGCTTTCGAAACTCATGACGCTGAGCCCTAGAAGTCACTCCATCACACTGCATGGGCTCAGGAGCTGGCTCACAAGGCAACACTATCTCACGCATACCTCTGCGCTCACGCAAACGTCTGTCAATTTGAATAGTCAAAGACATAGAATCATTGAGACCAGAGGGAACAGGGAATCCCACCATAACGTCTTTTACATTTTCTGACAGACCCTTTCGAAAGAGGGCTGCCAAGGCATCATCATTCCATTTGGTCAGGACTGCCCACTTTCGGAATTTCTGACAGTACAACTCAGTGTCTTCACGACCCTGATTTAATGCCAACAAGGTCCCCTCAGCTTGATCAGTGACATTAGGTTCATCATATAATAACCCAAGAGCCTGAAAAAATACATCAACATCATTCAAAACAGGATCCCCAGGTGTCAGGGAAAAAGCCCAATCCTGAGGGTCGCCGCGCAGCAGAGAGATGACAATTTGAACCTGCTGTGCTGCGTTCCCTGAGGACTTAGGCTTTAAGGCAAAAAACAACTTACAGTTATTTTTGATATTCAGAAATTTAGACCGATCCCCCAAAAATAAATCTGGTATGGAAATCCTAGGTTCTACAACCGGCAACCTAGCAAGATAGGTAGCAATACTCTGAACCTCAGTGGCAAACTGCTCCACATGGCCAGACAACTGTGCAAACTCCATTGAGGAAAAAAAAAATCCTCCTCAGCACCCAGAGATAAAGAGGGAAAAAATGCAACAAACAGAAAAAAAAAATTCTGACAACTCCCTTTTTTCTTTTTCTTTTTACTATTTTTCCCTTCTTTTGAGTACCATATAATTTTCAGTTTGGCCGGTAATACTGTTATGTTTCGGTAGCTGAGGAGAAATTGCAAAATATAGCCAAAGAAGCAATACACTAGAGAGGCTGGAAACTATTGGATTGCAGGACCTTGAACTAACTGCAACACTAGAAGTAGCCGTGGAGCATTCCTACAGTGATCCTAGACGCCTCGTCACAGCCGGAGAGATAGCTAAACCTAAAGGCAGAAAGATGAATGCTATCTGCCCGTAGCAGAATCCCCAAAGAAATAGGAAACCCCCAAACATGTAATGGCGGTTAGACCAGAAGAAAATACAAACACAGACAGAAAATAGAATGAGCAAACGCTGGGGCCCAATCTGGCTAGATAGAAAAGTATAGGAAAGAATTCTGACTGCAATCCAAAAAAAACCCTGACAAAAATACCAACACTTCTGATTAACAAAAAACCTGCGATCACACGATCTCTACCACCTAAATCAGATCTCTGGTGTAACACACAGCAATTCAGCAAATAAAAAGTGACATAGGAACAAAGCAAAAGTACAAACATAAACTGAGCACAATTTCAGCACCAGGCCCCAAAAGGGGACCAGGCTGAAGTCTACTGCTAAGCTGCAAACCAGCAAGGAAAATCCAACCAGAGGAAAAAAAGCAGCAAATAATTTATCTGAATGAGAGCAGGAATGAAAGCTGAGCTCCAAGCAAGACCAGGAAGAACAATTGATTACCGGTAAGGCTGAGGGGAATTCAGGTCACTTATATCAGACCATTCAGAGCCAGCTGAAGGCTATTCAGCAATCAGTTCATTACCCTCAGCAACCACCGGAGGGAGCCCCAGCTCAGAAGTCGCCTCCAGAGTATTCACAACAGCGGTCCGCTGCTGTAAACCTGTTAACCCGTCAGAAGGATTGCAGCGGGGGACCTGACTGAGCGCCGAGAGGTAAGAATATTGTTTTATTATTTTATTTTTATTACAGGAGAACAAGGGATTCGGAAGGATTACCAGTATAATAAAATATGGTCAAAAACTATGTGTATTTATTTCATTAAAATAATTTTTAATTAATATGTGTGTTTTTTTAACCATTTAATACAATAGGATTAATAATGGAGAGTTGTCTAATTGACAACTCTCCATTATTAACCCGGCTTAATGTCACCTTCCAATAACAAGGTGGCCTTAACCCATTATTAACCCATTAGCCACCGCTACAGGGCAATGAGAATAGACAGGCTAAGTGCCAGAAAAGGCGCATCTAATAATAGATGTGCCTTTTCTGGGGTGGCTGGGGCCAGATGTCAGTAGCCAGGGGGGGGCACAAAAAAATGCTCCCTCCCTAGGCTATTATTATCTGCACTCACTCACTGGCTTTCCCTGTCTGGTGGAGAAAATACCGCGGGAGCCCACGCATATTTTTTTTCAATGAATTTACACATTTAATTAACCCTTACATGTATGAAATTTTGCACACATACAGTCATGTAATTGTTAATCAAAACCATATATCAAACTACATGAAATAAAATGGTTAACTGTATGTAAACCATGTGTCATTTCATGTCGGGTTCTGTAATGATTTTACAGAAGCCAGCAATTGAATTAGCGGCTATTATGCTATGTAGAAGTGTATGAACTATATATATATATATATAAATATATATATGTCACAATGACATGTATATATATATATATATATATATAATATATATATATGTATTCTATGTGTATATATCTATTCTTTCTTTTGTGATTTAAAAACTGTCATTTGGATCCATTATATGTTGGTTTTGCAAGCCGGGGAGAAAATCTCGCCGTACGGATGCCATACGATGACACACGGATATTTTGATGCGAGGAAATCGCATCCTCGCATAGCACACGGATGACATACGGATCACTGTTCAGGGGACTTTTCTGTGCATTACGGCCGTATAATACGTGTGTGACTCCGGCCTTTCTCTCAGACTTTGTGGCCATAGGCCACTTATAAGATCTGGGCTGGAGGAAATGGATCAGCCCCACTACTTTCCTGCAGTCCATTTAAAAACTAAGAGCCCAGACCTGGTTTCCCTGAACAATTCCTTGGTCAAATAACTTTACCAAGTTCACACTTACTTTTATTCTGCCTTGTGACTCACAGACAACCTGCTGTGACCACTAGGCATTCTAGTGGAACTAATACATTTCTGAGCGCATCATGGGGACACATAGTGACCCTCACATATGACACCGGTCACTGCCTCACAACAATATACAATAAATAGCCCTATTCTACAATAATGCAACTTTTTGTTCTGTTTCTGATTCACATTTATTTTACAAACTGTATAAAAGCAAATTAATGCCAACAAGGGTGCCATCTTGCAAATATATACAGTGAGGAGCAAAAGGGTAACTTGAACTTTTGACTTCCAGGCTCCATATCTCACCATCAACTACAGCTTCGAACATGTGACTACCATCATTTTATAGACAGTCATCTTAGCTATCTCATACATAAATTTGACTTGTAACTCTTTAGCATATGATTAGTTATACAGATTCTTGTCATGTCACTGCACTGTTACTGTTTTGCTCCTGGTGGTGGAAAAATCTTTTTTTCCTGTATACTACAAAATACAAACTGTTCTCATATACCCTAATAGCTCAGTGTGTTATTAGGTTGATTCCCAAGAAAAAGGTCACTGGTTTGAATCGAGAAGCAGCCATGAAGAAAATCTCCCAAGGAAAGAGAAACTGCATCGTTCAGGTCATCGATAGCCGACTGACAGCCAAGAAAATTGCCAAACTGCATCATGACAGTTGAAAGAATACAAAATGAAGTCCATCCATCCATTCAAAAGCCAAGAGGTGGACATCCAGGCAAAATATCGTAGTCAACAAGTCGGCTCACCCCAAGGTCTATCATTTCTGGTGCAAAAAACACGGCAGTGTAGGTGGCTCATATGCTTCAAAATAGTGAGATCACAGACAACAATGCAACATGCAACGCACATTACACAAGTCTGGAATGGTGGCCCAAATAAAGGTGAAGAAGCCTTTACTTCAATTTCGTCATAAGAAATGCCAGCTAGAGTTTGGAAAAAAAGTACTAAAAGTGGACAGTATAAGATTGAAAACGGAGCAATGAGACTAAAGTCAATAGACTAGGCTTTGATGGGTGCAAATGGTTCTTGAAGAAACCATTGAAAGAGTGGTTAACAGATTGAGAAACTGAAGGAACAGTCAAGTTCGGTTTAGGAAGCCAAATGATGTGGTTTTTTTTCATAGCCAAAGCCATTGGATACTTGACCAGGATCGATGGTGGTCTCAATGCTGAGCTATATGTGAGTATTGTTAGTTCGTACACTCGAGTACTATGGGTATGAAAAGGATTACATAGTATTCCAGCGTTACAATGACCAGAAGCATACGTCGATATTGGTTAGGAAATGGTTCAATGACAATGAAATAGAGGTCCTGGATTGGCTCCCACAGTCCCCAGACCTCAACCCAATCGAACACTTGTGGGTAGAGTTGAAGAAGAAGCTGAATGCATACCCAAGTGAGTCGACCAGAATGCATCAACTTTGGGAATGTGTAAAAGACACCTGAGATCAGATTTCGGTCGACAAATGCTTGAATATGATTGAGAGCATGCCAGAAGGATTCAGGCAGTGCTGAAAGCCAAAAGTAGATTTACAAAATACTAACAAAATCATAAAAATTAAAGTTTACATTTTTAGGAGCAAAACAGTAACAATGTAGTGACAGGACAAGAATCTGCATAACTAATCATATGCTAAATATTTGCAAGACAAATTTATGTATGAGATAGCCAAGATGATTGTCTATAAATGATGGTAGTCTCACATTCGAAGCCTAGTGGTTGGTGAGATATGGAGCCTGAAAGTCAAAAGTTCAAAAAATTGTTACCCTTTTACTCATCACTGTATATAACATGTTTTAGATCATAAGTGATCCTGCTAGCAGTATGTAATGATTTTTAGATCTCATGATAAAACAGATTTATTTTTACGTAGCTTCAAGAAGCCAATATTGTCAATATATTACACAATAAATCTTCAAATTGTCTCTTCAATCTTGTCATTCCATATTTTTCTGTTTTAACCTCTTCACGACAGAGCCCTTTTTCATTTTTGTGTTTCTGATTTTCGCTCCCCTTCTTTTCAGAGCCATAACTTTTTTATTTTTCCTTCAATATGGCCATGTGAGGGCTTGTTTTTGCAGGACGAGTTGTACTTTTGAAAAAACACCATTGGTTTTACCGTATCGTGTACTGGAAAATTGGGAAAAAAAATTTAATTTTTTTTACCATGTTCACCAAATGCTAAAACTGACCTGCCATTATGATTCTCCAAATCATTATGAGTTCATAGACACCAAACATGTCTACGTTCTTTTTTTTATTTAAGTGGTGAAAAAAAAATCCTAAGTTTGTTAAAAAATTTTTTTTTAAATGCGTAATTTTCCGAGACCCATAGCGTCTCCATTTTTCGTTATCTCGGGTTGGGTGATACGATTTTGGTGCAGATACGATCTTTTGATCGCCCCTTATTGCATTTTAATGCAATGGTGCGGTGACCAAAAAGAGTAATTCTGGCGTTTTGACTTTTTTCTCATTACACCGTTTAGCAATCAGGTTAATTTAACCCCTTAATGTCCACTGACGTGCAGAGTCCGTCATGGCAAGGTGTCAGTTCCGGCACCAGGACGGACTCTGCACGTCATGGCTTTGATCTACCACTGCGTGTAAACACGCAGTGGTAGATCAGTGCCGACAGCTGTCACAGACAGCTGACAGGCACGGCAAGCGGTGCGGGGACCTTTGCCGTCGGTCCCCGCACCTACAGCGCTGTGCTTGGTCAGTCAATCTGACTGACCAAACACAGCAGCGATCGTGCAGGAGAAGCTGAAATTTCAGCTTCTCCAGCGCGATCAGTGCAGGAGCTGGCGCTGCAGTGGCCAGGCTTCCTGCACTGACAGCCAGGAGCGGAGCCCCCACCGCCCCTGGCTGTTAACCCCCTGACTGCTGCGATCGAGCGGGATCGCAGAGCTCAGGGGGGGAGGCAGAGGGTCGGGAGCTCCCTCTGCCTCAGATCGGCACCCTGCAATGTATTTGCAGGGCCCGATCTCTGCCTTGATGACCCGGGGGTTGTCATGACAACCTCCGGGTCATCTAGCTACGGAAAGCTGCTGTGATCATTGTCACAGCAGCTTCCACTATAGTTGCAATGCATTGCAATGCCAGAGCATTGCAATGCATTGTAACTGCAATAAAAAGTAAAAAAAGTGAAAGTCCCATAAAGGGACAAGTTAAAAAAAATAATTTTTTAAAAAAAATTGTAAAAAAAATATTAAAAAATAATTTTAAAAAAATCCCCTAAAAAATACACATTTTTATGTAATAAAAAAAATAAAAAACAAAAAACATACACATGTTAGGTATCGCCACGTCCGTAAAAATCCCATCTATAAAAGCGTAACCCTAGTTAACCCCTTCAGTGAAAGCCGTAAAAAAAAAACACAAAAAAGTAGTAAATTATACTTTTTCCAAGCGGTATCATTATACCGCTTGGAAAAAGTGCAATAACACGCGATCAAAAAGTCAGATATAAATAATCATGGTACCGCTGAAAACGTCATCTTGTCCCGCAAAAAACAAGCTGCTATACAGCATCATCAGCGAAAAAATAAAAAAGTTATAGCTCGCGGAATAAACTGATGCAAAAATAATTATTTTTTCTATAAAATTTTTTATTGTGTAAAAAAACGCCAAAACATAAAAAAAATATATAAATGAGGAATCGCCGTAACCGTAGTGACCCGAAGAATAAAGCTGCTTTATCAATTTTACCACACACGGAACGGAGGAAAAAAAAAAAAAAAAAACAATTCCTGAATTGCTGGTTTTTGTTCATTCTGATTCCACAAAAATCGGAATAGGAGACGATCAAAAAACGTTATGTGCCTGAATATGGTACCAATAAAAACGTCAGCTCGTCCCGCAAAAAATAAGCCCACAGATAACTCTGTCGGCCGAAATATGGAAAAATTATAGCTCTCAAAATACGGCGATGCAAAAATTTCTTACAAAAAATTATTCCAAGAAAAAGCATCTTTTAGTGTGTGACAGAAGCTAAACATGAAAAAAGGGTGTAAATCTGGTATCGCTGTAATCGCACCGATCGGAGGAATAAAGTCGCCTAATCACTAATACCGCACGAGGAACGGCGTAAAAAAGAAAACTAATTCTTCACCTTTTGTGGATTTGTTCATTGTGCCTCCCAAAGATCGCAGTAAGGCGATCACAGTGGTTCCCCCCCACATATGGGGTATCAGCGTACTCAGGACAAAATGCACAATAGCTTTTGGGGTCCTATTTCTCCTGTTACCCTTAGAAAAATAAAAATTTGGGGCAAAAAGGTCATTTTTGTGGAAAAAAATATGATTTTTTTATTTTCACGGCTCTACATTATAAACTTCTGTGAAGCCCTTGGGGGTTCAAAGTGCTGACCACACATCTAGATAAGTTCCTTGGGGGGTCTAGTTTGCAAAATGGGGTCATTTGTGGGGGGTTTCTACTGTTTAGGCACATCAGGGGCTCTCCAAGCGCGACATGACACCCGCAGACCATTCCATCAAAGTCTGCATTTAAAAACGGTGCTCCTTCCCTTCCGAGCTCTGCCATGCATCAAAATAGTGGTTCCCCCCCACATATGGGATATCAGCGTACTCAGGACAAATTGCACAATAGCTTTTGGGGTCCTATTTCTCCTGTTACCCTTATAAAATAAAAATTTTGGGGCAAAAAGATTATTTTTGTGGAAAAAAATATGATATTTTTATTTTCACGGCTCTACGTTATAAACTTCTGTGAAGCACTTGGGGGTTCAAAGTGCTCACCACACATCTAGATAAGTTCCTTGGGGGGTCTAGTTTCCAAAATGGAGTCACTTGTGGGGGGTTTCTACTGTTTAGGCACATCAGGGGCTCTCCAAACGTGACATGACACCCGCAGACCATTCCATCAAAATCTGCATTTGAAAAAGGCGCTCCTTCCCTTTCCAGCTCTGCCATGCGTCAAAATAGTGGTTTACCCCCACATATGGGGTATCAGCATACTCAGGACAAATTGCACAATAACTTTTGGGGTCCTGTTACCCTTTGGAAAATAACAATTGGGGGTGGAAAGATCATTTTTGTGGAAAAGATATGATTTTTTAATTTTACTGCTCTACGTTATAACCTTCTGTGAAGCCCTTGGGGGTTCAAAGCTTTCACCACACATCTAGATAAGTTCCTTGGGGGTCTAGTTTCCAAAATGGGGTCACTTGTGGGGGGTTTCCACTGTTTAGGCACACAGGGACTCTCCAAATGCGACATGGCGTCCAATCTCAATTCCAGCCAAAAAAGTCAAATGGCGCTGCTTCCCTTCCAAGCTCTGCCATGCGCCCAAATAGTGGTTTACCCCCACATATGGGGTATCAGCGTACTCAGGACAAATTGCACAATAACTTTTGGGGTCCTTTTACCCTTTGGAAAATAAAAATTGGGGGTGGAAAGATCATTTTAGTGGAAAAGATATGATTTTTTAATTTTACAGCTCTACGTTATAACCTTCTGTGAAGCCCTTGGGGGTTCAAAGCTCTCACCACACATCTAGATAAGTTCCTTGGGGGGTCTAGTTTCCAAAATGGGGTTACTTGTGGGGGGTATCCACTGTTTAGGCACACAGGGGCTCTCCAAATACGACATGGCGTCCAATCTCAATTCCAGCCAAAAAAGTCAAATGGCGCTGCTTCCCTTCCGAGCTCTGCCATGCACCCAAATAGTGGTTTACCCTCACATATGGGGTATCAGCGTACTCAGGACTAATTGCACAATAACTTTTGGGGTCCTTTTATCCTTTGGAAAATAAAAATTGGGATGAAAAGATCAATTTTGTCGAAAAAATATGATTTTTTAATTTTACGCTCTACGTTATAACCTTCTGTGAAGCCCTTGGGGGTTCAAAGCTCTCACTACACATTTAGATAAGTTACTTGGGGGGTCTAGTTTCCAAAATGGGGTCACTTGTGGGGGTTTCCACTGTTTAGGCACACAGGGACTCTCCAAATGCGACATGGCGTCCAATCTCAATTCCAGCCAAAAAAGTCAAATGGCGCTGCTTCCCTTCCGAACTCTGCCATGCACCCAAATAGTGGTTTACCCCCACATATGGGGTATCAGCGTACTCAGGACTAGTGTTGAGCGATACGATAATGCAAATATCGGCTATCGGCCGATATTAGCTCTATCGGCCTTTCGATAATTCGTTTCGATATTTTCGTCTTATCGAATACCGGAATCGGAAGTTCCCATAATTCTTTGCGAGGCAATGTGATTTTAGTCAGCCAATGAGGAATCCTAAGAAGTGTGGGCACATCCTGTACTGCTGCGGTCATGTTAACTAATGGCATGGCTGTGATTGGATGCTGAAATGATGTCAGAATGCACTATAAAAGGCGCCGCCGCCATTTTAGCGTCACTGTGCTGTGAATTCAGTAAGGGACAGAACGCTGCTGTGCTGACTCTGAGGGACAGTTAGAGATTGCGATTTAGTGTACTGTGCTGTAGGCAGGCTAGCACCAACCGCTGTGTAAAGCTTCCTTTTGCCTGCAGTGTTGTTTTAACAGCTCTGCAAGGTGTGTGTGAGTGCAGGTGACGCTGCAGTTTGCTCTGCATGCAACGCTGTCTGTAGGCATCTGCACGTGTCACTCACAGACTCTTTTTTTTTTTCCTTCAGTGTAATTCTTGCAGCTCCATGCAATTTAACTATTAGTGTGACGCGCTTCCATCCGTATACAATACATTGGTTGCAAACACTATAGAAGTAGACAAAGGAGTAGCCTTTCACAGATTGTGGACAGTTGTGTTTCAGTGTTCACTTCAGTCTGTGTTTTTTATTTTTTGAGTGCACATCACGCTCCAGTTACTTGTTCAAGCACTGCTGCTTGTACTCTGCTGAGCGTGTCTCAGTGCCTCATCCTTTTCATTTCTCTCCAATTGGTTCTGCTCCATTCCATTTAAAATAAATATAATCTATTAGTGTGACACGCTTCCATCCGTATCCAATACATTGGTTGCAAACACTATAGAAGTAGACAAAGGAGTAGCCTTTCACAGATTGTGGACAGTTGTGTTTCAGTGTTCACTTCAGTCTGTGTTTTTTATTTTTTGAGTGCACATCACGCTCCAGTTACTTGTTCAAGCACTGCTGCTTGTACTCTGCTGAGCGTGTCTCAGTGCCTCATCCTTTTCATTTCTCTCCAATTGGTTCTGCTCCATTCCATTTAAAATAAATATAATCTATTAGTGTGACGCGCTTCCATCCGTATCCAATACATTGGTTGCAAACACTATAGAAGTAGACAAAGGAGTAGCCTTTCACAGATTGTGGACAGTTGTGTTTCAGTGTTCACTTCAGTCTGTGTTTTTTATTTTTTGAGTGCACATCACGCTCCAGTTACTTGTTCAAGCACTGCTGCTTGTACTCTGCTGAGCGTGTCTCAGTGCCTCATCCTTTTCATTTCTCTCCAATTGGTTCTGCTCCATTCCATTTAAAATAAATATAATCTATTAGTGTGACGCGCTTCCATCCGTATCCAATACATTGGTTGCAAACACTATAGAAGTAGACAAAGGAGTAGCCTTTCACAGATTGTGGACAGTTGTGTTTCAGTGTTCACTTCAGTCTGTGTTTTTTATTTTTTGAGTGCACATCACGCTCCAGTTACTTGTTCAAGCACTGCTGCTTGTACTCTGCTGAGCGTGTCTCAGTGCCTCATCCTTTTCATTTCTCTCCAATTGGTTCTGCTCCATTCCATTTAAAATAAATATAATCTATTAGTGTGACGCACTTCCATCCGTATCCAATACATTGGTTGCAAACACTATAGAAGTAGACAAAGGAGTAGCCTTTCACAGATTGTGAACAGTTGTGTTTCAGTGTTCACTTCAGTCTCTGCGTAATAACCACACTTAGGCCTTATAACTTTTCTGACTTTCTTTATCAATCTACCAAGATGAAGAAGTCAGTGAGTAAGGCACGTGGTCGTGGCCGTGGAGTTTCAGCAGGGAGAGGACGTGGGGATTCTGTGTCTGCTGCCGCCCTCAGTGACACAGCATCCACCATTTATCCCCGTGAGCGTTCCTTTATGCGCACTTTGGTAGGAGCTCGGCGTGCCCCCTGCTGCGGGAAGAACAAATTGAAGCCTTTGTTGGTTGGATGGCAGCCAATGCATCGACTTCAATTCCTTCCACCTCCTCTCAGGAACACAACACTGTTGAGCAACCATCTGTCTGTTCACCGCCTGTCAAATTGCCAAGGCAGTCAGAGAGTTCTGTACAGGAGCCAGCTGAGTCTCTGCTTCTGTTCTCAGAATCTGTTGGCTCGCAAACAGGGGCCCAGGCAAGCAGCATTCTGGAATGTGAAGAAGAGGCAGTATGCAGTGATGCGCAACAGCTGTGTCTCTCTGAATCTGAAGAGGCGGGTGAGCCAGTGCCGATGGTCAGCACACCGCAGAACGCATCTGATGATGATGAGACTCAGTTGCCAGTTTCTGTTGAGCATGGTGCTGGCCAGACCACCCAACAACAGCAGGTGTTGGAAGAGGGTAGTGGAGATGATGAAGTCCGAGACCCAACATGGCGTGAGCAACAGGAAGGTGGTGGGAGCAGCTCTGAGGAAGAGATTGTCCCAACGGTACAAAGAGGAGGGAGAGGTAGGCTGCAGACTCGCTTGCCTGTAGCCTCCAGTTTGGCACCTGTTGGGAGCAGTTCTCTTAGAACTGTCAAAATTGGCGCTCCCATGACTTGCACTGCGTGGTCCTTTTTTGACAGACTTGTACATGATATTTGCTATGTTCAATGCAAGCTGTGTAAGCAAAAAGTTAAAAGAGGTAAAAATAGCAGGAACCTGAATACCACAAATATGTGGACACATGTACGGACAAAGCACGTAGCTGAGTTCCAAAGACACACTGGAGATGTAGGCCAACCTACAGCAGCACCTACATCTTTAGGTCATGTTCGAGCCTCTACCTCCAGCTCTCACACACCTGTTTCGGCTTCCTCACAGGATCTCCATGGAAGAACCTCGGTCACTGTTGTCCATAGAGAAACTGTTATTCCACCCACTGCAGCAAGTTCACAGTCATCGTCACACTCCCAGAACAAAAAACAGCCATCGGTAACACAGGCATGGGATAAAAGACGGCCATACTCGGCAAACCATCCACGAGCACAGGCTCTGAATGCTGGCCTTGCAAAACTCCTGTCCCTTGAAATGCTGTCATTCAGGCTGGTGGAGACTGACAGTTTCAGGAACTTTATGGCATTGGCAGTCCCACAATATAATGTGCCAAGCCGATTTTATTTCAGCAGGCAAGCTGTCCCTGCTCTGCAAAAACATGTCGAGGGAAACATTAAACATGCGCTACTAAACGCCGTCAGTAGCAGGGTCCACCTGACCACCGATGCGTGGACCAGTACCCATGGCCAGGGACGATACCTTTCCCTCACTGCCCATTGGGTCAATGTTGTGGAGCCGGGTACAGATCTTGCCAGTGGCGCTGTATGTGTTCTGCCAACTCCAAGGATTGCAGGAATCCAGTCTGTGCACATTGATTCCTCCTCCTACTCCAGTTCCTCAGAATCATCGCTGCACGAGCCGTCACGGTATACCTCCACATGGACCCGTGAACGCTTACCTGTTGCGACCGATATGAGCACAGCCGTGGCCAAACGTCAACAGGCCGTACTGAAATTAATTCCCATGGGGAATCGAAGCCACACAGCGCAGGAGCTCTGGGATGCCATCAAGCAGGAGAGCGATGTGTGGTTTTTGTCAGCTAATCTCCAGCCAGGCTTGGTAGTGTGTGACAATGGCCGAAATCTGGTGGCAGCTCTGGGCCTTGGCAACCTCACTCACATACCATGTCTGGCACATGTGCTGAACTTGGTCGTGCAGAGTTTTTTGAGGGACTATCCGGATCTTGATGCACTGCTGCACAAGGTCCGCCTAGAGTGCGCTCACTTGCGACGTTCCAGCATGGCCAGATCGCGCATTGCAGCTCTGCAAGTCAGATTTCGCCTTCCTGAACATCGCATCATATGTGACGTACCCACCAGGTGGAATTCCACGTTACATACGTTGGAGCGGTTGTGTGAGCAGCAGCCAGCAGTAATGGAGTATCAGCTGCAACAGGCGCAATCAACTCGCAATTTGCGCCGTTCACACTTCACCACTACTGAGTGGGCCTCTATGAAGGACATCTGCGACGTTTTGCGGGCGTTTGATGTCTCAACGCGGATGGCGAGTGCAGATGATGCACTAGTCAGCATGAATGTCCCCCTTATCTGCCTGCTTCAGAAATCACTGAAAGCACTAAAGGAAGAGGTTTTGGAAGAGGTGGAGGATGAGGAGTCACAAATTCAATTACCTTCAGGACAGTCAGCGCAACGTGGTTCCTCACAAAGGGCTGGGCAGGGCTCACTTTGTGAGGAGGATGAGGAGGAGGAGGAGTCAATGGAGGAGGAAGAAATCCCTACAGAGGGAGGTACACAACGCTCTAGTCAGTATGTAGAGCGAGGGTGGGGTGATGCAGAGGAGACAGAGATGACGCCTCTTCCAGAGGACAGCCTTTGTTGGCCAGTTGGGAGTCTGCAGCACATGGTTGATTTCATGCTTCAGTGCCTGAGAAACGACCGCCGCATCGCCCACATTCTCAGCACGTCAGATTATTGGGTGTACACCCTCCTAGACCCTCGCTACCGGGACAACTTACAAACCCTCATCACACCGGTGAACCGGGACCGTAAAATGCAGGAGTACCAAGACACACTGGTGCAATCCATACTGTTGTACATTCCAGCCGAGAGAGGTGCTGCTGCTACTGCTTTACAAAGCAGCTCTGTGCGTCGAGGCAGTGTAGACACCTCTACAACAAGAGGGATCAGAAGCAGCGCCTCTGCACAGGGCAAGAACTGTATGTTACAAATGTGGCAAAGTTTTGTGACAGCGCCAGCAAAGTCTACACCATCCGAGACGGCTCCAGTCACCAGGAAGAAACGTTTCCGTAAGATGGTGACAGACTACTTGGCTTTCCCTCTAAGTGTACTCCCAGATGCCTCTTCCCTTTCAAATTTTGGGTCTCTAAGTTGGATACATGGCCAGAGCTTAGCCAGTATGCATTGGAGGTGCTGGCTTGCCCTGCTGCCAGTGTATTATCTGAGCGTGTCTTTAGTGCTGCAGGTGGTGTAGTAACAGACCGTCGCATGCGACTATCCTCAGAGAATGTAGACCGGCTTACTTTTCTGAAAATGAACAAGGCATGGATCTCACCTGAATTTGCCTGTCCGTTTTCAGATTAAATAACTGTTTGGCAACGTTTTCCATGTCTCCTGTTATGTTCATCTTTCTACCACCTGAACTCTACTCCCTGGGCTACAACACCGCCATTTGTTGCTCGTAAGTAATTGGCAGGGGTACTGACTCCTGGCCAGCCTGGTTACAGCACGACAGCTGTTTCCTGGCAGTGTGAACGTCAATTATCCTCCAATAAGTTGTGCTGTCGTGTTGCATTCGGGTTAGCCGACTCTATGGTGCCTGCAGTTTAGGTGATTCCTATGTGTGCTGTGGGATATGTAAATAAAGGCGGTTTCCATTGTGACAATAGGATAAGCACCCACTGTAGGACTGTGTGATTCGGTAACTGCGGACGGCTTGCGTCCTGTCAACTTACATTTTCATGGGTGCGTTCTTCTACCCGTCCGGGGTCCAGTACCGTCAAGTGGTTCTCCCCAGTGCCTTTGGCCTAGGTGCCTCCATCTCCGTATCCGAGTTCCAGCAACGTCTGCTTTTCCTTGGTAGTGCTTTGGAGCACAGGTACTCTGCTTAGTAACCGTGTCACAGTAACGTCAGTGGTACTCGGTTGTGACATTGCCTCTTTTCCTTCTGCTACCCGTCCGGGTCAGTACCGTCAAGTGGTTCTCCCCAGTGCCTTTGGCCTAGGTGCCTCCATCTCCGTATCCGTTCAGCAACGTCTGCTGGTCCTTGGTAGTGCTTTGGAGCACAGGTACCTCTGCTTAGTAACCGTGTCACAGTAACGTCAGCTGTACTCGTTGTGACATTGCCTCTTTTCCTTCTGCTACCCGTCCGGGGTCCAGCACAGTCAGCTGGTCCTCGTTACTTCCATTGTCTCTTGCTCCATCTGATACCCGTCAGGGTTCCAGTAACGTCAGCTGTTTCTCGGAAATTAGACGACATTAAAGACCACCCAGAAGAAGATGACGACAACAAGGACGACGAGCATGAAGCCAACCAGCCTGAACACCATCACAAAGAAAAAATAAAAGATTACCCAGAAGAAGATCACCAACAGGACAAAGAAGGTTAAGACAAACTACAAGATACAGAACAAGAGACAGAAGAACAATAAGCAAAAGATCAAAAAGCAGAAGAACATGAAGTATAAGACCAAAATGAAGAGCAAAATATATGCTCTAAATTCTAAGCAGAAGAAGACTAAGCAGTGTATGGGGGTGAGTCCGTTCCTCCTCGTGGTGCCCCTGGAAAATGCCTGCTGCTGCAGGCTAAACTGAACACGGACAAATACTGTTGTAATTTAAATCTTTTGTGACAGCAAGAACGGAAGGATGAACAATTCATACTTTTACAGATTACAAGTACAGGAATCTCTGTCACAAATAAGAATATGATGAAGAAGATGAAGAGGAAGAAGATGAAGAATTTGAATATGAAGAAGATTAATTAGTTTAATAATAACAATATGAGTAATGTAAACAAAATTATGAATAGCAAGAAGTTTAAGAAGAAGATTAAGAAGGTGAAGATGAAGAATAATTTGATGAGAAAGATGATGCTGCTGCTGAAGATTATGAAGGAGAAAGTGTGGCACTGGCAAAAGTTAAAAAGGTGAAGAGCATGGAAGTTGTGAAACATACATATTTGCCAAAATAGAAAAAAGGTTAACAACATTGTCAATTTGTTAGTCAATCCAAACGTATTTCCAAAAAAAAATATATTAATGCTATTCCAATGCATTGGGTTAAACATGTATGCCTTTATTGTCTCCTCAACCTCCCCCAATACATTCTACATTAGTCTTTGTTGTTTTCCTTCATGTACAATTAACCAACAAGGCAAGAATGGTTTTTTTTTAATTTCGATAGTTTGTTCCCATAGACTTACATTGGACTTCCGGTATAGTAATCGGATATCGACGATATTTAGTGCTATCGGCGATACAATTTCGATACGATATTTTTAGATATCGAGCAATATCGCTCAACACTACTCAGGACTAATTGCACAATAACTTTTGGGGTCCTTTTATCCTTTGGAAAATAAAAATTGGGATGAAAAGATCATTTTTGTGGAAAAAACATGATTTTTTAATTTTACGTCTCTATGTTATAACCTTCTGTGAAGCCCTTGGGGGTTAAAAGCTCTCACAACACATTTAGATAAGTTACTTGGGGGGTCTAGTTTCCAAAATGGGGTCACTTGTGGGGGTTTCCACTGTTTAGGCACACAGGGACTCTCCAAATGCAACATGGCGTCCAATCTCAATTCCAGCCAAAAAAGTCAAATGGCGCTGCTTCCCTTCTGAGCTCTGCCATGCGCCCAAATAGTGGTTTACCCCCACACATGGGGTATCGATGTACTCAGGAGAAATTGTACAACAAATATTGTGGTTCATTTTCTACTGATACCCTTGACAAAATTTTAAAAAATTGTGTCGAAAGAAAAATTTTGGGAAAAAAAGTTAAATGTTAATTTTTTCCTTCCACATTGCTTCAATTCTTGTGAAGTACCTAAAGGGTTAATAAACTTCTTGAATGTGGCTTTGAACACGTTGAGGGGTGCAGTTTTTAGAATGGTGTCAATTTTGGGTATTTTCTGTCATATTGACCCCTCAAATTCACTTCAAATGTGAGGTGGCCCCTAAAAAAAATGATTTTGTAAATTTTGTTGGAAAAATGAGAAATTGCTGGTCAACTTTTAACACTTATAACTTCCTAACAAAAAAAAATTTTGGTTCCAAAATTGTGCTGATGTAAAGTAGACATGTGGGAAATGTTATTTATTAACTAATTTTTGTGACATATCTCTCTAATTTAATGGCATAAAAATTAAAAGTTTGAAAATTGCAAAATTTTCAAAATTTTTGCCATATTTCCGTTTTTTTCATAAATAAACGCAAGTTATATTGAAGAAATTTTACCACTATCATGAAGTACAATATGTCTCGAGAAAACAATCTCAGAATCGCCAAGATCCGTTGAAGCGTTCCAGAGTTATAACCTCATAAAGAGACAGTGGTCAGAAATGTAAAAATTGGCCTGGTCTTTAACCTACAAAATGGCTTGGTCGTTAAGGGGTTAATTATGTGCATAAAAGCTGAGTGAATTTCTGGGATCCAGACAGATTCTTGTATCTTTCATCCAGCCACTGACGTTTCTGGATTGCAAGTCATGCGGAAAGCAAAAGTATTGTCAATGGATCTACGGGAAAAGGTAGTTGAACTATATAACACTGGAAAGGGATACAAAAATTTTATCCAAGGAATTGATAATGCCAGCCAGCAGTGTTCAAACTGTGATTAACAAATGGAAAATCTGGGGCTCTGTAAAAACAAAACCACGGTCAGGTAGACCAACAAAAATTTCATCAACAACTGCCTTGAAAATTGTTCGGAATGCAAAGAAAACTCACAAATAACATCAGCTGAAATACTGGACTCTCTGAAAACTAGTGGTGTGGCTGTTTCAAGATGCACAATAAGGATACACTTGAAGAAAAATGGGCTGCATGGTCAAGTCGCCAGAAGAAAGCCATTACTGTGCAAATGCCACAAGGTATATCACCTACAATACGCAAAACAGCACTGTTGTGAATACGCTGGAGGTGACTTCTGAGCTGGGGCTCCCTCTGGTGGTTGCTGAGGGTAATGAACTAATTACTGAATGGCCTTCAGCTGGCTCTGAATGGTATGATATAAGAACCTGAGTTCCCATCAGCCTTGCCGGTAATCAATTGTTCCTCCTGGTCTTGTTTGGAGCACAGCTTGCTTTCCTGCTCTCTTTCAGATAAGTGTTTTGTTGTTTTTTTTCCTCTGTTGGATTTTCACTGCTGGGTTGCTGCTTGCAGTGGACTACAGCCTGGTCCCCTTTTGGGGTCTGGCGCTGCAATTGTGCTCATTTTGTGTTTGCACTTTTGCTCTGTTCCTTTGTCACTTTTTATTTGCTGAATTGCTGTGTGTTGCACCAGAGATCTGATTTGGGGGGTAGAGATCGTGTGATCTCAGGCTTTTTGTTAATCAGAAGTGTTGGTATTTTTTTTTTTTGTTGAATATGTATTTATTAACACACATGTATAACACATATCAAGGGTATAAACAGTAACAAAACATGTCACATAATATAAGCAAGTGTCATCATATCAGGTCATGTCCATAAACAGAGCACAATATATATGAATGAAACAGCGTGATCGAGGATCCTATAGTATTGCGTGAGATTTGGCACACAAATTGGGTTCCTGGATAACGAACCCCAATAACATTCTACAAGAACAAGAACTAAGAACAAAATAAACAAGAAGACACAGAAAATATAAGGGAAATAAGAAAAATAAGGGAATTAAATGAACCTAAATGAAAAATAAATAACTGGACAAAGAAAAGAAGAAGGTTAAAGGTAAGGGGAAGGAAGAAGGGGAGGGGGGTCGCCCTCGGTCTCCGCCCACAGCCACCACGTGTCAGAGAATCTTACATACAAAAATAGCACTCCAATGAGTCACTTACACTATGTAGGCGAAGGGGTTACGAAAGGCAATCCACGGGGACAAGATGGTCTGGAATTTATCCCGGGTATGTTGTGATCCATGCCGACAGGTCCTCCATGTCCTGATATGGTCCACAGCAACAGTCCACTCCTCCAGAGAAGGCGCCATAGTAGACAGCCAATGCTTAGGCACTAGAAGTTTGCAGCCGTCAACATAAAGGTCGCCAGTTTGTGCTTAATGGGGTTATAACCCGTCGCGGCACCCAAAAAAGGACTGAGTCCTGGTAAATCACAAGGCAGAAGGCAGATATCTTTGATTTTTGTCGTATCGCATTCCAGAAGGGCACAATGAGGGGACAATCCCACCAGATGTGAGCATAAGTTCCTGAACCCGCCCACATCTCCAGCGATGTCAGAGGTCTGCAAGCCATGGCGAAATAGGAAGGACGGGGTTCGGTACACTGGCAATCAGTTATAAGAATTCTCTTTAATGCGAACGCACTAGAAATCCCAGTGCGTGTCTTTTATACACCTGGCGACTCGTAGGACAATGGGTGCCCCAGTTCCCGTTCCCAGGCAGCAAGGTAAGTAGCTCAGTATCAGAGCGAAGAGACAAAGCCATTTGTAAATGGTGGAGATCACGCCTTTAACAGGACTCTGCGCCAGCAACAGCCGCTCCAAGTTGGAGGCAGCCCGCAAGGACGAATGTTGCTCATAAAGGTCTGACAGACATTTATGTACATGTGCTAGCGATAAAAAGTTGGCGTGTGTAGGTCCGAGGATGGATGACAGGCCTCGCCGAAGGGACATTGCCTCAGCAAAAAAGGAATTGAGGGGCGTTACCAGTTTGCTCCACAAACCCTGAAAAGTCCAAAAACCCTCATCCGAGCAGGTCACAAGGGAGTAAGCGTACAGGCATGAGCGGAGAGGGGAACTTACTCATAGTGTCATGATGTAGACAGTTCAGGCATGTGTGGAGCAAACCCTTCAGGAGAGGGGAGAAGTCGCGTGTACGAGGGATCTGAGTATGCACACCCCATAACTCAAGTGCCTCCCGAGGCGAAAGAAGAGCCGTTTCTAGGGAGGACAAGAAAGACCTTTTGTTCCAGCTGTTTATCTCCACCCAACGACGAAGATGGCAAGCGAAGTAATAGTTCTTCAGGTCGGGCATACCCACTCCACCTGCATCTGTGGGCAGAGTCAAAGTCGAGAAAGCGATACGAGCCGGACGTTGGTTCCATAGGAACCGTGAGAACAGAACGTGTAAGGCACGAAAAAAGGAATTGGGAAGGAATATAGGAGCTGCCTGGAATAAGTAGAGGAATTTTGGGACTATATATGTGGACAGATAATTTTTTCGGCCCAACCAAGACATGAACGGTATTCGTAGACGCTGGAGCTGTGTCCTAACCGAGGAGAGTAGGCGTAGGTGGTTCAGAGCGTAGAGGCGAGAAATATCCCTCGGAATAAGAATGCCTAAATATTTTACATGGTCTGTCTTCCAGGTGAACGGTGACATTCGTTGGAGGCGGGTTAGAGTGTCCCTGGGGAAGCCGATAGCAAACGCGACCGATTTATTATAATTGATTTTGAAGTTTGAAAGAGTACCAAAATGGTGAAAAAGATCCAGCACAGCGGGTATAGCAGTCTCCGGGTTAGTGATACTAAGGATGATGTCATCAGCGTATGCGGACACGAGGGCCTCGCCTTTAGGCGTGGACGCGCCTTGGATGTCTGGGTGTGTACGAAAAGCCTGTAACAAAGGTTCCAGGCACAGAGCGAACAGACTGGGGGACAAGGAGCAGCCCTGGCGGGTTCCATTGGATATAGAGAATGGAGCCGAAAAAGAATTGTTCACCTTGACCCTGGCAGTGGGCGAGGTGTAAAGTGTAAAAATGGAGTCTATAAAGCGATCGGGAAAATTAAATAGGCGTAGGACCGACTTCATGTAAGACCAATCTATGCGGTCAAACGCCTTTTCGGCATCAGTACTTAACAACAACAAAGGCGTTTTTCGGGAAACTGCTCCATGGATTAGGTGTAAGATCTTTGTGGAGTTTTCCCTCCCCTCCTACACAGTACAAACCCAGTCTGATCGCTCTGCACCAGGAGGGGGACCAAGCGAGACACCCGGTTCGCCAGGACCTTCGCCCAGAGCTTCAAATCACAGTTAAGAACAGATATTGGCCGATAACTACTACACTGTGCTGGATCTTTGTCTTCCTTATGGATTAAAGCTATATCCGCAGAAAGGGATTGGGGAGGAAAGGAGGAGCCAGTCATCAAAGCATTAAAAAGTCGGGTGAGGTGTGGGAGAAGGGTAGCTTTAAACTTTTTGTAGTAAAGTATTGTCAGACCATCTGGGCCAGGAGATTTTCCCGATGGAGTAGACTTCAGAGCTTCCTCCACTTCCTCCACCGCAATTGGAGAACAATCGTGATGGGAAGGTTTCAATTTAGGGAGGTTCAGGGAGGAGACAAAGTCCACAATAGCAGGGGGGTCTGCAGTGGGGGCAGATTCATACATGGGGTTATGTAAGTTATACAAAACGGTGTAATATTGATGAAAATGTTGCGCGATTTGCGCCGTCTCGGTGTGTGCGGCACCCGAGGGGCATCTCGTCTCAGCGATGAATGTACGCGGAGACGTTTCTTTAACGTAGGCGGACATAAGTTTCCCACCTCTGTCACCTGAAGCATAAAGACGGTGTTTCGCGTGTAAGAAATTTTTCGCAATTTTTAGGTTTAGGAGGGATTTAAGGGCCATACGCAAGGACAGGAGATCGGAGAGGTGTTGCTGGCACAGAGATCGCTTGTGGAGCGACTCCAATTTGCAAATTTGAAGGAGCAAGGCATCGGTTTGTTTCTCCCTAGATTTTTTAAGTCTAGAGGCCAGTGAGATGAATTCACCCCTGACAAAAGATTTGTGAGTTTCCCAGACGATGGGGATTGGCATGCCTGGAGTGTAATTTCTATGGAAGAAATCCTGAAGGGGTATTTCAATGGCATTTATATTATCTTGAACGTCCAACAGTGTCTCATTGAGTCGCCAGGTGTATCCGAGACCACCCACCCCAGGTAAGGCCAGTGTTAAGGATACAGGCGCATGGTCCGATACTGTCATGGATCCAATATCCGCCAGTAGAATAACACCCCAGGTGGCGTCGGGATATAAAGAGGTAATCAAGTCTTTGGTATGAGCGATGCGGCGTTGAATAAAACGTATAATCCCTAGTGTCAGGATGGAGGACTCTCCAGGCGTCCACCAAGGACAGCTCCGCCAATAGCAGTTTAAGTCTTCTGAGATTCCGAAAAGAGATGGCGGAGCGGCCCGTGGAGGAGTCCACGAGAGGCTCCATAGTGAGGTTAAAGTCTCCACCCAGTACCACTAGCCCCGACATAAATTGCTGTAAAAGACGTAGAGTAGATAGTAACCAGTCGACTGTGCGAACATTGGGCGCATAAATATTAGCAAAAGTCACTAAAGTGTTTCCCAGTTTACCCTTCAAGAAAAGATATCGACCATCTGTATCTGCCAACTGCGCTTGCAACTGAAAATGAAGATTGCGGCAAAAAGCTATACTCACCCCTCTCGACGCGTGGGAGTCGCTGCAACTGTGGAACCATACTGGGAATGAAGAGCGAGACAGCTGTGGAACATGATCGTGGCGGAAATGTGTTTCTTGCATAAAAATAACAGAGACACCATCTTTTTTAAGGAGTCGCAAAACCTGAGCACTTTTCGCAGGCGCATTCATACCCTTAGCATTATAGGATTGTATAACAATATCACGTGGAGTCATCATGGAGGTGCACTGGGAGGATAGAGAAGCGATAAAGCGGTGTACCGTAGCAAGGACAGAGAGCGACCCCAAGGAAAGAGGAGTGTGACAAGGAGGACACAAGAGGGAAAGAACACAAAAAAATCAAAACAGAGACAAAAATAAAGCACCATAGGTAGCGGTGCTTGTAAACATTTGGAGAAATGTGAACTAGGCGGATCCACAAGGGGAGCCGGGAGACATTGCACCCCTCCTGAAGGAGGAGGGGGCAGTGGAGGCGATGCAAGGGTCGCATAAGAGCCCACCTGCAATAACCTCCAGCCAGCCTGTGGAACCCAAGAAAACCTGGGTCATAGTGAAATGTATTTGCCCAAAAATGGGGAGGAGAGTGGGGAGAGAAAGGTAAGGAAGAAAAAGAAGGGAAGGGACCAAGAGAAGAACAGCAGGAGATGATGCCTTCCCAGGTGCAAGCAGAAGGGGCAGCGTATAGGAGAGAAAAAGGGGGGGAGGGAGAGAGTGAAGGGGGAGAAGGGAGAGGATAGCAGACCAGACCCACATATAGCTACAGGTGGGGCGACTACCCGGACCAAGAAGGTGAAGAATAGGGTAATGGAGGAGAGAGGCCGGGGTCAGGAGGGTAGGGAAGGAGGATGGAGGAGAAAAAGATTGTGACCGTAAGGCGGACCGTGTCCTGTGTATCAGGATCCTATGATATAGTAGAGAAGGGCAAGGGTGCCCTAGTGTGGAAGGTGAGGGGGAGATTATGAGAAGTAGGGTCAGGTCCCCCAAGGATGAGTGGAAGAGGGAACGGAGAGAAAAGGGAGAGGAAGAGAAAGGTAGCCGGAAAGAGGGAACAGTGAGAGGGGAGAGTGGGGAGGGAAAAGATAAAGGAATGCAGAGAATGGCAAGATAGAGGGAGGAGAAGAAAGTGCTGTGTAGTGTAACAACAGTAGTAACTGTAAATGAACTGCAGATGGCAGCAGTGAGCAATGTACCAGAAAATAACAGCATAATGAAACGTTGAAAAATTGCAGGTAATTTTAAAACAGACCACAGGGGAACAAAAGCCATCTCTGTTGTCCAAAATCAGCAATGACAACAGGTAGATCCTGAAAATCAGAGAGGGCAGTGCAGTGCAATAGGTCATGTGAACAGCACACTACAGCAATCTACAAAGCACATAGGAAACCTAGATATCACATTGAGTTTCAAAGGTGAAAGAAGAGAAGATGGAGGAGGGGGAGGGGAAGAGGGACAAGGGTGAAGAGAGCACAGGAAAGCAGTCAGCACTAGCAACAATACGAGCCTGAGTGAACAGAATCATAAGTTGGATATAACCACAGTGAGTCAACAATTCAACAGGGAGGCTGCAAAGTGGAAAATGTAAACCTCAGGTTTCAGGTAGAAGGAGGGCAGGAGACCTCCAGAACAAAGGCATTACACCGGGTCTACCATGTCCTGGCAAGAACAAGAGCAGCAAGCCAGTCCGGTAACAGCTCAGTCTCCAGCCGGGTCATCGCGGGCAGATAGAGAGCGACGATGCGACTTGTTCTTGGAGCGGGTGACTTGCCAATCGTCCGGGCGCGGCTGGATCGGTGGTATGGACGACTCCGGAACAGGCAGCCAGGACGGCACAGGCAGTGAAGGGATGGATAAGGCCTTCCACAAAGTAGGTAAGTCCTCTGGATGACGTATAGTAACTTTCTTGTCGTGGCGTGTAACAAAGAGCCCAAAGGGGAACAACCATCTGTACTGGGCGTCATGTTCCTTCAGGTGGGTCAGAAGAGGCTTTAACAAGCGGCGCTTCTGGAGGGTAGAACTGGCCAGGTCTTGGTAGAAGGCCACTGGGGACCCGTCTAGCATCGGGGACCCCTGCTCCCTCGCAGCAGTGAGAAGCGCAGCAGTATGGTTGTAGTCCAGTATACCACAAATAACGTCCCTGGGGGGATCAGTGTCCCTGGGGCGAGCTCTGAGGGCCCGGTGGATGCGCTCCACAACCACAGCTTCAGCAGGTTCTTCCCCCAGCAATGCAGAGAATAAAGTGCGTGCCACAGAGCGCAGGGCCTCGGGGGCATAGGACTCAGGGATACCTTTCATTCGCACATTGCGGCGGCGATTCCTGTTCTCAAGGTTCTCGGCAGCACCGAGGGCCGCATTAAGATGCTTGGAGTGGTCCTGGAGCATGGTACAGATGCCATCGCTGAATTCCACATAAGAAGTGTGGGCCTGCTCCAGCTCCTCCACACGGCGTCCCACATGCGACACCTCCGCCTTAATGCTGGCTAGCTCCTGTAGCACTGGAGCAATGGTCCGGCGGATGAAAGAGCGGGTGACCTGGTTGGAACGCTCCGGCCTGCGGGGTGATTGCCCTGAGCAAGCATCAGTGTCTATATCCGAGTCCTCTGCGTCAGACAGAGAGAGGGTTCCGGGTGCCATCTTAGGTGAAAGCACTGGTGCAGAAGCTGGCTTTCTCCGGAGATAATGATCCAAATCCCCCGTCTTTCTTGGGGGTTTTGGGGTGCCAGTGGAGTCTTTAGCCTTTTCTCTTCCTGATTTCCCCATTTTGGGCAGAAATACGCTGTGACAATGCTAAAGCTGGCTGGGTTGAAGAGAGGAGCTCACAGACTCAGCTCCTTCATCATGTGCAGCTAGGCTCCGCCTCAGAAGTGTTGGTATTTTTGTCAGGGCTTTTTTGGGTTGCAGTCAGAATTCTTTCCTTTACTTTTCTATCTAGACAGATTGGGCCCCAGCGTTTGCTCATTCTATTTTCTGTCTGTGTCCGTGTTTTCTTTTGTCCATTACATGTTTGGGGGCTTCCTATTTCTTTGAGGATTCTGCTCGGGGCAGATAGCTTTCATCTTTCTGCCTTTAGGTGCAGTTATCTCTCCGGCTTTGACGAGGTGTCTAGGATCACCGTAGGTACGCTCCACGGCTACTTCTAGTGTGGCGGTTAGTTTAGTGTACTGCAATCCAATAGTTTCCAGCCTCTCTGGTGTATTACTACTTTGGCTAATTTTTGCAATTTCTCCTCAGCTACCGAAACATAACAAGCACAGAGACAAGCCTCAAAACTTCTGAAACAAGGTAATTTGGAATGATGAGACCAAAATTGAACCTTTTGGCCACAACCATAAACATTACATTTGGAGAGAGGTCAACAAGGCCTATGATGAAAAGAACACCATTCCTACTGTAAAGCATGGTGGATTGCTGAGCTGATGTTTTGGGATGTGTGAGCTACAAAGGCACAGGAAACTTGGTCAAAGTTGAAGGAAAGATGAATGCAGCACGTTATTAGCAAATACTGGAAGCAAATTTGCAATTATCAGCCCAGAAGCTGCGCATGGAACGTATTTGGACGTTCCAACATGACAACGATCCAAAACACAAGGCCTAGTTGACCTTTCATTGGCTACAGCAGAACATAGTGAAGGTTCTGGAGTGGCCATCTCAGTCTCCTGACCTCAATATCATTGAGCCACTCTGGGCAGATCTCAAGCGTGCAGTTCATGCTAGACAGCCCAGGAATGTACAAGAACTGGAGGCTTTTTGCCAAGAAGAGTGGGCAGCTTTTCCATCTGAGAAAATAAAGAACCTCATCCACAACTACCACAAAAGACTTCAAGCTGTCATTGATGTTAGAGTGGGCAATACACTGTATTATGAAATGAGGTATGTGAACTTTTGATCAGGGTCATTTGGATGTTTTGAGTTGTCATTATGATTTAAAAAGAGAAAACACAGTAGTTTGACAATAAATGGCTTCACCCAACCACTGACCATGAGAGAAGAAAAAGTTTTGGTGTTATCATTCATATTCTCTGAAGAAAGGCCAAGAAAGCAAAAATTCTGCCGGAGTATGTAAACATTTGAGCACAACTGTTTTTAATGCCACAATCTAAACTATTTCTTAATTTACATTGTGTTAAAAATTCCCTATCCTTCCCCAACTACACTATATAACTGCTTTTTTTTCCCACTTCCTTTTTGATGACTCTTTGTTTGAGAATCCCTGTCTTGCTGGGATATTCATACGTAGCATCATTATCAGCGGACAGAGGTGGCTGTCACAGCCGCTGCCTCTACCCCTTGCTGAAACGAAGCATCATCAGTGATGCTCATTTTATGGGCTTACCTAGTGCATGCTCAATGTACACTGTATAATGTGCACAATGACAGCACATTCTCTGTTGCTGGCTCAGATAAGCAGTAACGAGCCGGCAACAGAGCGTGTTGCCAGAATACCTAGTGATCAGAGACCAGCGCCGCCCCTGCACACCGGGAATTCTGACAATACGCTCTGTTGTCGGCTTGTCGCTGCCGATCTAAGCTGGCAAAAGAGAGCGCGCTGTCATTATGCAAATCACGCAGGGACTCACCCAGACCCTGAAACGAGCTTCACTGTTAATGATTCATTTCAGGAAGGGGCTGTAGCAGTGACTGCAGCCTCTGACACATGATGACACTTTGTTTCAGCATTCCAGCATGCACTGGGATTCTCAAATTAAGTGTCATCAAAAAGGAAGTCAATAAAAAGAAAAAGAAGTCAGATAGTGCAGTTTGGAAAGGATAAGTAATTTTTTATTTCAAGTATATTAGAAAATAGTTTAGATTATGGCATTAAATAGGGATTTAGGATGAAAATTAATTTGAACTTCAGACCATCCCTTTAAGGCTACATTCACACATCTATATGAATTTTTAGATCTGTGTAAAACAAACCATTCTTTTCTCATATGTAATCCGTATTGTCACCATTTTGCATCTGATTTTTTCTCATTAGTTTTTAAAAACTGAAGGAGGTAGAATGTCTGAACTCTTATGGTATGTTTCCACGTAGCGGAAACATTCTGTATTACCTGCGGATTGAACGCTGCGTCCTACTGCAGCGTTTAATCCGCAGTGGCCAGATGTTCCAGCATAGTGGAGGGGATTTTATGAAATCCCGTCTCGACTATGCGTGCGAAAACGCATCCGGCGGCCCTCCGTTTCCGGACATGTGGCGCGTCTTTTTAGACCGCATCATGTCTGTTTACCTTGCGGCGATGCTCCGTCCCCGCAAGGTAAATAACAGAGTTCTATGTATATGGTGCGGCGATTCCAGATGTGTTCAATGAACATATCCGGAATCACCGCACGTACAGAAGGGGGCGGGGCTTTGGGCGGAGCGGGGTTTCCGCTCCGTCCAAAGCGCACACAATACGGTACGTGGAAACGTACCCTTATTTATCTATTGACTCTTAACTACTTGGACAACCCCTTCTCATTCTCCAGTATTGGTCCCGTTAAAATGAAAAAGCTTATACTCACCTCACAGGAGCCGCAGCTCTCAATCCTGTTGATTACTTATTCTTCCGATAGCAGGGACAGTGAAGCCACTGATTGGGCGCAGGTGCTCGCATGACATAACAACCTCACGTGAGCCGCGGGAGAGTGACAGTCGATACCACTGGAACGGTGACGGCACGGGAGATGAGTATAAGCGTTTTTATTTTAATGGGGCCAAACATGGGGAATGAGAAGTGGACAGCCCCATAACTCTTAAATGGATTAGTGAAAAATGGATGAAATACTGAAGTACAAAGTATGTCTTCTGTGCTTCACCCATCTAATACCGATTCCCTTACACTTTAATGACTGAGTCTTATCTGCGAAACAGGTGATAATAGGACACGCTCTGAGCTTCACAGATTGGGCACACGGATCTGTTTTCAAAATTAACATGAATATGAATCAATTCAATTTGATGGTTCCTTGTTCTGACCCAGAATAAAATGTGTCACACAGATGTGTGAAAGTAGATTTACTCTAACTTGCATGAAGGTGTTATAGAGAAACCATTGTGGAATATTTCATCAAATGCCATATTAAGAAACTGTTTCCATAAAAGCATGTCAAGAACTTTGTATGCCTCCATAAGGACTTGCTATACACAGCTCCGCAGTGTTCTTCAAGCCTTCTAAACACGAAGTATGAAAAATGCATAGAAGTTTGGGAAGAACTGACTTGAGATAAAAATGATTCCATCCTTTTAATGGCAAAATGTTGCAATGGCAATCTCATCTATCAGAATCTAATATCTCATTAAGTTCTGATAGAAGAGAATTTATTGATCTATTATTAACCTATCCGCTGCCAGAAAAGAACAAATGTGTGGATGCAATGCAATGCAATGCATATAAGTAATATGAGAAAATCCAATAAGAATTTTCATTGCAACTGATAATAAGACTTTATTGAAATAAAAAGAGTACTTACCCAACAAAAGTCTTTTGGCTGCAGGCAGCTGCAAAGAAAATTGTGAAAACTATCAAAATCTTCATTTCACCTAGTATTTGGACCAACAGAACTAGGAGAATCTGGTCATTTATATTGCTTAGTGCAAGACTTTAACCAAGGACTTTTTATATCAAAAGTCATTAATTAAGTCCTGGCATCAGACATGCTACACATGATAGATAATACAGTTGTTCACAGAAGGCATCTGTCTTTTCACACTTACTTGGCTGATGATCTATATAATCATTCATGTGTAATATGTGTATTTACCCATGATTAGAGACTCTCTGACCATGGGATTTGCAGATCTGAGGTGTCTACACATTTGCTATCTGCTGAAAATACATTAGGTTCTATTCACACTTGAGTTATGAGTTCCATTTCTCTGTTGCGTTTTAGGTTCAGAGAAACAGATTTCATATGGAGAACAGATCTGTTACAAAACAGATGCAAACTAAAGCAGAAGGATCGTCTCATTAACTATAATAGGGTCCATCTTGTTCTGGGTTTGTGTCCAGTTATTGTACAGACCAAGTTCAAGCTGCACTCTATTTTAGTCAATGGGGCCCTTCTCCATCAATTTGCATCTGTTTGTAATTGATCTGTTTTCCACATGAATTCTTTTTCTCTAATCATAAATGAAACACACCGAGGGGTGTGGATAGAGTCTCAGCTAGTATTAGGGGCTCTACTTAGCTGATACTATATTGCTTTGTGGATTTTCAGCATGTACAGTTGTGTGAAAAAGTGTTTCCTCTTGATTTCTTATTCTTTTGCATGTTTGTCACACTTAAATTTTTCAGATCGCCAAAGAAATTTAAATATGAGACAAAGAGAAAAAGAAATTCAAATCTATAGGGTGCTGTGTGAAAAAGTGAGTGCCCCTTCCCCTTTAAAACATAAATAAACTGTGGTTTTATCATATCTTTGGGTAGCTGAGTTTAAATTCTCTAGCCACCATAAGGCCTGATTACTGTCACACCTGTTCTCAAACAAGAAATCACTTAAGCAGAACCTGCCAGACAAAGTGAAATAGAGCAAAAATTCAGCAAAGGTGCGATCCAAAGAAATTCTGGAACAAATGAGAAACAAAGTAATTGAAATCTATCAGTTTGTAATTATAAAGACATTTCAAAACCTTTGGGACTCCAGTGAACCACAGTTAAAGCCATTATCCACAAATGGCAAAAACATGAAACACTGGTGAACTTTATCCAGGAGGTGACCAGCTGTCCAAAATTACCCCAAGAGTGCAGCAATGACTCATCCAAGAGGTCACAAAAGACCGCACGACAACATTCAAAGAACTGCAGGCCTCACTTGCCTCAGATAAGGTCAGTGTTCATGACGCCACAAGAAGGGACACGTCACACATAGCGACACACCAGCGATCCCGACAACGATATGCACTTGTCAGGATCGCTGGTGTCGCTACATGATCGCTGGTGAGCTGCCAAACAGGCAACTCAGGCAGCGATCAGGACAGCGACACTGCGGGTAACGTCGCTTAGTTACCCGCAGTGTACGTTGGATACCAGCTCGCTGGTGCAGGGAGCTGGTAACCAAGGTACACATTGGGTTTCCAGGCGCTGCGCCGCACCTGGAAACCCGATCTGTACCTTGGTTACCAGCTGATCGCTGGTCTCCTGCCTGCCACACGCAGCGATGCGTGCTGGCCAGCAGGAGACCAACGATAAAAAAAATGTCCAGGATATTCAGCGACGATCAGCGATACCCAGCAGGGGGCTGATCGTCGCTGAATGTCACACACAGCGATATCGCTGGGGAGATCGCTGTTGCGTCACAAAACTAGTGACTCAGCAGCGATCTCGCTAGCGAGATCGCTGTGTGTGACGGGGGCTTAAGAAAGAGACTGGGCAAAAATGGTCTGCTTAGTAGAGTTCCAAGACAAAAAAAACACTATTGCGCAATAAGAACATAAAGGCTCGTCTCAATTTTGCAAGAAAACATCTTGATTACTGATGAGCAAGTATACTCGGGTGATCTCCGAGTATTTTGGCATGCTCGGAGATTTAGTTTCTGTCAACTAGCTGCATGATTTATGGCTGCTGGACAAGCCTGAATACATGTGAGGAATGCCTGTTTGTTAGGGAATCCTCACATGTATTCAGGCTGTCCAGCAGCCATAAATCATGCAGATGCGTCGACAGAAACTAAATCTCCGAGCCAAAATACTCGGAGATCACCCCAGCGTGCTCGGGAAAAGGAGTATACTTGCTCATCACTAATCTTTTTTTTTTTTTTTCCAACATGTTTTATTGATTTAAAGAGTATTACAATATAATATAATCATACAAATCTTGATGTAACAAGCTTATTTGACAGACGTACAACTCAAAATAGTGATTTAAGGAACAAAGCTAAGAAGCAAGTCATACAGGTTTGAAAGTATTAAGCTTAATTAACGCTTATTTGATAGGTATAATACTCATAAATGTCCCCCCACCACCCTCAACCCTCCCATCCCCCCAACATATAAACCCCTAAAACGTCCCTGCATTCGATTAACAATCAACAAGTTCAAGGAATAGGATTATGTCCACTAATTTTCTGAAGAAGATACCACTGGGTGTTTTCAAAATGTGTCCTTAATTTGTCCCTGGTGTCCTGAGACAGAGATGGGAGGAATAATGACCATGTGCTTAGAAATTTCCCTGTCAATTTCTCTTTATTTGTCAGGGTGTCTAGCCAGTCCATTCGAAAAATATACATTATTTTGGAGTATATTAGAGATTTGGGTGGAGGCAATGGATCCAACCAGTGCTGCAAGATACTTTTCCTGGTAGCTGAGGCCCATATTATCAACATGGCCTTAACATGTTTGGGGAATTTGTGTTGAGAACTGTCTAGAATATTAAATATTGCCCATTGCGGCGTCAAGGAAACACTATCCCACCAAGATTCTGTAGTTCGGCGTGGATAGACTGCCATAATTTTTGCACTTTGGGGCATCCCATATGTGATGAAATATGTCTGTGTTTCCTGTCCCGCATTTGGAACAGGTGAATGTGCCCCCTGGAGACATCCTAGACTTAATGTGTGGGGTAATATAAGCTCTATGAAGGAGTAATAAAGACATGTCTGTATAACTGCTGGAGGGGATCACCTTCTGTTGCAACAATGTGGCATCTAATATTTCCCCGACTGTGATGTTCTGTATATCATCAACCCATCGTGCTGGACCTGTCTTTTTGCCCTCCCAAGACCAATGCTTACGCAACAGTGTGTAGATGGTACTTGTCGAGGCTATCTGCACCCTGGCGTTCCTAAGGAAGCCATCCAAAGCGTTCCTCCCTCCTTCTCCACCCCCAGCAGCCATGCTTTTCAAAGTTAAGCTCCTTGCTTGAAGAAAAAGGAAGGGCTTATTTACAAATGTTGGGAAACGTTGTGCTGCTATGTCAAATGTAAGCATGGAGAATCTATCATCTAATAGATCAGCTGCCAATATGCAACCCTGTTCAGCTAGCTCAATGTAAGATAAGGGTGGTTTACCTCCCATAAAGTCCGGGTTACCAGAAAGGGCACAAAAGGAGAGTATGCCTCTCAAATGACAAAGTTTCCTGCACTTCCTCCACGTCTGTATCGTTTGCCATAAGGTGGGGTGGATTCTTATATCTGCAATAAGGTCCTCGTTGGTCATATGTAGTAAAGCTGGTAAGGAGACATGGGGACTTAATTGTTGGTCTAAAAGTACGTTTGCAAAATGTGAGTTGCCTCTCAACCAATCAATGATATATCTGAAATTTGCTGCTAGATTGTACTTTGCAATGTCTGGGAAATTGATGCCACCCTCCTCCTTTGGGGTTTGTAGTTTGATTAGACCTATTCTTGTACGCTTTTTGTCTCCCCAAATGAAGTTCCTAAAAGCAGTGTTTAGAGTTTTAACATCAGCACGTATCAACAAAATAGGTAATGTTTGAAAAATATACAGTAGTTTTGGAAATATTATCATCTTAATTAAATGACATTTTCCGGAAAAAGATAAAGTAAAGTGTTTCCAGGAGTTTAGAAGATGAAGTATGGACGTAATTAGGGGTCTAATATTAATGTGGTATAAGGACGTCAAATCTGCCGGGAGTTGGACACCCAAATATTGATAGATGATGTGCTCCATTGGAAAGGAAGTGTCGAGTTATTTAATTTTCCTTGCTCAAACAGAGCCAGGGCCTCCGATTTGTTATAATTTATTTTAAAGCCTGAGCATTTGCCAAAGTGATTTAGGGCCTCCATGATAACTGGTATTGCCGCATTGGGATTGGAGATGAATAGGAGTATATCGTCGGCAAATGCCGCAATTTTAAGTGATGTGGAGCCTACCTCTATGCCCCTATATATTGAAGAATTTTGGAGGGTTCTAAGTAAAGGATCTAAAGCAAGGTTAAAAAGCAAAGGCGACAAGGGGCAGCCTTGACACGTTCCTCTCTGGATTTCAAATGTGGAACAGAGTATACCATTTATGGCCAGCCTGGACACCGGGCTTTTATATAACAACTTTATCGCCTCACAGAACCATGGACCAAAGTTTCTAAACTCCAAGATGTCGAGGAGGTAATCCCATGCAACCCTGTCAAACGCTTTGTCAGCATCCAGGCTGACCACAATAGACTCTAAACAGCCATGAGATTTTCCGTAAGAGATAGCTCCCAAAGCCGTCCGTATGTTGTATGTTATGGATTTACCATGGACAAACCCAATTTGTTGTGGCAGTATCAGATTAGGGATTATTTTTTGCACTCTATTTGCTAGTATTTTAGTGAAAATTTTAAAGTCGGAGTTTAAAAGTGAGATTGGTCTATATCCTTCCACTAGTGAAGGATCTTTGCCCGGCTTTGGGAGCACTATTATGTCTGCTTCATTGAAACCGTCCGGGAGCTGCCCCGATCGAACCAACTGATTAAAGACTTCACAAAGATGTGTCCCTATACTGCCTCCCAATATTTTGTAAAATTCATTACTGTACCCATCAGGGCCAGGAGATTTAGAGAGCTTCAAGGAGCTGGTAGTTTGGATAACGTCTGAAGGGGATATAGGAGCATTAAGGATTTCCCAGCGTTCCTCTGTTAGTAGGGGTGCCACCTCTGTTTGCATAAAATTTAGAATATCGTCCCCCTCTCTCTTCTCCGCTTTGTACAGGGAACCAAAAAAAGATCTAAATTCTTCTACAATCTCCTCATTCTCTGTCAACACTCTACCCTCTTTGGTCCGAATTTTGTGAATCCCTGTGGCCTTTCTGTATGGTCTGGTGAGATGCAAGTAATTTGCCAGGTCTGTTGCCCCATTTAAAAAATTTGTGCTTTTGAAGATCAATACTATAAGTGGCCCATTCATGAGCTAGTGCATCCGCCGATTCCTTTGCCTCGATATATTGTTTTTTCGTGAGGGGTGAATTATTAAGTTTAAAATTTTTATATGCTAGGGTTAAAGCCCTCTGCGATGCCAAGGTCCGCTCCCGCAACTGTTTTTTTTTTATGACATATATACGCAATTATTTGCCCTCTCAACACTGCTTTGGAGGTATCCCAGAAAAGAATTGGTGTTTCACAATGTATTTGGTTGTCTGATTTGTACATGTCTCATGAGAATTGTATGAATTTTTTTAAATCATCTGAGTGATATAGGTATGACGGGAACCTCCATTTTCTATGAGAATAGATTGGTTTAGTTAGTTTTAGGCTGAACGTTATCGGTGCATGATCTGAAATGTGCACGTCCAGAATTTTGGTATGTGTGATTCTTGGCATGAGTGAAGGACTCAACAACCAGTAGTCAATTCTAGCATGAGAATTATGAACATGTGAATAGTGAGAGTAATCTCTCTCCACAGGGTGTTGCACTCTCCAGACATCCAACAATCCCAAGTGATCTAAAAAAGATTGTATTAGTTTCCCCTGTGTAGGTATAAGAGGAGATTGAGAGTTAGATCTATCCATTTCGATGTCATGTACCTCATTAAAATCGCCACCCACAATCATATGGAAGTGTCCCATCCTGCGATTTGTTTTAGCACATTAGCCCGAAAAAGCGGATCCGACGAATTTGGCGCATAAATATTAACTACACTGTAGGTTGTCCCCTCTATAACCAGCTTAACGCAGACAAACCTCCCTGAAAGATCTTCTAACACATCCACTATCTCATGGTCAATATTCCTGTTTATCATAATAGCGACACCCCTCTGTTTTTTAGTAAAAGAAGCTTCTGCACATAACACAAATTTTTTCCTAGAAAACTCTGGATATTTGCCCTTCATCCAGTGTGTCTCCTGCAAAAGTACAATATGAATTTTTTTTTTATGTAAATAATTTAAAAATTTTTTCCTCTTGACCGGGGAATTCATGCCATTGACATTCCAAGAACACCAAAGGAGAGATGTCATAGCGGACATTTTTTGCCTGTTGATATCTACCATTAACCCACTCCAGTTCGGGAAATATGATAAGATATAACCGTTACAAAATAATAGGATCCCTGCCTATCCCAGTGAGTAGGCATTAGAATCCCTGGAATATTGATTACCTGAAATCGAATGCATAGACTCCCTCCCTAAAAAACCTCCCCCTCCCACAAAACCAGTAAGGCCTCTTTCACACTTCCGGCGGGTGCCTGACGGCGCCCCCGGCATTTTGCCGCAGCGCCGCATCAGAAAACCTGATGCGCCGCCGGCGGCCGCATGCGTTTTTTTGCCGGATGGTTTCTGATGCCCGGAGACATCAGAAACCATCCGGCAAAAACAAAAAACGTTACATGCTGCGTTTTGTCCGGCCGCCGTAATGTACATTTGCGCCGCATCCGGACAAAACCGCATGCAACGCACTGACATGCGGCGCCATCCGGCGCTAATGCATGTCAATGCGAAAAAAGCCGCATGCAGCGCATCAGGTTTTCTGATGCGGCGCTGCGGCAAAATGCCGGGGGCGCCGTCAGGCGCCCGCCGGAAGTGTGAAAGATGCCTTACTGTGTGTCAAATTCAGCATTTCCCCCAAACCTGCATCCCAACGCTAGACGCAGAGGTAAAAATACAGCAAAAAACAACAACATAACCAACAGATGTCAGTTGACATCACCTCATGTGATTCATGGTATTGTCACTGAGTAAGCCACTCTAAATCTTGCTCATGGTGGTTGGGAAGTATCCCAGACAACCTCCAGGGCCTTCACTGGGTCGTCGATAGCCCAGTTTTTCCCAGATAGATTGAAGCGCAGTATCGCTGGATATTGTAGGCCAAACCTAATGTTTTTGTCAGCCAGCAGCTTACACACCGGGTTGAAGGCCCTACGTCTGGTCATCACCATGGCCGAATAGTCCTGAAACATCAGAACTTTGTGCCCTTCGTAGGATAGGTGCGCTTTCTTCCTGTAAGCAGTGAGTAGACAAATTTTGTCTTGGAAGTCAAAGACCTTGAATATCACCGGTCTGGGTCTATCATTGTCCTTACCCCTCTGCGGGCCTATTCTGTGAGCTCTCTCTACCGCCATTGATCCGGATGTTAATTGAATGTCCGATGCTCCCGGCAGCCACTCAGATGTTAATTTTAGCAATTCAGAGGGAAGAATGGACTTAGGTAGTTCTATCAGTTTCAAATTATTGCGTCTAGATCGGTTTTCTAAGTTATCCACTTTGGATTGAAGCTCTGTGACGACTTTCTCTTTTCCCTCTAGACGTTCTGCCATTTCCTTGGTAACCTCCTCTAGATCAGAGATACGTTGTTCAGCTTCATCTAGGCCAGTGCCCTGACTATTAACTTGTGATATTATTGTGTCTATTGAAGTTTGAAGAGTGGCGAATCTAGAGTCTATCGTTGTAAAAAAAACACATTTTTTTGCTACGAATTTACACCTTTAACCCCTTCACCCCAAGGTGGTTTGCACGTTAATGACCGGGCCAATTTTTACAATTCTGACCACTGTCTCTTTATGAGGTTATAACTCTGGAACGCTTCAACGGATCTTCGCGATTCTGAGATTGTTTTCTCGTGACATATTGTACTTCACGTTAGAAGTAAAATTTCTTCGATATAACTTGCGTTTATTTTTGAAAAAAACGCAAATATGGCGAAAATTTTTAAAATTTTGCAATTTTCAAACTTTGAATTTTTATTCCCTTAAAACAGAGAAATATATCACACAAAATAGTTAAGAAATAACATTTCCCACATGTCTACTTTACATCAGCACAATTTTGGAACCAAAATTTTTTTTTGTTAGGAAGTTATAAGGGTTAAAAGTTGACTAGCGATTTCTCATTTTTACAACAAAATTTACAAAGCCATTTTTTTAGGGACCACCTCTCATTTGAAGTCACTTTGAGGGGTCTATATGGCAGAAAATACCCAAAAGTGACACCATTCTAAAAACTGCACCCCTCAAGGTACTCAAAACCACATTCAAGAAGATTATTAACCCTTCAGGTGCTTCACAGGAACTAAAGCAACGTGGAAGGAAAAAATGAATATTTAACTTTTTAGCCACAAAAATGATCTTTTACAAACTTTTTTTTATTTTCACAAGGGTAAAAGGAGAAAATGGACAGATAAGGTTGTTATGCAATTTCTCCTGAGTACGCCAATACCCAATATGTGGGGGAAAACCACTGTTTGGGCACACGGCAGAGCTCGTAAGGGAAGGAGCGCCGTTTGACTTTTTCAAACTAAAATTGGCTGGAATTGAGATTGGACGCCATGTCGTGTTTGGAGAGCCCCTGATGCACCTAAACAGTGGAAACCCCCACAAGTGACACCATTTTGGAAACTAGACCCCCTAAGGTACTTATCTAGATCTGTTGTGAGCACTTTGAACCCCCAAGTGTTTCACAAAAGCTTATAATGCCTGGGTGTGAAAAAAAAAAAAAAACAATTTTCCACAAAAATGATTTTTTAGTCCCAAATTTTTGAATTTTCCCAAGGAAATTGGACCCCAAAAGTTGTTGTCCAATTTGTCCTGAGTACGCTGATACCCCATATGTGGGGGGGGGAAACTTTTGGGTGCACGGCAGGGCTTGGAAAGGAAGTAGTAACGTTTTGGAATGCAGACGTTGATGGGGGTCATGTTCCGTTTGCAGTGCCCCAGATGAGCCTAAACAGTGGAAACCCCCCACAAGTGACCCCATTTTGGAAACTATACCCCCTAAGGAACTTATCTAGATCTTTGGTGAGCACTTTGAACCCCCAAGTGCTTCACACAAGTTTATAATGCCCGGGCATGAAAATAAAAAATCCTATTTTTTTCCCACAAAAATTATATTTTAGTCACTAATTTTTTATTTTCTCAAGGGTAACAGGAGAAATTGGACCACATAAGTTGTTGTCCAATTTGTCCTGAGTACGCTGATACCCCATATGTGGGTGGGAACCACTGTTTGGGCGCACGGCAGAGCTCGGAATGGAAGGAGCACCATTTGACTTTTTCCAACCAAAATTGGCTGGAATTGAGATTGGATGCCATGTTGCATTTGGAGAGCCCCTGATGTCCTAAACAGTGGAAACCCCCCACAAATGACCCCATTTTGGAAACTAGACCCCCTAAGGAACTTTTCTAGATCTTTGGTGAGCAATTTGAACCCCCAAGTGCTTCACACAAGTTTATAACGTAGAGCCGTAAAATTTAAAAATCATATTTTTTCCACAAAAATGATCTTTTCACCCCAATTTTTATTTTTCCAAGGGTAACAAGACTCCAAAAGTTATTGTGCAATTTGTCCTGAGTGCGCTGATACCCCATATGTGGGGTAAACCACTGTTTGGGTGCATGGCAGAGTTTGGAAGGGAAGGAGCGCCGTCTGACTTTTTCAACGCAGAATTGGCTGGACGCCATGTCGTGTTTGGCGAGCTCCTGATCTGCCTAAACAGTGGAAACCCCCATAAATGACGCCATTTTGGAAACTAGACCCCTCAAGGAACTTATCTAGATGTGTGGTGAGAACTTTTAACCCCCAGGTGTTTCACTAAAGTTTATAACGTACAGCCGTAAAATAAAAAATCTTTTTTTTTTTTACAAAAATGATTTTTTCGCCCCCAATATTTTATTTTCACAAGGGTAACAGAAGAAATTGGAACCCAAAAGTTGTTGTCCAATTTGTCCTGAGTACGCTGATACCCAATATGTGGGAGAAAACTACTGTATGGGCGCACGTCAGGGCTCGGAAGGGAAGTAGTGACGTTTTGGATTGCAGACTTTGATGGAATGGTCTGGGGGCGTCATGTCACATTTGGAGAGCCCCTAATGCACCTATACAGTGGAAACCCCCACAAGTGACCCCATTTTGGCAAATAGACCCCACAAGGAACTTATCTAGATGTGTGGTGAGCACTTTGAACCCCAAAGTGCTTCACAGAAGTTTATAACGTACAGCCGTAAAATAAAAAATCTTTTTTTTTTTTTTACAAAAATGATTTTTTCGCCCCCAATATTTTATTTTCACAAGGGTAACAGAAGAAATTGGAACCCAAAAGTTGTTGTCCAATTTGTCCTGAGTACGCTGATACCCAATATGTGGGAGAAAACTACTGTATGGGCGCACGTCAGGGCTCGGAAGGGAAGTAGTGACGTTTTGGATTGCAGACTTTGATGGAATGGTCTGGGGGCGTCATGTCGCATTTGGAGAGCCCCTGATGCACCTAAACAGTGGAAACCCCCCACAAGTGACCCCATTTTGGAAAATAGACCCCACAAGGAACTTGTCTAGATGTGTGGTGAGCACTTTGAACCCCGAAGTGCTTCACAGAAGTTTATAACGCACAGCCGTAAAAATAAAAAATCCTTTTTTTTTTTTTTGCAAAAATGATTTTTTTGCCCCAATATTTTATTTTTACAAGGGTAACAGGAGAAATTGGACCCCAAAAGTTGTTGTCCAATTTGTCCTGAGTACGCTGATATCCAATATGTGGGAGAAAACTACTGTATGGGTACACGTTGGGGCTCGGAAGGGAAGTAGTGACGTTTTGGATTGCAGACTTTGATGGAATGGTCTGGGGCGTCATGTCGCATTTGGAGAGCCCCTGATGCGCCTAAACAGTGGAAATCCCAACAAGTGACCCCATTTTGGAAAATAGACCCCACAAGGAACTTATCTAGATGTGTGGTGAGCGCTATGAAGCCCCAAGTGCTTCACAGAAGTTTATAATGTACAGCCGTAAAAACAAAAAAATATTTTTTTTTGTACAAAAATGATATTTTCGCCCCCAGTTTTTTATTTTCTCAAGGGTAGCAGAAGAAATAGGACAAATTGCACAATAACTCTTGGGGTCCAGAGTACGCTGATACCCCATATGTGGGGATAAACTACTGTTTGGACGCATGGCAGAGCTGAGAAGTGAAGGAGCACCGTTTGACTTTTTCAACACAGAATTGGCTGGAATTGAGATCAGACGCCATGTCACATTTGGAGAACCCCTGATGTGCCTAAACAGCGGAAACCCCCCAATTCTAACTCCAACCCTAACCCCAACACACCCCTAACCCTAGTCCCAACCCTAACCACAAACCTAACCCTAACACACCCCTAATCCCAACCCTAACCCTAATCCTAACTTTAGCGCCAACCCTAACCCTAATTTTAGCCGCAACCCTAACCTTAACCCTAATGGGAAAATGGAAATAAATACTTTTTTTTAATTTTATTATTTTTCCCTTACTAAGGGGGTGATAAAGGGGGGTTTGATTTACTATTTATAGTGGGGTTTTATGATTGGCAGCTGTCACGCTAAAAGACGCTTTTTATTGCAAAAAATAGTTTTTGCATCATCACATTTTGAGAGCTATAATTTTTGCATATTTTGGCCCACAGAGTCATGTGAGGTCTTATTTTTTGCGGGACGAGTTGAAGTTTTTATTGGTACCATTTTTGAGCACGTGACGTTTTTTGATCGCTTTTTATTTCGATTTTTGGGAGGTTAGAATGAACAAAATCAGCAATTCATGAATTTCTTTTGGGGGAGGCGTTTATACCGTTCCGCGTGTGGTAAAATTGATAAAGCAGTTTTATTCTTCGGGTCAGTACGATTATGGCGATACCTCATTTATATCATTTTTTCATGTTTTGGCGCTTTTATAGAATAAAAACAATTTTATATAAAAAATAATTATTTTTGCATCGCTTTATTCTGCGAGCTATAACTTTTTTATTTTTTCGCTGATGATGCTGTATGACGGCTCGTTTTTTGCGGACAAGATGACATTTTCAGCAGTACCATGTTTTTTTATATCGGTCTTTTTGATCACGTGTTATTCCACTTTTTGTTCGGCGGTATGATGATAAAGCATTGATTTTTTGCTTCGTTTTTTTTTTTTTAAGGGGTTCACTAAAGGGGTTAACTAGTGGGACAATTTTATAGGGGGGGTCATTACGGACGCGGCGATACCAAATATGTGTACTTTTATTGCTTTGTTTTTTTTATTTACAGGAAGAAGTGAATTTATTGGGGAATATATATTTTTTTTTTATTTATTTTGGATTTTTTTTTATAACACGTTTATTTTTATTTTTTTAACTTTTTTACTTTGTCCCAGGGTGGGACATCACAGTATTTTATCAGATCGCTGGTGTGACAGTGTGCACAGCACTCTGTCACACCAGCGATCGCACAGGCATAGATGCAGGCTTCTCAGTGCCTGCTCTCGGCAGGCACTGAGGTAGCCGCCTCCCTCCAGGACCCCGGCGCCATCTTGGATCCGGGTCCTGGGAGGGAGGAAGCCCTCAGAACAGCGCGATCACATCGCGCTGTTCTGAGGGTCTCAGGGGGCGCGCAGGGAGCCCCCACCCTGCGCGATCCTCCCCTGTGCCCCCAGTACACCGCGATCATGTTTGATCGCGGTGTGCAAGGGGTTAATGTGCCGGGAGCGGTCCGTGACCGCTCCTGACACACAGTCATGGGTGTCAGCTGTGATAATCAGCTGACACCCGGCGGCGATTAGCTGCGCTCCCCTCAGGAGCGCAGCTGATCGCCTATGACGTACTATCCCGTCCATGGTCATACGGGCCCAGGTACCATGGACGGGATAGTACGTCCGATGGCAGTAAGGGGTTAATTAACCCCTACATGTGTCAAATTTTGCACACATACGCTCATGTAATTGTTAGTGAAAACCATATATCAAACTACATAAAATGACATGGTTAACTCTATGTAAACCATGTGTCATTTCATGTTGGGTTCTGTAATTTCACAAAAGCCGGCAATTGAATTAGCGGCTATTATACTATGTAGAAATGTATGTACTATATATATATATATTGTGAGACAGTGAGTGAATATGTGATGAATGGGGTGTACATTTCACCTAGGTATAAGGGAAATGTGTGGCTTTGTAAACCTAGTGGTAGAGAAAGGTCACTACACCTCACATTCAGCACACACTTGCAGCACAAGCCTGAAACTACTCAGGTGTTAATTAGGAGACCAGAAGTAGGTGTTTGGAAACACAATCTGAGAGCTAGTTTAGCCTGGACACAGGAAGGTGTCCTGGCACAAGAAACAGTCTCCAAGAGTGTTAGAGCTGTCTTTAGCCTGGACACAGAGAGGTGTCCTGGCACAAGGAAGCAGTCTCCAAGAGTGTTAGAGCTGTCTTTAGCCTGGACACAGAGAGGTGTCCTGGCACAAGGAAGCAGTCTCCAAGAGTGTTAGAGCTGTCTTTAGCCTGGACACAGAGAGGTGTCCTGGCACAAGGAAGCAGTCTCCAAGAGTGTTTGAGCTGTCTTTAGCCTGGACACAGAGAGGTGTCCTGGCACAAGGAAGCAGTCTCCAAGAGTGTTTGAGCTATCTCAGTCTGGGTGCAGGAAGGACCCCGGACATAGGAGTAGTCTCAGTGCGAATCCGTGTGAAGAGCGGCTGAATAGGAGTGGATCTCTCTCAAGTCTGGACATGGAAGGTGCCTTCAGACACAAGGAGGAGTATCTGTGAAGCTCCAAACTGGTAACATATGTGATATGTGTTGTTTTGGGCACAGACTGGTAGAGTCTGGGTCCCGGATAGAGAGGGCCATCTATCTAAGTGTAATTAGAGGCTAGACAAGCCCAGGTTTTCTGTTTATGCTTTGTTTTAATCTGTTTGCTGTGGACTTTAATAAAGCTGGTTGCGGCCAGTTTTGCACCAGAACTGCTGTCTGAATGAACTGTTTTCATGCCATTCTGTCTACCCAGACAGCGATCCTAGAGCTAAACCCCGGAAATGTTACAATATATATATATATGTGTCACAAATTCAATGACATGTATATATATATATATATATATATATATATATATGAGGTGTAAAATTGTTGAAAAAAAATGCGTGGGCTCCCGCCCTATTTTCTCAACCAGACAGACAAAGCCAGCGAGTGGGGGCAGATAAAAATAGCCCAGAGAGGGACCATTATTTTTCCCCCCCCAGGCTACTAACATCTGCCCCCAGACACCCCAGAAAAGGTAAATCTATAATTAGATTCGCCCTTTCTGGCACTTTGCGGGTCTATTCCCATTGCCCTGTAGCGGTGGCGAATGGGTTAATAAGGGGTTAAAACCACCTTGCTATTGAAAGGTGACTTTAAGCCAGGTTAATAATTGAGAGCTGTCAATTAGACAACTATCAATTATTAATCCTATTGTATGAAATAGAAATAAAACACACACACTTTAATTAAAAATCATTTTAATGAAATAAACACAGTTTTTGACCATATTTTATTTTACTGCCATTCCTTGCGAAGCCCTTGTTCACCTGTAATAAAAATAAAATAATAAAGCAACATTATTCTTACCTATCTGATGTTCAGTCAGGTCCCCCGATGTAATCCTTCTGAAAGGGTTAATGTTTACTGCAGGGACCGCAGCTAATGCTGACAGCCTCACAGTAAACCCCCACTGAATCATCTCCTCTCCTGGCTGACAGGAGAGGAAGTGGTTAGCATAATTGATTGCTTCCCACTTTCACTTCAGGTCAGCCAGGGACACCGCACAGCATCAGTGACATCAGAGGGAATCCCGGCTGACCTGAAGTGAACTGATTAACAAAAATAGGGGATCCCCTAGAAAAAAAAATGGCGTGGGGTCTCCCCTATTTTTGTTAACCAGCCTGATAAAGCAGACTACTGAGGCCTGGTTTTTCAGGCTGTTAAGGAGCCAATATCCATAGACCTTGCAAGTCTGATAATACCAGGCCACAGCAGTCTGCTTATCTTGGCTGGTTAACAAAAATAGGGGATCCCCTCGAAAAAAAATGGCGTGGGGTCCCCCCTATTTTTGTTAACCAGCCAGATGAAGCAGACTGCTGAGGCCTGATTTTTCGAGCTGGTAAGGATCCAATATCCATGAACCTTGCAAGCCTGATAAAACCAGGCCACAGCAGTCTGCTTAGCTTGGCTGTTTAACAAAAATAGGGGATCCCCTCGAAAAAAAATGGCATGGGGGTCCCCCTATTTTTGTTAACCAGCCAAGTAAAAAGCAGACTGCTGCCGCCTGGTATTAAAAGACTGTCAAGGCCCATGGATTTTGGCCCTCAACAGCCTAAAAATACCAGGCTGCAGCAGCCCCACAATTGGCGCATCCAAAGATGCGCCAATTGTGGCACTTTACCCGGCTCTTCCCACTTGCCCTGTAGCGGTGGCAAGCGGGGTAATAAGGGGTTAATGTAACCTTTGATTGAACGGTGACAATAAGCTTGGTTCATAATGGAGAGGCGTCAATAAGACACCGATCCATTATTAATCATAGTTTGTAAATTTTTAAAAAAATACACAGCAGAAAAAAGTCTTTTCATGAAATAAAACCCCACACAGTTTTCATTATTTTTATTTTACGCTCATCCTGCGACGCCATCGATCTCCTGTAAAAAAAAACACAAATAACAAACCAACACAAATACTCCCTGTCTGACGCAGTCCAAAATCACGAGTGTCCCACGACGAGTCCAGCTCTGCTACATCTGCCTGCCAGGCTGAACCTGACATCCACATAGAGCAGAGCTGCTTACCTGAGGAGGTTCCCCGGCGATGACGTCATCGGACTGGTTTACGGCCAGCTGTCGCGAGAGTACAGCTGGCCGAGATTACCCAGTACCCGGCAGTCACTGCAGTTATCGCGAGTGCTATGAATGTGCTAGAGATGGTTTCTGAGCAGAGGCTCACTCTGGTGGTTACAGACAGTACTGAACCTTCCAGCGAGGAATGGCAATCTGGGATCTCTGACTGGACTGATATAAGGGAGGTTCCCTCCATGATGGTTGCTGGTGATCAATTGTTCTTGTCTCAATTGTGGTTCCTGGTTCATTTGGAAGTTTGCTGAGTCTTGCCTGCATCTTCTGCTTTCAGATAAGATATTTTCTGCTTTTCTTTTTGTGCTTGCTTTTTGCATAGTTTTCTGCACTTTTGTGGAGGTCAGCCGGGTCCCCTCCTAGGGCCTGTGCTCCTTTCAGTTTATTTGTAGCCACTGTTATTTGTTCATTTGCTTTTTCCTGTTTTTTCAGTGGCTGCGCTTAGTTTTGTTACACCAGAGATCTGATTTAGGTGGTGGAGATCGTGTGATCTCAGGTGATTTTGCAATCAGAAGAGTTGGTATTTTTTAGGGGTTTTTTTTGGATTGCAGTAAGAATCCTTTCCTGTACTTTTCTGTCTAGACAGATTGGGCCCCAGCGTTTACTCATTCTATTTTCTGTCTGTGTCCGTGCTTCTTCTTGTTTAACCGCCATTACATGTTTGGAGGCTTCCTATTTTCTTTGGGATCTACTCCGGGGCAGATAACTTTCCTCTTTCTGCCTTTAGGTGTAGTTATCTCTCAGGCTGTGACGAGGCATCTAGGATCAACGTAGGAACGCTCCACGGCTACCTCTAGTTGTGTGGTTAGTTCAGGTTACTGCAATCCAATAGGTTCCAGCCTCTCTGGTGTATTGCTCTTTTCGCTTTTTCTCCTCAGCTACCTAAACACAACAGTATCACCGGCCAAACTGAAAATTATATGGTACTCACAGAAGGGAAAAATAGTGTGGAAAGAAAAAAAAGTTGTTAGAGTTGTCAGAGATTTTTTTTTTTTCTGTTTGTTGCATTTTTTTTCCTCTTTTTCTCTGGGTGCTGAGGAGGATTTTTTTCTCTCTCTCAATGGAGCTTGCACAGTTGTCTGGCCGTGTGGATCAGCTTGCCACTGAGGTTCAGAGTATTGCTACCTATCTTGCTAGGTTGCCGGTTGAGGAACCTAGGATTCCCATGCCAGATTTGTTTTTGGGAGATCGGGCTAAATTTCTGAATTTCAAAAATAACTGTAAGTTGTTTTTTGCCTTAAAACCTAAGTCCTCGGGGAGCGCAGCACAGCAGGTTCAAATTGTCATCTCTCTGCTGCGCGGCGACCCTCAGGATTGGGCTTTTTCCCTGACACCTGGGGATCCTGTTTTGAATGATATTGATGTATTTTTTCAGGCTCTGGGGTTATTGTACGATGAACCTAATGTCACTGATCAAGCTGAAAAAACCTTGTTGGCATTAAATCAGGGTCTTGAAGACGCTGAGTTGTACTGTCAGAAATTCCGAAAGTAGGCAGTCCTGACCAAATGGAATGATGATGCTTTGGCAGCCCTTTTTCGGAAGGGGCTGTCAGAGAATGTAAAGGATGTTATGGTGGGATTCCCTGCTCCCTCTGGTCTCAATGATTCTATGTCATTGGCTATTCAAATTGACAGACGTTTGCGTGAGCGCAGAGGTATGCGTGAGATGGTGTTGCCTTGTGAGCCAGCTCCTGGGCCCATGCAGTGTGATGGAGTGATTTCTGGGGCACAGCGTCATGAGTTTCGAAAGCGCAATGGGTTATATTTCTACTGTGGTGACGCCTCTTATGCTATTTCAGTCTGCCCTAAGTGGGGAAGACGTTTTGCACACTCAGTTGTCTTGGGTAGTGTTCAGACTAAATTTCTGTTGACTGTTACCCTGATTTGCTCCCTGTCCACATTTTCTGCTCAGGCTTTTGTTGATTCAGGAGCAGCTATTAACCTGATGGATTTTGACTTTGCCAAATGTTGTGGGTTTCCCATGATACCCCTGCGGAAATCTATTCCCCTACTGGGCATTGATTCTACCCCTTTGGCGGAGAATAAACCCCAGTTTTCTATTCAGGTGATAATGAGGGTTGAACCAGATCATCAGGAGAGTTGCAAATTTCTGGTGCTACATAATCTGCATGACATTATTGTACTAGGTTTCCCTTGGTTACAGTCTCATAATCCTGTTTTGGATTGGAAATCTGTGTCTGTGACCAGTTGGGGCTGCCAATGTGTTAATGCTGACACTCCTGTTTTTTCTGCCTCTCCCCAGTCTCAGGATGTTCCTGACTTTTTGACTGATTTTTCGGATGTATTTAGTGAAAGCAAATCTGCATTCTTGCCCCCTCATAGGAGCTATGATTGCGCTATTGAATTAGTGCCTGGTGGTAAATTTCCTAAAGGTCGCCTTTTTAACTTGTCTGTACCTGAACACGATGCTATGCGATCTTATATCAAGGAGTCATTGGAGAAGGGTCATATCAGACCATCCTCTTCACCCTTGGGCGCCGGTTTTTTCTTTGTGGCCAAAAAGAATGGTTCATTGAGGCCGTGTATTGATTATCGTCTCTTGAATAAGATCACTGTGAAGTATCAATATCCGTTACCCTTGATTTCTGACCTGTTTTCTAGAGTGAAAAGTGCTAGTTGGTTTACCAAGCTTGACCTCAGGGGGCGTATAACCTTATTCGCATTAAGCACGGGGATGAATGGAAGATGGCGTTTAATACCCCAGAGGGGCATTTTGAGTACCTAGTGATGCCCTTTGGGCTCACTAATGCTGCTTCCGTCTTCCAATCCTTCATGAATGATATTTTCAGGGATTTTGTGGATAAATTTCTGATTGTTTCTTTGGATGATATCTTGATTTTTTTCCAATGACTGGGACTCTCATGTGAAACATGTTCAGACTGTTTTCCAGATTTTGAGAGAGAATGCACTGTATGTGAAGGGATCAAAGTGTCTTTTTGGCGTACAGAAGGTCTCATTTCTGGGATTCATTTTGTCTCCGTCTGTTATTGAAATGGACTCGGTCAAGGTTCAGGCCATCTGTGATTGGGTCCAACCTACTTCATTAAAGGCTCTTCAGAGATTTTTGGGTTTTGCCAATTTTTATCGTAAATTTATTGGTAATTTCTCCGGTATTGTTAAACCATTGACTGATTTTACCAAAAAGGGTTCTGATGTGGTGAATTGGCCTCCTGAGGCAGTTTCTGCGTTTCAGGAACTTAAGCAGAGATTCACTTCTGCTCCTGTTCTACGGCAGCCTGATGTTTCTCTACCGTTTCAGGTGGAGGTTGATGCCTCTGAAATTGGGGCAGGTGCTGTTTTGTCCCAAAGAGATCCAGAGACCTCTAAGAGTAACCCTTGTGCTTTTTTCTCTCGAAAATTTTCTCAACTGAACGTAATTATGCCTGGGTAATCGGGAGTTATTGGCCATGAAGTGGGCCGTTGAAGAGTGGAGACATTGGCTGGAAGGAGCCAAACATCAGGTGGTGGTCCTCACGGACCATAAGAACCTGGTTTATCTCAAATCAGCCAAGCGACTTAATCCTAGACAGGCCAGGTGGGCCTTGTTTTTCACACAGTTTTAATTTTGTGGTTTCTTTTCTTCCTGGCACTAAGAATGTTAAGGCGGATGCCCTCTCGAGTAGTATCTTTGCGGACTCTCCTGAGTTATCTGATCCTGCTGTTATTTTGAAAGTGGGTGTAGTACTTTCCGCCATCTCGCCCAATTTGAGACTGGCTCTGGAAGGGTGTCAGGAGGATAAACCTGAGCGCTGCCCTCTTGGGAAATTGTTTGTCCCAGACCAGTGGAAGAAGAGTGTGATGTCTGAGATTCATTGTTCTGCGTTGGCTGGTCATCCCGGGATTTTTGGTACCAGAGGCTTGGTGAGTCGGTCCTTTAGGTGGCCTACTTTGTCTCGTGACGTCAGGGAATTTGTGCAGTCCTGTGGGACTTGCTCTCGTTCCAAGCCTTGCTCTCGCTCTAGTGGTTTGTTAATGCCATTACCTGTGCCCAAGAGGCCATAGACCCATATCTCTATGGATTTTATTTCCGACCTCCCTGTTTCTCAGAAAATGACCGTTATCTAGGTAATCTGTGATAGGTTTTCCAAGATGATACATGTTGTGCCATTACCTAAGTTGCCTTCCTCCTCCGAATTGGTGCCTTTGTTCCTTTAGCACGTGGTTCGGTTACATGGCATTCCGGAGAACATTGTGTCTGACAGAGGAGTCCAGTTTGTTTCCAGATTTTGGAGGACATTTTGTTCTAAACTTGGTGTTCAATTATCTTTCTCCTCTGCATTTCATCCTCAGACCAATGGACAAACCGAGAGAACAAACCAGACCTTGGAGACTTATTTGAGATGTTTTGTGTCTGCTGATCAAGATAACTGGGTCTCTTTTTTGCCTTTGGCTGAGTTTGCTCTTAATAATAGGGCTAGCTCTGCCACCTTGATGTCTCCATTTTTCTGCAATTCTGGGTTTCACCCTCGATTTTCTTCGGGACAGGTGGAGGCTTCTGTCTGTCCGGGTGTTGACTCTGTTGTGGAGCGTATGCAGCAGATTTGGGACCAGGTAGTGGAGAGGTTGTCTCTCTCTCAGGAGAAGGCCTAACGGTTTGCCAACCGGCATAGGACTGATGGTCCTCGGTTTAAAGTGGGGGACTTGGTTTGGTTGTCCTCAAGAAATATCCCTATGAGGGTTACATCTCCAATGTTTAAGGCTTTGGTTTCATTGGACCTTATAAGATCATGGAGATTCTTAATCCTGTTTCCTTCCGTTTGCTTCTTCCAGGGACATTTAAGATCCATAACGTGTTCCACAAGTCCTTATTGAAGAGGTTTGTCGAGCCAGTGGTTCCTATGGCTGCACCTCCTGACCCTGTTTTGGTTGAGGGCAATCTGGAGTATGTGGTTGAGAAAATATTGGATTTCGTTTTTCTAGACAGAAACTCCAGTGTTTGGTAAAGTGGAGAGGTTATGGTCAGGAGGACAATTTTTGGGTGTTTGCTTCGGACATGCATGCTAGGGACTGATCCGTGCCTATCACCGAGCTCATCCTGATCGGCCTGGTTGCACAAGTGAGGGTTCGGTGACCCCTCCTCAAGGGGGGGGTACTGTAATGAATGTGCCAGAGATGGTTTCTGAGCAGAGGCTCCCTCTGGTGGTTACAGACAGTACTGAACCTTCCAGCGAGGAATGGCATTCTGGGATCACTGACTGGACTGATATAAGGGAGGTTCCCTCCCATGATGGTCGTCGGTGATCAATTGTTCTTGTCTCAATTTTGGTTCCTGGTTCATTTGGAAGTTTGCTGGAGTCTTGCATGCATCTGCTGCTTTCAGATAAGATATTTTCTGCTTTTCTTTTTGTGCTTGCTTTTTGCATAGTTTTCTGCACTTTTGTGGAGGTCAGCCGGGTCCCCTCCTAGGGCCTGTGCTCCTCTCAGTTTATCTGTAGCCACTGTTATTTGTTCATTTGCTTTTTCCTGTTTTTTTCAGTGGCTGCGGCTTAGTTTTGTTACACCAGAGATCTGATTTAGGTGGTGGAGATCGTGTGATCTCAGGTGTTTTTGCAATCAGAAGAGTTGGTATTTTTTAAGGTTTTTTGTTGGATTGCTGTCTGAATTCTTTCCTGTGCTTTTCTGTCTAGACAGATTGGGCCCCAGCGTTTGCTCATTCTATTTTCTGTCTGTGTCCGTGCTTTCTTCTTGTCTAACCACCATTACATGTTTGGGGGCTTCCTATTTTCTTTGGGGATCTGCTCCAGGGCAGATAGCTTTCATCTTTCTGCTTTTAGGTGTAGTTATCTCTCAGGCTGTGACGAGGCGTCTAGGATCAACGTAGGAACGCTCCACGGCTACCTCTAGTTGTGTGGTTAGTTCAGGTTACTGCAATCCAATAGGTTCCAGCCTCTCTGGTGTGTGGCCGGTTTTGCTTTTTCTCCTCAGCTAACTAAACATAACAGTGTAGGACTCTTGGTATTCAAGATAGGTTCAATACCCTCAGCAACCACCAGAGGGAGCTTCAGCTCCGAAGTCGTCTCAAAAATGTTCACAACAGGGTGCACTGCGCATGCGCCCGCCATTTTCTTCCCGGACCAAGATGGCGGCGCCCACCAGAGGAGGCAGCAGGGCCCGAGGACCACCGGAAGGTACCGGGGGGATCAAGGACCCTATTTCTTTCTCCTCTGATGTGCGATCACATCAGAGGAGAGATAAAGTAAAAGCAAAATCGCGGGTTTTTTTTTGCGGTCGCCGTTATGCGATTAATAACGGCGATCGCAAAAGCGGGGTCAGTAAAAACTGACCCGAATCATGTTCTTTGGGGTCTCGACTACCCCCGGCAGCTGAGACCCCGGAGAAAATCCAACTCTGGGGGGTGCTATATACTTTTTCCACAGCGCTGTGTTTTAAGTACCCTTAACTACCGCTGTTAAAAGGTGTATCAGCGGTCGTTAATGGGTTAAAAAAATCAGTCTATAAAACTTCCTAAATTAACAAGTCTGTTTGTCTAATACACATCCTATTCACATTTTAAAGAGAATCTGTCAGCAGGATTTAGCAATATAAAGCCGTGGTCATAATGGCCATAATGGCTCTATGATCCTGATTACTCTGATACCTGCTGTGAAGGAATCCAATCTGTTTTTCTTGAATAATCATCGTCTAAAGTTTTCATCTAATTACATTTTCTATTCAGATCGAGATTTCGGCTTAATGAAGAAGTCATTGAGCTGAAATCTCGAACTGGGCATGTGCCACCACTACCGCAATTTTCTTGAAAACCAGCCATAGACATGTTACAGAAACAGAAGAGGCTGGTAGAGGGGCAGAGAAGCAGAAGAGACCCTACCCCTTAGACACGCCTCAATGCACAAAAGATGTCATCAGATGAAAACTTTAGAGTATGATTATTCAATAACCACTGATTGGATTCCTTCACAGCAGGTATCAGATTAATGCACATTACGGAGTCATTATAGCCATGGCTTTTCTTTATAGTGCTAAATCTTGCTGACAGGCTCTCTTTAGGAATAGCACATGGCCAGGGGCGGATTAAGAATAGCCAGCGCCATAGGCAGTTTAGAAGGCACGCAATCCCCCCAGGTACCTGATAACTCACATGTGATAGGTCATGTGAGTAACACACAAGTGCTCTAGTGCATGTCAGTAGATGGAAAATTACAGGAATAATGGTGTGCTTAGTGAGCCAAACACATTTTTCACATATTTACAGCACTAAACCTAACATAGCGCTATATAAATTAAAGCAGGTGTGAGAGATTAATTTTCCCAAGGGGCCACATGAGAGACCATGGCTGTTGTGGAGGCCAAACCAATAGCCTAAAATCAATTCTCATTATTATATATTAACATTTTTTATATTGTATAACTTATTATTGAGCAGAATTAAGTATGCTGGCATTCCCCTACAAACAGTATGAGCCCCCCACATAGCCCCCTACAAACAATTATGAGCATCCACACAGTTTCCTCAATTAACAACCAAAGCAATCAACCTATGGGCCCCTTATAAATGTAAACCATAACAAAAAAAAACTTAAAACATTCTCTTTTTATTTATTTAGTTAAAAAACAATAAATAAAGCCATAAGTGCACATACAGTACATTTGCACAGAAAAACAGTGATTTTAAAAAAAGAGCAGAAATGAGGGGAGATAGGGATTAGTTTTTCCCTTCACAATTCCCTTCCTGACAGCTCACCGACTGCCCAATGTACCCTTCCACTACTCTGACTGACTAGGCATCCTTAATAGTTGATCAGATAATATGTAATTAACATCTACTGTCTAAATATATACAATATAGATACTAGTGGACTGAGGGCTATAGTCAATATGATGACCTTGTCAAACGAAGGATAACCCTTCAGATCATAAGTGGCCAGTCAAGTGGCAGTGCAATCGAAACCACAAAACATCCATATACCTCATAGTCATGCTTCTATAGACATGGACTATCCTATATACATATATAGACCGTATACGGCCTGAACAGTTGTGTACTTAGCTTAATGACATCTTTTCCGACTCATTTTCCCCTCTTTTGGTCATTCGTGGATTCATCAGGGAATATCTTCAATCAGGAAAAGATAAGGAGATCATAAGCCATACTGCAATGAGGATAACAGCTTACAGGCCCAGGCAATATGCTCCCACATAGCCCCCCTCCATATAATATGAGCCCCCACACAGGCTCCTGTATATATTATGAGCCCCCACATAGCCCTGTACATAAAGTATGATCCCAGACACAGCCCGCTCCACACAGTCCCCAATATACAGTATGAGCACCCACATAGCCCCCTAGATAAAGTATGAGCTCCCACATAGCTCTCTATGTACAGTATAAACTCACATAAGTCCTCATATGCAGTATGAGATGCACATAGCTCCCTATATACAGTATGAGCCCTAACATAGCCTCCTGTATAGTACAAGCCCTCATATAGCCTCCCACATAGCCAGTATATACAGTATAAGCCCCAAAATAGCCGCCTCCTACATACATTATGAGTCCCTCACATAGTAACCTTTATACAGTAAGAGCCATATAAATATAGGCACTGTCATGTGTGCATTGCCACGAAGATCGTCGCTGTTGCACATTTTGACTTCTCACAGCTGAGCTGCTGTTTCTTTGTGTTTGGCAGCTAGGGAGTTAATTCTGTCTGTGCTCGGTGCTGGGACTGGGTGCAGTTTCTCCCGGCTGCAATTGATTATTGTTGATTGGTTTCCTTTAAATTTCTGGTTGTCTGCTTGGGGAGTTGCCAGTGAAACCTTCATGCAGACCACAGATAGGAATGAATCTGTATAGACTTTAGTTGTGAGCTCCTTAGTTGTTCTAAGCTCAACTTGGTTAGAGTTTATTTCCCAGACCATTTATGTTCCTTTGGTGTTTGAGTGTGTATGCAAGCGAGTGTTATCCTGTCTGTCTTATATGTCTAATCTGTGTATTTAGCTGAGATCAGCCCATATCCCTTTGGTGGTAGTCAGGATCCTTCTTAGGACTGATTACAGGGTTCAGGGTCTGATAGGAGACAGGGTTAGGTTGGAGACTTGGACCTCTGAACCATTATCAGTACCTCCAAGGTGAGGGATTAGTTAGGACCCCAGTTTAGGGTCAGGTTAGATCCCGGTCCACCTCTTTCCTGTTTCAGCTCATCAAGTCCTCAAGATTAACCCTGAGTTCAGCAGATATCGTGTCAGGTAAATCTATTCTATACTTACATGCTGATGTTGCTATACTAGTTGTTGTATAGAGTGTTGTTCCTGTATTAATAGTTTACTGACATTGTATACATATCATTAGACAGCGTGACAGGCACACATGCCATACACATATTAATTTAAAAAAAAAACATTGTCACCTCGCTCCCTTTCCCCTCGCGCATTGCTGCCTGAGGCTCCATTTCTACTTGTAGTCATTGCATACATGCTGGCAAGCGCCGGCTGAAGACGTCTTCGCGTGACACGTCACAGCAAAGGCGACGGGAGCTCCCCTGGAGCTGCGCTGCCATTCACCAGACAGCCCCTCCCAGCATAACTCCCCAAGCATAACCTCCCACCCCAAATCCCACCAGACAGCCTCTCAAGCATAAACCCCCACCAGACAGTCCCCCAAGCCTAACCCACAACTAAACAACCCCCCAAGCATAAACCGCCACTGCAAATCCCACCAAGCAGCCCCCAAATCATAAAATAATGAGGTATTGCAGTACCCTTTTGTGAACAGCGCCCTATGGGGGCCTTTATTGTGCAATTGTATACTGGGCAGTCGCCCCCTCCAGGAATGGGTAGGTGGAGAGTGGCTGTTAATCTAGTATTTTGCACCTGTTGCCAACATCTTGCTTTATGGGCTGGCTGTACCCTGTGGTGCATTTGTTCTTAGATCTCGGCAGGTAAGCCGTGCTGCCTTTTTTCTGCTGTGTAATTTCAATTTTTGGAGACTTTAGTCTGGTCTCATATGAGGGGTGTTCACACTGGGATGCATTGAGAGTGCGCTGGCCAGCCCGCCTAATCGAAAAGTAGGGGCATGACTAATAGGCTGTGAACCAGACACTATGCAGTACCCTTATGTGAACAGCGCCCTATGCGGGCTTTATTGTGCAATTGTTTACTGGGCAGTCGCCCCCTCCGGCAGGTAAGCCGTGCTGCCTTTTTTCTGCTGTGTAATTTAAATTTTTGGAGGCTTTAGTCTTCTTTTGTGGCTTGCTATTAGTTTAGCTCCAAAAATACCCACTAATTTATTACTGCCTTTTAGTGGACCTCCATATTCGGGTTTATGCTTGAGGGGCTGTCTGCTGGGATTTGGGGTGGGGGATTATGCTTGAGGGGGCTGTTTGGTGGGGGGGCTAGACTTGTGTTGTCTGATGGGGGTTAGGCTTGGGGGAGCTGTCTGGTGGGGTTTATGCTTGGGGGGCTTCCTGGTGGGATTTTGGGGTGGAACATTATGCTTGGAGGGGCTGTCTGATGGGGTTATGTTTGGGGGGGATGTCTGGTGGGGGGGTTATGTTTGGAGGGGCTATCTGGTGAATGGCAGCGCAGCCCCAGGGGAGCTTTTGTCGCCTCTGCTGTGACGTGTCAAAGCGATGACGTCACCTTTGTATTGTCAGGGGACATCAAGCCCAGAGATTAGTAATGGAGAGGCATCTATAAGACGCCCCATTACTAACCCCATAGTAAAATTGTAAAAAAAAACTAACAACCAGAATAAAGTCTTTTATTTGAAATAATGACACAGACAATGAACCTTAATTTAACAAAAAAATATATATTTTCACTGATTAATTCCGTATCACTATTTTGACTGAAAAGATTTTCTAAAGAGTAGTGCACGTTGATCCTGGAATATCAAGTCGGAGAAGAAATTATTTCCGAATGTACCGTAAATTTCTTAGATTTACCATTACTGTCCGTACTGCTATTTGCTGTATCCTCTTCTTTAAAAAAATGTTTCTTAATTGCAAGGGTCTGATAAAAAAAGAAAAATAATAAACAGCCATATCCCTCAAGTGTCCGATGTGAAGATAATTCATACTGTCCCACGACGATTTGGATGGATGATTTGCATAGCGGTCACATCAGTGATGTGACTACTATCCCCACCAGCCAGAACACACTGACAGGAGAGTAATCACTTCTGCAGTGTCTAGAGATAAGCTGCCATAAGATAGTTCTCACACAGTTGTGCCGTAAGTGAGGTCACCAGGGTTCAGCTATGAACTCCGGTGAACTTTCTCATAGGAGCTCAGTGCTAGACAATGCAGGGGCGATTACGCTCCTGTCAGTGTTTTCTGTCTGGCGGAGAAAGCATCACTGATGTGACCGCTATCCAAATCATCCGAATCGTCCTGGGATACTTTGGATTATCTTCACATCAGACAGGTGAAGGATGTGGTTGTTTATTATTTTTCTTTTTTTACAGGGCACATGGGCATCATAGAATCATAGAATGGTAGAGTTGGAAGGGACCTCCTGGGCCATCTGGTCCAACCCCCTGCTCAAAGCAGGATTCTCTAAATCATCCCAGACAGATGTCTGTCCAGCCTCTGTTTGAAGACTTCCATTGAAGGAGAATTTACCACCTCTCGTGGCAGCCTGTTCCACTCCTTGATCACCCTAACTGTCAAAAAGTTTTTTCTAATATCTAATCTGTCTCCTCCCATTCAGTTTCATCCCATTGCTTCTAGTCTTTCCTTGTGCAAATGAGAATAAAGATGATCCTTCTACAATGTGACAGCCCTTGAGATATTTGTAGACAGCTATTAAGTCTCCTCTCAGTCTTCTTTTTTGCAAGCTAAACATTCCCAAATCCTGCAACCGTTCCTCATAGGACATGGTTTGCAGACCGGTCACCATTCTGGTGGCTCTTCTCTGAACTTGCTCCAGTTTGTTGATGTCTTTTTTAAAATGTGGTGCCCAAAACTGGACACAGTATTCCAGATGAGGTCTGACCAAAGAGGAGTAGAGGGCAATAATGACCTCACGTGATCTAGACTGTATGCTTCTGTTGATACATCCTAGAATTGTATTTGCCTTTTTTGCTGCTGCATCACACTGTTGACTCATGTTCAGTCTGTGATCAATTAGTATACCCAAGTCTTTTTCACATGTGCTGTTACTTAGCCCTATTCCTCCCATTTTGTATATGCTTTTTTCATTTTTATTGCCCAGATGTAGTACTTTGCATTTTTCCCTGTTAAAAGCCATTCTGTTAGTTGCTGCCCACTGCTCCAGTTTATTTATATCTTTTTGAATCCTCTCTCTCTCTTCTCTAGTATTAGCTACCCCTCCTAGCTTTGTGTCATCAGCAAATTTGATCAGTTTACCCTCAATTCCTTCATCTAAATCATTGATAAAGATGTTGAACAATACAGGGCCCAAAACAGAGCCTTGTGGTACCCCACTTGAGACATTCTTCCAACTGGATGTGCAGCCATTTACGACCACTCTTTGAGTCCGATCACTAAGCCAGTTATGAATCCACCTAACAGTTGCCTTGTCCATTCCATACTTAGTCATTTTTTCAATAAGGATTGTGTGAGATACTTTGTCAAATGCTTTGCTGAAGTCAAGATATACTATATCTACAGCATTTCCCTGATCCACCCAGTCAGTGATTCTGTCATAGAAGGAAATTAAGTTAGTCTGACATGACTTATTAGTTACAAACCCATGCTGACTCTGTTTAATCACTTCATTCTTATGCAGGTACTTACATACATGTTCTTTAATAATTTGTTCAAAGATCTTTCCTGGTATAGAAGTCAGACTCACCGGCCTGTAGTTCCCTGGGTTCACCTTCTTCCCCTTTTTGAAGATAGGAACAACATTTGCTCTTCTCCAGTCTTCTGGGACTTCACCTGTTCTCCAAGAATTTTCAAAGATTATGGACAGTGGTTCAAGAATTTCTTCTGCTATCTCCTTCAGTATTCTGGGGTGTAATTCATCTGGGCCTGGAGACTTGAATTCATTTAGGTTAGCTAAGTGTTTCCTCACTGTCTTTCTGTTTATAGATATCCTGGATTCTTCTATTCCTTTAATAGGACAGTGAAGATCAGTTGATGTTACATTTCCTTTCTGAGAGAAAACAGATGCAAAATAGGAATTTAAAAGTTCAGCCTTCTCAACATCCCTTCTTACCATTTCATCATTTTCATCCTGTAAAAATCCTATAGCATCTTTGACTTTTCTTTACTTTTGATGTATCCCCAAAATCCTTTTTTGTTGCTTTTGACATCTCTTGCAAGCCTTAATTCATTGTCAGCTTTAGATAATCTGATTTGTGCCCTGCAGGTTCTGCAGATGGCATTATATTCTTCTTTAGATATGCCTCCCTCTTTCCATTTGATAAACATTTCTTTCTTCCTTTTCAGCATGTGTTTAAGTTCTGTGTTCATCCATCCTGGTTTCCTTAAATGCTTCCCATTCTTCCCTCTTTTTGGAATTGTTGACGATTGTGCTTTGAGAATCTCATTTTTCAAGATGTCCCATCCTTCCTGGACATTTTTGTCCTTAAGGATATCCTGCCATTGGATCCCTCCAATTCTCTTTCTGAGTCCCTTAAAATCTGCCTTTCTGAAATCTAATCTTGACGTCTGAGTCTTCACAGGTCTTCCTCCTCTTGTTATCCAAAATTCTAAAATAGCATGGTCACTACCTCCTAGGGTCCCAGCCACTCTTACCTCCTCAACCATTTCCTCCCTATTTATAAGGATTAGATCCAAGGTAGCAGTTCCTCTTGTTTTCTCCCCTACCTTTTGAAAGATAAAGTTGTCAGCAAGAGAGGATAAGAATTTCCTTGACCTGTTAGTTTTGCCTGAGAGCGATTCCCATCAAATGTCTGGATAGTTGAAATCTCCCATGACCACTATGTCATATTTTTTGGAGAACTTGGCCATTTGATGCATAAAGAGTTCATCCATATCTTCAGCTTGCATAGGTGGCCTGTAGTAAATGCCTACAATGGTGTCCTTTCCATTGTTCTGTCCTTGTATTCTTACCCAAACAGTTTCCACAGAACTACCAGTCTCTGAAGCATCAATCTCTGTGCAAATATACGCTTTTCTAACATACAATGCAACACTCTCCTCCTCGTTTATCAAGTCTGTTTCTTGCAAGTAAGTTGTATCCTTCTAGCCTTGTATTCCAATCATGTGTATCGTCCCACCAAGTTTCAGTGATTCCAATGACATCATACTTCTTCTCCTGCGTTAGTAGTTCCAATTCTCCTTGTTTGTTGCCCATGCTTTGTGCATTTGTATAAAAACATTTTAGTTTGTGATTGGTTTCTCTTCCTCCAATATTTTTATTATTTAGATTGTTTTGTCTTCGTTCTTCCTTTCCACTTCTAATAGCCGAGTTCTCAATAGCATTTGTCAGGTGTATGGCTTTTTCTGGCGTTTTGCTTCCCTTCCCACATTGTTCTAGTTTAAAGCTCTCCTGATGAGTGTAGCAAGGCGACTTCCAAATACATGTTTTCCAGTCTTCGTAAGGTGCACCCCATCTCTAGCAAGTAGTCCATCGTATTGGTAATTCACTCCGTGATCCAGAAATCCAAATCCTTGCTGACGGCACCATCGACGTAGCCAGTTGTTCACCTGCAGAATCTTATTCCACCTCCTTGTTCCATGGCCATCCACTGGAAGTAATGGATGGATTAAGCTCGCTCTTACCACTTGCCCTGTGGCAGTGGAACGTGGGGTAATATTTGTGGCGTTGATGTCACCTTTGTATTGTCAGGTGACATCAAGCCCAGAGGTTAGTATTGGTGAGGAGTTTATAAGACGCCCCTATTACTAACCCCATACTAAGTTTGAAAAAATCAACACCTTGTTTTATAAATTTATTTAAAAATAAAAAACAAAGTTATATTCACCTTACGCCTATTCCATTGAAGCTCTTTTCCTCTGTAAAAAAAAATAAAATAATATACAACAAAAATGCTCACCTTACACCTAATGCCCATGTCCCCTGTAAAAAAGAAAAATGATTAACAACCATATCCTTCACCTGTTCAATGTTTTCAGTGACAGCAAGCGTAGGCTGATGGGAGTAGTGTTCCCTCATCAGCCAACGCCTGTGACTGGAAGAAAACTTTTTACAGCAAGTCACAGTTGCTGGCTCAAGCTGTCATCTGACAGCATGGGAACCGCAGCTCTCTGACTGGCAGTAATAATCTTAGCACTGATCAGAGACTGTGTTTGCCTCGCTGTCATGCAGATGACAGCATGGCAAACAATGGATTTTCGGGCCCTCATTCATCTGAATGGGGTCCGGGTTCGGGTGTTATTTGGGTAAACAAACAAAACTTTTTTAGATATTCGGCCTAACCCGCCAGACCCGAACATCCACGGTTTCACCCATTACTACCTGTGACACACAGATGTGCTGCTGCTCTCTCTTCCTCCGGATGTACAGTACAGACCAAAAGTTTGGACACACCTTCTCATTCAAAGATTCTACTGTATTTTCATGACTATGAAAATTGTAGAATCACACTGAAGGCATCAAAACTATGAATTAACACATGTGGAATTATACATTACACTTTACAAAAAAGTGTGAAACAACTGAAAATATGTCTTATATTCTAGGTTCTTCGAAGTAGCCACCTTTTGCTTTGATTACTGCTTTGCACGCAGAACAGGTGAACGGATGGACTCTACATGCCTGGTTCCCACCGTGAAGCATGGAGGAGGTGGTGTGATGGTGTGGAGGTGCTTTGCTGGTGACACTGTTGGGGATTTATTCAAAAGTGGATTTAATTGCTATGCATTACTGCTTACTGATGTAGGTTTTTAAGCTCATGTTTCTGTATGGATGTGCCTTCCTTGTTAGTCTGTTTTTAATGTATGTTTTTCACCTGTGTTGTCTGAATAAAATATGCATTTTACATTTATTATTGCATGGTGTGCAATGTGTGTAGGAGTTTATCATTGTAAAATGTATATTGCACACTGTACTATTTATATTTTGACTTTTTTCATATACACACAAAAATAAAAACACGTCCAACCATCCTTACCCTTCTGCATCTCTAGGAAAAGGGTCCCTTATTGCTCTCTTTAAAGGGAACCTGTCACCTCGTTTTGCCGCTATAAGATGCGGCCACTGCCTTTCGGGGGTTATCTACAGCATTCTATAATGAGAAAAACCAATGGAAACTAGAGCTAGATACTGGCACACCAAAGTGATGAATTTCCTCCAAATGGAAGCCATCTAGTCAGGACTAGTATTCAAAACCCATCGTCATACTGGTACAAAATTATGTCTCTTTGAACAATAGAGGTTATTTTCATACATGGTGGCCATTTCCACATATTTGGAAGGATTTTACATCATTCTTCACCGACCGACCTTGATGTCTATCTTGCATCACTATATGTGTTTTTTTGTTCATATTTTTTGTATTTTTCTTTTCTTTATATTTGTATTTATATTCTTATATGTAATTTTTGGTATGTGAGTATTGATATCATTTTTGCCTGTAACAAAATTTTAGTTATATGTTGCAATTTGAAATTATATGAGATGCACATTTGCATGCAATTATATTTGTTTTGTTTTTGTATTTGTTTATCACTCATCAGGCTTATTTTGTTACATAGAGAGATTTAGAGAGAGAAAAAAAATCTATATATTTCTTGCACTATTTATTGGCATATTTGGTATAATATATCTAGTTCTACTGTATTTATATATGAATTTCTGTACAGTTATGAGATTTGTATTATTGTCTTTTTATATGATTATTACCATATGCAATTCATGTATGCTATTATCGACATTCCATTCTATGTCAACATGCCTTCCCCAGCTTGGTCCCATGTGTCATGCTGCTGCCGTGATCCTGTACGCTTACTTGCTGCACTCCACGTGCTGCGCGGTTTCCGGCGTCTCTATGTGGCTGGTTGCCAAGGCGCCACGCACGCCTGCCTGCCTCCCACATGACGCTGGCGCCGCTCGGCATGGTGTGTTGCTGCAGCAGCGGAAGCGTCACTTTCGGTTCACGTCAGATGACTTCCGGTTTACCGCCTTTTAAACCTCATGGTTATAGCAATTAGCACGCTCCCTGACGAAGGTATTCAATCCGAAACACGCTTCGGGGCAGACGCGCTGATCTCGGCTCCCGCATTTACACCTGAGAGACTGAGAGAGAGGTAATTATCAGACAACTGTCACCTGTCAGTACTGTTGGTGCTAAATTGTGGAGTCTCTCCTCTGGTTGCCTTTGGGTTATTCACAATATGTGTACATATTGGTTCAGCAGTGGACACTTCACAGTACTCCATGGTTATTGGTCATAGACCCTATAGCAGGACACTTGTCTAAACAGTTATATGGAGCATGTTCTGTGAGCATTGAACCATTATTTCTCTTTGCATCAGTATAAGGCAATCAATAATATTTTAGGGTGCAGGGATCAGTCCGTCTTCCTATTTTCCAGTTGTGCATTTGTTTTTGCCGTCTATTTGCTACACGCTGTCCTAGTCTTTTATTCCTTGCACTGACTTTGTGAGTATTATAATAAAGATTTGTATTTTTACTATACCCATTATCGTCCTTTTTGTGATGGCAACATCACTTTTCTGCTAGCATTCTATAATGCTATAGATGAGCCCTCGGTCCGACCTGAAAGATAAGAAAAACATACTCACCCTTGGGGCGGTCCGATGCGGTCCAGTCCGATGGGTGTCGCAGGTCCGGGTCCGGCGCCTCCCATCTTCATGCAATGTCATCATCCTGCTTGCTTCGTGTCGCGCTCCTGCGCAGGTGTACTGATCTGCCCTGTTGAGGGCAGAGCAAAGTACTGCAGTGTGCAGGCACCAGGAAAGGTCAGAGAGGCCCAGCGCCTGCGCACTGCCGTACTTTGCTCTGCCCTCAACAGGGATCATCTAGGTTAACAATGTAAGAAACATTTGTCAGGATCCTGCGTCAGCATGAAAGCGTCATAGTTTGAACAGTTCACTTTCCAGTATTTTCCATGTAATGAATGTGAAGTTATAGAAATTGCTTCAGCTGTTGTAATCACTTTAGGACGCAAAGATAAAACTGTGTTTGCTTGATTTATTCCCTGAACTACTGTTTGCTGTCCTACATCATATTGATAAGGATGGAAGGCTACAAAACAAATGTAATTATTAGAGTGATTTTCCAACTATTATCTCGAAATGTTGAAAAAAAGATTGGTAAGGCTCCAATTGTTGGGTCACCAATTGAGTAGGTGTTCATTCACAGTTGTCGCCTTATCTCAGTTAGATCAGGTTTAGACATCTGCATAGAGACCACAATACACGAACTGACCATGTATTGGTCCTAATTTGATGAATTTCTGGCAGTTCATGGGCCAGAAAGTCAACTCTTTCCCAGATAGGAGCTGGAATGGAGAAGAATAGGCAAATCTTGATAAATGATTGCACTAATATGAACGTAATTTGCGCCATTTGCAGCTATTAATAAATTTCACCAAATGTTTCAAATTAGTTACCCTTATTTCTATCATTTTAGGTGATGATGAACTACCAGAAACCAATAATTTAACACTTAAGGTAATACAATTCTTCACATTGGAATACATATAGGTGCCAAATAGAGGTGAACAAATGATTGGCTGCAGTCAGGATATAGTGAGAGGTGCTAACTCCAATATTCTAAAAATTGTTCACTGTACACTCGGATTGATGCAAAATTTTGTGTACATTGTATCCACTTGGAATAATACAAGTTGAAGGATACGTTCAGATGTATGCAGACATATTCTGAGCATGACTAGTTCCCATACCAGTGCCTTCCCTCTACCATTCTCCAATTAACCCCTTCCCCACCTTGCAATTTTCCATTTTTGTGCTTTCATTTTTTGCTTCCCTTCTTTCCAGAACAATAACTTTTTAATTTTTCCACCAATATGGTCGTATGAGGACTTGTTTTTTGTGTGATGAGTTGCACTTTCGAATGAAACCATTGATTTTACCATACAGTGTACTAAAAATGGGAAAAAAATTCCAAGTGCTGTGAAATTGCAAAATAAAGTGCAATTCCACAATAGTTTTTTGGGCTTCTTTATTTACCATGTTCACTAAATGCTAAAACTGATCTGCCACTATGATTCTCTAGGTCAGTACAAGTAAGCAGATACCAAACTTGCATAGGTTCCTGGTAAAAAAAAATCTGAAATTTGTAAAAAAAAAAAAGGTCACAAATTTCCGATACCAGTAGCGTTTCCATTTTTTACGATCTGGTGCTTGGAGAGGCTTATTTTTGAGCCTCAAGCTGACATTTTTATTGATACCATTTTGGTGTAGATATGATGGTTTTGACCGGCTGTTATTGCATTTTATTGCAGTGTTGCGCTGACTAAAACAATGGAATTCTGGTGTTTAGATTTTTTTCTTGTTATGCTATTTACCGATCGGATTAATTTACTTTACATTTTGATACATCGGACATTTTTGAACACAGTGATACGAAATATGCGCACTTTTTTAAATTGTATTTTGAATGAGGTAAAAGGGGGTGATTTGAACTTTTTTATGTTTTTTTTAATTTTTAAAATATTTTTTAAACCTTTTTTAAATTTATTACTGGCTTCAATAGTCCCATTAGGAGGCTTGAAGCTGCGATCATACAATCTCCTGTACAACACATAGCAGGGCTTCAGAACTACTATGTGTAGCAGAAATCATGATTTCCTATCATAGGAGATTTACAATGACAGGCACGGGGGTCTTCTGCTCGCTTCCGCCTCGCGCGTTTTAAATGCCGCTGTCAGAGATTGACAAAGGCATTTAACTTTGAAGAGGAGGTTTTGGCCTGCACTCTGTAACGTAGCAAGATGCTGGTGTAAAAGGCCAGATGACAATTCACTGCACACTCTGATGTTTAGGTGATGCCAGAAAATCATATTTATTATAGTTAGTGAAAACAGGAAATAATAGGCAAGATGCAGGAAAAAAAATTACAGAGCGACTATACTCAATTGTAGACATTTCAACCTGTCCTAGTTCTTATTCATTATGTTGCTGTATGCTGATTGTTTAGGGAACCACATGTCCTAGCACAGGGAAAGTTACCAATGCCATAGGTCTGATCAGGGCTGCCACTAGAAATTTCGGGGCCCCATACTGGCAAAATTTTCGGGGCCCCCTTGAGACTCCGCCCAGGCTCCACCCCAGCCCCACCTCCACCCTTCGAACTGTACACAGTCCCACCGCTATCTCTTGGAAAAACTCCACTTCTCACCAATCACACTTTAACAGTTCCCATCACCAGATCACACATATAGCCAGCAGCTCTTGTTTTGGCCAAAAGATTTTTTAATCTGCCATCACAACACTGTAGACACTTTTGGCTGAGCTCTACTCTACGCTAACCTATCAAATATTTGTTAAAATATGCAATACAATTTAGGTATATTTTTATTTATTTTTCAATTTTTAAAATGAACCAATAATATCACATACAAGGGACAAATACCGCCACACCATGACCAGACCACATATTACCACCACAAAGTGACCAAATAATAGCACATACTAGGGACAAATACCGCAACACCATGTCCAGACCACATATTACCACCACATAGTGACTAAATACTACAATACAGATCAGTAACATAAAAAAACACAATACTATCACCATAAGTGCCATTATACTCAGGGGATCTGTACTTAGTATGCAGTGTCTGTGTACAGGTAATACAGTGATCACTGGTGACATTATACACAGGAGCTCTGTATATAATGTACAAGGTGATACAGTGATCACTGGTGACATTATACACAGGACCTCTGTATATAGTATTTAGTGTATGTGTCAGTGTACAGGTAACACACTAACTCACCAGTGACGTCTCTAGGTGAAGTCCTTCATCCTTGCTTTTCATCTTTCATCCAGCATAGACCGCCATCACTTCTTCCAGCCAGGGCTTGTCTCTGCAGGAAATAACACAGTTATCTACAGTAGAGCTCTGCTTGCAAAACACATTACTTATTTTTTTCCCAACTTCTACATTACACCACATGAAGAATAAAAGGTGACATAGTATCACTTTACACAGTAACAAGACCTTCCCACCATTTAAAACAGTATACTCAAAAAATAAAATACATCACTGCAGTAATAATATCCCATAATTAGCCCCTATTGTAATAATATCCCCCATCCTGGCCCCGTGTCTCATTCCTGGCTTTCACCATATGTTCTCCCACCCCTCCCCATGAGTATCCATTGTGCCCCATATGATCTCCCCATCTGTCTCTATCGTATCCATCCTGCCCCATCTGTCTCCAATCCTGCCCCCCATTGTCTCTCCAATCATGCCCCCGTGTCTCTCCAATCATGCCCCAGTGTCTCTCCAATCATGCCCCCAGTGTCTCCATTCATGCCCCCCAGTCTCTCCAATCCTGCCCCCTGTATCCAATCCTGCCCCCTGTATCCAATCATGTCCCCTATCTCCAATCATGCCCCGTCTCCAATCCTTCCCCCTGTCTCCATCCATGCCCCCTGTATCCAATCCTGCCCCGTCTCCAATCATGCCTCCTGTCTCCAATCATGCCTCCTGTCTCCAATCATGGCCCCTGTCTCCAATCATGCCCCCAGTGCCTCCAATCCTGCCCTGTCTCCATCCTGCCCCGTGTGCCTCCAATCCTGCCCCATCTCCATCCTGCCCCGTGTGCCTCCAATCCTGCCCCGTCTCCATCCTGCCCCGTGTGCCTCCAATCCTGCCCCGTCTCCATCCTGCCCCAGTGCCTCCAGTCCTGCCCCATCTCCATCCTGCCTCATCTCCATCCTGCCCCCAATCCTGCCCTGTCTCCATCCTGCCCTGTGTGCCTCCAATCCTGCCCCGTCTCCATCCTGCCCCCAGTGCCTCCAATCCTGCCCCGTCTCCATCCTGCCCTGTCTCCATCCTGCCCCAAGTGCCTCCAATCCTGCCCTGTCTCCATCCTGCCCCCAGTGCCTCCAATCCTGCCCCATCTCCATCCTGCCCCATGTGCCTCCAATCCTGCCCCGTCTCCATCCTGCCGCGTCTCCATCCTGCCCCCAGTGCCTCCAATCCTGCCCCATCTACATCCTGCCTCGTCTCCATCCTGCCCCCAATCCTGCCCGTCTCCATCCTGCCCCGTGTGCCTCCTATCCTGCCCCATCTCCATCCTGCCCCCAGTGCCTCCAATCCTGCCTCGTCTACATCCTGCCCCGTTTCCATCCTGCCCCCAGTGTCTCCAATCCTGACCGTCTCCATTCTGCCTCGTGTGCCTCCAATCCTGCCCCGTCTCCATCCTGCCCCGTGTGCTCCAATCCTACCCCGTCTCCATCCTGCCCCAATCCTGCCTCATCTCCATCCTGCCCCCAGTGCCTCCAATCCTGCCTCCAGTGCCTCCAATCCTGCCCCGTCTCCATCCTGCCCCGTCTCCATCCTACCCCGTTTCCATCCTGATAATGTGCCTGCAATCCTGCCCCCAATCCTGCACAGTCTCCATTCTGTGGCCCCAGCTTGCAATACTAATTTTAAAAAAAAAAACACTTTTCCTTACCTTGCCGCGCTCCAGCGGCAAGCGACCTGCATCCCAGCCTGAACGCGCGCACTCGCCGGCGACTGACAATGACGTCAGACGCCGGCGACGTGCGCACTGACGTCAGCTGCCAGCCTCCGATTGGCTGGCAGCGTTAACTATTACCATGCGGGCCTGCACGGTAATAGAGTAACTGAACCTGCGTCCCGGACGCAGGTTCAGTTACTTGATCGGCAGAATCCTGCCGCTGGGGACGTGGCAGTGGGGCCCGATGGGTAGAGGTGACGGGGCCCGGTGCGGGCCCCCTCTGCTGATCGGGCCCCATACGCCAGTCAGGGCTGTAATGCCCTGATGGCGGCCCTGGGTCTGATAAACAGACAGGGTAAATGTAGTCCTGTGTAGAGATTAGGGTTAATAGGATAACCCGTTTTATATTTTAGGGTTAATAGGATAACCCGTTTTATATTCTGATTTCCGCTTGATGAATAAATCATGTGCCCTGGCGCAGGGAATATGGCGAGCTGCATCGCCTGTGAGAAGTGCTCAAAAAGGCATTTAACTTAACAGCTGCGGCTGTTAGAGACACATGCCAGCTGATCAGATCAGTTGTCTTGTGCAGGGAAAGATGCGGGCTCAGAGACGGAGCCTCGAATGCAGGTGTGAAGGAAACCCGGTTCCTACCACGTCACCAATGTGACGTAACTACACTGTCACAGCTCTCCGTTGCCCCTTTGTCTTTCAGGTCAGTAAGGGAACTGCACCTAGAGCAAATGGCCACCAGGGAGGATGTCCTGTTACCCACTGGGTATTCTAAGATTCGTGATCAGAGTAAAAGCATCAGCCCAAAATTAATTTTATGGTTTAATTGCCTTAAGGGCGCACTAGATAATTACAGAAATATACAGTAAGCTATACAACGGAATTACAGTGGATTTGCGGTCAGAGTAAAATAGAGCAATAAGTTACAAGGCTTAGAGGTATTAAGCTAGAGGTCAATTTTACCAGGCTGCAGGTTGTATGTGGACGCCGGGAGCTCTGCGGTCCACAGGTAAGAATCTTAGTTGCCGGACAGTCCCCAAAATGTGTGCCGCTGCTCCCTTGGCAGATCTGTCCCTTGTTCCTTCTTAGATCATCATCGTCTTGCTCTTCTGTGAGAATAGAGAGAGTCTGCCATCCGCTCACTGTTCTTAAACCTGCTAGGTCCCTCCCCACGGCGTCATAGGGTGGGCTAATAATCTCCACCCTTCAGCTCCCTGCAGAATTTATTCCCAATATTTAAGAAAGGGGTTAACTTTCTCCAGGACGATCGGATCAGGACATGAGAGATACCAGTGAATGCAGTTTGTTTTGCCTGTTGCGTGGAGATCAAACATGGCCTGATTGGCCCTCCACAGCGACCCAATCTCTATATCTCAGGTCCCCTAGCCATCATTAACTCGGGAGTTGCACTGTCAGATGCGCGAGGTCCGCAGGATCACGCAGATATTTTTTATGAGTCTGTACCTCGAAAGGCGTGCTCATAATTCATAATCCTAGAACGGAGTCCTAGTGGCTGGGAGAGACAATGGATGTGTTTTCTGTGTCCAGCTGACAGGTATAATCTAATTGAAGCCCCCAGGCATCTCCAGGTCCCATGCTGGCGTGGCTCCTGACTCCAGCTTTGAAGTCCTGTTTTGGCCTGATCTACTTAGCATACTAAAAGACCCTGTTATTCAACAGTGGAGCACTAAACCCTGTTTTCTTCAATATGCCTACAGGCCATGGGGGTTAGGAGCAGTTAGCTGCCTGTGGCTCTGTGAACTCAGACAAAGTGGCCCCTGGGACAGGCCAAGCTCAGACATGAGGCGAGCATTATGCCCCATATCCAAGATGGTGGCTGTTCCTTCATCACACCTCACTGCTTTAGAGGGCGCTAGGGGGTATCACATTCCTGTGTTCCCCTATGCGCCCTTCCGCACCCTCTCCTTGCTGGGACAACCCATCAGTGTTACCATGGTCCCTACCTCTTTTGTGGCGAATGGTGAAGAGGTACTGCTGGAGAGCGAGGCTCCAGCGTAGCAACCTCCCATTCGTCCCAGAGACCGTGTGTAACCAGCTGAGGGGGTTGTGGTCTGTTTCCACGGTGAATTGGCATCCATACAAGTATGGCTGCAGATGCTGCAGGGCCCACACAATTGGCAGACATTCCTTCTCCATCGTGGAATAGGCCACTTCCCTTGGCAGGAGCTTCCATCTCAGGTACAAAATGGGGTGTTCATGGCCCCTAGTGTCGACCTGGCTGAGCACAGCACCGAGGCCAAAGTCGCTGGTGTCGGTCTGCACTAAGAACGGCCATGTGAAGTCAGCTGCCTGTAGTACAGGAGAGCTAGAAAGGGCGGTCTTGAGCGCCTGGAAACCTGTCTTGCAGGCGACTGTCCAGTCGACTGCGATGAGCAGCCTTTTCTTGGTGAGGTCCGTCAGGGGCCTGGCCAGGGCACTATAGTGTGGAACAAACCTCCTATAGTGCCCAGCAGTCCCCAAGAAGGACATCACCTGCTTCTTGGTCCTGGGGGTGGGCCAGGATGCGATGGCATCCACCTTCCCGGGCTCTGGTTCAAAGCTCCCCCACCTACCCAGTGTCCCAGGTAGTGGACCTCACTCATACCCAGCTGGCATTTTTTCCGGCTTAATGGTCAAACCTGCTCGATGGATCAGTCCGAGCACCTGCGCCAGGTGCTCTAGGTGCTCCTCCTAGGTGGGACTGAAGATGGCAATGTCATCCAGGTATGCGGTCGCATACCCTTCCAGTCCCTCGAGCAGCGTGTTGACCATCCGCTGAAAAGTGGCAGGGGCATTCTTCATGCCGAAGGGCATCACCATGGACTCGTAAAGTCCGAATGGGGTGATAAAGGCAGAGCGTTCCCTTGCCCCAGGGGTCAGGGGAATCTGCCAATACCCCCTGCTCAGATCCATGATGGTCAGGTACCTGGCCCCGGCCAGCTGGTCGAGCAGGTCATCGATGCGCGGCATTGGGTACGCATCGGTGACGTCACAGCGTTGAGCCCCCGGTAGTCCACGCAGAACCGTGTAGTTCGTCCTTTTTAGGGACGAGGACTACAGGCAAAGCCCACGCACTGTTGGATGCTTGGATAACCCCCAGCTTCAGCATCTCGTCTATCTCTTGGCGCATTTGCTGCTGCACCTCAAGAGAGACCCGATATGCTGAACGCCAGATAGAGGGGTGATTGCCGGTGTCCACGTCATGGATGGCTGTCTCAGTCCCTCCGGGCAGGCTGCGGAACAGCTCCCGAAAGGGGTGTAGGGTGACCACCACCTGGGAACGTTGGTCCTCCGAGAGCTGGTGGCCAACCCCCACATCCTCGATGGATCCACCCTCCTTGGCTTGGGTGAGCAGATCCAGGGGGTTTCTGTCTCTCCTTCCTCGGGAAGGTTGCACACTGGGTGGGCACAAGCCTCCCGCTCATGATGGGCCTTCATCATGTTCACATGGAAGGCTTTCCTCCTTCCACAGGCGTGGTCCAGGGTGACCAGGTAGGTGACGGCGTTGAGCTGCTGGTGCACGAGGTATGGACCCTCCCAGGCCGCCTGAAACTTGTTTTGAGGTAAGGGGATCAGTACCCACACCTTTTGACCCACCTGGTAGGTCCGCTCACAAGCATTCTGGTCGCACCACCGCTTCTGGTCAGCCTGGGCTTGGGCCATATTGTCAGGCACCAGCCGTGTCAAGGCCATCATTCGGTCCCGGAAGCGCACGACATACTCAATGACCGACACTCCAGGGGTGGCCAAATCCCCTTCCCATGCTTCCTTCACCAGAGCAAGGGGCCCCCGTACATGTCGCCCGTACAGGTACTCAAAGGGGGAGAACCCCGTTGAGGCCTGTGGGACCTCCCGGTAGGCAAACAGCAGGTGTGGGAGATACCGCTCCCAGTGTCTCCCATGGGAGTCGACCAACATCTTCAGCATCTGCTTTAAGGTGCCATTGAACCGCTCACACAGGCCATTGGTCTGCGTGTGATACGGGCTGGCTACCAGATGTTGCACCTGTATCTCCTTACAGAGAGACTCCATCAGCTGCGCCATGAACTGGGTCCCTTGGTCGGTGAGCATTTCCTGGGGAAACCCCACTCTGGAGAAAATCTCCAGTAAGGCAGTGGCCACTTTGTCGGCCCAAATGGACGACAAAGCTACCGCCTCCGGATACCGGGTGGCATAGACCACTACCGTTAGTATGAAACATTTCCCGGAGCAGCTGGGAGTGGACAGAGGTCCAATGAGATCCACAGCCACCCTCGAGAAAGTCTCTTCGATGATGGGCAGAATTACCAGTGGGGCTTTGGGGCGCCACCCACCCTTCCCCACCCTCTGACAGGTGTCACACAAACGGCAGTAGGCAGTCACCTCGGTCCTCATTCCAGGCCAGTAGAAATGCTAAGCTAGCCTGGCCATGGTTTTAGCGATCCCTAGGTGTCCGGCCATGGGAATCTTGTGTGCGATCCTCAACAATTCCGCCCTGAACGGATAGGGTACCACTAACTGTCGGTCCCTGGGCCACGCCTCCGGTGAACCCTGCTGGACAGTTACCCGGTACAGCCGTCCCTGGTCCCAGACCACTCGCTCGCCGTCAGACTCCAGGGAAGGCTGTGCCGCCTGCTCCTTCAGAGTTTTCAGGCTAGCGTCAGCTTCCAACGCTGCCTGAAATCCCTGACTTGATGTGGCAAGAATTGATGAAACTGCCACATCCTCTGTCAGATCCCTGGGATCTGTCTCCTGGCCGCTGTCTGACTCGGCAGCCACTGGGTCGGAGAGGGGGAAACTGTCGGACCTCCGCGAGACTCCTTGGGCTTCGACGCTCCCACTCTTGTTAACAGCGGCCACGACCGCTGAGACCACGGGTAGCGCCGGCTTCCCCTCGGCCCCTGACCAAGTCGCCGGGTCTGGCAGACTTCCCTGGCCTCCCGACATCCTGGATGTGGGGAACTCCTGCCCTGGGGTCTTATCAGGTGGCTCCTCTCCCGGGATGCCCCTCCACCCATGGCCTGTTCCTCTTTCTGCAGAGGCTCTATACTCAGCAGGCTGGATTCCCTTAGGGGCCCTACACTGCCCATAACAGCCCCTCCCTCCACCTCTGAGCTCTCCCCCGTAGTCTCCTCACCTGTCCTCACTGTGAGCGCTGTGTGTGTAGTGTCAGTGCATGGCTTAACATCAGGTTTCACTCCCTCCTCCACTGTTGAAGGCACATTCAACACATTACCATTGGCATTCACAGTAGAGTCATGACATTCTTGGGGAGCCGAACTTGGGGGTTCAGTGGCCACATACTGGGACACTAGCCGCCCCAAATCAGTCCCAAGCAACACATTGGCAGGAATATTTGGCTTTACTCCCACCTCCCGCATCCCCCTCCCGGTGCCCCAGTCCAAATACACCTTGGCGACGGGCAGCACCAGTTCAACGCCTCCAATTCCGGAGACGGAAAGAGTTTTCCCAGGCACCAAGTCTTGAGGGGATACCACCTCAGGACGTACCAGGGTTCGTTCAGCGCCTGTGTCCTGCAGTCCCATGACCGCTGAGTGGCCAATGGTGACGGGTTGGTAATTGTCCAGGGACCTCCCACCACCCCCTCCCACACACAAAACAGTGGACGGTTTCTGGGACAGGAATGGGGCCTTATGGCGCTGGGGACACGCAGCCTTAAAGTGTCCCGGCTGGTTGCAATGATGACAACACCTGGGTTCTGTTCCTGACCTGGAGAGGGCAGCAGGGGGGTACACACCTTGCACTCTGGGGGCTGGATTTGGGGCTGGGCCAGGATTGGGCTTACCCCGTCTCCTGGTGCTGCTGGCAGGCTTCTTCGGCTCAGGCGCCCTGTTGTTGGCATACTCGTCTGCCAGGGTGGCTGTAGCAGAAGCTCCCTTTGGTTTCCAGTCACGGAGGAACTGCTGGAGGTCCTCTGGGCAGTTCCACAAGAACTGCTCCGTGATGAACAGTTCCTGGACCTCCTGTTGAGTGGTGAGCTCTAGACCCAAGGTCCAGTGTTCCGCAGCTCTCAGCAGGGCCCACATGTGGTCGGTCCAGGTGTCATGAACTTCCTACGGTACGACTCCAGGGTGAGGTTGTAGTGCTGGATCAGGGCCCGCTTGATGCTGTTGTAGCCCTGCTCCTCCCCGGCAGGTAAGTACCCCAAAACTTCCAGGGACTTACCCCTCAAACGGTGGGTCAGGTACCTTGCCCACTGATCCAGGGCCAGATGGTGTTGGAGGCAGGTTCTCTCAAAGGCCAGCAGAAAAGAATCCAGGTCTCCATCCTTTTCAAGCAAGGGAAAGTCCTCCGCCTGGACCTTGGAAGCCTTGATCTCCGGTGGGCCTGGAGCATCCAGCGGGGGCCCGTGCTGAGCTATCTCCAGTCAGTGCCAGCGCTCCACCACTTCATGGCGTTCTGCAGCCTGCAGCGCACGTTCTGTATGCTCACGCTCTGCTGCTTTCTCTGCTGCCGCTTGCTCACGCTCTGCTGCTATCTCTGCCGCCACCAGGAATCTGTCATGGGCGGCGTCATTACCAGCATCAAGCTGTGCCATAGCCGCTTGGTAAAGGGCCTCCGATCTGGACAGGCTGGGACGGGCAGGGGGTGGACAGTCCACTGCGGGACTGAGCATGGGGGTCTGGCTCCTTGGGGAGCCCTAGCTGAGCTCCACCGACCTCGCCTTCATCGGTATCGACCTCCTCATAGACCATAGCATTGGTCTCCCCCTTTGCCTAACTCCTGGTGCCTTCCGCCATCTTGGGAACCTCTGGTTACTGACACAGCTGCAACCCTGACCTTGCACACAACTTATTATATGTACACTCTGACCGTCTAGTGCTGGGCTGACCTTAAGACCCCAGCAGTGAAAGTTACCGCTGGTAGTCTTTAGTGTCTGGGAGTAGGGGTCCGACGCACACTATTACTCTGATCCCACCGCTGCCACCAATGTGAAGCCCACAGGCATCTCCAGGCCCCATGCTAGCGTGGCTCCTGACTCCAGCTTTGAAGTCCTGTTTTGGCTTGATCTACTTAGCATACTAAAAGACCTTGTTATTCAACAGTGGAGCACTAAACCCTGTTTTCTTACAGGCCATGGGGGTTAGGAGCAGTTAGCTGCCTATGGCTCTGTGAACTCAGACAAAATGGCCCCTGGGACAGGCCAAGCTCAGACATGAGGCGAGCATTATGCCCCATTTCCAAGATGGTGGCTGTTCCTTCATCACAGCAGGGACATAACCTTGGATGTACCTATATGTCCAAGGTCGTGAAGGGGTTAAGCAAGCACATCTGCAACAAATTTCTAGTTGAATCTCTTCTACAAACAGTGCCTGTGCACCATTTCCTTAGAGAATAATAAACAACAGCTTGTTCTGAAACTTATGCTTTTTCATTATTTCCAGTATTGGTTAAGTTTATTTTTATTACTGTTATGATATGGTAGCCGAGGAGGACTGTAACAAAATTAGCCAAGGCAGCCAGTCACCCAGAGTGGTTGGTAACTAATGGATTGCAGACCCCTGAACTAACCGCACAACTAGAAGTAGCCGTGGGACGTACCTACGATGACCTAGACGCCTCGACACAGCCGGAGAGTTAGCTAAGCCTAGAAAGGGGAAAACTAACTGCCCTGGAGTAGCGCCCCAAAGGAATAGGAATAGGTAGCCCCCACACATATATTGGCGGTGAGACAAGATGAAATACAAACGCAGGCAGAAAATAGAGTAAGCAAACGCTGGGGCCTAAAACTGTCTAGATAGGACAGGACAGAAAAGAATACTTTCTGCAATCCAGCAAAACCCTAGGAAAAATTCCAACACTTCTGGTTCCAAAAAATACTGAGACCACACGATCTCTCCCCGCTATATCAGAACTCTGGTGTTATGAATGTTTTAGAAATGAATTCTGAGCAGAAGCTCCCTCTGGTGGTTACAAACAGTACTGAACCATTCAATGAGGATTGGCAATCAGGAATTATAGACTGGCTGGATATAAGTGAGGTTTCCCCCCATCATGGTTGCCGGTGATCAATTGTTCTTGTCTCAACTGTGGTTCCTGGTTCACTTGGAAGCTTGCTGAGTCTTGCCTCTTCTCCTGCTCTCAGATAAGATATTTTCTGTTTTTTGTTTTTGTGCTTTCCATTTGCATTTTTCTCTGCATTTCTGTGAGGTTGGCCAGGTTTGCAGTAAGTGTCCTTCCTATCCTTTTCTGTCCAGGTAGATTGGGCCCCAGCGTTTGCTCATACTATTTTCTGTCTGTGTCTGTATTTCCTCTTGTCTAACCGCCATTACATGTTTGGGGGCTTCCTATGTTCTTTGGGGATCTGCTCCGGGGCAGATAGATTTCCTCTATCTTTTTTTTTGGTGTAGTTAGCCTCTCAGGCTGTGACGAGGCGTCTAAGACCAACGTAGGAACGCTCCACGGCTGCCTTTAGTTGTGGTGGTTAGTCAGGGTACTGCAATCCAGTAGATTCCAACCTCTCTGGTGTATTGCCATTTTTGCCTGCTCTCCTCAGCTACCAAAACATAACAGTATCACTGGCCATAACTGAAAATTATATGGTACTCACAGAAGGGAAAAATAGTGTGGAAAGAAAAAAAGTTGTCAGAGTTGTCAGAGATTTTTTTTTCTGCATTTTTTTTCCCCTCTTTTTCTCTGGGTGCTGAGGAGGATTTTTTTTTCCTCTCAATGGAGTTTGCACAGTTGTCTGGCTGTGTGGATCAGCTTGCCACTGAAGTTCGGAGTATTGCTACCTATCTTGCAGGGTTGCCGGTTGTGGAACCTAGGATCCCCATGCCAGATTTGTTTTGGGGGGATCGAGCTAAATTTCTGAATTTCAAAAATAACTGTAAATTGTTTTTTGCCTTAAAACCTAAGTCCTCAGGGAACGCAGCATCTCTCCTGCGCGGCGATCCTCAGGATTGGGCTTTTTCCCTGACACCTGGGGACCCTGTTTTGAGTAATATTGATGCATTTTTTCTGGCTCTGGGGTTATTGTACGATGAACCTAATGTCACTGATCAAGCTGAAAAAACCTTGTTGGCATTAAATCAGGGGCTTGAGGACGCTGAGTTGTACTGTCAGAAATTCCGAAAGTGGGCAGTTCTGACCAAATGGAATGATGATGCTTTGGCAGCCCTTTTTCGGAAGGGTCTGTCAGAGAATGTAAAAGATGTTATGGTGGGTTTCCCTGCTCCCTCTGGTCTCAATGATTCTATGTCATTGGCGATTCAAAATTGACAGACGTTTGCGTGAGCGTAGAGGTATGCGTGGAATGGTGTTGCCTTGTGAACCAGCTTCTGAACCCATGCAGTGTGATAGAGTGGCTTCTGGGGCACAGCGTCATGAGTTTCGAAAACGCAATGGGTTATGTTTCTACTGTGGTGATGCCTCTCATGCTATTTCAGTCTGCCCTAAGCGGGGAAGACGTTTTGCACGCTCAGTTGTCTTGGGTAGTGTTCAGACTAAATTTCTGTTGACTGCTACCCTGATTTGCTCCCTGTCCACATTTTCTGCTCAGGCTTTTGTTGATTCGGGAGCAGCTATTAACCTGATGGATTTTGATTTTGCTATACGTTGTGGGTTTCCCTTGATACCCCTACGGAAGTCTATTCCCTACTGGGGATTGATTCTACCCCTTTGGCTGAGAATAAACCCCAGTTCTCTACTCAGGTGATAATGAGGGTTGAACCTGATCATCAGGAGAGTTGCAAATTTTTGGTGCTGTATAATCTGCATGACATTATTGTACTAGGTTTCCCTTGGTTGCAGTCTCATAATCCTGTTTTAGATTGGAAATCTGTGTCTGTAACCAGTTGGGGCTGCCAATGTGTTAATGCCAACACTCCTGTTTTTTCTGCCTCTCCCCAGGCTCAAGATGTGCCTGACTTTTTGACTGATTTTTCTGATGTGTTTAGCGAAAGTAAATCTGCATCCTTGCCCCCCCATAGGAGCTATGACTGCGCTATTGAATTAGTGCCTGGTTGTAAATTCCCTAAAGGTCGCATTTTTAACTTGTCTGTACCTGAACATGACGCTATGCGGTCTTATATCAAGGAGTCATTGGAGAAGGGTCATATCAAACCATCCTCTTCACCTTTGGGTGCTGTTTTTTTCTTTGTGGCCAAAAGGATGGTTCATTAAGGCCGTGTATTGATTATCGTCTCTTGAACAATATCACTGTGAAATATCAATATCCGTTACCCTTGATTTCTGACCTGTTTTCCAGGGTGAAAAGTGCTACTTGGTTTACCAAGCTTGACCTCAGGGGGCGTATAACCTTATTCACATTAAGCACGGGGATGAATGGAAGATGGCGTTTAATACCCCAGAGGGGCATTTTGAGTACCTAGTGATGCCCTTTGGGCTCACTAATGCTCCTTCCGTCTTCCAGTCCTTCATAAATGACATTTTCAGGGATTTTGTGGATAAATTTCTGATTGTTTATTTGGATGATATCTTGATTTTTTCCAATGACTGGGACTCTCATGTGAAACATGTTCGGACTGTGTTCCAGATTTTGAGAGAGAATGCTCTGTATGTGAAGGGATCAAAGTGTCTTTTTGGCGTACAGAGGATCTCATTTCTGGATTCATTTTGTCTCCATCTGTTATTGAAATGGACCCGGTCAAGGTTCAGGCCATCTGTGATTGGGTCCAACCTACTTCATTAAAGGCTCTTCAGAGATTCTTGGGTTTTTGCCAATTTTTATCGTAAATTTATTGGTAATTTCTCTGTTATTGTTAAACCATTGACTGATTTGACCAAAAAGGGTTCTGATGTGGTGAATTGGCCTCCTGAGGCAGTCTCTGCGTTTCAGCAACTTAAACAGAGATTCACTTCTGCTCCTGTTCTATGGCAGCCTGATGTTTCTCTGCCATTTCAGGTGGAGGTTGATGCCTCTAAAATTGGGGCAGGTGCCGTTTTGTCCCAAAGAGATCCTGAGACTTCTAAAAGTAACCCTTGTGCTTTTTTCTCTCTAAAATTTTCTCCAACTGAACGTAATTATGACATGGTAATCGGGAGTTATTGGCCATGAAGTGGGCTTTTGAAGAGTGGAGACATTGGTGGAGGGAGCCAAACATCAGGTGGTGGTCCTCACGGACCATAAGAATCTGGTTTATCTGGAATCAGCCAAGCGACTTAATCCTAGACAGGCCAGGTGGACCTTGTTTTTCACACATTTTAATTTTGTGGTTTCCTTTCTTCCTGGCACTAAGAATGTTAAGGCGGATGCCCTCTCGAGGAGTTTCCTTGCGGACTCTCCTGAGTTATCTGATTCTGCTGTTATTTTGAAAGAGGGTGTAGTTCTTTCCGCCATCTCGCGCAATTTGAGACTGGCTCTGGAGCGGTGTCAGGAGGATAAACCCGAGCGCTGCCCTGTTGGGAAATTGTTTGTCCCAGACCAGTGGAAGAAGAGTGTGATGTCTGAGATTCATTGTTCCACGTTGGCCGGTCATCCCGGAATTTTTGGTACCAGAGACTTGGTGAGTCGGTCCTTTTGGTGGCCTACTTTGTCTCGTGACGTCAGGGAGTTTGTGCAGTCCTGTGGGACTTGCTCTCGCTCCAAGCCTTGCTCTCGCTCTAGTGGTTTGTTGATAGAATCATAGAATGGTAGAGTTGGAAGGGACCTCCTGGGTCATCTGGTCCAACCCCCTGCTCAAAGCAGGATTCTCTAAATCATCCCAGACAGATGTCTATCCAGCCTCTGTTTGAAGACTTCCATTGAAGGAGAACTCACCACCTCTTGTGGCAGCCTGTTCCACTCATTGATCACCCTAACTGTCAAAAAGTTTTTTCTAATATCTAATCTGTGTCTCCTCCCATTCAGTTTCATCCCATTGCTTCTAGTCTTTCCTTGCGCAAATGAGAATAAAGATGATCCTTCTACAATGTGACAGCCCTTGAGATATTTGTAGACAGCTATTAAGTCTCCTCTCAGTCTTCTTTTTTGCAAGCTAAACATTCCCAAATCCTGCAACCGTTCCTCATAGGACATGGTTTGCAGACCGGTCACCATTCTGGTGGCTCTTCTCTGAACTTGCTCCAGTTTGTTGATGTCTTTTTTAAAATGTGGTGCCCAAAACTGGACACAGTATTCCAGATGAGGTCTGACCAAAGAGGAGTAGAGGGCAATAATGACCTCACGTGATCTAGACTGTATGCTTCTGTTGATACATCCTAGAATTGCATTTGCCTTTTTTGCTGCTGCATCACACTGTTGACTCATGTTAAGTCTGTGATCAATTAGTATACCCAAGTCTTTTTCACATGTGCTGTTACTTAGCCCTATTCCTCCCATTTTGTATATGCTTTTTTTCATTTTTATTGCCCAGATGTAGTACTTTGCATTTTTCCCTGTTAAAATCCATTCTGTTAGTTGCTGCCCACTGCTCCAGTTTATGTATATCTTTTTGAATCCTCTCTCTCTCTTCTCTAGTATTAGCTACCCCTCCTAGCTTTGTGTCATCAGCAAATTTGATCAGTTTACCCTCAATTCCTTCATCTAAATCATTGATAAAGATGTTGAACAATACAGGGCCCAAAACAGAGCCTTGTGGTACCCCACTTGAGACATTCTTCCAACTGGATGTGCAGCCATTTACAACCACTCTTTGGGTCCGATCACTAAGCCAGTTATGAATCCACCTAACAGTTGCCTTGTCCATTCCATACTTAGTCATTTTTTCAATAAGGATTGTGTGAGATACTTTGTCAAATGCTTTGCTGAAGTCAAGATATACTATATCTACAGCATTTCCCTGATCCACCCAGTCAGTGATTCTGTCATAGAAGGAAATTAAGTTAGTCTGACATGACTTATTAGTTACAAACCCATGCTGACTCTGTTTAATCACTTCATTCTTATCCAGGTACTTGCATACATGTTCTTTAATAATTTGTTCAAAGATCTTTCCTGGTATAGAAGTCAGACTCACCGGCCTGTAGTTCCCTGGGTCCACCTTCTTCCCCTTTTTGAAGATAGGAACAACATTTGCTCTTCTCCAGTCTTCTGGGACTTCTCCTGTTCTCCAAGAATTTTCAAAGATTATGGACAGTGGTTCAAGAATTTCTTCTGCTATCTCCTTCAGTACCCTGGGTGTAATTCATCTGGACCTGGAGACTTGAATTCATTTAGGTTAGCTAAGTGTTTCCTCACTGTCTTTCTGTTTATAGATATCCTGGATTCTTCTATTCCTTTAATAGGACAGTGAAGATCAGTTGATGTTACATTTCCTTTCTGAGAGAAAACAGATGCAAAATAGGAATTTAAAAGTTCAGCCTTCTCAACATCCTGACTTACCATTTCATCATTTTCATCCTGTAAAAATCCTATAGCATCTTTGACTTTCTTTTACTTTTGACGTATCCCCAAAATCCTTTTTTGTTGCTTTTGACGTCACTTGCAAGCCTTAATTCATTGTCAGCTTTAGATAATCTGATTTGTGCCCTGCAGGTTCTGCAGACGGCATTATATTCTTCTTTAGATATGCCTCCCTCTTTCCATGCCATTGCCTGTGCCCAAGAGACCATGGACCCATATCTCTATGGATTTTATTTCCGACCTCTCTGTTTCTCAGAGAATGACCGTTATCTGGGTGATTTGTGATAGGTTTTCCAAGATGATACATCTTGTGCCATTACCTAAGTTGCCTTCCTCCTCCGAATTGGTGCCTTTGTTCCTTCAGCACGTGGTTCAGTTACACGGCATTCCTGAGAACATTGTGTCTGACAGAGGAGTCCAGTTTGTTTCCAGATTTTGGAGGACTTTTTGTTCTAAACTTGGTGTTCAATTGTCTTTCTCCTCAGCTTTTCATCCTCAGACCAATGGACAAACCGAGAGAACAAACCAGACATTGGAGACTTTTCTGAGATGCTTTGTGTCTGCTGATCAAGATGACTGGTCTCTTTTTTGCCTTTGGCTTAGTTTGCTCTTAATAATAGGGCAAGCTCTGCCACTTTGATGTCTCCATTTTTCTGCAATTTTGGGTTTCACCCTCGATTTTCTTCCGGACAGACGGAGGCTTCTGTCTGTCCGGGTGTTGACTCTGTTGTGGAGCGTATGCAGCACATTTGGTACCAGGTAGTGGAGAGGTTGTCCCTCTCTCAGGAGAACGCCCAGCGGTTTGCCAACCGGCATAGGACTGATGGTCCTCGGTTTAAAGTGGGGGACTTGGTCTGGTTGTCCTCAAGAAATATCCCTATGAGAGTTGCATCTCCTAAGTTTAAGCCTAGGTTCATTGGACCTTATAAGATCATGGAGATTCTTAATCCTGTTTCCTTTCGTTTACTTCTTCCAGGGACATTTAAGATCCATAACGTGCTCCACAAGTCCTTATTGAAGAGGTTTGTCGAGCCAGTGGTTCCTATGGCTGCGCCTCCTGACCCTGTTTTGATTGAGGGCAATCTGGAGTATGTGGTTGAGAAAATATTGGATTCTCGTTTTTCTAGACGGAAACTCCAGTATTTGGTTAAGTGGAGAGGTTATGGTCAGGAGGACAATTCTTTGGTGTTTGCTTCGGACATCCATGCTAGGAGACTGATCTGTGTGCATCACAGAGCTCATCCTGACCGACCTGGTTGCACAAATGAGGGTTCGGTGACCCCTCCTCAAGGGGGGGGTACTGTTATGAATGTTTTAGAAATGAATTCTGAGCAGAAGCTCTCTCTGGTGGTTACAAACAGTACTGAACCATTCAATGAGGATTGGCAATCAGGAATTACAGACTGGCTGGATATAAGGGAGGCTTCCCCCCATCATGGTTGCCGGTGATCAATTGTTCTTGTCTCAACTGTGGTTCCTGGTTCACTTGGAAGCTTGCTGAGTCATAGAATCATAGAATGGTAGAGTTGGAAGGGACCTCCTGGGCCATCTGTTCCAACCCCCTGATCAAAGCAGGATTCTCTAAATCCCATATGTCAAAGTCAGGCCCGCGGGCCAGATCCGGCCGGCGAATTGATTATCTATGGCCCCCTGGCAGCGGGGCCCTGAGCAGGCGGGGGGGCCCACTCGCAGTCTGGCACCCCCGCGCTCGTTAGCGGAGGAGAGCGGTGTCAGCGCCGCCACTGGGCCCCCCCCGCCTGCTCAGGGCCCCGGCAGCAGCTGGCAACAATACTTACCTCTCCCGTGCCTCCGCTGCCGCAGCTCCGGGCTCCAGGGGGCGCCGGCGCTTCCTCTCACAGCCGGCCGCTGAATGACGTCATCATTCAGCGGCCGGCTGTGGCACAGAGCGCGGGGACGCTGAACAGGTAAGACGTCTCTGTGTGTGTGTCTCTGTGTGTGTATGTAGTGCGGTGCTTTGTGTGTGTATGTATGTGTGTGTGTATGTATGTATGTGAGAGAGTGCTTGTGTGCTGTCTGTGTGTGATGATGGCAGGCATTGCTGATAAATGGGGAGGCATTGATGATGGGGAGAAGATGATGATGGGCAGGCATTGCTGATAATGGGGAGGCATTGATGATGATGGGGAGAAGATGATGATAATGGGCAGGCATTGATGATGGGGAGAAGATGATGATGGGCAGACATTGATGATGATGGGGAGGAGATGATGATGGGCAGGCATTGCTGATAATGGGGAGGCATTGATGATGATGGGGAGAAGATGATGATAATGGGCAGGCATTGATGATGATGGGGAGGAGATGATGATGATGGGCAGGCATTGATGATAATGGGGAGGCCATGATGATGATGGGGAGGCAATGATGATGATAATGGGGAGTCTTTCCACAGCGCCCTTTCCTGAGCTGTAACAGTGCAGAACGCAGTACAGTGCAGAGGAGAGCTCCATATTTTGTATGGAGCATTATATGGGGACCAGTATCCTGTATGGAGCATTATATTGGGTCCAGTATCCTGTATGGAGCATTATATTGGGTCCAGTATTCTGTATGGAGCATTATATGGGGGGTGACATCTTGCATGGGGTATTATATGGGTGATGAGGGAGAGACTGTGGTGCCCATAATATTGTATGGAGGACTGTACTGTCCAGTCTGTACTGTGCGCTGTGAGGATTTGGCGGTTTTTGAGCTATTGTACAATTTACAATAGATATCACTCATGTAATGGAAGAAGTGAAGTGTTTGGCATTGTACTGTACCCAGATTTCTCTGCTGTATCTGTGCATCATGAATTGTGGTCTGTGTTAAAGGGGCCCACTGAGGCTCTTTCGCCCGGGGCCCATAAAAACCTGGAGCCGGCCCTGGCACCAACACTACATTTCCCACAATGCACCGGTAGCAGGGCCGGCGTCAGTCCGGCCCTCGGCTTGTAGCAAATTTTTTTTTTTGGCCCTCGGTGTGTTTGACTTTGACATCCCTGCTCTAAATCATCCCAGACAGATGTCTGTCCAGCCTCTGTTTGAAGACTTCCATTGAAGGAGAACTTACCACCTCTCGTGGCAGCCTGTTCCACTCCTTGATCACCCTAACTGTCAAGAAGTTTTTTCTAATATCTAATCTGTGTCTCCTCCCATTCAGTTTCATCCCATTGCTTCTAGTCTTTCCTTGTGCAAATGAGAATAAAGATGATCCTTCTACAATGTGACAGCCCTTGAGATATTTGTAGACAGCTATTAAGTCTCCTCTCAGTCTTCTTTTTTGCAAGCTAAACATTCCCAAATCCTGCAACCGTTCCTCATAGGACATGGTTTGCAGACCGGTCACCATTCTGGTGGCTCTCCTTTGAACTTGCTCCAGTTTGTTGATGTCTTTTTTAAAATGTGGTGCCCAAAACTGGACACAGTATTCCAGATGAGGTCTGACCAAAGAGGAGTAGAGGGCAATAATGACCTCACGTGATCTAGACTGTATGCTTCTGTTGATGCATCCTAGAATTGTATTTGCCTTTTTTGCTGCTGCATCACACTGTTGACTCATGTTCAGTCTGTGATCAATTAGTATACCCAAGTCTTTTTCACATGTGCTGTTACTTAGCCCTATTCCTCCCATTTTGTATATGCTTTTTTCATTTTTATTGCCCAGATGTAGTACTTTGCATTTTTCCCTGTTAAAATCCATTCTGTTAGTTGCTGCCCACTGCTCCAGTTTATTTATATCTTTTTGAATCCTCTCTCTCTCTTCTCTAGTATTAGCTACCCCTCCTAGCTTTGTGTCATCAGCAAATTTGATCAGTTTACCCTCAATTCCTTCATCTAAATCATTGATAAAGATGTTGAACAATACAGGGCCCAAAACAGAGCCTTGTGGTACCCCACTTGAGACATTCTTCCAACTGGATGTGCAGCCATTTATGACCACTCTTTGAGTCCGATCACTAAGCCAGTTATGAATCCACCTAACAGTTGCCTTGTCCATTCCATACTTAGTCATTTTTTCAATAAGGATTGTGTGAGATACTTTGTCAAATGCTTTGCTGAAGTCAATATATACTATATCTACAGCATTTCCCTGATCCACCCAGTCAGTGATTCTGTCATAGAAGGAAATTAAGTTAGTCTGACATGACTTATTAGTTACAAACCCATGCTGACTCTGTTTAATCACTTCATTCTTATGCAGGTACTTACATACATGTTCTTTAATAATTTGTTCAAAGATTTTTCCTGGTATAGAAGTCAGACTCACCAGCCTGTAGTTCCCTGGGTCCACCTTCTTCCCCTTTTTGAAGATAGGAACAACATTTGCTCTTCTCCAGTCTTCTGGGACTTCTCCTGTTCTCCAAGAATTTTCAAAGATTATGGACAGTGGTTCAAGAATTTCTTCTGCTATCTCCTTCAGTATTCTGGGGTGTAATGCATCTGGACCTGGAGACTTGAATTCATTTAGGTTAGCTAAGTGTTTCCTCACTGTCTTTCTGTTTATAGATATCCTGGATTCTTCTATTCCTTTAATAGGACAGTGAAGATCAGTTGATGTTACATTTCCTTTCTGAGAGAAAACAGATGCAAAATAGGAATTTAAAAGTTCAGCCTTCTCAACATCCTTTCTTCCCATTTCATCATTTTCATCCTGTAAAAATCCTGTAGCATCTTTGACTTTTTTTTTACTTTTGACGTATCCCCAAAATCCTTTTTGTTGCTTTTGACATCTCTTGCAAGCCTTAATTCATTGTCAGCTTTAGATAATCTGATTTGTGCCCTGCAGGTTCTGCAGATGGCATTATATTCTTCTTTAGATAAGCCTCCCTCTTTCCATTTGAGAAACATTTCTTTCTTCCTTTTTAGCATGTGTTTAAGTTCTGTGTTCATCCATCCTGGTTTCCTTAAATGCTTCCCATTCTTCCCTCTTTTTGGAATTGTTAACGATTGTGCTTTGAGAATCTCATTTTTCAAGATGTCCCATCCTTCCTGGACATTTTTGTCCTTAAGGATATCCTGCCATTGGATCCCTCCAATTCTCTTTCTGAGTCCCTTAAAATCTGCCTTTCTGAAATCTAACCTTGACATATGAGTCTTCACAGGTCTTCCTCCTCTTGTTATCCAAAATTCTAAAATAGCATGGTCACTACCTCCTAGGGTCCCAGCCACTCTTACCTCCTCAACCATTTCCTCCCTGTTTATAAGGATTAGATCCAAGGTAGCAGATCCCCTTGTTTTCTCCTCTACCTTTTGAAAGATAAAGTTGTCAGCAAGAAAGGATAAGAATTTCCTTGACCTGTTAGTTTTGCCTGAGAGAGATTCCCAACAAATGTCTGGATAGTTGAAATCTCCCATGACCACTATGTCATATTTTTTGGAGAACTTGGCCATTTGATGCATAAAGAGTTCATCCATATCTTCAGCTTGCATAGGCGGCCTGTAGTAAATGCCTACAATGGTGTCCTTTCCATTGTTCTGTCCTTGTATTCTTACCCAAACAGTTTCCACAGAACTCCCAGTCTCTGAAGCGTCAATCTCTGTGCAGATATATGCTTTTCTAACATACAATGCGACACCTCCTCCTCGTTTTTCAAGTCTCTTTCTTGCAAATAAGTTGTATCCTTCTAGCCTTGTATTCCAATCATGTGTATCGTCCCACCAAGTTTCAGTGATTCCAATGACATCATACTTCTTCTCCTGCGTTAGTAGTTCCAATTCTCCTTGTTTGTTGCCCGTGCTTTGTGCATTTGTATAAAAACATTTTAGTTTGTGATTGGTTTCTCTTCCTCCAATATTTTTATTATTTAGATTGTTTTGTCTTCGTTCTTCCTTTCCACTTCTAATAGCTGAGTTCTCAATAGCATTTGTCAGGTGTATGGCTTTTTCTGGCGTTTTGCTTCCCTTCCCACATTGTTCTAGTTTAAAGCTCTCCTGATTAGTGTAGCAAGGCGACTTCCAAATACATGTTTTCCAGTCTTCGTAAGGTGCACCCCATCTCTAGCAAGTAGTCCATCGTATAGGTAATTCACTCCGTGATCCAGAAATCCAAATCCTTGCTGACGGCACCATCGACGTAGCCAGTTGTTCACCTGCAGAATCTTATTCCACCTCCTTGTTCCATGGCCATCCACTGGGAGGATGGATGAGAAGACCACCTGCGCACCCAGTTCTTTCTCTTTCTTGCCTAAGTTTTCAAAGTCACTGCAGATGGTTTCTAGGTCACTTCTTGTGGTGTCATTTGTCCCCACATATATTAGCAGGAATGGGTAGTCATCTTTAGGTCTGAAGAGTCCTGATATCCTGTCAGACACATCTTTAATTTTTGCACCTGGAAGACAGCACATTTCTCTTGAGGTTATATCCGGTCTGCAGATAGCGGCCTCTGTTCCTCTCAACAGGGAATCCCCCATGACAACAACTCTCCGTTTCTTCATCACAACAGTTTTCTTTCTCCATTCGGGAGGACTCTGAGGGCTTACAATGTTGCTCTTTGTGGGTAAAGTCTTATCCTGAGGTATTTCTTCAACATTCTCCTGTGTGAGAGCCTGGTACTGGTTCCTGAGCAGTATGGGTGCTGACTGCTTCACGATCCTCCTGCTTCTCTGGGTCACATGCTTCCATTCCTCTGTTTCTTCAGGTGCAGGTCGAATTTCTTCTCTTTCTGCACCATGAGATAATTCTGCTTTGTCTAAGAACTCTTCATCTTCCTTAAGTGATCTTCAATGTAGCTAACCTCTCTTCTAGATTTCGCAACTTTTCCTCCAACATGGACACAAGCTTGCATTTGTGGCATGTGAAATTTGGCTTTTCCACTGGTAAATCTGTGAACATGAAAACATACCAAGGACTAAAGAGTTGCTTATAAGACATAATAATAATATGAGACGCTCTCCAAAATGCATAGAAACCATGAGAACAAAAAAAGGGAGCTCAAGTCACCAATGTATAACTAGATAATGAGAAACAAATACGGGAAGTAGCAAAAAGGTATAACAAATTTTATTAAATAATCAAATCACTATGCTACAGAATCACATATAATAACAGATATTAAAAGAACCAGTAGAGAAGATGATTAGACCATGATGCGATAACAGCAGCAAATGTTAGTACATAATAGTACTCCCCTTGGGTGAGAGAAAAGGGCATGCGTGTGGGGAATCAGCAGTTGTAATAATGCCCAATTGTAAAGTGGTAAAGGGGTCAGATATCTCAGTAAGATAAAGGCGAATGCCTAATATGTTAACCCATAGTGGGTCCTGCTGAGAACCAAACGCAGTCACTATGTACCACAAACTACCGATAGCCCAGCTAAAAGATGGTAAGAGACCGAGATCTGTAAGCACATGCTAAATCCTATGATCCCACTCACCCATAGTGAAAAGCTGCTGGTCGCACCGAGGCCCCGACGCCGTTTCGCATTTCCGCTTCCTCGGGGGCAGTGTCCCCCGAGGAAGCGGAAACGCGAAACGGCGTCGGGGCCTCGGTGCGACCAGCAGCTTTTCACTATGGGTGAGTGGGATCATAGGATTTAGCATGTGCTTACAGATCTCGATCTCTTACCATCTTTTAGCTGGGCTATCGGTAGTTTGTGGTACATAGTGACTGCGTTTGGTTCTCAGCAGGACCCACTATGGGTTAACATATTAGGCATTCGCCTTTATCTTACTGAGATATCTGACCCCTTTACCACTTTACAATTGGGCATTATTACAACTGCTGATTCCCCACACGCATGCCCTTTTCTCTCACCCAAGGGGAGTACTATTATGTACTAACATTTGCTGCTGTTATCGCATCATGGTCTAATCATCTTCTCTACTGGTTCTTTTAATATCTGTTATTATATGTGATTCTGTAGCATAATGATTTGATTATTTAATAAAATTTGTTATACCTTTTTGCTACTTCCCGTATTTGTTTCTCATTATCTAGTTATACATTGGTGACTTGAGCTCCCTTTTTTTGTTCTCATGGTTTCTAAATCTGTGAACATGTAGCAAGAAATGCAACTCACCACATGGCTCCTAGCCTCTTCCATGCTCTTATTGTTAAAGAGATATCACAGCGGTGAAAAAAGTGCCAAAATGAACTGGGAATATGCAAATTATCTCCTTAGGACTCCTCCCCTGGTTTACCGATGTCCTCCTTTCAGCTGCAACAGCCAAAACCCAGTGTTCTTGGAGCTCGCGGAGACTCTTCACTTATCCCAGAATGAACTGGGAATATGCAAATTATCTCCTCAGGACTCCTCCCCTCGTTTACCGATGTCCTCCTTTCAGCTGCAACAGCCAAAACCCAGTGTTCTTGGAGCTCATGGAGACTCTTCACTTCTCCCAGAATGAACTGGGAATATGCAAATTATCTCCTCAGGACTCCTCCCCTGGTTTACCGATGTCCTCCTTTCAGCTGCAACAGCCAAAACCCAGTGTTCTTGGAGCTCGCGGAGACTCTTCACTTATCCCAGAATGAACTGGGAATATGCAAATTATCTCCTCAGGACTCCTCCCCAAAGAATATAGGAAGCCCCCAAACATGTAATGGCGGTTAGACAAGAGGAAATACAGACACAGACAGAGTCTTGCCTCTTCTCCTGCTCTCAGATAAGATATTTTCTGTTTTTTGTTTTTGTGCTTGCCATTTGCATTTTTCTCTGCATTTCTGTGAGGTTGGCCAGGTTCCCCTCCCCGGGGGGCTTGGTCTCCTCTCGGTTCCTCTGGAGCCACTGTTTGTTCATTTGCCTTTTCCAGTTTTTTCTGTGGCTGCGGCTTAGTTTTGTTACACCAGAGAACTAATTTAGGTGGTAGAGGTCGTGTGATCTCAGGTGTTTTTGCAATTAGTAGCGTTGGCTTTTTTTAGGGTTTTTTGGAATTGCAGTAAGTATCCTTCCTATCCTTTTCTGTCTAGGCAGATTGGGCCCCAGCGTTTGCTCATACTATTTTCTGTCTGTGTCTGTATTTCCTCTTGTCTAACCGCCATTACATGTTTGGGGCTTCCTATGTTCTTTGGGGATCTGCTCCGGGGCAGATAGCTTTCCTCTTTCTATCTTTAGGTGTAGTTAGCCTCTCAGGCTGTGACGAGGCGTCTAGGACCAACGTAGGAACGCTCCACGGCTGCCTTTAGTTGTGGTGGTTAGTCAGGGTACTGAAATCCAGTAGATTCCAACCTCTCTGGTGTATTGCCGTTTTTGCTTGCTCTCCTCAGCTACCAAAACATAACACTCTGGTGTGAACAGGTAGCTACCCAGCAGTCACTAAAATAACAGGGACTGAACAAATGAACAGATAACTGAGAAACAGAGACCAGCGCAGGCCCCAGCATGGGGACCCGGCTGACCTCACTCAGAAGGCGGAAAAACAAAAGAAAACAAAACCACAGAAACAATCAAGAAATAGCTTATCTGAAAGATTCAGGAGACCGCAACAAGCTGACTTCCAAACTGGACCAGGAAGAGACAACTAATCACCGGTGAGGATCATGGGAAAGTTACTCCCTTAAATCTCCCCAGTCATGACTCCCAGATTGCCAATCGTCCGCAGCTGGATCCTCAGCTGAAAGGTCTCTGTCAGTCAAGACAGCTTCATTAATATCAACAGCCACCAGAGGGAGCCCCAGCTCAGAATCCAGAGAATTCACAACAGTACCCCCTCCTTGAGGAGGGGTCACCGAACCCTCACCTGCGCCACCAGGCCGATCAGGGTGAGCCCTGTGAAAGGCGCAAACCAATCTCTCAGCATGAATGTCAGAAGCAAACACCCAAGAATTGTCCTCCTGACCATAACCTTTCCACTTAACCAAGTACTGGAGTCTCCGTCTAGCCAGACGAGAATCCAATATCTTCTCCACTTCATACTCCAAATTGCACTCAACCAAAACTGGCTCAGGGGGCGCAGCCATAGGAACCACTGACTCAACAAACCTTTTCAATAGAGATTTGTGGAAGACTTTGTGAATTTTAAACGTCCCTGGAAGAGCCAAACAGAAGAAAACAGGATTAAGAATTTCCAAGATCTTATAAGGTCCAATGAACCTTGGCTTAAATTTTGGAGACGCAACCTTCATAGGGATATTTCTTGATGACAACCAAACCATGTCACCCACTTTAAACCGAGGACCATCAGTCCTATGCCGGTTGGCAAACCATTGGGCCCTCTCCTGAGAGAGAGACAACTTATCCACTACTTGATCCCAAACCTGCTGCATTCTCTCCACCATAGAGTCAACACCCGGACAGACAGAAGCCTCCACCTGCCCCGAAGAAAATCGAGGATGAAACCCGAAATTGCAGAAAAAAGGGGACATCAAAGTGGCAGAACTAGCCCTATAATTTAGAGCAAATTAAGCGAAAGGCAAAAAAGAGACCCAGTCATCCTGATCAGCAGACACAAAACATCTCAAATAAGTTTCCAAGGTCTGGTTTGTTCTCTCAGTCTGCCCATTGGTCTGAGGGTGAAACGCAGAGGAGAAAGACAGCTGAACTCCCAGTTTAGAACAAAAGGTCCTCCAAAATCTGGAAACAAACTGGACTCCTCTGTCAGACACAATGTTCTCTGGAATGCCGTGCAACCGAACCACCTGCTGAAAAAACAAGGCACCAACTCAGAAGAGGATGGCAACTTCGGCAGTGGCACAAGATGGATCATCTTGGAAAACCTATTACAGATCACCCAGATAACGGTCATTCTCTGAGAGACAGGGAGGTCGGAAATAAAATCCATAGAGATATGGGTCTATGGCCTCCTGGGCACAGGCAACGGCATTAACAATCCACTAGAGCGAGAGCAAGGTTTGGACCGAGAACAAGTCCCACAGGACTGCACAAAGTTCCTGACGTCACGAGATAAGGTAGGCCACCAAAAGGACCGACTCACCAAATCTCTAGTACCAAAAATACCGGGATGACCCTCCAACGCAGAGCAATGAAATTCAGACATAACCTTTTCCCTCCATTGGTCTGGGACATACAATTTCCCCGCAGGGTAACGTTCAGCTTTATCCCCCTGAAATTGCTCCAGGGCCAGTCTCAAATCGGGTGAGATAGCGGAAAGAACGACACCCTCCTTCAGAATGGCCATAGGCTCAGTCACATCAAGAGAATCCGCAAGGAAACTCCTAGAGAGGGCATAACATTCTTAGTACCTGGGAGACAGGAGACCACAAAGTTAAAACGCGTGAAAAACAAGGCCCACCTGGCCTGTCTAGGATTCAATTGCTTGGCTGATTCGAGATAGATCAAGTTTTTGTGGTTAGCGAGGACCACAACTTGATGTTTGGCTCCCTCTAACCAATGTCTCCACTCTTCGAACCCCCACTTCATAGCCAAAAATTCCCGATTCCCCACATCATAATTACGTTCAGCTGGGGAAAACTTTCGGGAGAAGAAGGCACAAGGGTTAATCTTAGAGGTTACAGGATCCCTTTGGGACAAGACGGCTCCTGCCCCAATCTCAGAAGCATCTATTTCCACCTGAAATGGAAGAGAAACATCAGGTTGCCGCTAAACCGGAGCAAAAGTGAATCTTCGCTTAAGCTCCTGAAAAGCCAAAACTGCATCTGGAGACCAATTTACCACATCAGAGCCCTTTTGGTCAAATCAGTAAGTGATTTTACAATACCAGAAAAATTACTTATAAATTTACGGTAAAAATTAGCAAAACCCAAAAATCTCTGAAGAGCCATCAATGAAGTGGGCTGAACCCAATCACAAATGGCCTGAACCTTGACTGAGTCCATTTTAATAGCAGACGGAGACAAAATGAATCCCAAAAACGAAACATTCTGTACGCCAAAGAGACATTTTGATCTCTTGACATACAAAGCATTTTTTCTCAAAATACGGAACACCATCCGAACATGCTCCACATGAGAATCCCAGTCATTAGAAAAAATCAAAATATCGTCCAGATAGACGATCAGAAACTTATCCACAAAATCCCGAAAAATATCGTTCATGAAAGATTGGAAGACGGAAGGGGCATTAGTGAGCCCAAAAGGCATCACTAGGTGCTCAAAATGCCCTTCAGGTGTATTAAACGCCGTCTTCCATTCATCCCCGTGCTTAATGCGAATAAGATTATACGCCCCCCTAAGGTCAAGCTTGGTAAACCAAGTAGCACCTTTCATTCGGGAGAATAAATCAGAAATCAGGGTAACGGATACTGATATTTAACAGTGATCTTATTAAGGAGACGATAGTCAATACATGGTCTCAAAGAACCATCCTTTTTGGCCACAAAGAAAAAGCCGGCACCCAAGGGTGAAGAGGACGGTCTAATATGACCCTTCTCCAATGACTCCTTGATATAAGATCGCATAGCATCATGCTCAGGTACAGACAAATTGAAGAGCCAACCCTTGGGAAATTTACAACCGGGCACCAACTCAATCGCGCAATCATAACTCCTATGAGGCAAGGACGCAGACTTACTTTCACTAAACACATCAGAATAATCAGCCAAATAGCCGGCGATCTCTTGAGGCTGGGGAGAGGTAGAAAACACAGGAGTGTCACCATGAATGCATTGACAACCCCAACTGGCCACAGATACAGACTTCCAATCCAAAACAGGATTATGGGTTTGCAACCAAGGAAAACCCAGCACAATAATGTCATGCAAAATATGCAACACTAAAAATTTAAAATTCTCTTGGTGGTCCGGGGCTACCCGCATTATCACCTGGGTCCAAAACTGGGGTTTATTCTCTGCCAAAGGGGTTGAATCAATGCCCAGCAAAGGATCAGGTGTTCGCAGGGGTACCATGGGAAAACCACAACGTTTGGCAAAATCAAAATCCATCAGGTTCAGGGCTGCTCCTGAATCCACAAAAGCGTGAGCATAAAATGTGGACAAGGAGCAGATCAAGGTAACAGTCAAGAGAAATTTAGACTGTACATTGCCCAAAACAAATGAGCAAGAAAAACGTCTTCCCCGCTTAGGGCAGACGGAAATAGTATGAGAAGCGTCTCCACAATAAAAACACAACTTATTATGCTTATTCTCGACGCTGAGCCCCAGAAACAACCCCATCACACTGCATGGGCTCAGGGGCCCGCTCGAAAGGCAACACCACCTCTCGCATAGTTATACTCTCACCCAAGCGTCGGTCAATTTGAATAGCCAATGACATAAAATTGTTGAGCCCCAAGGGGACAGGAAATCCCACCATACAGCGTCGGACTGGATCACCTTGGGCCCACCAGAGAAAATCATTCTTGGGGCCCACTATGTAGCTACATAGAAATAAATACAAGACCGCCAATTGTGCGGTAAACGTGCTATATCAGGGTATAATATAAGGTAGGACATGTCTTAATTATGTAGTAGGGGTGGGGGTAGGATCATAGAGGGGTAGCCCCCTCATAGAATATAATGTAGCCCCCTCATAGAATATAATGTAGCCACCCTCACAGAATATAATGTAGCCCCCTAATAAAATATAATGCAGCCCTCTCTCATAGAATATAATGCAGCACCCCACAAAATATAATGCAACCCCCTCATAAGGTATACCGCAGTCCCCACCATAGAATATAATGTAGCACCCTCATAGGGTATAATGCAGCCCCCCCATAGAGTATACTGTAGTCCCCTCATAGGGCATAATGCTGCCTCCCCATAGAATATACTGTAGCCCCCTCATAGGGCATAATACTGCCCCCCTCATATAGTAGGATATAGCCCCCAGAATATAATGTAGTCCCCTGATAGAATAATGCAGGCCCCCCATAGAGTATACTGTAGCCCCATCATATAGTAATATGTAGCCCCCCAGAATATAATGTAGTCCCCTGAGAGAATAATGCAGCCCCACCACAGAATATAATGCAGCTCCCCATAGAGTATACTGTAGCCCCCTCATATAGTATGATATAGCCCCCAGAATATAATGTAGTCCCCTGAGAATAATGCAGTCCCCCCACAGAATATAATGTAGCCCCCTCAAAGTATAATGCAGACCCTCTCCACCCCAATCATTGTCCTCATCACCACCTCTATCATTGCCTTCTCCTCCACCACCCCCATCACTGCCCATTCCACCACCTCAATCATTGCCTCCTCCTCCACCACCATCATTGTCCATTTCATCACCTCCATCATTGCCTCCCCCACCACCATCATTGCCATTTCATCACCTCCATCATTGCCTCCCGCACCACCATCATTGCCCATCACCTCCATCATTGCCTCCCCACCATCATTGCCTATTTTCTCCATCATTGCCTCCCCCACCATCATTGCCTATCACCTCCATATTTGTATTTCCCCACCATCATTGCCCATCACCTCCATCATTGCCTCCCCCCAGTCATTGCCCATCACATTCATCATCACCTCCGTCCCTGCCTCCTCCCACCGCATCATTGCCCATCACCTCCATCGCTGCCTCCCCCAATGCCATCATTGCTCATCACCTCCATTGTTGCCTCCCCCACCATCATTGCCCATCACCTCCATCGTTGCCTCCCCCCATCATTGCCCATTACCTCCATCGTTGCCTCCCCATCATTGCCCATCACCTTCACCATTGCCTGCCCTCACCATCATTGCCCATCACCTTCATCATTGTTTCCCCCCACAATCATTGCCCATCACCTCCATCACTGCCTCCCCCCACCAACCCTCTCTCTCTCTCTCACACACACACACAAAGCATCGCACCACATACACACACAAGGCACAGAGACACACAGCACAGCTCACCTCCCCACAGCAGCAGCACATCCCGGCAGTCTGTTCCTCGCCTGCTGCTTTCTGTCTGAGACCCAGTGCTGGATGATGACGTCATCCAGATGGTCTCTCTCAGACAGGAAGAGCCGTGCAGGATGCCAGGATGTGCTGCGCTGTGAGTCTTGTGTGTGTGTGTGTGTCTGTGTATGTGTGTGTGTGTGGTGCGGTGGTGGGACTTTACATGCGGGCAGTGTTAGCTGCAGCCTGCCGCTAACACTGCCCGCTATTAAAGAGAAATGGTATTCACGCCTCTCCACGCCCATAGGGGCGTGGAGAAGCGTGAATATTCATTCAGATTTAGCAGCGGGGACACGATCCTGTCTCCAGCTGCTGCTACGCAGGCACAGGGCGGGCCCCCTTGACTCAGGGCCCCCATAGCCACTTGTTGGGGGCCCCTGGAGCAGTGGGGGACCTTGGAGCAGTGGGGGCCCAAGGCAGCTGCTGGCCAGTATGCCAGCAGGTGTCAGTGCCTGGGCCCACCGGAGAATCCTCCGGTTCTCCGGTGGGCCAGTCCGAGCCTGCCACCATAACATCTTTTATGTTCTCTGCCAGCCCTTTCCGAAAAAGAGCTGCGAGTGCATCATCGTTCCATTTAGTAAGAACTGCACATTTTCGGAATTTCTGGCAATATAACTCTGCTGTCTCCTGACCCTGGTTCAATGCCAATAAGGTTTTCTCAGCTTGATCAATTACATTAGGTTCATCATACAATAAGCCCAGAGCCTGATAAAAAAAACATCAACATTAGCCAAAACAGGATCCCCAGGTGTCAGTGAAAACGCCCAATCCTGAGGGTCACCGTGCAACAGGGAGGTGACAATTTTAACCTGCTGCACCGAGTGCCCTGAGGAATTAGGTTTAAAGGCAAAAAACAATTTACAATTATTCTTAAAGTTCAAGAATTTAGACCGATCCCCAAAAAATAAATCAGGAATAGGGATCTCAGGTTCTACAGCAGACGACTGAATGAGATAGGTAGAAATACTCCGAACTTCAGCAGCGAGCTGCTCAACACGATCGGACAAATGCTTAATTTCCATTGAAGAAAAAGTCCTCCTACGTCCCCCAGAGAAAAAGAGGAAAAAATAAATGAAAAATTCTGTCAACTTTTTTTTTTTTTTTACTATTCTTTCCTTCCTTTGAGTACCCTAGGATTACGGTTAGGCCGGTGATTCTGTTATGATATGGTAGCCGAGGAGGACTGTAACAAAAGTATCAAAGGCAGCCAGTCACCCAGAGTGGTTGGTAACTAATGGATTGCAGACCCCTGAACTGACCACACAACTAGAAGCAGCCGTGGGACGTACCTACGATAACCTAGACGCCTCGACACAGCCGGAGAGTTAGCTAAGCCTAAAGATAGAGAGGGGAAAGCTAACTGCCCCGGAGTAGCGCCCCAAAGGAATAGGTAGCCCCCACACATATATTGGTGGTGAGACAAGATGAAATACAAACGCAGGCAGAAAATATAGTAAGCAAATGCTGGGGCCCAAAACTGTCTAGATAGGACAGGACAGAAAAGAATACTTTCTGCAATCCAGCAAAACCCTAGGAAAAATTCAAACACTTCTGATTCCAAAAAATACTGAGACCACACGATCTCTCCACGTTACATCAGAACTCTGGTGTGAACAGGTAGCTACCCAGCAGTCACTAAAATAACAGGGACTGAACAAATGTACAAATAACTGAGAAACAGAGACCAGCGCAGGCCCCAGCAGGGGGACCCGGCTGACCTCACTCAGAAGGCAGAAAAACAAAAGAAAAAAAAACACAGAAACAAGCAAGAAATAGCTTATCTGGAAGATTCAGGAGACCGCAGCAAGCTGACTTCCAAACTGGACCAGGAAGAGACAACTAATCACCGGCGAGGATCATGGGAAAGTTACTCCCTTAAATCTCCCCAGTCTAGACTCCCAGATTGCCAACCGTCCGCAGCTGAATCCTCAGCTGAAAGGTCTCTGTCAGTCAAGACGGCTTCATTAATAAACAGCCACCAGAGGGAGCCCCAACTCAGAATCCAGAGAATTCACAACATATTACCTTTGAGAATCTTTTATTGTACCATTGCTTTTCAAACATTAGAAAAAGATGATCATTTCATACACACAGTTGATTCACCTACCGTATTTCCCCAAAAATAAGGCCATTGCCTTAGCATGATTTTACAGAATTTTTGGATTATGCTTGAAATATAAGCCCTGCTCCAAAAATAAGCCCAATGTCACAACTCTGTTGTTGGAATACTTGGGAACTGGGGCTCCTTCCCTCTCCCAAATGTTAGGAGTGCCCAGCTATCCCTGCTTTCCGAATTACTTCTGATGGTGAAGACGCGGGGGCCACATAACTTGCTGAACTTCTGAATCAGCCTTACCGTATATATGTCACTCTCCCCCTCCCAGGGAAGTGGGGAGAAATCGTGTATGTATATACACAAAGCAAACAAGAGAGGACATACAAGGATAAATGAAAATACCAAACATTCAATAATGCACTCACAGACAACAGAGAGGAACACCAAGGATAACCAAATAGGAGAGGATGAGGATTTTGCACATAGCCGAAACACCAAGGAACAGTCAAAGATCAGCACTCCAAACGCCTCTGCCAACAACAGACACCTCCACTCCACACTGGGCAGTTTAAGACTAACACTGGCAATCCAGATTGCAAGAGGCGAGTATATATAGGAGAGGGGAGTGGCCAATAGCTGCTGAACTCATCCAAGCAGGAAAGCTTCAGAGACTAAGCTGAACAGTTTAACCCTTGCATAGTTAACAGAAACCTGCACTGTTTAATTAGAAGAAGTGCTTCTAATCAGTGTAGGAGTACATAATATAGACACTGCGGTCTTCTGGACTCTCTGTCATGGTCACTGGCGGACATACTGCATGTGCAGCCTGTGCGGCTGCCCCGGGGCCTGGAGGTGGAGGGGGGCCCCTGCAGGACGGCTATTAATGAGGACCTGTTTATGCAGCCCCGAGGTTCCGGGGGCCCCTGGCCAGATTGCCCTCATGTGCGACGGGCAGGGAGAGATCCCTGCAGCTCCGCTGCCTGCAAGAGAAAATGGCAGCGAAGCGGAGCTGCTGCAATCCATCTTGCTTCCTGCCCGCGCTTCCTGTCTCTCACACAGTCAACGTAGTGGCTGGATGACATTATCATTCAGCACCGAGGCTGTGCCAGAGAGAGGAAGCTGCCGACCAAGGTGATGCCGCGGGAGAGTGTACAGAGAGGTGAGAGATGGTGTGTGTAAGTGTGTGTCTGTTGTGAATACTCTGGAGGCAACTTCTGAGATGGAGCTCCCTCCAGTGGTTGCTGAGGGTAATGAACTAATTACTGAATGGCCTTCAGCTGGCTCTGAATGGTCTGATATAAGTGACCTGAACTCCCTTCAGCCTTGCCGGTAATCAATTGTTCTTCCTGGTCTTGCTTGGAGCTCAGCTTGCATTCCTGCTCTCATTCAGATAAGTGATTTGCTGTTTTTTTTTTTCCTCTGGTTGGATTTTCCTTGCTGGGTTGCTGCTTGCAGTGGACTTCAGCCTGGTCCCTTGTTGGGGCCTGGCGCTGCAATTGTGCTCATTTTGTATTTGCACTTTTGCTCTGTTCCTATGTCACTTTTTACTTGCTGAATTGCTGTGTGTTACACCAGAGATCTGATTTAGGTGGTAGAGATCGTGTGATCTCAGGTTTTTTGTTAATCAGAAGTGTTGGTATTTTTGTCAGGGTTTTTTTGGGTTGCAGTCAGAATTCTTTCCTATACTTTTCTATCTAGACAGATTGGGCCCCAGCGTTTGCTCATTCTATTTTCTGTCTGTGTCCGTATTTTCTTCTTGTCTAACCGCCATTAATGTTTGGGGGCTTCCTATTTCTTTGGGGATTCTGCTACGGGGCAGATAGCTTTCATCTTTCTGACTTTAGGTGTAGCTATCTCTCCGGCTGTGACGAGGCGTCTAGGATCACCGTAGGTACACTCCATGGCTACTTCTAGTGTGGCAGTTAGTTTAGGGTACTTCAATCCAATAGTTTCCAGCCTCTCTGGTGTATTGCTATTTTTGCAATTTCTCCTCAGCTACCGAAACATAACAGTGTCGCTGCGGCGAAACGTGCAGAGAGGTGAATGGTGCTGTGTGTGTAGATGGAAGAGAGGGCAGTGATGGGGAGAAGGCAATGATGGGGTGATGGAGAGGGCAATGATGGGGGTGGTGGGGGAGAAAGCAATGATGGTGGCAGTTGAAGAAACAATTAAAAACAGAACCAGCCGGTTCACATATCAAAACATACAAATAACCATAAAAACACATATAATCACCACCCCTCTTTAGTGAAAGAAAAAAGAGATATTGCAGGGCAAGTTCAGTTGTGTACTGCCCCATAAATATGCACTTATGGGCAAAAGAATTATGAGGCCACCCCTCAGTATAATACTGAAGAAAAACAGACGATATGAGATCACATCAATATTGTATGAATAATAGACAATAAACAGGAAGAAATAATGCAGTATATAATAATGTCCCCACTTTCAAGTAAATAATAGGAACAATCTCACCACAATATCTTCCATTCAAAGAGATTCGCTAGGATCCACAGTCCTTCTTCATATGATGGGGGAGGCTTTCCCATAAAGATCCATACATTATCCCAAAATTCGTGGACGCTAGAAAAATTGCACAGAAATGAAATGGCTGGTTCTGTTTTTAATTGTTCCATTAAAGGTTATATTTTATCCTGTACTTCTACCTTGCTGGCTATACATATTTTTGATTGATTGGTAGATCCTTTGTTTATATTTGGCAGTTGAAGGGACAATGATGGGGTGGTGGGAGAGGAGGAAATAATGGAGGTGGTGGAATAGACAACGATGGTGGTGGGGGAGAAGGCAATGATGGAGGTGGTGGAAAGGACAATGATGGGGTGGTGGGGAAGGAGGCAATGATGGAGGTGGAGGGAAGAAGGCAATGATGGCGTGGTGGGGGAGAAAGCACTGATGGTGGCAGTTAAAAAGACAATGATGGGGTGGTGGGGAGGAGGAAATGTTGGAGGTGGTGGAATGGGCAATGATGGTATGGTGGGGGAGAAGGCAATGATGGTGGCAGTGGAAAGGACAATGATGGGTGGTGGGAAAGGAGGCAATGATGGAGGTGGTAGAAAGGGCAATGATGGGGGAGGTGGGGGAGATGGCAATGATGGGGTGATTGAGAGGACAATGATGAGGGTGGTGGGGGAGAAAGCAATGATGGAGGTGGTGGGGAGAAAGCAATGATGGTGGTGGTGGAAAGGACAATGATAGGGTGGTGGGGAGGAGGAAATGATGAAGGTGGTGGAATGGGCAATGATAGGGGTTGTGGAAAGGACAATGATGGTCATGGTGGAAAGGGCAATAATGGGGGTGGTGGGGGAGGAGGAAATGATGGAGGTGGTGGAATGGACAATGATGGGGGTGGTAGTGGATAGGACAATGATGGTGGAAAGGGCAATGATGGGGTGTGGGGGAGGAGGAAATGCTGGAGGTTGTGGAATGGGCAATGGTGGGGGAGAAGGCAATGAAGGTGTCACGATCTCAAGGCGAACCCTAGAGTGGACCCTCTGGGACGTGATACCAGAGCTCCCGAGGGCAAGCAGACCTAGTGGCACCACCCCCTATACAGGGAGTGTCAGGAGCAAGCTCAAGGGAGTTAGAACCACAACAGCTGATACCAAAGGGGTGACTCAAAGGAGACACAGGAGACAAAACGTAGTGGAACAAAGAGGGAGATGAGGAACACCGGGGCTCGGAGGGTAGAGTACAGAAATGGGATCTGCGGCAATGGAGCAGGGTCAGATGGTCCGGGAGTCACAGCGAGGACTTATCACTGCAAGAGACAGAGGACACAACAGAGTGAAGCACACATGGAAGATGCACTGGCAAGGAGTAGGGAAAAGCAGGAAGCGTGCGATGCACTCTGCAGGGCTGCAGGGGCCTGAAGACTAATGAAGACGCCTGGCGCAGGAACGCTGTGACAAACCACGCAGATAATCAGGCGCCCTACCTGATTGAAAGCAGCATGAAATACCTGGTGGGCGCCACCATGACAGGGTGGAGCCAACGGGTCACGACCTCCCAGCAGCACAAGAGGCAGAAGGAGCGCGAGGCCCTGGGCGCATGCACAATCCTCCAACCCACGGGACCCCGAGAACACCAGCGAGGGACGGCACGGGACCAAGCCCGCGTCAAGATGAGAAGCAGGGTAGCTCAAGTAAGTACCCACAGATGTGACAGAGGGAGGTGGTGGAATGGGCAATGATGGGTGGTGGGGAGAAGGCAATGATGGAGGAGGTGAAGAGGGCAATGATGGGGTGGGAGAGAGGGCAATAATGGGATGCTGGGGGAGGAGGACAATGAGAGGTGTGGGGAATTGGGATGGGAGGAGGGGATTAATAATGGATTTAGGAACGGGGAGGTGGAGGAAGACGTTATTATCGCTTATTATGTCTAACACAGTCCCTTAGTATATAGTTTACTCAGTTATTATACATAGTACAGCCCCTTAGTATATAGTGTACTCACTTATTATGTATAGCACAGTCCCTTAGTATATAGTGTACTCACTTATTATGTATAGCGCCATCCCTCAGTATATAGTGTAGTCACTTTTTAAGATGCCATCCCTTATTATACAGCTTCCTCTGGTGTTATGTACAGTGCTCTCTTACGTAGTGTATTCTTGTTATTTTTATTATTCACAGCTCCCTCTTTTATTACATAGTCCCCACTCTTGTTAGATATAAAATGACTACTGATGGAGGAGCCAGTGACCAGACTACCAGTCCATCAGTTCCTCCATTATAAAAGAAGCTTTCCCATGCTCCATCAGCCATCATTGCATTATACAGCAACAAGACAGAACAATATGTAATAAAAAAAAAACCAGGGCTCTATATAATCCAATATGTAAGGGACGGTGTTGTACATAACAAGAGAGGGCACTGTATAATAAGGGATGGCAATATACATAATGAAGGAGACTATGTAATATATATATATACATGTATGTGTGTGTGGATATATATATATAAATTTGTCACCATGGGAGAGGGGCCCAGACACATTTCTTGAAGAGCTGTCAGAGTCCGCCCTTGGTCACGGTAAACCCTTGATAGTACCACCCTTCCAAGAGGGACTTCCAGAACCTCAGGGCCGGGTCTAACAAGGTGTACCATGTGAAAGGACCAGATCAACCTGACCGCATGGACATTTGATTCTCTCCTCAGGACCGTAACCCTTCCAGTGTACCAGATACTGAAAAGACCGACAAACTAAGTGAGAATCCACGATCTTGGCTATCTGAAACTCCAAATGCCCATCAACAATGACAGGAGATGGAGGTGGTGGTAATGGTTCAAAGGACGCAACGTATTTTTTGATCAGAGAACGGTGGAACACATTATGAATCCTAAAAGTAAGTGAAAAAGAAAGATGAAATGCTACAGGATTGACAACAGTCACAATATTATAAGGAATGATGAACCTGAGACCCTGTTTCCAAGAAGGGACCTTTAACTTAATGCTCTTCAAGGACAACCACACCAAGTCACCAACACATAGGTCCAGACCCACCAAATGTCTCCAATCTGCCACTCTCTTATATTTGGACCCCATCTTCTTAAAATTATTAAATTGCCAAACAGACGTAATAGATGATGAAACCCGTTCCTCTTTAGGTATTCCAGAGGAACCATTCCTATTGAAAGAGCAGAACTGAGGATGAAACCCATATGCCCAAAGAGCGGGGACTTACCAGTAGACTCATAACAACGGATATTCACTGCGAATTTAGCTAGAGGTAATAAGTAACCCAATCCTCCTGATTCTCAGACACTGAACACCTAAGATAAATCTCAAGATTCTGGTTAACATGTTCAGTTTGCCCATTAGATTGTGGATGAAAGGCTGAGGAGAAAGACAGATGGATCCCCAATGGAGCGCAAAACGCTTTCCAAAAGTTAGAATTAAATTGCAACCCCCCAGTCAGAAACAATATGGAATGCCATGCAATTTCACAATTTCTTTGCTGAAAATTTGCACTTTGCGTCTTGGAGTTGGGTAAGGCAGTGCAATGAAATGAGACATCTTGCTGAACCTATACACTACCACCAAAAATAACTGTATTACCTGCAGATACGGGTAAATCAGTATTGAAATCTACTAACAAATGAGTGCAATGTCTACTGGGAATTGTCAATGGTTGGAGAGAGCAGCCCGGTCGAGTATTATGGGTCTTAGAATGCGCACACACACTATAGGCAGCTACATACTCTTGAACATCCTGATGCACCCCAGACCATCAAAACACATGGGAGGGAGATCTGTAGTTTCTTTACTACCAGGGTGTCCACCCAAGACCGAATCGTGATGTTCACTTATAACTTTAAGAAGAAGATTCACAGATATGAGCAGTTTACCTGAAGTACAGTGTAGCATCGCCGTTCCCCTTACCAGCGCTCTGCGTCCTCAGCGCCCCCAGCGTCCTCAGCGCCCCCAGCGTCCTCAGCACCCCCAGCATCCTCGGCGTCCTCATTCCGCCCTGCTGGGCCCGCGCACTCCTTCCCTGCTGCTGGACTTAGGGCGCGCGCCCGCGCCCTCCCCCGCTCTTAAAGGAGCCGCGCGCATTTTCCAAATTAGTCTCCGGCCAATGCCGGAGGACTCCACCCTATATTAAGGGCTTCCTCCTTAATGGAGGTGCCCGAGCAATGTTGTTGTTGCACTGTATAACTCTGCTTCAGCCCTCAGCTCCTGTTTTCCAGTTGCCTGCCTGTTACACGTCTGTTTGCTGTCTGCCATCTGACTGCAGCCCTCCCCGGAGGTTCGGACATCACCTGCAGTGATCCCCGGCGATTACAGAGACTCTTGCCTGCTCACTTGGGAGCGATCATCTGCCATCCGACTGCAGCTCTATCCGAAGGTTCGGACTTCATCAGCAGTGATCACCGGCTACTTCAGAGACTCTTGCCTGCTCACTTGGGAGCGATCATCTGCCATCCGACTGCAGCTTTATCCGAAGGTTCGGACATCTCCAGCAGTGATCACCGGCTACTCCAGAGACTCCTGCCTGCTCGCTTGGGAGCGATCATCTGCCATCAGACTGCAGCCTACCAGGAGGCTCCAACATCTCAGGTCGTATAAGCCTGTCTATTCAGAAACTGTCCTGGTTACTTACTGTGACAACCTGCCTGTCCAGAGACTGCCCTGGTCACTTGCTGTGACAACCTGCCTGCCCAGAGACTGCCCTGGTCACTTGCTGTGACAACCTGCCTGCCCAGAGACTGCCCCGGTCACTTGCTGTGACAACCTGCCTGCCCAGAGACTGCCCTGGTCACTTGCTGTGACAACCTGCCTACCCAGAGACTGCCCTGGTCACTTGCCGTGACAACCTGCCTACCCAGAGACTGCCCTGGTCACTTGCCGTGACAACCTGCCTACCCAGAGACTGCCCTGGTCACTTCCCGTGAATTCCTGTCCGTATTCCCCGGGCGCCACCTGCTCTCTTACAAGTATACTGTCTTGTATAATAAAGCTCAGTGGTTTCACCTACCAGACCCGTTACAGTTTGCTCGTGCCATGGAACCCGGTGGCACCCAAACCCCTTCACTCCCGGAATTGTGTCATGAACTATCTCGCCAGAGGTCGCAACAGGAGGCCATCCTGGGTCACCTGCGGAACGTCAATTCCCGCCTGGACACTCTGAATTCATCACCAGCAACCACCGCTGGAGCCATGACTCATAATCCGGCAGCCTCGCTGCTTCCCAATTCCGTGGTTTCCATTCCCGGACCCCGACTTTCAGCTCCTCCTAGGTTTGGAGGCGACCCTGCTCTGGCTCGTGGTTTTATTAACCAGTGCACCCTGCATTTCGAACTCCTGGCACACCAGTTTAACTCTGACCGGGCCAAAATTGCCTTCATCATGTCCCATCTCACCGGAGAGGCTCTGGCCTGGCTTAATCCTCTCTGGGAGAGAGAAGATCCTCTGGTATCTGACCTGCCTGCTTTTCTCTCGGCCTTCCGGAAGGTATTCGACGAACCTGGACGGAAGACCTCCTCTGCATCATCTCTGTTGCGTCTCCGTCAGGAGAGTCTCACCGTTGGTCAATATGCCATACGGTTCCGTACTCTAGCCTCAGAGTTGGCTTGGGACAATAACGCCCTGATTTCGGTCTTCTGGGAGGGCTGTCCGGCCGTATTAAAGATGAACTTGCCGGTCGGGACATTCCAACCTCCCTTGATGATTTAATAAATCTTGCCAATCGAATTGATCTACGGTTCCAGGAACGTGCCAAAGAGGTCACCCGTGAGAGAGGGTTTCCTCGTCTTGCACCCTCGTTTCAGAGACCTATAACCCCTTCCGTTTCTCCTCAGATGCACAATGCTGAGCCTATGCAGGTCGATCAGACCAAGATGGTCAAAGCCGTCAGGACTCACGCCGTGCCGAGAGGAGTTGCTTCTACTGTGGCAGTAAGGAGCACTGGATCCGTACCTGTCCGGAGAGGTCGGGAAACGCCTGTGTCTAGGTTCGCTCGGAGAGGTCCACCTAGACCAGAATAAATCCTCTTCATCTCTGCTGCTGTCTGTCTCTATTCTCATCGGTAAGAACAGTTACTTCGAACTGGCCCAACTTGATTCTGGAGCAGCTGGGAATCTAGTTTCACAGGCTCTAGTAGAGAAGTATCGCATTCCCACCAAACCTCTGGTTGAACCAGTATCTGTTGCTGCTGTGGATGGGGGTCTCCTACCTCGTCCCATCCAACTTATCACCGAAGCCATAACCCTGCAGGTGGGAATGTTGCATTCTGAGAGCATCTCGTTTCATGTTTTACCTGGACTCTCTCATGCTTTCTTACTAGGTCTGCCTTGGCTCCAAAAACATGCACCCGTGCTCGACTGGCAGAATGGAGAGATTCTTCGCTGGGGACAGGACTGTCATAAAACGTGTCTGGTGCCTGTCCATCCCGTCCGTTCTTCTCCTACACCTGCTAATCTACCTGGACTCCCGATTCCATATTGGTCATTCGCGGATGTCTTTAATAAAAAGGAAGCAGAGACATTACCCCCGCATAGACCATATGATTGCCCGATCGACCTGCTACCCGGTACTACGCCTCCCCGTGGGCGTATTTACCCATTGTCCGCTGCAGAGACCAGGTCGATGTCAGAATATATCGAGGAGAATTTAGCGAAAGGATTCATCCGTAAATCTACCTCCCCGCGGGAGCAGGTTTCTTTTTTGTAAAAAAGAAAGACGGATCTCTCCGTCCCTGTATTGACTACAGAGGCCTAAATTTGATCACAGTGAAGAATAAGTACCCTCTTCCGCTCATTCCGGAGTTGTTTGATCGTCTTAGAGGGGCTAGAGTCTTCACTAAACTGGATCTTCGTGGAGCATACAACCTGGTTCGTATCCGTCGAGGAGATGAATGGAAGACGGCATTCAACACCCGGGATGGCCACTACGAGTATTTGGTTATGCCCTTTGGTCTCTGTAATGCTCCAGCAGTCTTTCAGGAGTTGGTCAATGACATCTTCCGGGACCTCCTCTACTCCTGCGTTGTGGTGTACCTTGACGACATCTTGGTCTTCTCTCCGGATCTCCAGTCTCACCGGAGGGATGTTCGTCAGGTTCTGCTCAGGCTCAGGCAGAATCACCTCTTCGCCAAATATGAGAAGTGCCTCTTTGAGCAGACCTCGCTTCCGTTTCTGGGCTACATTATCTCTCAGACAGGCCTACGAATGGATCCGGAGAAACTGTCTGCCATCGAGAAGTGGCCCCGACCAGAGGGGTTGAAGGCCATTCAGCGGTTCCTGGGATTCGCTAACTATTACCGTCTCTTCATACCGCACTTCTCTTCCAGGACTGCTCCAATCTCAGCGCTCACCCGCAAGGATGCTAACCCCAAACAGTGGACGCCCGAAGCAGAGGAGGCCTTTCTTTCCTTGAAACAAGCCTTCTCTTCCGCTCCAGTGCTGCATCGCCCGGACGGCAACAAGCAGTTCTTCCTGGAGGTGGACGCTTCCTCTGCTGGAGCCGGAGCGGTACTTACTCAAAAATCTTCATCCGGGAAGATGGTTTCCTGTGGTTTCTTCTCCAAACTCTTCTCCTCCTCCGAGCGCAACTACTCCATAGGAGATCGAGAGTTATTGGCCATTAAATTGGCATTGGAGGAGTGGCGTTACCTACTCGAGGGGGCTCTTCATCCGGTAATCATCTACACGGACCACAAAAATCTGTCTTACCTTCAGCATGCTCAGAGACTTAACCCTCGCCAAGCCCGGTGGTCCTTGTTTTTTGCCCGTTTTGATTTTCTCTTGCATTTTCGCCCGGCTGACAAAAACATCAAGGCGGATGCCTTGTCCCGGTCCTTCCTGGTGTCGGATCTCGAAGATGAGCCTAAACATATCATCGATCCCGCCAGAGTGATGCAGGTGGCTCCCGTGAGTCTAAACCGTCTCCCTCCTGGTAAGACGTTCGTATCAGAGACTGATCGGAAGAGAATTCTACATTGGGGTCATTCGTCTAAACTCGCTGGCCACGCTGGTCAGAAAAAGACCCTCCAATTCATTACCCGGCATTATTGGTGGCCTACCCTGCACAAAGACGTAATAGACTTTGTTTCTGCCTGTGTCTCCTGTGCCGCAACAAAGTTCCGAGACACCTGCCTGCCGGCCGTCTTCTTCCGCTTCCTGTACCCGCTGCTCCCTGGCAACATATAGCCATGGACTTCATTACGGATCTGCCCGTCTCTGCCGGTTGTACGGTCATTTGGGTGGTCGCTGACCGCTTTTCCAAGATGGCTCACTTCATTCCTCTGCCAGGTCTTCCGTCTGCACCCGAGTTGGCTAAAGACTTTATCCGCCACATCTTCCGTCTCCATGGTTTGCCTCGTCACATTGTGTCGGATCGTGGGGTACAGTTCACTTCACGTTTCTGGAGAGCTACTTGTAAGTTACTAGACGTCACCTTGGATTTCTCCTCCGCTTACCACCCACAGTCCAATGGACAAGTTGAGCGAATAAATCAGAATCTGACCAGCTATCTCCGACACTTCGTTAATGCTCATCATTCTGATTGGGTGGAGCTCCTGCCTTGGGCCGAATTCTCTTACAATAATCACGAGAGCGAATCGTCCACCAAGTCTCCGTTTTTTATAGTCTTCGGTCAGCCCCCTCGGATTCCTGTCCCCGTTTCCATCTCTGTGGACAATCCAGCTGCGGAATCTCTGGTTAGAGAATTCTCCTCCATCTGGGAGAGTACCCGGTCCGCACTCATTCAGTCATCCGAGCGCATGAAAAGACATGCTGACAAGAGACGTCTGGATCCTCCTCAATTCCGTCCTGGGGACAAAGTCTGGCTTTCGTCCAAATATGTTCGGCTCAAAATTCCTTCCTACAAGTTAGGTCCTCGGTTTATCGGTCCTTTTGAGGTCATCAGGCAGATCAACCCAGTGTCCTATAAACTGAAACTCCCGGCCAATTTGCGAATTCCTAACTCTTTTCATGTGTCTCTCCTCAAACCTGTGGTACTTAACTCTTTTTTCAAGTCTACAGGTACACCTCCTGCTCCAGTGTCTGCTGATGATGAATTTGAGGTAGAGAACATTCTGGCCACAAAAAGGGTAGGAAGAAAGACTTATTTTTTGGTGGATTGGAAGGGGTTTGGTCCTGAGGAGAGAACGTGGGAGCCTCGGGAGAACATCCATGCCCCTCTCATCCTAGCTAAATTTCTTTCTGGCCTAAAGAGGGGGGTGCCTAGAGGGGGGGTACTGTAGCATCGGCGTCCCGGCCCTCTGCCAGGCAGGGACGCCGTTCCCCTTACCAGCGCTCTGCGTCCTCAGCGCCCCCAGCGTCCTCAGCGCCCCCAGCGTCCTCAGCACCCCAGCATCCTCGGCGTCCTCATTCCGCCCTGCTGGGCCCGCGCGCTCCTTCCCTGCTGCTGGACTTAGGGCGCGCGCCCGCGCCCTCCCCCGCTCTTAAAGGAGCCGCGCGCATTTTCCAAATTAGTCTCCGGCCAATGCCGGAGGACTCCACCCTATATTAAGGGCTTCCTCCTTAATGGAGGTGCCTGAGCAATGTTGTTGTTGCACTGTATAACTCTGCTTCAGCCCTCAGCTCCTGTTTTCCAGTTGCCTGCCTGTTACCCGTCTGTTTGCTGTCTGCCATCTGACTGCAGCCCTCCCCGGAGGTTCGGACATCACCTGCAGTGATCCCCGGTGATTACAGAGACTCTTGCCTGCTCACTTGGGAGCGATCATCTGCCATCCGACTGCAGCTCTATCCGAAGGTTCGGACTTCATCAGCAGTGATCACCGGCTACTTCAGAGACTCTTGCCTGCTCACTTGGGAGCGATCATCTGCCATCCGACTGCAGCTTTATCCGAAGGTTCGGACATCTCCAGCAGTGATCACCGGCTACTCCAGAGACTCCTGCCTGCTCGCTTGGGAGCGATCATCTGCCATCAGACTGCAGCCTACCAGGAGGCTCCAACATCTCAGGTCGTATAAGCCTGTCTATTCAGAAACTGTCCTGGTTACTTACTGTGACAACCTGCCTGTCCAGAGACTGCCCTGGTCACTTGCTGTGACAACCTGCCTGCCCAGAGACTGCCCTGGTCACTTGCTGTGACAACCTGCCTGCCCAGAGACTGCCCCGGTCACTTGCTGTGACAACCTGCCTGCCCAGAGACTGCCCTGGTCACTTGCTGTGACAACCTGCCTACCCAGAGACTGCCCTGGTCACTTGCCGTGACAACCTGCCTACCCAGAGACTGCCCTGGTCACTTGCCGTGACAACCTGCCTACCCAGAGACTGCCCTGGTCACTTCCCGTGAATTCCTGTCCGTATTCCCCGGGCGCCACCTGCTCTCTTACAAGTATACTGTCTTGTATAATAAAGCTCAGTGGTTTCACCTACCAGACCCGTTACATACAGTCAGCAGGGGCATCCCGCTGAGCCTCTACAACTTCTTTCTCAAGGTTAGACCTTGTAGCAGCAATAACTATCCCTTTCTGTAGTATAGGAATCGGTTAACAATTATCTCCACTGCCAGGAAAACAACGGGATAATTCATCCGCCTTAACATTCATATTGCCCAACCTATACATCACAAAAAAGTTTAATCTGGTGAAAAACACAGATTACCTTGCTGTTAGTCGTCAGACGCTTAGCAGATTCTAAATACAGTATAAAAGATTTTTATGATCAGTGATTACCATGACCAGATGAATTACCCTTTCCAGAAAATGATGCCACTCTTCAAAAGCCCACTTAATTGCCAAGAGTTCCTATGTTACTGATGTCATAGTTTTTTCAACGTACAATATTTTCATAGAAAAATATGCACACGGACATCATTTAATAGGAGATGCACCCTGAAATAATACAGCCCCCACAGCAATTTCAGACACATCACCTTCTATAATAAATGGCTGAGTGATATCAGGTTGTATAATGATTGGTGCAGTTTTGCACGGTATCAAAAGCCTCCTGGGCTGGACTTGGCCATTACTTGGGGTTTGGCCACTACCAAAAAATGTTTTATGAACTTTCCATAGTAGTTGATGAAACCCCAAAACCTTTGTATGGCCTTTAGGTCCTCAGGACGAGCTCAATCCAGTACCGCCCAGACTTTTGCCGGATCCATGCAAAAACTAGTAGACGATGAAAAATAACCAAGAAAAGGGATCTTCTGAATTGAGTACATGCATTTCTCTGGTTTGAAGATTTATGGTTTCTGAAGGACCTGCCTGAAATATACCTGAAATGACTTGTGGTCAGGCGAATAAATCAAAAATGTCATTAAGGTAGATCACAACAAACCTGCCAGGTAACTAAAAATGTCATTAACACTGTTGGAAGATGGCGGGAGCATTAGTCAACTCAAATGGCATCATGACGTTTTCATATCGTCCCTTAGGCATATTGAAGGCTGTCATCCACTCATCCCCCTCCTTGTTGCAAATGAAATTATAATTTCTGCTAAGATCCGGTTTAGAAAACCATTTGGCTTCCATAATTTTATTAAACAGGTACGGGACTGTGATCTGATTGAGTTGGAGAAAGTCTAGGAAAGGGTATAATCCCCCATCATTTTTCTTAACAATGAAATACCCTGCAGCAACGGGAGATGAAGAAGTTCCGCCTCTATGGACCAGAGATTTTGTATAACGTGCTCTTTTTCACCTTTGCCCCAGGAATTGCAATCATATGGACGATGTGGAGGAAGTTCTTGACATCCTTGTTCTGAAAACACATTCCCGAAATCAGACAGGTATTCAGGCGGAGACTGGGTACTCAACCTGGCTAGCCGGGTGCGCAAGTAGTGTTCTTGTCAAAACTCGCTCCATTTCACCACCTCCCGAGTCTGCCAGTCTAACACAGGATTGTGCAGCGTAAGCCAAGGAAGTCCAAGAACCACAGGAGAGAGCAATCCCTGCAGCACAAAATAGTCTATTCAAAGTGCATGGCCCCTCCCTGTAAATGAAACATACTACCTACCTGAGTAAAATACCCCTGGCTCAAGGGTGCAGAGTCAATAGCGATAATGGGTATCGAGCTAGACAATATTTGTGGTTTGAGGCCATGAGCCTCTACGAACCTAGCGTCGAACAAATTAAACCCCACCCCACTGTCCAGAAAGGCAGAAATGACTACCTTATCTTTGCCACAATGGATCTCGGCCTGTAAAAAAAAAAATTGAGGTCTACCAACAGAGGAAATAAGTACACCCAGGTTGCCAACCTCCCCGCAACCCAGGCTCCTTAGTTTTCCGGCGGCTGTTTACGATGGGATATGGCGGTACAAATACCCACAAAATTACCCTTTCCACCACAGAAGAAGCACACTGCCCCTTTACGCTGAATTACCATTGGACCAACTGAACATGCCGTCCCACCCTACTGCATGGGTTCCTCAGTTGTCTCTAACCCAGGTTACCTTGACTCCGGGCCCCCATCAAATTGGAGTGTCTCTTTATGCCTCTGACGAAGACGGCGGTCAACATTGATGGCCAAAGACATGGCCATCTGAAGGTAGACCGGAGTCTCATGCAGGGCAAAGGCATCCGTTAACCTTACAGATAACCCTTGGTGGAACTGGCTACAGAGTGCGGGGTCATTCCACTTAGTATCGGTGGACCACCTTCGAAACTCAGAGCCATACTCCTCCACCGGCCGGTCTCCCTGCCAAAACTGACAAAGCGTATACTCGGCCTGGGAGACTCGGATGCATTCAGGGTCATCGTATATGTGACTCAGTACATGAAAAAATTCCTCAACCGTCCGAAGCAACTGAGAGAAGGCCGGAAGAGAAACGGCCCAGGCTTGAGGGTTACCCTGTAGGAGCAAAATTACGATCCCCACCCGTTGCTTCTCAGTTCCATAACAAAGTATAGCTTACAGCCCTCCCTGAATACAACAAACGTGTCTCGCCCCCCAGAGGACCTGTCTGGCAAAGTGATCTTCAGCTCCACCTGTTGGCTGCCTGGAAATCACAGTCCCCAAACCAGCTATGTTTTAGTGTTGTGTAACCATAAAGTGAAGATCTGCCAACTCCAGGCTGAGTTGCTGCAGTTTCCCAGCCAGAGCAGTAATAAGATCAGGGCCGGCTCCAGGTTTTTATGGGCCGCGGGCGAAAGAGCCTCAGTGGGCCCCTTTAACACAGACCACGATTCATGATGCACAGATACAGCAGAGAAATATGGGTACAGTACAATGCCAAATACTTCTCTTCTTCCATTACATGAGTGATATCTATTGTAAATTGTACAATAGCTCAAAAACCGCCAATCCTCACAGCGCACAGTACAGACTGGACAGTACAGTCCTCCATACAATATTATGGGCACCACAGTCTCCCCCTCATCACCCATATAATACCCCATGCAGGATGTCACCCCCCATATAATGCTCCATACAGAATACTGGACCCAATATAATGCTCCATACAGGATACTGGACCCAATATAATGCTCCATACAGGATACTGGTCCCCATATAATGCTCCATACAGGATACTGGTCCCCATATAATGCTCCATACAAATTATGGAGCTCTCCTCTGCACTGTACTGCGTTCTGCACTGTTACAGCTCAGGAAAAGGCGCTGTGGAAAGATTCCCAATTATCATCATCATTGTCTCCCCATCATCATCATGGCCTCCCCATTATCATCAATGCCTGCACCTCATCATCATCTCCTCCCCATCATCATCAATGCCTGCCCATCATCATCTTCTCCCCAACATCAATGCCTGCCCATTATCATCATCTTCTCCCCATCATCATCAATGCCTCCCCATTATCAGCAATGCCTGCCCATTATCATCTTCTCCCCATCATCATCATCAATGCCTCCCCATTATCAGCAATGCCTGCCCATTATCATCATCTTCTCCCCATCATCACCAATGCCTCCCCATTATCAGCAATGCCTGCCCATTATCATCTTCTCCCCATCTTCATCATCAATGCCTCCCCATTATCAGCAATGCCTGCCCATTATCATCTTCTCCCCATCATCATCATCAATGCCTCCCCATTATCAGCAATGCCTGCCCATTATCATCTTCTCCCCATCATCATCATCATCAATGCCTCCTCATTATCAGCAATGCCTGCCCATCATCACACACAGACAGCACACAAGCACTCTCTCACATACTTATACACACACACACACACACAAAGCACCGCGCTACATACACACAGACACACACAGAGACATACACACACACGTCTTACCTGTCCGACGTCCGCGCGCTCTGTGCCACAGCCGGCCGCTGAATGATGACGTCATTCAGCGGCCTGCTGTGAGAGGAAGCGCCGGCGCCCCCTGGAGCCCGGAGCTGCGGCAGCGGAGGCACGGGAGAGGTAAGTATTGTGCCAGCTGATGCCGGGGCCCTGAGCAAGCGGGGGGGGCCCAGTGGCGACGCTGACACCGCTCTCCTCCGCTAACAGGCGGGGGGGTGCCAGACTGCGAGTGGGCCCCCCCCCCGCCTGCTCAGGGCCCCGGCACTTGCCCGGGTGTGCCGGGTGCTGACGCCGGCCCTGAATAAGATCCATGATGGATCAAAAAATAGTATGGGCCAGAGTTAATGTCACAACTCTGTTGTCAGAATATCCGGGGCCAGTGGCTCCTGCCCTGTCCCTAATGCTAGGGGGCCCTTGCTATCCTGCTCGCCGAATAACTTGCTGAACTCCTGAATTAGTCATATATCTGTCCCTTTTCCCCACCCTTGGAAGTGTGGAGTAATAGTGTATGTACTGTATATACACAAACCAGACCAGACTAACAAGGGAGAACATACAGAGATGAGTGAAAATAACAAACATACAAATATGAACTCACAGACAACAGAGAGGAACACCGGAGAGAAAAGGAAAACCAAATAGGAGAGGATGAGGATTTTGCACACAGCTGAAAGACGGATTTTGGTAAGAACTTACCTGTAAAATCCTTTTCAGCGAAGGAAGGAAAGGAGACACACTAGTAATGACTAGTGGGTAGGCGGAGCCCAGATAGGATTGACACCTCAGATTAAAAAGAGTGTTGACCGGCCCCTCCAGCTCGGGCTCCTCCTACTCCTGCTTCTTCAGTCGTACAAAAGCTTAGGGAAGAGCAAATATCACCAGCGGAGCAACATAACCCCTTCTGAAGGACTTCAGAGAAAAAGCAAGAATACAGGTTATGCATGCATGTAGGCAAAAAAACACACAGTTCCAGGTACTACTCACTGGACCTGACCACCGCGATGAGCTGGCAATGCTGGAAAGGAGCCATAGCGCGTCAACCTCAGTCCAGATAATCGCTATCAGAAGAGGGTCACGCCGCATCTGAAAACACATCAACACACTTCTGCCATGGGCGGGTGCTGTGTCTCCTTTCCTTCCTTCGCTGAAAAGGATTTTACAGGTAAGTTCTTACCAAAATCCGTCTTTCAGCAGCAGAATGGAAGGAAAGGAGACACACTAGTAATGACTAGTGGGACGTCCCAAAGCAGTCCAAAAATTAAGGGTGGGAATATAACCAAGAAAAAACAGGCAGAATCCCAACAACCTTGGTAAATGCGCAACAGGCGCCAAATACAAGTTAACTAGAACTTTACACTACAGCCGCCTGTAGGACCCTGCGTCCTAAGGCCGCATCAGCGGAAGCACTGACGTCCACCTTATAAAACTTTGTAAATGTGTGGACGGAGCGCCAAGTCGCCGCTCGGCAGAGCTGAGCTGCCGAAGCCCCTTGATGAAAGGCCCACGATGAGGCCACAGCCCTCGTGGAATGAGCACGAATCTTAATCGGGCAAGGTTCGCCTTTAAGTCGGTAAGCCTCCAAAATGGCTGACCGAATCCAACGAGCTATAGAGTCCTTGGAAGCTCGTTGACCACGTCGACGACCTGCTGGAATCACAAACAAGGAGTCTGACTTCCTAAAACCTTGAGTAACAGACAAATAGAACTTCAAGGCCCGCACTAAATCCAATGTGTGCAAAACCCGTTCCTTTGCATTCCTCGGGCCCGGGCAAAGTGAAGGCAAAACAATATCCTGGTTAACATGGAATTGCGACACTACCTTAGGTAGAAAGTCGCCCCGTGTGCGAAGCACTACTCGATCCGGGTAAAATTCCAGGAAAGGAGGCGAGCAAGAAAGAGCCGCCAACTCAGAAACCCTTCTCAAAGAAGTGACTGCGACTAGGGAGGCAACCTTCCAAGAAAGCAAAGAAAGGTTAGCAGAATCCATTGGCTCAAAAGGCCCATGCTGAAGAGCCTCCAGGACAAGGTTGAGCCGCCAAGGAGACACAGGTGCCTTCCGCGGCGGAAACTGACGGGTTACCCCGCGAAAAAAGGAGCGCACGTCCCTACGCGAGGCGATAACTTTCCGGAACAACAGGGACAGGGCAGAAACCTGACCCCTCAGGGTGCTAACTGCCAAACCCTTGTCCAGCCCGTACTGTAGAAAAGCCAACAGATTGGGAATGGAAAAAATCCTCGGGTTCCTTGAAGAACCCAAACACCACGAGAAGAAGGCTTCCCAGGTCTTGTGGTAAATTCTAGTAGTAGCCGGACCTCTGGCAGCTCGCAGAGTGGCAATGACTTCGGCTGAAAAACCTCTACGGGTCAGTATTTCAGTCTCAAGAGCCACGCCGTCAAACGCAGAGACCTCAGGTCCGGATGACGGACAGGACCCTGGGTTAACAGGTCCGGGCGAAGAGGAAGTGGAAATGGCGGTGCTGCCAAAAGCGACACCAGTGTCGAGAACCACGTCCTACTTGGCCAATCTGGGGCTATCAACATAGCCGGGATTCTCTCCAGTCTGATCCGACGCAGCACCAGAGGAAGTAAAGATATCGGTGGAAACACATAGATTAGCTCGAATCGGTCCCACGGGGCCACCAGAGCATCCACCGCCACAGCCTTCGGGTCCTTGTACCTGGACATGAAGGTCGGCAACTTGGCATTGGACCTGGATGCCATCAAATCCACTTGGGGAACTCCCCAAAGGGAGCACAGCAGTGCAAAGATCTCCGGATGAAGACTCCATTCTCCGGGATCCATCTTCTCTCGACTGAGGAAGTCTGCCGTGGTATTCTGAACTCCTGGAATGTGAATCGCAGAGATGGCTGGTACTCTGTCCTCGGCCCAATTCAGGATCCGAGACACTTCCACC